>BSBM01000190.1:3535582-4208664 GCA_027924585.1 Larix kaempferi
TAGTATGTTCTGGTAGAGATGGAAGGCATCTAGATAGCCACTGTATGCATACAGAATATGGAAAAGTGTTGTGCCAAAGTATTGGTCAAAATAGTTGCATAACTATGTAAATAATATTCGTATGTATAATAGGTTATCATGACAATATGATTTGATGATTATGAAGTATTACTAATCATATACTTAATTTTGATTTGTAGGAAAGATCATGATGAATGATGAACACTGAACAAGCGATGGATGATCAACAAAAGATTTACAAATCAAACACACTATAGAAGGCTTGTGGCTAGAAGATTCTCCTAGAAAGAGGAAGAGAATCATGATGAAATGTTTGCTCCAAGTGGCTAGATAATACCATTCTCTTAATGGTGTAATTAAAGAAGAAATGTGAATCAGGTTTTGTATGGGTTCCCAGGATCGATAATAAATTGATAAGCTTAATGATCACCATGGGTGTGGATCTCAACCTTTGCTACAAGGTTGAATATGATTTCTATACACAGATGACATGGATGCAAGAAGGAACTCACCACAGAGTTCGAATGATATTGAGGCTCATATCAGTAGACCCATCTAACAAGAGATGGCACAGATAGATATGCAGAAGATCATTCAATGCAGAAATGAAAATGAAAGATCTCAAATTGATGCTTTACTTCCTAGGTCTGGAAGTATGACAAGGCTCAGAAGGAATATTTCTCAACCAAGAAAAGTATGCTGAGAAATATTAAAAGAACTTGAGGTGTTGGAATGGCCACTCTTATGGATTCCAACTTGAAGCTTTTAGGGGATGACTCATCAGAGTTAGTGGATATAACTCTGTACAGTCAAATTATTGGGTCATTGATGTATCTAACATATACTAGATTAGATATATGCTTTGTTGTGAACACCTTGAGTCAGTATCTAGTGGAAACTAGATGTGTTCACCTGATAGTTGAAAAGCATGTGATGAGGCACATAAAGGACATGATAGAATTCGATCTATGCTATCTTGAAGATCATGACTTCAGATGGTTATTCAGATTTTGATTGGGCAGGAAGTGTATCAGACAGGAAGAACACATCGAGAGGATGTTATTGTCTGGGATTAGCCATGATCTCGTGGTTTAGCTGGAAGCAGTCTAGTGTGGCTCTCAGCACAAGCGGAATATATGGCTACTTGCTCTGATAGTTGTGAAGAAGTTTGGCTTTAGGATTGTTTGACTTAGAGATAGAACCAACTGAGATCCTATGTGATAATTAGGGTTGTATCAAGATGACATAGAATCTAGTGTTCCATGATAAGTCAAAGAACATAGGGAACAAACAAGATATGACGCGGAAAGGAACTATAAAGTTTGAATTTGTAACAGGTTACCATTGTACTAACTAAACCTTTACCTCAAGTGAAGAAGTTACCAACATACTAACCAAACCTCTATCTCGAGTGAAATTTGAATACTTCCGAGACAAGCTTGGTGTAGTTCAAAAGGACCCTCCTCAAAAGGGGGAGTAGTATAGTCACTGATGATGAGTTTGTCTCATCGAACAACAAGGTCGATGATGAGGTAACCTGTTCTCCACACCTAGATACTTAGAAATATTTAGATTTAGGACTCTTATACTTAGAATACTTAGTTTTACTTATACATGCTTTTGATGATAAGATGTATTGGTAAGAATACATACTTTTGATGACACATGTATTGATTAATGTACTTGTATGGTTGAGGATACTTGTACTTGTATTGATGAGAATACATGTGGGGATTGTATCATCCTTGAACACATGTTCTAAAGTGAGCCGTAGACGTATGGTCTCCGAAATGAAGTCCTTAGTGCACAGGTAGGGATTGGATCATCCCTGGACTTTCAGTCCTAAAGAGAGCCGTAGACGTGAAGTCTCCGAGAATGAAGTCCTTAGTGGACAGTTGAGGGGATTGGATCATCCCTGAACTTTCAGTCCTAAAGAGAGCTGTAGACGTGAAGTGTCCGAGAATGAAGTCCTTAGTGGACAGTTGAGGGGATTGGATCATCCCTGGACTTTCAGTCCTAAAGAGAGCCGTAGACGTGAGGTCTCTGAGAATGAAGTCCTTAGTGGACAGCTGAGGGGATTGGATCATCCCTGGACTCTCAGTCCTAAAGAGAGTCGTAGACGTGAAGTCTCCGAGAATGAAGTCCTTAGTGGACAGTTGAGGGGATTGGATCATCCCTAGACTTTTAGTCCTAAAGAGAGCCATAGACGTGAGGTCTCTGAGAATGAAATCCTTAGTGGACAGTTGAGGGGATTGGATCATCCCTGGACTTTCAGTCCTAAAGAGAGCCGTAGACGTATGGTCTCCGAGAAGTGGGGATTGTATCATCCCCGGACTTCGGTCCCTGAATTGATCCATAGACATGTGGTCTCCGAGAAGTGGGGATTGTATCATCCCCAGACTTTGGTCCCTGAATTGATCCATAGACGTGTGGTCTCCGAGAAGTGGGGATTGTATCATCCCCGGAATTCGGTCCCTGAATTGATCCATAGACGTGTGGTCTCCGAGAAGTGGGGATTGTATCATCCCCGGACTTTGGTCCCTGAATTGATCCGTAGACGTGTGGTCTTCGAGAAGTGGGGATTGTATCATCCCCGGACTTCGGTCCCTGAATTGATCCGTAGACGTGTGGTCTCTGAGAAGTGGGGATTGTATCATCCCCGGACTTTGGTCCCTGAATTGATCCGTAGACGTGTGGTCTCCGAGAAGTGGGGATTGTATCATCCCCGGACTTTGGTCCCTGAATTGATCCGTAGACGTGTGGTCTCCGAGAAGTGGGGATTGTATCATCCCCGGACTTCGGTCCCTGAATTGATCCGTAGACGTGTGGTCTCCGAGAAGTGGGGATTATATCATCCCCGGACTTTGGTCCCTGAATTGATCCGTAGACGAATGGTCTCCGAGAAAGTGATTTTTTTTTATGATGATGTGGTTACTTGTATCGGTATGGATACTTGTATTGATGATGTGGTTACTTGTATCGGTAGGATACTTGTATTGATGATGTAGTTACTTGTATCGGTATGGATACTTGTATTGATGATGTGGTTACTTGTATCCGTAGGATACTTGTATTGATGATGTAGTTACTTGTATCGGTATGGATACTTGTATTGATGATGTGGTTACTTGTATCGGTAGGATACTTGTATTGATGATGTAGTTACTTGTATCGGTATAGATACTTGTATTGATGATGTGGTTACTTGTATCGGTAGGATACTTGTATTGATGATGTAGTTACTTGTATCGGTAGGATACTTGTATTGATGATGTGGTTACTTGTATCGGTAGGATACTTGTATTGATGATGTGGTTACCTGTATCGATAGGATACATGTATTGATGACATGGTTACTTGTATCAGTATGGATACTTGTATTGATGATATGTATACTTGTATTTGCATGAATACTTGTACTAATGATGTGGATACTTGTATTGTTATGGATACCTGTATTGATGACGATGTTGATGATCGTGAGATGATGATGTTGATGATCGTGAGATGACAATGCTGATGATCGTGTGATGATGATGCTAATGATTGTGAGATGACGATGCTGATGATTGTGAGATGACGATGCTGATGATCATGTGATGACGATGTTGATGATCGTGTGATGACGATGCTGATGATCGTGTGATGACGATGCTGATGATCGTGTGATGACGACGCTGATGATCGTGTGATGACGATGCTGATGATCGTGTGATGATGATGCTGATGATCGTGAGATGACAATGTTGATGATCGTGTGATGATGATGCTAATGATCGTGAGATGACGATGTTGATGATCGTGTGATGACGATAATCGTGAGGATCCAGATGATGATATTGTTGTAGCTGTTCAAGTGCTACAGAAGATAAAGACTCAATACTGAAGATGTCGATGTTCCAGTATTGAAGATGTTCCAGTAACTGCTTGAGTTACTGATGATGTTGAGAAAGCTTCCAATGATTTATAGATGTATCATGTATGATGTTGATGACTCCTTGCTCATGCAGATGCTGTTATAATATCCTTCTCGTTAAGGGGGAGTGTTGAGATATTGTAACTTCAAAGAATATTATATTTGTACTTTATTATTCTGGAGATGTTTCATTCCTCCGTGAAGATCTTATTGTATATCCGGAGATGTTTATTCCTCCGTCAGAATGTGGTAACTCGGGTTATTAGACTTCCCTAGTGGGGGTCGGCCCTGTATGTGTCATGTGGGTCAAAGGGTTATTAGACCACCCTAGAGGGGTCGGCCCAGTTAGTTGTAGTGGGGTATTTAACCCATTGGTTAAATACGAGCCTACGTGTACCTGTGTAAAATACATGTCAGTGTAGTGTATAAATAGAGGAGGTGTGTTCCTCATTTGACACACTCACACACTTGAGGATAGCGCACTTGTGGAGGAGAGGTCTGCTATTTTGGAGGAGGAGATCATGTCTCAGGGTTTCATCTTTGTATATTGCTGGTCATCTATATTGAGGAAGCTTTGCTGGGTTTTCTACCCCATGAGGGTTTCCCAGGATAAATATCTGTCTCTTGTGTTTATGCTATGCTTGTTGTTTCTTCAGTGATCCTGTATATGCTATTATTGTGAAATGGAATGTAATGATGCTATTTTATGTCTTAGCATATTGAATCTTAACATAGTCATATATGTTCAAGTCCCAACACCTCGACTTAACAAATGAATGTTAGAAGAATAGTCAGTTAAGCGCTTGAATGAGTGGATGAGTGATATTCATTTCAGTGCCTTAAGTGTTTCCAAGATAACCCAAGGATAGAATAAAGCTGCATTGTTCGCAGCTTCAGCAGAAGTCCCGCAGTAAAAGAACATAGTAGTGCAGACTGTAGCATGGCCTATCGCTGTGCAGTCCCCCCTTCACAGCGCATACCCCCTGTTGCGTTGTGCGGTACATCTATCCAAGCAACCCATCACTTACTGTGGAAACCTGATTCCGCAGTACCCCATAGATACACCTTGGGTGAGACCTCAACTTGCTCGCAGGTTGTTTCCGAAAGGGCCGGTGCGAAGGGGTTTTGTTGGTCAAAGGGAAGCCGTGAAGAACCTGGGTCTTATAGAAAACCTCTGGGTCATTTATAGCCAATAGGTTCTAAAATGGAGGATAGGAGTTTGGATGAAGTTCCACCTTTTTATGTAAATCTAAATGTTCATGATATGATCCTTCATAATTGTGTACTTGATTCAGGGGCTTCCCATTATTTGATGCCAAAGGTTGTGGTTGAAATTCTGGGTTTAGAAATCACAATACCATATAAATATTTTTTTTCTTTTGATTCGAAAAATGTCAAATGCTCGGGGTTGATTAAAGATTTGGTAGTTGCTGATAATCCTCCCAAATTTGGTATTATTTTATCCATATCGTGGGCTTCAAAACTCAGGGGAACTTTAGAGATGGACATGTCCTTTGCTACAATTTCAGTTCTTGGTGAACACAGAAGATTGTACACTGAGAAGAGACTCGCATATGTTGTAAGAAGCAAAAATGAACCAGTCAGTCATTGCATTTATGCAGTAGATATGGATTTACGATCTTCTATTTTTTATAATGATTCTTAGTACAATGAAAAAACAAAAGTAAATAAAAATCAAGAAGAAAATAAACATACTAAGGAAGAGGAAATGATTAGACAAAAACAGAGAATTGAAGGGGTTTGGACCATGCATTTTTATGGGTCGATGAGCAAATAAGGTGTTGGTGTAGGGGCATGGATAATAAATCCTGATCGAGAATTCCTAATGTATTGTTTCAAACTAGCTTTTGAATGTACCAATAATGTCACAGAATATGAAGCCTTGATCCTGGGATTGAATGTGCTAAGAGACTTGAAGGCAAAAAAGATTGAAGTATTTGGGGATTCAGAACTGGTAATAAATCAGGTAAATGGAAGTTATCAGACAAAGCATCCAAAGATGAGGGCTTATAGAAATGAAGTCTGGGATTTCTTTGATGAACATGACATAGTGGTGATACCCAGAATTAACAGTTTAGTAGTAGATTCTTTGGCTATCGCTGCTGGTCCTTTCATTGTACCTAATTTTTCAGAAAATAAATATGATGTTGAAGTGGTGAACTGACCTTCTATTCATGATAATTCAAAACACTGGCAAGTCTTTGAAGATGATCAGCATATTAAAAAATTTCTAGAAATGATAGATGAATTTTCCAACACTGTCATTGACACTGAAGATCAATATATGGAGGAAGTTTCCAATTTGGGAGAATTTTCAGAAGAATCAAAGAACTTCAAAGGAGAAATTGGAGGAAAAGAAATAATCCCGCTGAAGAATAATGTTATCCCAAGAGGCCTTATACCCCTAGAAATATTTTTTGATAGGAATGATGTAGCGAAAAATACCAAGAAGGAGAAATTAAAGATTAACATTGGGACGGAAGAAAGACCAAAAGTAGTGAAAATTTCCAAAAGTCCGCCCTCATATGAAGAAGAAAAATATGTCAAATTAATCAAAGAATTTTCTGATGTGTTTGCATGGAGTTATGAACATCTGAAAGAATATGACACATCCATAATCCAGCATACAATCCCAATCAAACCAGGAGAAAAGCCATTCAAACAAAAACTCAGAAGGATAAATCCTTTATTGCTGCCAGTGATTGAATAATAAGTCAAAATATTGTTCGATGCTAAAATTATTGTCATTGAAATTTTCCAGGTGAGTGGTGAATTTGGTCCCTGTAATAAAAAAATAATGGAGAGATAAGGTTGTGCATGGATTTCATAAATCTGAATAAAGTGTCTCTGAAAGACGATTATCCACTTCCCAAAATGGATCACATTCTACAGAAGGTCGTTGGAGCATAGAGGATTTCCATGTTGGATGGATTCTTTGGGTACATATAGATCAAAGTTCTTCCAGAAGATCAGGATAAGACAACTTTTACAACTCCATGGGGGACTTTCATGTATGCGAAGATGTCATTTGGATTAATGAATGTAGGGTCTACATTCTAGAGGGCCAAGGATATTGCGTTTGTTGAAGAGAAGGATAAATTTGTAGTAGTGTACATGGATGGCATAACTGTATTTTCAAAATTTGTTGCAGATCACCTGAAACACTTGGAGAAGGTATTTGTGAGATGCAGGAAATTTTGCATCTCTTTGAATCCTAAAAATTCAAATTTTCCAATGAAGGAAGGAAATTTATTGGGACATATCATATCAAAAGATGGTATCAAAATTGATCCTGAAAGAGTAGCAGCAATTCCGAAAATTGGGATACCAAGAAGTAAGAAGGAAGTTTAGTCTTTTATTGGTAGAGTAAATTTCCTAAGAAGGTTTGTACCTAGTTTTGCATAGATTTTGAGAAATATTTCAGATATGTTAAGAACGAATAATGAAATCAAGTGGACTATTGAAACCAGAAAATCCTTCATGGATATCAAGAAATCCCTTAATAAATCTCTTGTTCTAATCAGCTCTGACTTCTCAAAATATTTTATCATTTTTTCCTATGCATCACAACATGCTATAGTTATGGGGAGGTTGTGGAATCAGGTTTCCACAACCAGGTGATGCGCGCTTCAATGGAATGGTGGACAGCGTGAAGCTTCTCCTGCTTCACGGTTACTGCTTTAAGCTATCATGCATCCAAGGACTGTGCGATGCAGGTAGGGCGCTTGATCGATGGGACAACGCAACTGAGATTATGCTTCCTCCCCAGTACTTAAACACTTCAATGGACTCTACTTAGTGTAATTTTATGCATTCAACATGCATCTTAGATTGTAACCTTGCAAAATTATGCACTATAACCACAACACTGTAGCTGCGTACTTCCAGTGCTGTGCTCAGGGAATTGCACTATACGGACTTCGCTGACTAAGTGTTTACCCGATCAACTTATACATTCATCTGACTTGGAAATACTTGTAACTTTAACATTCATTCATACATATCAATAATTAACATATTATTCCCATTTTTTATCCTTATAGCGAATACATATAAAAGCAAGAACACATGCATTCACAAACAAGATATCAACCATTCACATAAGCGAATACATAGATATAGATGCATAATCAATCACATAACACAGAATTTAATGTGGTTCACCCCCAGGATGGGAGCTACGTCCACAAGAACTGTTGATTATATTATCAATGGGAAGGGTTTCAACAGTTTCGTCTATGCACACAGCTGTAGACTCTCTTGTCTCTCAATAGGTCACTGCAGACATAGCTGCAGAGCCTTTACAATGAATCTCCCTCAACCAAGATCAATATTCAATCATAAACCAAAAGAAGATTACTTAACCCCCAAAACCTAACCCTTTCCCTTACAAAATATGCCCTTTTTTAGATATCGTGCTGTTAGGTCACATCTGTTACAATCATGGCAAGCCAAATGCTAAGGTTTCCCAAAACTGGTGTAGTTACTTGCAACCCTTCCTGTCACCGTCAACAACTTGCTCCTCTCGCTTCAGGCGGCCTTGTTGGGCCACTCTTGGCTCACTTGACCTTCTGACATCCATATTCATCATAAAACGGTTACAACCGCATCGTGGCCTGTCACTTTCCATCCATTTAGCCTTGTTGTCACTGTCTACCCGTGGCTCATCCTCTAATGGTTTTTCTCCACTCTCTCTGGCAGGTCACTTTCCTCTATCTCCACTCTTCTCTTACCCAACTGTCGAGAATCCTTGATTCGCTTACCCAAAACAAGTCGCTTCCATAGCTCGACCTTCCCTTATACTCTTTATCCAAAATAGATGTTGCCCTGGATTTGCGCATCTGACTTCGCAATCTGAGCTGCGCAGTTCTCAAAACTGTGCCATCCGAGCCTCGCGGTCCAAACTGCACAGTTTCTAGTACTTGTACTTTATCCAAAATGTGCCAACTTGGGCCATGCCCAATAGGCCCCTAACACTTACTTGTGGATCATCCCCGATCAACATTCGTCGATCGACTTTGACTGCACTTCTTCGGCGGGTACTTAGTTTTGTAGTGACGGTGAGCAAAGTAATGGCGAGCTCCACAGCCATTATCTTTGCCTTGTTCTCAAATTCCTTAACCATCTCGAGCATTTCCTGCGAGACCTACTCCTGGGCTTGTTCTTTCAGTGTGCCCTCTGTTTTTTCAATTGAAATGAACTTCTCATCAATCTACTGCATTAGTGCCATCCCTTCATCCTCTATGGGCTGCAACCTTGCTGAAGTGGAAACCTCTCTTTCCCTTAGCACCATCAGCTCTTTTTCATCTATTTTACATCATTAAATTTTTGCATATTTTTGCTTGCTGGCAAAGTCTTCATTTCTACGTTCGTAGGGTCAATTGCCTGTTTCTTTTGCTGTAAATCCCCTTTCAACTACATAAGGTTTGGATCCTCATTCAATCCAGCCAACAATATATTTGCTTCTTCTAGCAAATTTTGACACTTTGCCACCTCGGCTAAAATGCTGTCTAATGTGGCCCTTACCGCTTCAGTTGGAGCTGCGTGCTTATCTGGTGGGGTACTGGGTCGCTGAGCCTCCAACTCTTCAATCTTCCCTTTAAGGGGAAATATCCATTTCCATCATTTTCATGGTAAGGGATTCCACTCTGGCCCCAATATTGATGATTGTGTCTTCGACATTTGCTTCTTCTTCACACTTGCCGATCTTGGCACACATTGTTGATACCGTTTCTTTGAGTTTGTGGTTCATTTCTTGAGGCTTAGACAATTCCCTGGTGTTCCGCGCTGATTCCTGTTTAAGCTCATCTACGTTTTCCCACAATTGGACATTCTGATCATAGCAGACGATGCCTCTTTTGTGAATTTCCTCTACAATATGCATGTGCAAATCGTTCAAGTCCTCAATTGGTAATGACCCAATGTTGAGGTCAAAATGTTCTAAGTTATTTGCTGCCTCAGGTACCTTATCATTCAAAAAAATAAGGTGCACAGGTTCAATATTTGCCACCCGAGGGTATGCACTCAAAGCAGCGGATTGCCTCTTCTACTTGCTTGAGCCACCTATCTTTCCTTTTGAGTCAGATTCTCAGACCAAGTCCTGTTGGGCTTGTCCAAGCTATGCGACCATTGTTTTTACTGTTTCAACCTCTTGAAGGAGGCTTAGCTGCATCTCTTCTTGTTTTGCCTCTTTCTCTATGAGCATTTATTTCCATATTTCTTGCACCTTTGTTGCAATGGTTTCACAATCATCTACATGTAGTATCGGCACCAATTTAGGCTTATTAGCCTTCTGCTTCTTATGCTAGCTTGTTCCCGATGAAGGGCTCGCAGTTTCTTTTCTCTTCTCTCCCACCTGGCCTTCCGACTTATCCTACACAATTCCTTCTTCCTTGTCAATAGGCATGGGTGTGACTTCTTCCTTATATTCATCTTTATCATTATCATTGTCTTCTTCAGAACTGGACTTAACCTTGTCTGGTTGGTCCACTTTCCATTCTGCTATCCATTCCTCTGTCATCTGCTCGATTTTCTCAACATCCAACTGATAGAATCCTGGATACCATAGCTGTGTATTCGTATCAGCCCTAGGATGAATGTATGTTCTATGTATATTGGCCATGAATCTCAACTTCCCTTTTTATGCATTTGTCAGCGGCTGTAAGACTCGCGGTGTTCGTCGAATCACATCACACAGTTGCTCATAATATGTGTAAAATACTTCATTGATTTGTCGTTTCCTAGAGGACTTTGCATTTTCCCATAATTTAGCGAAGTGTGTTCCCCGACATTTCCCTAAGAGAACTAGAATGCCTTTGTAGCTAGCTGACTCTTTCCACCCGACGAAGGCAATTAGTACTAATAACTAGCTGTAATGGAACATGGTTCCCTTATCCTGAGTTTCTTGAACATCCTCTAGAAACTCGTTCAGCAGGTACTGCTCCCAGTTGTAAGGGGTTCCTTTGTTCATCTTAGATGCGAGGAGGATAGTTGCGCCTGGTACCTCTGGTGGTCGACATTTGCACAGTATATTCCCTGCAAGCAGTTGAACTATGAAGCGCATTTCTTGGTCATTGATATTGGCTATAGGGAAGCCACGTTTTCCCCTTATCACATAAAATTCTTCCCTGATTTTGGATGCGAGCTCTTTGTCTTGTCCTTTTCGTACAAATGCTTTTGCAAGGTCTTCGCCTCTCTTATTAAGCATTGTGATGTAATATATCATATCGATATTTATATCAACTTTTCTGTCCAACTTGTTATAGGTTAAATCTGCACTTCTCCATCCGTGATGACATTTAGTTATTGATCACACAAAAGGATGTTGGGCCTAGCCTAGATGGGGCATTTTTGAACAGGAAGAATTTTGAGAACTATGGAGCTAAGCGCAGCTAAGTTTGAACAATTTTGGGATAAGTTTTGGCATGCTGCGAAGTTGCGCGTAGCATAGTGTCGGAGGAGCTGTGAGGTTGGTGCTTGAAGGAGCACAGTGCCGCGATGTGCCACGTCAACGGAGATTCAACTAAGCAAAGCATGGATGGATGAAGGCAATTATTTTGGTTAGGTCACAGAAGACCTATTTTTGGCAAAGATCATCGATAACTACCAAGTAGTGGGTAGGTGCAGATCGGAGGTAGGTGACTGATCACAATAGGAAAAAGACTACTACTACTCGAACCGGTCATCTAAGGCCGGAAAAGAAGGAACGACTCAGCATAAGCAACATGTTGGCACGCATATAACAGAAGGTCCGCTGCCAGATATTAGTAGTCTGGTTTTGGAAAAACCGTGACAGTTTTGTAAACCTAAGGGTTCTTCCTTCAAGATGTAAAAGACATGACCTATGGGTCTTGATGTATAAATAAGGAAATTTTGTAAAGGGAAAGGGTTAACTCTTCATCTTTTCGATTAGTATTGAATATTATTAGATTTGTTAGAGTAAAGCATTGTAAAGGGCTTGCAGCTAAGTGCACAGAGACCTAATTTTGAGAGAGAAAGAGAAGAACGTCTGCATCTGAGTGCGCTGATGAAGAATTGTTGTACCCTTTCCAAGATAAATAAACAACAGTTCTTATGGACGTAGCTTCCCATCCGGGGGGTGAACCACGTTAAACCATTGTGTTATGTGATTACTGTGTATGATTGCCATTAATTTGTGATCTAATTTACTTACAGTGCATGCATGAAGTTACTATTGTCATTTATATGTTCACTATTATCTGTATTCGCCGTGGAAATGATGGAATAAGATGCTAAGTAGTTCATGTATGGAGGAATATTAACAGTAAATGACCTATAAGTCTCGAATGAATGGATCGATGAGATAACCACACAGTTAATTGTTAAGGATTGAATCGTAGTATCAAAGCACACAACACTATGCATCTCACATATTTGCATAAGTTATGATGTTTATCAAGCTAAGTAATGATGAATGATTAAGGATTATCGAATAAGAATTGAATAGAAGTGCTAAGATCTCATAAACCCACTGCGTGGCTTTGGGATGCACTGAGGGTGCAAATATCTTTGTTCCTAAAAATACTCAACACGGAGTAGAAGACTCCACGCAGTCATTGACAACAGCATGCAATGCGTACCGCATTGTACATAGGTCATTTGAAAACACTTGCATCACAAGGTTATGGAAACCTACTTCTGCAACCACCCCCTCAACTTCGCCTCGGGTGAGACCTCAGGCTACTTGCAGTCTGTTGCTGAAAGGGCCGGTGAATAGGGGTTTTGTTAGTATCCTATACCGCAAAGTACCTCGGTCTACATTGGAAAACCTCTATAACAGTGCTGCGACCAACAAATGGTTCCGTTGCCGTGCCACGACCAGTGATGCGATAGTGTATTCAGAAAATTAATGTTCGACAGTTGGCATCCAGAACATAAATAAATCTGGGCTTGGTGCGATAAGATCGAAAGAGACTTCACAAATAAATAAAACAGACATCCGTGACTATCTGACGAATAGTGGTTGAACAGATACTTGTGGAGGGACATCCACAAAAATTTTTGGGCTTCGTTTCCAAATGAGCTACACGAGTTGATATCGCGCCTAGCAGAAAGAAAGAATTGTTCCCAAGGCGGAATACCTACAGAGTGGAGTCCGGAGCTTACTCAACAGCTCAAAGCGATCGACAACCCACTGTCATGAACAGTAGACTTTTGGGTTGATAGCATATTAGAAGGATTTGTCATCGAATTTGTTGTAGACATGCTGAAGTCCTACAGCCAAGCTAAAGCATACTTTTTCGAAGGATTCAGAGGTAAGTTCCTAAAAAACCTCAGTTTATACATTAAAAGCCGAGAAAGGTGTTTTAAGAATGGAGCAATAGTCCTAAATCTGTCATGGTAGAGAACACATACATTGATTCTAATGAACAAAACCATACTTTGAAAAGTGGAAAGAGATACAAGCCTACTAACGAAAAGAAACCCACACCATCTAGAAACCACATAGATACCCAAATTCCATGCGATCTCAATAATACGAATACTCTGTTATCAGCCACAATCCACCGTATTATACCTTAGAATCAATCAATTCAGAACCCACCCGCTGCGAGTGTCGCACAACCCATCCCATAGATCAGTAATACTAGTAACACCACAAGACTGAGTGCTCATAGTACTACGACTCAGACTACTGCGCAGAATACTGTCCCTAGCACAATCCAGCAGCCTGTGTCTATTTTTGTCACAGGGAATCAATTCCAAAATAGTACACAATCCGGAAGAAGAATGATAGATAACGATATAAAACTGTCGATATTCAATGGAACAGGTCAGGAAGACCCTGATCAGCACTGGTTTCTCTGCGAAGCCATGTGGAGTGTTAAGCAAGTGACAGATGATGCTATAAAGAGAGCGCAACTCATAACTACTTTTAGAGACAGAGCGTTGCATTGGTTTATGAAGTATTCTCAAGCACAATCGAGAACCCTAGCAGAGATCAAAACCGCAATTACAGTAGAATTTAAGAAACCCAATTCAGAATCACATTGCATAACAGAGTTGAAAGAAATCAAGCAGAAACCTACTGAATCGGTCTGGGAATTCGACCAAAAATTCAAAACATTGTTGGACCAAGTGAGCTTTGTTGTAGCTTCGGAACAACATCAAGAATGGTTCATTGCTGCGCTGTTGCCCCACATCAAACAACCACTAATGCAATAGAAGGTTGTATCTCAAGCTGAGCCCTTCGAGATCGCAATGAAGTTGGAAGCTTTACCAATTGGAGAAAGTAGTTCTGGGATGGTACAGATTCAGAATGAATTGGCTACCTTGACATTAGAATTACAAGGTATGAAGAATGGAAAAGAATAGAGACATGAACAACGACATGAATTTTGGTGCACAGGATGCAAAGGAGAGGGCCACAAAAGAGAACATTGCTCCTTATTTCAAGAATACCTTAACAGTCACGCACCAAAACCAATAAATATGAATCAGAACCAGGCACCATGGTGTGAAATTTGTAGAAGCAGACACAGGCCTGAGGACTGCTACCTGATACAAAAATATGTAAAGACACCTAAAAACTTATACTGCAATTTATGTAAGTCAGTTGGACATGAAGAGTCCAATTGTCACACTTATGAACTGATGAATGAAAGAAAGCGAGATATGGAAGCAATGCGAGGTGCTGGAATGTACCACGTCCAAGAGGAAAATCATCCAAAGCAAGAGAACATCCACTATGATCAAGGAGGATATAGAGGTCGCGGTGGTGGATATCGCAGGAGAGGAAGAAATACTGGTCAAAATCAAGGAAGAGGATGAGGCTAGGTAATATGCTATAACTGTGGCTAGCCAGGTCATGTATCAAGAGAATGTACTAATCCATGCACCACATGCAACTACTGTAAATCATTTGATCATGTGATTGAATATTGCTCGGTGCTTGAGGTATAAATGTAGAAGAGGAGAAGAACAGAAACACCGAACCCTAACATCCAATTGATCGCATCAGAGAACAGACCTACAGGTTAGAGTTTCAACATAGTAACACGAAGTGGCACTGATACAAGAAAAGACAACATCACAGAAGCCTCGACTTCTGGAAAAACTGATCCTAAGAAGAACCCTGGAGAAACAATAGGGATAAGAAAAGATCCTGGGAAAGCACCTCCATTGAACTTATAGAAAAACAAAGAAATATTTAAAGAAGCACAGGACATGCTTAAACAACCACCACCTACTTCACCAAGGATCCCACTGCGAAGTCAAGAAACAAAAATAGAAGACATGACACTAGCATATGATCAGAAGCGCACTGCACCAGATGCCTCTAATTTTGTTGCGCATTTTCTACACAGCTGCATCAAGTTATTAAAAAACAAGGAAACTCTTATGGAATTTGAAAAACTGATAAATCAGTATGAATCATGCAGTAAGAAAGGAATAGCACATGGTGCAGTACATAACATTAGAAGTCCCAAAAGAACCTGCAGGGAAATGCGGTTCACTGCACAAATAGGAGACTATGAGATGGACGAGATCATTCTTGATCTCAGATCTGAAGTGAATGTCTTAACCAAGCAGACATGGCAGGCGATGGGAAAACCAAAGTTACAGTGGTCGCCTATACAATTAAGAATGGCTAATCAAGGCATATTTATACCGCTGGGAAGGTTAACCAATACCATTTTCGACGTTGATGGAGTGTGAAGTTATGCAAACTTCGAAGTAATTGAAATTGTGGATGATAGCAATCCTTATCTAGCACTACTAGGCATCGATTGGGCAATGACGAACTCTACCATCATCAATCTGAAGACAATGAAAATGATATTTGAAGGCAACGACATAAGGGTCATCGCACCATTGGATCCTTCGCAGGGGGAGCGATATGTTGAACCTATACAAGAAGAGTACAGATCTCAAGACCTTGACCATATCTATCAAATGAAAACAAATGCTGTGGATTATATTGATCCTATTGCAGATGGAATGCTCAGGTGGCGTTGTGATAGTTCTTGCATCTTAGACTTAGATGCAGGATTAGAAAACTGGCAACACAAAATGCATGAAGTATCTGCCAAAAGATGCGTGACAATTACAAAGTCACTCCGATGGATTGGAAAGCAAGTAAGTCCAATCCCCACTTATGATGGTACAGCTAACGTCTATTCATTTATCAAAGAATACACTACAGCAGTTGCAAATGAACATCACGTCTTAGCATTAGACATGGCACTCAGAGAAACACCTACCAGATGGTGGGCTACACACAAAAAGACAATGACAACTTGGGACAAGTGCAGAATAAAACTACAGATTAGATTTGCTGATAAGGTCACACTACCATTTGAAAAATATAATGGCCAGATGGATCCAGGAGATCATATCGCAGCTTGTGTACAAGATTGGAAGGAAATACCACAGACAAAATGGGTACATCTCTTTGTGCATATGCTGGAGGAGCCTATTCCAAAAAAATGGTATCTACAGGAAGAGACGCGCACAGGAACCGTAGATTGGTTTGCCCTTACTATAACCTTCCAGAAGGATTTTAGTTTTCAAGATGACCAGCCGACTATACATGATGCGCTACAATTGATCAAGCAAAAGATATTTAGCCCACATCGCAAGGAGGAAAATATAACACTAGAAGAGTTTTTTGACACAAACAATGTACTTGCGAGTCTACAACCAAATTGGTCAGAATAGATAGAGCAGGCTTTAGACTGCTACGGCAAAGCTAAAGAAACTGAAGATAGTTACGCGAAGGAACCACACAACATAAAAATCCTAGAATCGGAAGGAGTACGCGAGGTAGAAGGGCCTCCACTAGAAATTCCAGATATGAGTGGACCGGTTAAAACAAAGAAAGTGAACATCAGCACCCCTGAAGAGCCGAAGTTCGTAGCAATAGGAGACTACTGGGATGATGACACAGTTGCAGAGATTGCAGCTATACTATAGGACTATCAGGAAACGAAGTTCACAGAGATGAAAGGTATCCTGGGAGACTTAGGAGTGATGAGAATTCCTCTTAAGCCAGGAGTGAAACCTATTAAACAAAGGACATATAGACTGAATCCACGCTACAAAGAGCAAGTTAAGGCAGAACTCGATAAGATGCTCATTGCAGGAATTATTGAGCCAGTTGAAGAATCTGAATGGATAAGCCCAATGGTCATCCAAGACAAGAAAACAAAGGGTGAGATTAGAATATGTGTTGATCTCAGAAAGTTTAATGATGCCTCTATGCATGATCCATTTCCTACACCTTTTACCGATGAAGTACTTGATAACGTTGGAGGGAATGAAGCATACTCTTTTACTGATGGATTTTCTAGATACCATCAGATAAAAATTGATCCATCCGATAGGCACAAAACCACTTTTTCAATAGAATGGGGGTCATTCCAGTATACAGTGATTCCTTTTGGCGTGAAGAATGCACCAGCCATATTTTCAGGAGTTGTGATTGCAGCATTTAAAGAATTCATCCACAAGTTTTTAGAAGTTTACTTTTATGATTGGACCATTTTTGGGTTACTGAAGAACCATGCCGTGAACCCTAGAATGATGTTGGAAAAATGTAGACAGCATCAAATTTCATTGAATTTAAAGAAATGTATTTTCTGTGTTCCTTATGGGATTCTGCTGGGACATATCGTGTGTAAGCAAGGCTTGATGATTGATCCTGCGAAGATAGCAGTTATTGTAAACTTGCCTACACCAAATTCAGTTAAACAATTGCGCACTACACTAGGGCATACCAGATACTACAGGAAATTCATAAAGGGGTATGCACAGATAACTACAGCAATGGAGAAGCTTTTAAAAAAGGATGCACTGTTCATTTGGAATGAGGACTACGAGAAAGGATTTGACACATTGAAAGAGAAAATGGTCCCTACGTCGATCCTAGTTTTTCCAGACTGGGAAAAGCCATTTCATGTACACGTTGATGCTTCATGTATAGCATTAGGTATTGTTCTTGCGAAGCCAGGAGAAGGAGGAATTGATCATCCCATTGCATTTTCCAGCAGAAAGCTGTCATCTGCTAAGAAAAACTATACCACTACTGAAAGAGAAGGACTTGCAATGGTATATGCGCTACAGAAATTCAGACACTATTTGCTTGGTGCGCACATCTCAATGTTACTTACCATTCTGCATTAAAATACCTGGTCAATAAGCCAGTGTTAGGGGGGGAAATTTGCATACGGCTCTTAATCTTCCAAGAGTACGATTTTGAAATAATAGTTAAACCAGGCAGATTAAATTTAGGCCCTGATCATCTATCAAGGATCAAGTCAAGAGAATAACCAACGAATCTAGAAGACAATCTACCCGATGCGCAATTATTTTCTATATAGGTTGCCGATGATTACTATCAAGATATCGTTGACCTTCTAACTACCGGGTTCGCACCTACTGAATTCACTACACAACAAAAGAAGCAACTGATAGTGCAAGCCGCAGACTTCACCATTATCGCAGGACAACTCTATAATTTAGGACCTGATGAAGTGTTACGAAGATGTGTATTAGAACATGAGAAGCCATTTATATTAGCTAATGCATATTCAAGAGTCGCAGGAGGTCATTATGTAGGAAGGGCTATTGCGCGCAGGGCTATGGTGGCCTACGATTCATAAGGACTCTAGAAAACATTGCCAGAACTGCGATGTCTGTCAGAGGACAGGGAAACTGTCAAGAAGAGATGAAATGTCATTGAATCCTCAGCTGACCTTATAGGCATTCGAGAAATGGAAAATTGATTTCGTGGGACCTATTAACCCACTGAGAAAAAGAACTGGTGTGAGGTACATTATTACAACAACTGATTACCTCACCAGATGGGCATAAGCAAAACCATTCAAAGACTGTAGCACAGCTACAGCTGCGTAATTTATTTTTGAGAACATCCTTACATGATTTGGATGCCAAAACATTTTGATGAGTGATCAAGGCACCCATTTTCTAAACAAAACTATCGAATCTTTAACTGAAGGGTTCTACATCCATCATCAGCGCAGTACACTTTATCAGCCACAAGCGAATGGCACTATTGAAGCATTTAATAAAGTACCTGAGAATGTGCTAACCAAGATATGCAATGTAAACTGCAATGACTGGGACCTGCACATTCCATCTGTATTATGGGCGTACAGAATGACATGCAAGAAATTAACTAGACATACACCTTTCAGGTTGGCTTACGGACAAGAAGCAATAATTCCAATGGAGTACATTATACCCAGCTTGAGAATAGCTACATTTACAGGGATGACATATCACGTAGCACTAGAAGAAAGGTTGCCACACTTGGTTGGGTTGGAAGAAAAGCACTTCATCGTGGGATTCCACCAGCAAGTACATAAAGAATGAGAAAAAGCATGGCATGATTGCCACATCAAGATTAAGTCTTTTCAGGTAGGTGATCTAGTCCTACTGTATGATAGTAAATTCATGAAGTTTCCTGGAAAATTTAAAATGCATTGGCTTGGACCATATACTATAATAGATGTTACTAATGGTGGTGCAATCCAGTTAGCTGCTTTAGCCGGTGATACACTACCCAATTTGATAAATGGAAGCAGATTAAAGATTTACCACGATAGTTCTGCTCCGTAGCATCCGGTATGACCGTAAAGAAGGAAAAGTTTCTAGGTACCAAATATAGTCGGAATTGGGCACTAGAAACTGTGGAAAAGTCTGTACATAGACCGATAGAGATAGATTTGTACAATGCACCGCGTTGAAAAAAAAGAAGAAGAGAAGAAACAATGCGCTATTGCGACATTCAAAAAGCAGCAACTGGAGAGAAAAGAAATTATATGTCGTGAAATCACTGCATAGAACCAAAGATTGCCTACCACGCAGTTCGACGTAAGAATCCAGAAAATAGCTGTTACAGCGTCGGTTAGGAATATAACCGTTATACAGTAGTTTTATACTGACCGCTCGGGCATTTAAAGCACATATAACCATTATGAGCACAATTTTGAAAGACAATACATAAGAAGCAACCGGATTTGGCCAACAGATACCACCATTAAATACATATCTAGTCGTTCAAGGGCGCGGAGGGGGGTCCGCCGTGCCTATAAATAACACTGCATATCATCTTGCGGGCATATCAAACACTTAGAATTTTCTGTAAATACTTCTGTCTAAGCTAGTTTCCGTAAGCCGTCTACAACCGTTGAAAGTGTTCGCATGCCTAAGAGATTTTCATTTGAAGAAGAGTTCATGGTTGAAGAGACTGTGAGTTTGTTCAAACATGGAAGAATTGACGAATTAATGAGAACCCCAAACAAGAGAATCGTTAAAGAATCAGAACAAAATCCAAGGATATCACCAAGATACGACCCCTCAATGCAAGACAAAGGGAAAAATCCAGCAGCGTCGAGATCAAAACTACTGTAGACAAGTTCGGTAGGGCCAAAAAAGCCCCTTGCTGATAAAGAGATATCGTTAACTATGACTCCAGACTACATATCACCACGTGTAGTGGATGCACCAGCCATTAGACTACTGAAGAGCCCAAAGTATGAGATACCACTCTCACCAATATCGAAGCATGTTGAGGTGGACAAAAATATGTTAGGAAAGATTCTAGAATGCAAATGGGAGGACTATGATCTACTAGCAATGCAGAAGGACAATCCAACAGAACCAAAGTTCCCACAGCTCCAACCCGACAAATACATGTGCTGGAAGAAGAATGCAAAGGGTGACCTCACCTTGGTCGCCGAGAGCTGGTTGTCAAGAGTAGCCAAGTTGGGGCTGCTCAACCTGCTAAGGCTTCCACATTTCGTCAGATCACCAGAGCTCAACGCGATGGTATGAAACTCTTATGGCTCGCATCCACCAGGGATATTTATGGCTAGACCAGAATATAGACCTGACAATTGACTTAATCCACCATATAACTGGATTAAGAAAAAGGGGCGAAGACCCAAGGAAGTTCTTCCAGGGAAAGACAAAGGATAAAGAGGTAGTAGCATTGATGAAGCAAACACAATCTATGATCAAAGGGAAGTGAGGCTTCCAGAAGGAGGACATAAAGGATGAGGCAATACGGGTTGTCACGCAGCTATTAGCGGGAAAAATCTTAAGAAATGCAGACCATTAGAAGTAACCATAGGCGCAGTAATACTTGGTACTGCAGCCGTCGAGGGACAAGAATTCAGTTGGTCCCAATATATATTAAATGAATTCCTCGAAGAACTAAAAGATACACAAATCAAAGGTGGATATTTCCATTTCACCTGGCTCATCATATTGATCGACTTCCTGGGGTGGAGGGAACCGAAGCAATATGTTAGAGTGGTCACAAACACTTCAGACTACAGAGGTGCTCGATTTCAAAATCTATGGGTGAACTTGAATCCAGAAAGACAGCACGAGACAGCGCTAGTCTTTTACACATATTACGACCAGCTGTGTGGGGCCATCATGCTCACACCTCGCATACCAAAGCAGGTAACAAGCAAATATATCCACGTTTTAAATTTTTATGCCGCGATGAAATGCATCTCCATTTCACCCAAAGCGCAGAAGAAGAATGTTGATTGGTACCCAGGAAACTACCATATGTACGAGGAAGATATTGAGAATTTAATGAAGGAATGGCTAGCTAAATTTCGAGTTGAGGTCGTGGATATCGAAAGTGATTATGGCAAGGATAACCCTATCCCATGTCCCATTGTAGAAGATGAAGAGTCAAGAAAAAGGAAGGATGTTAGAAGTCCTTTGGGGCACAAGGAAAAAAGGAAGAAGCAGAAAGCAAAGAAAGACCAATTAGACACAGTGCTTCGCGAAGATGATTATTTAATGATTGCCGCGAGGGTGACCGAACAAATGGAGGAACTTTCGACAGACAAAGAGAAGAAGGAAAAGGCAATTCAAGACAGCTTAAACTAGAACCTCACTACACTGCAAGGGTTATCCCAAAAATTTGATGAAGTTAGCAGAAGATTACCCTTGCACCACGAGTTAGTAGCTGAAAAAGGGTTCGCGGGGACTCCGCAGTAGCAAATAACGGTTCGCGCGAGGCCCCGTATTGTCCATTTGCAAGCACTATCTATCAGGTTTCCATTACAAGATCAAGCAATGCTAGATACAAAGAATGTATAGTGCATGGAGCTTGATCTTGCAAGCATACCATCGCCAAGACTCCATTACTTATAGACGTAACTCGGTGAAGAAATGCATGACAGAACCATAGAAGCACTGAAAGGATAGGTAGAATTGCGAAGGCAACTCAAGGAAGAGAGCTCACGGAGTACTATGCAATTACAAGATGAAAGAGATTGTCGAATGAGATTGGAGACCATGATCACTACGATTGCAGATAATATACATGAATTTGAAATACAAACAGAACCAGCAGATACTATTGTAAAGATTGGCGATCTGGTCAATAGTCTTAAGAATGAGAAGGAAGACATGGAGATTCTCCATGAGTCTGAAATTGCTGCCCTGAAAGCATATCTCAATACACAAACTCCACCAGATGAATAGCAGTTAAGACAAGGAGTAATGAATACTGCGTCACAAGATATTTTTATCGAAGTCACTAAGTGCCAGAATCTACTGGAAGTAGCATTGAAGGCATTTAGTGCCCTTGAAGAAGATCAACAATTACTGGAAGTAAAGAAGGAAGTGAAGTAAAAACAAGAAGCACTAGAAAACATGAGTGAGGAGGTTAAGGCGCTTCCAGCAAGAGAGAAACTCCTAAAATACAGGAAACTCAATAACCTAAAGAAGGAAGTTAAAGCGTTGCGTAAGAAGGAGACAGAAATGGGCGATAAGTCATAGCCATTATTAGAATATGCCGACATGATCTCATAGGAGATCGAAGAAAAGTTAAAGGAGATGAACCAGAATCAAGAGCAAGTGGAAGGCCAGATCAGCCATGAGATAACACTTGAAATGATAGAAACAGTTGGGCAAATTAAATAGGATATGAAGATCGCGGTAGAAAAGCGGATGGAAAGATTCAACGAGTTCGCTGCGAAGATCAGCCCACAATAAGCGGAACACCTTCAAGGAGTTCCAGGTGGCTCGAGGGCGAGCCACATGTAAGTGTTAGGGGCCTGTTGGGCCTGGCCCATATGGGGTATTTTTTAACAGGAAGAATTTTGAGAGTTGCAGAGCTAAGCGTAGTTAAGTTTGAACAATTTTGGAATAAGTTTTGGTATGCTGCGAAGTTGCATGCAGCATAGTATCGGAGGAGCTGCGAGGTCGGTGCTGCGAGGAGTACACTGCCGCAATGTGCCACGTCAACGAATATCCAGCTAAGCAGAGAATGGACGGATGAAGGCAGTTATTTTGGTTAGGTCACAGAAGACCTATTTTTGGCAAAGATTGTCGATAACTACCAAGCAGTGGGTAGGTGCAGATCGGAGTTGGGTGACTGATCACAATAGGCAGAAGACTACTACTACTTGAACCAATCATCTAAGGCCAGGAAAGAAGGAACAGCCCAATGGAAGCAACATGTTGGCGCACATATAACAGAAGATCCGCTACTAGATATCAGTAGTCCAATTTTTGGAAAACCGTGACAGTTTTGTAAACCTAAAGGTTCTTCCCTCAAGATGTAAAAGACATGACCTACGAGTCTTGATCTATAAATAAGGAAATTTTGTAAAGGGAAAGGGTTAACTCTTCATTTTGTTGATTAGTATTGTATATTGTGAGATCTGTTAGAGTAAAGCATTGTAAAGGCTCTGCAGCTGAGTGCGCAGAGACCTAATTTTGAGAGAGAAAGAGAAGAGCATATGTAGCTGAGTGTGTAGATGAAGAACTGTTGTACCCTTTCTAAGATAAATAAACAACAGTTCTTGTGGATGTAGCTTCCCATCCGGGGGGGTGAACCATGTTAAACCATTGTGTTATGTGATTGCTGTGCATGATTGCCATTAATTTGTGATCTAATTTACTTACAATGCATGCATGAAGTTACTATTGTCTGTTATATGTTTACTGTTATCTGTATTCATCGTGGAAAGGATGGAATAAGATGCTAAGTATTTCATATATGGAGGAATATTAACATTAAAGCACCTATAAGTCTCGAATGAATGGATCGATGAGATAACCACACAGTCAATTGTTAAGGATTGAATCGCAGTATCAAAGCACACAGCATTGCGCATCTCACATATTTGCATTAAGGATTAAAGATTATCGAATAAGAATTGAATAGAAGTGCTCAGATCTCATAAAACCACTACGTGGCTCGGGGACGCACTAAGGGTGCAAATATCTTTGTTCCTGAAAATACTCGACGTGGAGTAGAAGACTCCATGCAGTCATTGATCGCAGCGCGCAACCTGTACCTTGCTATACATAAGTCATTTGAAAACACTCGCATCACAAGGTTGTGGAAACCTGCTTCTACAACCACCCCCTCAACTTCACCTTGGGTGAGACCTCAGGATGCTTGCATTCTGTTGCCGAAAGGGCCGGTGAATAGGGGTTTTGTTGGTATCTTATACCGTGAAGTACCTGGGTCTACATTGGAAAACCTCTAGAACAGTGCCGCAACCAACAAATGACAACTTGGATTGAAGAGCAAGATTGACCTAAGTGATGCATGGACTTGGTTTACCCTTGAGCAGTTGTCAAAACCCTGTTTTTACCTTCCTTTTGACATGTGCGCTACTCCACAAGTATCAAACCAGCGCACATCTCCAGTATGCCCTACTCTACAGGCTTAAGAGGGGCACACACCAGCTAGTATGCCCTACTTTACCTCTTGCATAGTAACGCACACCTCAAAAAATCCTCTGACCGACATTGTAACGACTATTTTTCTCAGTGTTGCGTCAAACAGTGCGACAGGTCCTGATCTCTCTTGCATAGTCTCTTTGCGGTGCCTGATTTCTTGCTTCTGAACTTAATGCCTTTCCTAGTTCACTTGCTCTTCGCAATTGCCTTTTGGACTTCGCAACTGCGCATTTCCTTTTTTCTTTTTTCTTTTTTTTTTTTTTTTTTTTTTTTTTCGTGCACAGCTTCAATAGTGCTTTGCGGTACACCTCCCTTGGTCATACAGGATTCTACGATGCCAGACTATCGCGGTAAATATTTAGTCTACTACCATTTATCAAAATAGGCAAGGTATCTCCAACTAATGTAGCTAACTGGACTACGCCACCGTTAGTAACATGCATTACAGTATACGGGCCAAACCAATGCATTTTAAAATTTCCAAAAAATTTCATGAATTTGCTATCATACAAGAGGACTAGGTCACCTACCTGGAAAGACTTGTTCTTGATGTGGCGATCATGCCATGCTTTTTCGCGCTCTTTCTGTACTTGTTGGTGGAAGCCTATGATGAAGCAATCTTCCTCCAACCCAACCAAGTGTAGGAGCCTTTCTTCTAGTGCTGCGTGATCTTCCATGCCTGTAAACGCTGCTATTCTCAAACTGGGAATAATATAATCCATTGGCATTATTGCTTATTTCCTGTAAGCCAATATGAATGGTGTATGGCCTGTCAATTTCTTGCATGTAGTCCTGTATGCCCATAATACAGATGGAATGCATAGGTCCCAATCGTCCCGATTAACATTGCATATCTTGGTTAGTGAATTCTCCAACACTTTGTTGAATGCTTCAACAGTTCCATTCGCCTGTGGATGATAAGGCGTACTACGCTGATGATGAATGTGGAACTCTTCAGTCAAAGCTTTGATGGTTCTATTCAAAAAGTGAGTGCCCTAATCACTCATCAAAATCTTCGGGCATCCAAACCTTGTCAGGATGTTCTCATATATAAACTTGGCGGCTGTAGCTGTGCTATAGTCTTTCACTGACTTTTCTTTTGCCCATCTGGTAAGGTAATCAGTAGCAGTAATGATATACCTTGCACCAGTTCTTTTCCTTGGTGGGTTAATAGGACCCACAAAATCAATGGCCCATTTCTCAAAGGCCTGCAATGTCAACTGTGGATTTAATGGCATTTCATCTCTGCATGACGGATTTCCTATCCTTTGACAAACATTGCAATTATGGAAATGTTCCTTCGAATCTTTATGAATTGTAAGCCACCATAGCCCTGTGCACAATATCTTCTGCGCAGTAGGTCAACCTGCATAGTGACCTCCTGCGACTCTTGAATGTGCATCCACCAATATGAATGGTTTCTCATGCTCTAATACACCTCTGTGCAGTACTTCATCTGGTCCCAACTTGTATAGATGACCTATGATCATAGTGAAGTCTGTTGCGTGTGAACCATTTGTTGGCATATATAACTGAGCTAGAGGTTTCCAATGTAGATCCAGGTAATTCGCGGTTCCAGGAACCAACAAAACCCCTATTCACCGGCCCTTTCGGAAACAGACTATGCGCAGCCTGAGGTCTCACCCGAGGTGAAGCTAAGGGGGTGGTTGTAGAATAGTGTTTCCACAACCTGGTGATGCGAGTGTAAAAGAACTAATGGGCAGCGTGGTAAAGAACTCTTGCTGCAGACAAAATACTGCGCAAAGTCTCTACTTCGTGTCGGATACTTCGGCAACTATGGCGCTTGCACAACTAGCACATCCACAGAATACACGGTATGGAATACTTCCCATGTTACGATGATAAGCTATCAACAGCTTACCTCGCAGCACTCACAATAGGACATCCCATCAACAGAACCACGCGTCTACTTCAATACTTGATCAAATCTAATAAATCTTACTTAACTATCTTTATCCATTCAACAACACTTAGGCTCTTACCTTTAGGGTGCATGTAACTGAATGAAACAAACAATACCTTGCACTCCAACACTGCGCTCAAATCCAGTGTTCAACTATGTGATTATCGAACAGATTCATACATTCAAGGACTTAGAAGTTCTAAATACTTAACGTTCATCTATACATATATTACTTAACATATTATTCCCTTCATTCTAGCGACGAATACATATAAAATCAATCACATAACAGATAATTTGCAGTATTAAACATCTATACTAAGCAAATGAACAGTGCAAACACAAACAATCACACTACATAGTATTTAACATGCTTCATCCCTTGGATGGAGGCTATGTCCACAAGAACTGTTGCTAAATTAGTCTCTTAGGAAGGGTACAACAGTTCTTAGTCTATGCACTTAGCTGAAAACTCTCTTCTCTCTCAACTAGATCTCTGCGCACTCAGCTTCCAGAGTCTTTACAATAGCACTAAGTTTAGAAGATGCAACAATATTCAAATCTTAACCAAACAAAGAGTTAACCCTTTCCCATACAAAAATTCCCTATTTATAGATCATGCCCATAGGTCATGTCTTTACAAATCGTAGGCAAAAACCCTTAGGCTTACAAAACTATCACAGTTTCCCCAAAATCGGACTTCTGGCACCCGGTAGTGAATATTCCTTCGTGACGGTCTTCCACGCATGCATCACGTTGCTCTCGGCCTTCCTGTTGCGCGTGTGCCAACAGGTTGCTTTCACCAAGCGGTTCTTCCTCTAATGGTTTCATGCGATTGGCTCAAGTAGTGGTATCTTCCGCGTGTGCGACCAATTGCTTTCTTCCCGATTTGCTCCTGCCCGCCGCTTAGCACTCCTGGAGCATCTTTACCAAAAATATACCTCCGACAGCCTTAACTGGAACACGTTCCATTTACCCATCCAACACTTTGCTTTATTGGCATCCCGTGGACTAGGCACTTCGTAGCATTGCCTCCTCGCAGTGCTGATCCTCACAGCTTCCTCCAATGCTGTGCTACGCGCAACTTCACAGCATCCCAAAACCTTATACAAAATTGTTTCAGCTGAACTGCGCTCAGCTCCACAGTTCCCAAACACCTTCTTACTCAAAATTTCCCCACTTGGGACATGCCCAACACATTCTTCCCATGTGGTTAGGTTCTGCTTATGCGCAACCCACCAGCTAGTAGGTGTAGCGCATAGTGTTGTATCTAAAGCTGCTAACTTATGTTCATCTGAGACTGATGTAAGATATTCTTGAAGAAATGCGTGGATATTACTTAAGCCATCATAGGCAGGGATTGAACTTACCTCTATTCCAATCCAGCGTAGTGACTTACTGAGCTTCTCACATCGTCTTGCTGACACATCATGCATTCGACTCTGTGAGTTTTCCAATACTGTGTCTAATTCTGATATGCAAGAACTGTCACATCTCCTGCTCAATGTCCCATCATCTATAGCGTTGATGTAGTCTGCTTTATTCACTATCATCTTGTAGATTTTATCAAGGTCTTGAGTTATGTATTCTTCTCTTATTGATTCAATATATCTTGGTCCTTGTGCAGGATCCAAGGGTGCGATGACCCTGATATCTAGTCCTTCAAATATCATCTATTTTTTCTTCAAATTGATAATCAAGAGGGCATCAATTTCCCAATCTATTCGCAATAATGTTGGATATGGATTGCTATCATATATGATCTCAATAAATTCGAAGTCTGGTTTACTTCGCACGCCATCAATGTCTACAAGGACATTTGATAATCTCCCAAAAGGTAGAACCTTTTGCTGATTTGCTAATCTCAACTGTATCTGTGACCATGATAACTTTGGCTTACCCATATGTTCCCATGTTTTCTTTGTCAATACGTTCACCTCTGACCCTAAGTAAAGAATTATCTTGTCCATTCCAAAGTCTCCAATCTGCACACTTAGTCTCATTTTTCTTCCAGTCCTTCTATATGCTTGATATGGTGAGCTGCGCTATGTGCTTAATTTATGGCATTACGCTGCTTGTATTGACTAAATAGGATTTGCAACTCTATTAAGGCATTTCCATGCTTTAACAACTTCATGTAGCTCTGTAGGAACTACGCAATAGGACTTATGGATTCTATTGTAGTATGTGATCCATCATATGAAATTGGCATATCAATCACAGGCATTGGTTCACTTCACAATGGGATTCTTAGATTCATAGGTTCTAATATTTGTAATACTTTTTTGGTCTCCATGAAGGCTTCTTTCTCTTTGTTAAGCTTGAAAGCAGGCATTTTTCCAGTCGCTTTTCTTATCCAAGCCCCTTTAGTAGGTTGTTGTTTCGCGATGTGGTCCTCATAAGTCGAAGCTTTAGTTTCAATTTCCTCTTCCACCACATCAAGTGTTTGTATCTCTTCAAGTTCATCTTCAAACACATCAAGCACATTCAAATTTCCACATTTCTCACGATCCACCATGTCATGAGAATCCTCCAAACAATCTACCATTTGACAATCTGAAACATAGGAGGAAAAACAAGTATCTTGCAACTTTTCAAGAAGTTGCTCATTTTGAATTGTGATCTTATGATTATCCTCATTATTCTTCAAGTATGCATCATGTAACAATTCATTAAGCTGAAACAAATGGTTTCTATAAAAAATCAAAGACATGAAATTACCTTTGATGTGGCACATTGCTCTTTTAATCTTCTCCATGTCTTTAAGGAAGGATGTTTTTTCCAATGAAGTAGCTCTCCAACAAGAATTTGACACCAATGCTTGAGTGTCATGGAGTATGCTAAGGGTCTCTTGGATCTTCTTTTCATTCATTTTAAAGGACCCTTCAAGAAAATGAGGCTCTTACAAATGAACCTCCTCATCTTCTTCCTTCTTACTTGGACCAACTTCATGAAGCTCAAGTGGTGATGGGGAAGCTGATCTTGTTTCTTCTTCAACTGCTACAAGGTCTTCATTTTCATGATTAAGGGAATTTTGGCTTGCAGAAATACTATCAAAAGTGATCTCTATGTCACCAACGTAGAGGGGTGAGCACCCACCATTAGGTACTCCTTCATAGTTCAATCCTCCATCAGTAGATTCTCCTTGATTCATGTCCAAGGTAGAATGTGTCTCGAAATGATCTTCAATATTTTCAATATTTTCAATAGGATCTTCTTCAAGTTCATGAGATGTATCTTCATCTTTCTCCTTCAAGCAATCTGAGGTACATTTACCCTTGGTTTCCTTAATATCAATACATTTGGAATCTCTTTTTGAAGAGTACCCAAGAAGTCTCTTCAAGAGGGAAATACTTACATTCCCTGAAGCTTCAAATTTTTCATTATTCTTTCCACTCACCTACATATGATTTTCTCTCCAAGGTCTTTTACAAGAAGGGTATAAACCTTTTTTCACTAACTCCACATCTTCATTTTTGGGACTATTTGCAAACACCCAATCAACAAAGTCTTCAAAAGCAGGGGGCTTATATTTACTTTTCTTATACAAATCAAGATATGCCTGATATTGTTGGGGCAAGGTTTTATATGTTGCTCTCCATATTTGTAGCTCATTCATAGAATTATCCTTTGGTGGTGTGACATACTCATATTTATCATACATAGAGTCATAATAATAATCTTCATTCCTCCTGAAATTGTAAGAAGTGTTGCATGATGGAGCCTCTTCCTCATACCAATCACATTCTCCTTCATATTGTTCACAATCATTTGCATATTCCTCATAAGAATTGTACTCATAGGATTCATCATAATAGTAAGACTGCAACTTATTCTTCAATGTATGATATTAACTCACAGGTGCAAGGACCATGCTCTGATACCACTTTAATTTCCCTTCTTAAAAAAGTTTCCCAATGTGCTCAAATTCACCAAATTTCAACTCTAAGTATATGTATACAACTAATTCCAAAACACCTCCAAATACTTTCAAACTTGGCGAGGAAGGTCATGAGGGGTCATGGGACACATTAACACATATATCAGACATATAATAAACTGATATACCCAACCATGGTCTTCAATTTCCAAGGGAAGAAGTTTCGGGACAATACTAGTCAGCTTGGGAAGTGGAAATCCCCCCAAGGTCTTGGAACAAAGCTCTTCCAAACACTGCACAACCTTCACTAATGATGGGTCTGAGAATTGTATCTATTATTATACATTAATTAAAGTATATTTTAAGCATTATATGTGGTTTTGCGGTTGAATAGGTATCCAAGAGAACTTAGGGAATTTACTAGTAATTTTGAGGCTCAAACCTCCAAGGGTAGATGGCTCCAAATAGCTGCAAATGATATCAATCATCATGAGTGGGTTATGCTTCTTTCCCTGAGGCAATTCTAAAAAGTCCTCTACTTTGTAGAAAATCCTCCATATAGGATTTCCATGAGAAATAGTTGGAACTGGTAAGTAGAATATCACAAGGGGCGTCCATATTTGTAAATTAATGGCTGTAAAAGCAGAAACCAATAGTCTGGATGAGAATATCTCGAAAAAATAGGTGGTTTAAAAAACAATGGCACTGAAAACTGACTTCATATGATGAAGTTATGCTTGATCAAAGAAAATGTTGAAGATGTACCCAACAGTGACATGGCAGATAGAGAATGACCAACTAAAATAAAAGGACCCCCCTCTTCCCAAGATGAACCTTTCACAATCACTTTACAAGAAAGTTGCTTTAAGTAAATCACTTTTGTAAAATAAGTGATTTCACTTTTACAATGATGTTACTTTAAATAGTGCAGCAATAAAAATGAACTTAAGTGACTCACTTTTATGTTTATTTTTTATTATTGATGTGAGATGCATTTTTACAATAAAGTAACTTGAAAATAGACATTGCATGCACTTTTTCTTTTAAAAGTAACTTCCTAAGACTTGAACTAAAGACCTATTAAGGAATAAAGCAACTTTAAACCAAGTGAGCTAGATTAAAAGGTATGTAAAATATGGGAAGGAGGAACGGGGCTTTTTTTTTTTTTTACTCTTCTTGCTCGGTTTCTGTGCTTTCTTCTTTTCCTGAAAATCACACCATAAACCAAAAAAAAAAACTTTTCCACACTTGTGGGGTTAGATCTCGTTAGCTTGCCCCGAAAGTCTATGTTTTCTCTCTATTTTTGATTTTCCGAGATCACACAAAGTGCATGGAAAAGAACATATGCAGCCGAGAAAAACCCTTTCCCTTTCTGTTTCTGATTTGCCGAGATCGCACAAGGTGCATGGCAAAGAGCATATGTAGACAGGGAAAGCAATAATCCGAAACTAAAAAAATCTAATAATAAAAACTAATAAACTATGAGATTTCTTTTTTTAAACAGAAATCAAAGAAACGTCACTGTAACATTATACGTTTAGATCTGATGAAATAAGCATTTATGAAGCAACCAGGAACCGTTTTCGATCAAAAGAAAACTATTTCCCAATGGAAATGGCGCTCTGGATGCAATGGAACACCTCCCATGGCACAAAAACACATAGAAATACCAGAACCAGAAATGCTTTCAAGTTTCGACAACAACAATTCAAGATCTAGATCATAACCGGAAGCGACTCTTCATAAAATCTTTAATACCATGTTTGGGTACATAGGGTACTCCCAAAAGACCGCACACCTATAGCAACCACTTCACACAAAAAGATCACAGATCGATACACAGATGTTTTGACGTGGTTTAAACCCTCTAGAGAGAAACACTCCACGTCCCCAGCCAAATAGCTTCTACGAAGCAATTTATTATGCACAGCAAGAAAGTTACAAATGAGCTTCTCATAATCGATCAACTGAAAAATGACCCTCAATGCTCTTTAAATAGAGATCATGGACCAATCGGGTGTTAAGCCACGGATCAAGGTTAGGTATGATCTAAGAGAAGTTGAGCCGTTGCATCACTCTATTTCTAGAACATATCGTGACCATCGAATTAAATATTTACAAATGCATATTAATGCATACTAAAGAAACACACTTTTCCTAATAGATATATTACACAAGTTGATCTTAACTAACTCTTAAGTGTCTAAATATCCTCACACCAAACACTGTACAACCTTCACTAATGATGGGTCTGATAATTGGATCTGTTATTATATATTAATTAAAGTATATTTTAAGCATTATATGTGGTTTTGGGGTTGAATAGGTATCCAAGAGAACTTAGGGAATTTACTAGTAATTTTGAGGATCAAACCCCCAAGGGTAAATGGCTCCAAATAGTTGCAAATGATCTCAAATTGTACTAGAAGGTGTATTGATGATGTTAAAACATAATAAATGGTTTTATAGGTTCCTTCCAACCTTCAAATTACTTCTTCAACTCACTTCGGTAATCTGGTCAATGTAGGGAGTTTTACTATCGAATTGTGGTTCAAATCCCCTTAGGGTAAATGACAAGTTGGATCTCCAAATGCAATAGAGCCCTCTCAAAATTATGAAAATAGGATGGTAACATATAAAGTACATAAATGGTATATAATATGCATCATAATTCAGCTTATAATATCTGCTACAACTCTCTCAAATCAGATATAGAATTGCTAGTTTCAACATAAGGGGGAATGGTAGGCAATCTTCATTAAATGTTATGAAACTCAACCAAATGCCTCCAAATTCTTGTCTAATGAACATGAAACTATTTGAACACATAAATTACATTCCATTTATTATTAATCCATCATTCATTCACTTAACCATTTGAATTTATCAACATATCATTAACTTGCAACAAGGTAGTGGGGAAAATGGCACTGTTTGTTCATTAATGAGCAATTTTGCATAGTATGTATTGGAATATAGACTTGTGGATCTTATGAGAATGAAATAAATAGCATGTGAATCAGATTACAAAATAATGGGGCATCAGAAGCTCCTCCAAAGAGAATAGTATCTGACCAAAGGCGCAATTCCTCAAGGATCATGAATATGCCAAGAAATAGAAGAATGGTTGTAGAAGTAAGCTTAAAGAGATGTGACCATGACCATGATCTTCCCTATATCTTCAACCTGTAACAAAAGACTCCATTAAATATCCAAATGAAAGGTCTGAATGGTCTTTCCAATTACCAACTAGGATGGGAATCGTTCACCCTTGAAATTGGTGCTAAGGCAAGTAGAGTATCACTCAACTAGCTCTCCTCTCCCAAATGCAAAATGCAAATTATAAAATAATGAAAAGCTGCTATTATTATTTGTTCATTAATTTTATAAGCTTCTAAGGTCCTCCATGGGTCGAATTCCTTCCAATATCTTCATGCCAACTCAAGTTGGGAAGAGATTCCCAAGTATGCCACTTGTCCTTCCAATTCTAGCCCTCTCCTTCTCCAAATTCGAATCGGTGTCTCTTATGATGCCCTAACTCACTTGAGCATCCTATTGGAGAATATTTTTATCCCTGAAATGTCATATATGTCAAATGTCAGCCCTTGGGTCTGATTTGTGTCATATGTGTCATACCATATTCATCAATGTTTTCATAGAGCTAGGGAATCTAACCCAAGTGTCCCACTAGCTCCAAATTGCCTCTTCCTCTTCCATGGGAGTTACTCTTCCTCTACATTTTGACCTAATTGACTCATGCCAAGTATTATTCCCTTCCAAATAATCCCAATTGTTGCTTGGTTTTTCAAACAAGCATGTGCAATGATGCACCTGCTAACTAGTAGCAGCATTCTCAAATAAAGCAATGTAAATAAGCAAATATAAACTATAGATTGATGGCAGTAAACAGAAAAATAAAGAATTCTAGATTAATAACAATAAACAAAATTGATGCATAAACATGTAAATAAAAATTAAAACTCTTGTATTACCTCAAATGGTGAGGATGGTGAGTTTTGGGCAGTTCCAAGGTTGAGATGCTCCAATGTCCAATGGTCTCTTCTTCTCTAATGCTTCAATGGTTGGGCAAAGCTCAAGCTGGATTTTGGCAGCATGAGGATAGGATGAAATATGGATATAAAGTGAGGATCCCCTATGACCTTTTTATAGTTTTTAGTGATGGGGAATACCATTATGTTTTTAAGGAAACCAATGGTATTAACCAACATGGTTTAGGTCTCTTTTTCCCTCCTTTTCCTTTTTTGAATATTTTTTATATTTTTATTCCCTTTTAATATTTTGGGGAATTTTGGACTTTTTTTTAGGGTTTTTTGTGTTTTTTGAGGAAAAATACATATTTTGAGGGGGAAAAGGTGTATTATGGTATTTTTGGTGACCTTTTGATGGGTTTAGAGGCTCAAATGGTGGAAAAAGTGGACAAATGGGTCTTGTGAATAAGGGAATGAGCTAGTGAGCACTTTTTTGAGTGTTAATAGATTGCCCCCTGATGTGTGAGGGCAGGAGCTCATCATATGGCCGATAGACATCATAGTTCTTTCGTATTTTTCCTAGGGTTTGGAGAAGAGAAGAGACCGATTGGAGACTGGAACAACGCCCCCTTGGATGCTGCAAAAACTGAAAAAAAAACATGGCCTCAAAATGAATGAGGAATAATCTCTGATTATGGACGAGGCGAGCATACCCATGCTCGTATCAAGACATATACATAACAATTAGGCCCAAGAAGGGGGACCTAAATAATACATAAAAATCTATTGGTACATCATAATGGTCCAAAGGGGACACAATTTTGAGACGTACCCATGGTCATACCATGACTGATCTCAATAACTGATACACTGGAAAAGAGCAACAACCATTTTGAATAAGGTTTCAAAAAGGGTTGATGAACTGCTGGAGCTGAAGGTGTCCAACATCTGTAGGGACTCAATTAGACTCTCAAATGTGGTAGAGTCAGTAAATGAGTCAACTTCTGAGGAGTATATGTAACTATATACTCGAGGGAGTATAAAACTGCGGTACATCTGAAAATTGTCGCCAAACGCAACCCGAATATCCATAGGAATATGTAACTGATTGTTTCCTTAATTAGACTCTTAAATGTGGTAAAGTCAGGTGATATCCAGGGTCTTCAACAAAGAACCTAAAGGACCGATACCCTGTACAAGTCTCAACAATGCGATCAAGGTGTTGAAGTCGAGCATGTGAGAAACAATCATTCAGAGAGGCACTGAGGACTCCTTTCGAAATGATCCGTAGGCACTCATCACTAATGGTGATGAGTCCAAGGTACATGGACCTTTGGGTCTATCCTCTAGAATAGATTTGGTTGGTGTCAACAGAGGGAGACGGGAAACTACCAAGGCAATGATGTTTCCTTGATAAGAGTGCAAGGTGTACAAATGAAGTGTGACAGTACTTATGGTAGGACTGACATACTGTGGGGATGGGAAATAACTGAGGTCATAGCATGGGTGGACTCAAACTTCCTTTGTTCAAAGCATGATGACATGGTGGTTGACCTAGCAGCATGTGAAATTGACTTTTAGCTGTGGGGATCATAGCTTTGAGGGATCAGGGGTATGTATTGTAGACTGGAGTGACTCTGGGGGGACTATCTGATTGATGCTATTGGGAGACTCTTAGGGTGACATACTATAGAATACTCTGAAGAAAAGAGACCATAATGGGGAAGCTTCCATATGAGTAGACATGATCTGTTGTGGTTCCAAAAAGCACCATTGGTTCCTTATTCATGGTTTTAATGAGCTCCAAGAAGGGATAAAAGTGTGGTCTGAAATGGTACTGTCTTATGGATTTACACGAGCCCAGGACTGTTCATGCTTGTGAGTGCTTTCAATTTTAGAGAGTCTAAAAGTGGTAAGTAGACTCCATTGGTGTTTTTTTTCGTGTGTTAGTCTCCATGGCACGAAAAAGCATAAAATGATGCAAATGGAGAACTCTTCTAGCCGATGAGTAGAGTATTCCTTTTTTGTCACTAGTCTACAAGGTCCAGAAAATGGGTAAACTTATACCAGGTAGATGCCCTTTCATATACTTTTAGCGAGCATGAAAGGAAGCAAGATTGCTCAGCGATCTTTTCATTGTTTTTGGAGTCAGAAAAGAGCTTACCAGAAACTCCCTAAGTGCCTTTTTTGTAAAGGAATTGCTCGGCCCGAAAAAGGGATAAAAATTATATCGAACAAAAGTAATGGGGAGGCAAGGAGGAAGTGTTCAATCAAAGGGCGAGTATGGGGATCAGGCACGGTGAAAATGGGGGGAACATTAATGGGGCCTCCTTGCGGGTTGACGAATGGTAGCAGAATAATGCCATAATTGCAGTATGGATGGAGTGGAGGACTCATGTATAAGTTGTGATGCAAAAATTTGTAAAATCTGACGAGTGTCGATGCAGGACGCAAATCAAGGGGACGACGAGCATGTGAAAAAGTGCCCAAAAATTATGGCAAGTGAGAGCAAGAAATGATCTCAAGCATCATCATAAGCACGAAAACTAAATCCGGCGATATAAAATCTATTAAATACGGATAACGGTTGATGTGGCATGCAAACCGAGGCAACGAGGGGCATGGGAAAAATGCCCGAAAAATCTAGTGGTGAGAGCAAGAAATGGTCTCAAGCATCGTCATGACTGTGGAATATTGAATCCGGCGATATAAGACTCATCAAAAAAGGACCACGACTGATGTGGCACGCAAATTAGGACGACGAGGGGCATGTAAAAAATGCCAAAAAATGGGACATGTTGGAATCGAGAAAAGGAGTGGACTATCAAGAAGTTCTCGCTGTGCTGATTCCAATGGTACCAATGGTTTGAAAAACGAATGTCGTATGATGGCGAAATGGTTGATTGAAAATTGGTCAAATTTCTATAAATAGCAAGTGGACCCAATGTGACAAGTGTCATTTTCACCATTGAGTTTCACAGAGTAATTTACTTGGGTCAGAGCATTTTCTTGATTTGTGGGAGATTCAACCATCGATTTTTCATTCCGCAAGTTTCAGGTAAGCCTATGTGCCTTGGCCTTTCAATTTATTTACTTTTTGGTGAGCGTCGAGGTCTTAGAAGCTGTGAATATTCCACGATGGCTTTCCAACGCAGAATATCGCAGGTTTTGAGCCTTTTTCCATGATGCACATCGTGGGTTTGGGCTGGATAGCCACAATGTGCGTCGCGGCTGTGGGCTGGACAGTCGCGATGTTCATCACGGTTGTGGGTGCTTACAGCCGCGATGCACATCACGACTCGGGCGCTTACAGCCACGATGCACATCGCGGTTGTGAGGGCTGACAACCGCAATGATCATTGCGACTGTGGGGGATGAAAGTCGCGATGTTCATCGCGGCTAGGGGGCTGAAAGTCGCGATAGGGATCGCTTGGTTAGGAAAAAAAATTTGGTTTATTTTTCTAAAAATTTCTGTGTTGTTTTGGCAGGATGCGGAGGAGGCCGCTGGTATCGTGGAGGGAGAGGGAGATTGATGAGGGACTGATGGGTCATATTCGAGAGATCCTGGATGTGCGAACAGCCTTGGCTTTGGGAGGACTACTGAAGTTTGCTCAGATTCGTATCATGCGTTTGGTCAGGGAGCTATTGAACAAGTTGGTTGACTTCTGGGACCCAATGGAGGTAGATTTTATTGTGCAGGGTGAGCGACTAGAGCTCACATTGACTGATGTATATTTCCTTACTGGTTTGCCTCGTTTGGGAGAGATAGGGGACACCCAGCCTAGGATTCTTGCTGGTATGGATGTTGAGGATCTTCTTGAGAGATTTTGCATTCCAGGGGCCCGTGCGTAGAACAGCACACTGAGTATCTCAGATTTGCGGGAGCTGGAGATGTAGGCAGTGGTGCCTTGTGTTTTACGAGTGCTTGGTGCATAGGTGCCCTATCATTTGTCGGGGCGAAAACGATGATGGTTCATCATGTCTTGACGAGGACCTATTTTGCTTGGGGCCTGATGTTTCTGTCCTGTGTTCGGCGAGGGCTGAACAAGGTTAGTCGGGAGGGAGGAGAGTTTAGCTATGCCTCTTTCCTCTGTTGTTTATTTTTCGAGCGGGTACCTACCTTGCGGCCACGTGTGTCGATTCGCGAGGGACTAAGGAGTGAGATGTGGAATGTGCGGTGGGGGGAGATGATGCCCTGGGGTGGTGGTGGCATTTAGCAATTCTTCTCCTCAAAGATGTATGATCAGTGGGAGTAGATGCCCGTTGTGATTGAAAACTATCCATATGTGGGTATGGACTTCCGGGGAGACCCTGCGATGCCTCGAGCTCAGGGATAGGCTTGGGGTTTAGACGGTACATCTTTGTTTTTATTTCTCTATTATATCATGTTTAGATGTTTTGTTATGAGTATAGCTAGAGATGTTTATGTGATACTGACTTGTTTTAGTGTGGGTCATGGTAGATGTTGGCCCGAGGCCTCTAGTGGATCATATGGGCCGTAGGGGATGGGTGATGGTGGTGGTACCTCCACCGGGTAGCGGCGTCCCCGCCTCATGTACGAGGAGTTGTGTGTCAATGAGATGATGCCCTAGAGGATGTATGTGATACCTTGGAGGCGTTGCTAGTGGATGTACCAGATGATGGTTGGAGGGATCTAGATCTGCATGTTCTATATCATTGTTACGATGCTCCTCTTGAGTGGAGATCGATCCTGTGAAGAGTAGCTATAGTGACAGTTGAGAGGAGGGCTCGAGAGCTATATGATCCAGAGGATCCTAGTGATTGTGATGATTAGGTGATCTTGTACCCGTCCCCAAATGTTGATCAGCATATGGGGATGTATTTTGTTGATACACATTTTGTACAGCTGGTGTACCTTTTGTATATTTGGGTACTGAGAGCACTCCTGACATTGTGACTCTTATGATGATATATATATATATATATATATATATATATTTATGCATTTTGTTTTATAGTTGTGTATGCATGTGGATGAACATCTTGTCTTTACATTTATGTCTTGTTGCACGTGGATGCAATTGTAGTTTGTTTGTTTTCCAGTGGAGGCATGTTCGATGCACGTGGATCCAATTTTATTGTTTTTGGATGCCTGTGGAGGCACATGTTATGCACGTGGATGCAATATTATGATGATTTATTTATTTTGTTTTATTTGATTTTTTGATGCCTATGTGATGCATGTCGTGATGTCTTACATGTTTTGGTTGACGTGCCAATCTAGAATGTTGTTAGCCATTTGGTCTGCTACACTATTTAGATTTCTTGGGACATGAGTGAATGAAATGGATTCGAAGTGTCGAATCATTAGTTTAGCGCACAAGAATTTTATAAATAGATAGGGATCGTGTACCTGGTAACAGTTGTTGAGCTACGAAACAAGGAGCTGGGAGTCCAGGAAAACACTAAGGTGACTTATGCCCATTTGGAGAACAGTGGCCACGAGACCGATCACGGCATCATACTCAGCTTGGTTGTGTGTGGCAGCACCTATGCACACTCCATCGAGGTGGATCAACTCATGTGAAGGGGAATAAATTACCCAAGCTGCTAAAGCAAGATTTGGAGACCAATGACTTGCACCGTCGGCGAAGCCGATATGGTAGAGTGGAACAGGATCCATCTGTGTTCATGCAGGAAAAAATGAAAATGTAAGGTTTTGAAAGTTAACAGTGAAAAAATAAATTAAAAAACTGTACAATATGGACTGTGGTGTCCAGGAGATCTTTATGGGTAGAATCTTTTGAGGTACAACCTGTTACGGGGGTTGGGCATGGGATTTCCTTCTAAGTCGATCAAAAGGTATTCCCCATGTCCAAGGAAAGTGTGTATGATATATGGGCCTTGTCACATAGATTCGAACTTTCCTTTGCCCATTTTGTCATGGGCTTGGTCGTAAACAAGTACCAAGTCTCCTTCACTAAATACTTTTGGGTTAACATGTTTATCGTAATGGAGTTTAGATCTATTCTTTGCGGCGATCTTCGTTGGCCTACTCTAAAATAAGTAAGCATTCTTCAATTGGTGAAGTATCCAGGAGGAGTTCTACGGAAATTTGTAATGTTGGTATCTGACACTCAATGGGGAGGACAGATTCCATGCCATGAACCAAATGGAAGGGGGTAAAGCTGGTGGCGGCTTTGGTCAACGTGCGGTAAGCCCATAATGCGGGAAACAGCATATGATGCCAATTGGATTTATTTTTGTCGACAGTGCGCTGGAGGATAGTCTTCAAAATTTTGTTAACAGCTTCGACTTGGTCGTTTCCTTAGGGATAATAGGTGGAGGAGAAATGATGTTCAAACTTAAGGAGTATTGAAAAATTTCTCCAAATGGAGTCCTCGAAGTGAGAGCTGTGGTTTGAGATGAGTTGCTTTGGTACTCCAAAACAAGCGATAACATGGTTGAGGAAAAAACGGGCTGCAATGTCGGCTTTGCAGTTGTAAGTAGGCATGGCTTCTTCCCATTTAGTAAAGTAATCGATAGCCACAATAATGTGTTCATGGCCGCCAGCTGATCCGGGATTGCAATCCATAAAGTTGATGGCCCATTTGCAAAATGGTCCAACGGTGACAACTGGATGAAGGAGGGCGGGGGGGGTTCTTGCCTTGGGTGCAAAGAGCTGGAAGTTTTGGCAATGTTTGAATGTTGTGATACAATCAATGAATAATGACGGCCAAAAATAACCTACACGAATTACCTTTTGGGTGGTTGTAGCTAGGGTTTTCACCCTAGCTTGTGCAAATGAGCACCTACTAAGGAGAAGGGCCTCTTTAGTAGCAGTTCAAAAAATACAGTAAATAAACGACAGTAAATAAAACAGTAACTACTTTAAGCATGTGCATAAAATAACAGAAAGATAATAAAAGTGGTTTTTTGTATTGATTATACCTCCAATGTGAAGGTTGATGAAGCCTTTGCAGCAATCCAAGAGGGTTGCTTCCAAGCTCCAGTGTTGTTCCTTTCTCTTTCTCCAAAGGGTTTTGGAAATGGGCCAAAGGGGCACTCAAGTGTGAAAGTAGCTCAAGGGTGAGCTAGGGTTTCAGGAGTGATTTTGGCAGAGTAAGGATATGGATGATTGTGGATGTGAAATGAGGGGCCTCCATCACTTATTTATAGGTTTTTTAGTGGTGGAGTGTTGGCCCATGGTTTTGGGCACCATATGGTTTAGGTTAGCTATATAGGGTTTTTGCTTCCTTTTTTCCCTCTTTTTCCTCTTTTTTGTATTTTTTATTCCCTTTTTAGAGGGTTTTTGCTGTTTTTGGAGGAATTTAACTTATTTTGGGGGGGAAAATGAGTTTTTTTGGCCTTTCGAAGGCTTTTTTAATGGTTTTTTGGCCTTTTGGAGGCTTTTTAATGGGTTTTTGGCCTTTTGGAGGCTTTTTAATGGGTTTTTGAGGTTTTGGAGGCAAATATGGTAGGAAATATGGACAAATGAGTCATGTAATGAAGGAGATGAGGTAGTGAGCACTTTTTGAGTGTTAACAGATTGCCCCCTAATGTGTGAGGGCAGGAGCTCATCGTATGGCCGATAGACATCATAAGTCTTTTATTGTTTTCCTGGGATGTGGAGAGGAGAAGAAACGAACTAGAGCCCGAAACAACGGTCCCGAACAAACTGAAAAACTGAAAGTACATGACCTCAATAATGAATGAGGAATAATCTAAACATATGGACAAGGCAGGCATTCCCATGCTCGTATCAAGATATAGAACAATAATAACAATGGGGTCCAAAATATGGGGACCTGAAATATACATGGCCTGAACTGAGGAAGAATCTCAATATATGGATGAGGCGGGCATACCCATGCTCGTATCAAGATACATAAAAAATAACTGTGAGGCCGAAAAAATGGGGTCCTGAAGGATACATGGAGAACCACTGTGTACATCATAAGGGTCTAGAGGGGACACAAATCTGGGACATACTGCTGGGATGACCATGTCTAAGTTGAAGAACTGATACACTGGATCATAGTGACGGGGAGTCATATCCTCAATGGTTCACTGAACTGGAACTAAATTGAAACTGAACTGGGTACTTTGGGAAGCATATAACTAGGTGGATTCCGAATACAATCGCCTATGCAACTCGAAAATCCATGGGAACATATAACTGGGCGTTTCGAAGGGACTAACCAATGTGCTAGAGTCGAGGGAAATCCGGGGTCTTCAACCAATAAATGAAGGGATATATACCCTGCATGATTCTCAACGATGCGATCAAGGTGTTGAAGTCGTGCATGTGAGAAACAACCACTCAGAGAGGCAATGATGACTCCTCTCAAAATGGTCCGTAGGCACGCACCACAGATGGTGATGAATCCAAGGCGCAGGGACCTCTGGGTCTATCCTCTGGAATAGAGGGGTTGTCATCGACAGAGGGAGACCTGCAACTAGCAAGGCAATGATGTTTCCTTGATAGGAGCACGAGGTGGAGAACCGAAGTGTGAGAGTACTGATGGTAGGACTGACATACTGCGGGGGATAATTGGGCAAGTCGAGTGGTTGGACTCAAACTTCCTTTGTTCAGAGTATGATGATGGGGATGATCGGGCAACATATAAAACTGACTAGTGGGAAAGGGATCATAGCTATAATGGATCAAGGATAGTGACTGGGATGAGTGATACTCAAGGTGGTGTAAAATGGCAGGAGACTACATAATACTCTGAACAAAGGAGACCTTATTGGGGGTGCTGCCGAGATGATCGATCATAGTGCCAAGAAGCACGGGGGGACTTCTTCATGGGTTAAGGAATTAGAAGAAGTATGTTCAAAAATGGTACTGTCGTGTGGATTTATACGAGCCCAGGACAGTTCATGCTCATGATTTCTTTCAATTTTAAGGAGTCTGAAAGCAATAAGAAGACTCTGAAATAATGGAATGGTACTTTCGTGTGGATTTGTACAAGCCCAGGACAGTTCATGCTCATGGTTGCTTTCAATTTTAGAGAGACTGAAAGCGATAAGAAGACTCCAGGGGGTTGCTTTTTCATGTGTTATTCTCCAAGGCCCGAAGAAGCATAAAAGGATGCAATGAAGAACTCGTCTAGCCAGTGTGACTAGAGTATTCCTTTTTCGTAAGTAGTCTACTAGATCCAGAAAAGGGTTAAACTAATACCAGATAGACACCCTTTCAGCTACTTTAACGAGCATGAAAGGAAGCAAGATTGCTCGGTGATCTTTTCATTATTTTAGGAGTCAGAAAAGAGCTTAACAGAAACTCCCTAAGTGCCTTTTTCGTAAAGGACTTGTCCGGCCCGAAAAAGGGATAAAATTATACCAAACAAAAGGAATGGTCAGGCAAGGAGGAAGTGCTCAATCAAGGAACATTGATGATGACCAAGAATGAGGGTAGGGGGGAACACTAGTGGGCCTCCTTACGGGATAATGAATGGTGGAAAAATAACGAAATAATTGCAGTATGAATGGAGTGAATGGCTCATGTACATATGTGGAACAATTCGATGGCTATCGATGTGGTGCGCAAATCGAGGCAGTAAGGTGATGGGACACAATGTTGAAATTGTACCTGGTGAGAGTGAGAAATAATCTCAAGCATTATCACGAGCTCAGAAAAATGAATCTGGCGATATAAAAAGTGTCAAAAACGGATAACAGTCGATGTGGCACGCAAACCGAGGTGACGAAGGGCATTTTGGAAAAAATACTCAAAAAATATGGGGGTGAGAGCGAGAAATGATCTCAAGCATCATCACAGGCTCAAAAAAATGAATTCGATGATATAAACTATATCAAAAATGGAGAGCAGCCGAAGTGGCACGCAAATCGAAGTGACTAGTGGTGTCTAGAAAAAATGCTCAAAAAACGATGTAGAAAAATAAGAAAACGAGTCGACCATCATGATGGTCTCGTCATGCTGATTCCAGTGGTGGAAACGGTTCGAAAAATGGACTCCGTATGGGTTCAGAATGGCCAAAACAAGAAAAAGTCAACAGACTATAAATAGTAAGTGGGTCCAACGTGACAAGTGTCATTTGGACTTGTTGACTTTGATAAGAGATCCGAGTGGACCAGATCTTAGTTGGCGTTTCTAGATGATCCGACCAACCGTTTTCAGATCCGGGAGTTACAGATATTCCGATAAACTCATACCTGCATTTTTTATTGGGTTCGGGGGGTAGTGGTTCCCAAGGGATTTTTTGTATGATCCACGTGGGGTGGACTCCAGGTTTGTGGGGTGGAACTGCGGACGGGGACCGTGGGTTCCAAGGCTGATCACGTGGATGGGGTGGTAAAGGCAGTCTTGTATTGATCCTCCTTACAGATCTATATCTGGTTGTATCTGAAAAAACCATCCATGAAAGATAGAACTTCATGCCTCGCACACACATCGATGAGTTGGTCAATAAATGGCGTGGAGAAGTTGTCTTTGGGACAGGCTCGGTTTAAATCACAGAAGTCAGTACATACTTTGATGGTGCCTTGTTTCTTGTTAACAGGGACGAGGTTAGATACCTAAGTGGTATATGCAATAGGATAAATGAATCGTGCTTTGCGAAGTTTCTCAATCTTTGCTTTAACGGCGGGGAGCTTTGAGGGATGAATGGGGCGCTCTTTATGGAAAATGGGGGCTACATCTAGCCATGTGTCAATGTGTTCTTCTATAATTGTGGGGTCGAGACCAAGCATTTCGGTGTAGGACCAGCCGAAGATATCACGGAACTCTTGGAAAAGTTTTTTGTACTCTTCGATCTCATACTCATTGCAAGAGGCTCCTAATGTAATGAGTTCAGGGGCACCTCCTCGGGAAGAGATATCAATTTGGATTGTGGGTGAGATGGCGGCCATGTTATCTTCCTCAAAGGCATCAGGAGTGGGAATGGGATCCTTAAACCACTCGACTTTGGTGGGAAGGAAATCTTTGGACTCAACCATAAATTAGGTGGCTATGGTGGAGGAGGACTCTTCTGGGAGGAAGTAGGAATGATGGTGCATGTCTTCCTAGCGGTAATCCAGGGCAGTGAGAGCCTCTAGAATCTCCTCATCATTGCGGAAACTTTGAGTTGTCAAATTGGTTGACGAGGAAGTGGTAGTAGAAGAGATCATATAGATGGTGTTAATCTCTCCGGATGAGGGTGATACTGGGGGGTGGATCTCCTCAGTTGTGGGGGGTGCCGTCTCAAGGTCCAAATTATTCATCTTGTAGAGAGCTGCTCTATAATCTAGGAGATCAACACAGTGATGTGAGTAATGGCCATAAATACCACATATTGCACAAGGTTGGTTGGTACGCAGTGATTTATCACGAGTCTTAGGGGTCGAGTCGAGTTGGAAAACTGGGATGTTGGGGTCGTCGTCAAGCATTTGCATGTGTTCTTGTAATGCAGGTAATTGTGGACATTGATGAGTCAGATGGCCTAACTCATCACACAATGAGCATTTGGGAGGAGCACAAAACACAGGGGGGTTTTTAACTGTTTTGGGTGGGGGTATAGCAGTGTATGGTTGTGGGCCTTTGCCCCAAGTGTGCTTGATAAGAGGGGGTGGATTCGTAGTTGACGAAGGGGTAGTGATGTCGGGAGGTGGTTTACTAGTAGTGGTGATGGGTTGCACTGTTTGTAGGATGACATTTGGTGTCGGTGGGGGAATGGGAGGTGAAATATACCACACGAGTAGTCCTAAGGTTAACCCGGGGAGGCTGAGAGTAGCCATAACCGGGGCGCTTACTACTGCCGAGGGAGGGAATAGGAAGGCGATTGTGTGGATGGGTGTAACACCAATATGACTAGGCACCAATGGTGGTTTGGGTAACAAGGGTGGTTGAGTGTTAAGTGTTTGTGCATTGTGGGAAAGGGTACATAGGTCAGATATTTCGGTCGCTGGTGATGGGGGTGGAATGGATTGGAATATTGAGGTCATCGGCGTATCTGAGTAAAGTCCGGGTCCCATGGAGGAAACCAACAAGGTAGATGCACCACAAACAAGTTGTTCAACCATGGGGAGAACATTTTCAGGTGCAGCGGGAGCATTGGGATCGTAATAGGTGAGTTGATTGACTTTGACCACGCGTCCGTCATGGGGGAAAATCATGGTACGAAAAATGGATGAGGCAACCGCCTGCATGGCATACATGTAGTTGCGGCCAATTAAGAGGTTATAATCAAGTTGGGCATTGATGACCTTTATGTCAATGAGCATTGTTTTTCCAGCCAACTAGACGGGGACATTAGCTAAGAGACCTTGGGGTGGAGCCGAACAGCCGTCGTAGGCTCGCAACGCAGTGGTGGACTGTTGGAGAGTAGGGGATCCCAAATTCTACCAAACGAATGTGGACATAATGCATGTAGAGGCACCTTCATCGATAATGCACTGATGGATGACAAGATTCTGAATGAAAACAGAAACTTGGAATGCTAAAGTGGAAGGCAGGCGTGGTTCGGATTGGTCCAAATCGAAGGCCATCAGTAGTGAATCATTTGGGTCAATAGCACCAATGGCGGAGAGCAAAGTCTTGCACTGTGAAGGACAATTTTTTAGGACCTCTAACACAGACATGGATGTAGGAGACTGGGCTAAGTCATCTACAATGTTATAATTAGATGCAGCGCAAGCATTGGGGTTATTGTTGATGCGACGAAGTGGGAAGCGAGGTGCTTTGGAGGCGCCATCTAGTGGAGCTGGAGGGATACGTAATGACTGATCAGTGGGATGAGAGTTAGTGTTTTTGTCGGCGGGAGGGGCTTCAGGGGTGGAGCCATATTGGTTCCGACGGGTTTGAAGGTTGACATCGGTGGATGACATCATTAACAAGTGATGGGTACCTAAATCTAACATGGGTTGATCAGGAGCGGCATAAATGATTTGTTGTTGTGGTGGCGTGTTTCCTTGAGGGGGAACCAATGGCTAAGTGTTCACTATGCCTTGGGTTGGTAAGGGTTTTTGTAACACCAGGGGTTGATGTTGAGATGGTGGGGGGTTGGGCGGCACATGAGGAGCCGCGTGCCCTTAGAGATGGGCATCATCGGTCCAGAGTTGGTGAGCTCGATCCAAATGTGGGCAAGCATGAGTGTACTGGCCATAGACCCCGCAAATAGAACAAGGATGGTTTGTTCACAAATTAGGATTTTTGGCTTGTTTGGGCGGTCGATCAGGGTTCTGGTTGGAAGGTGCCACGTTATTGTTGTTGGGGGGATTGGGAGGTTGACCGCCTTGGTCTGGAGGGGGGTTGTTCCCACGGTTACGGCCTTTGCCGTGGTTTTGCTGGCCCTGTTCGCGTTGATTATTTTGGTTCTGCTACACATTCTATTGGGCATACTCTTTCCCTTGGGCAGTAGGTACATTCTGGGGTTGTGCAGGTGTGGGAGCAGGCTGCGGTGGATAATAAGTAAGTGGAGGTGACGCAGGTGCTGAACCTTGTGGGGGTTGCTGATATGTCTACGGAACGTGTTGTGGGTTTGGCATAGGGTCTTCCTGTGGCGGGTAATAAGCAGGTTGGGCTTGAGAGGACACAGGAGCTGGTGCAGCCTATAGGTGGTAATATGGCTAAGGTGCGACCGGGGGGGTGTAAGCGGGGGCGGCATGGCCAAAGCACTGAGGTGGACACGAGGGTCCGTGGGAATGATGGTGATGTGCCATGGGAGCATACGAATTGGTTGCTCCAGACTGAGATGTAGCCCACAAAATCTTGGGGCCATGGCTAGGGCGTGCTATGGAAAAGGGTTGGGTATGTGAGGCTATATGGCCAATGATGCCATCTGCGGCATGGGATGCCCTCGGCGCATCATGTCGGGAGGAATCGTCATGAGGGGAGTCAGGTATGATGGAATATAGATAACTTGACTGGGCGTAAATAAGGTCAAATTGTTGGGCTTTGAGGATGGCCTCTTCTTCGAACTGGGGTCGTTCAGATGCCACATCCTTGGCAATGACAGGAAGGAGGGATTTTACAAACTAATCTAAGAAGATACGATCGTCTAACTTGATTTTGCAGAGGCTATGGCGTCAACGCCACTCATGAATGTGGTCAGTGATGTGGGTAGCTGTCTTCTGTCTACAAGATAGTAGGATCTCAACTCCCGCGTCATAGTGGACAGGTAATTGGAAGAACTGCAGGAAAGTCGAGGAAAGGGAAGTAAAGGTGGCATGGGTCCCATGGGGTTGCTCGATGTACCACTTAGTTGCAGAGCGAGTGAGGGTGCACTGTAACAGACGGAGGTGGACAGAGTCGTCCACTATGGAGTTGGAGGAACACCATAGATGGAAGGACATAATATGGTTCTGGGGGTCCTCACCTGTCTTTCCCTCAAACTTAGGGATGTCGGAGGGAAGCTTGGTGGGCATATGAGGCCACGCAGGGTCGTGTCTAATGGGATCGTTAGTCAATCTAGCTAGGTCAGGAAGGTTGAGACTAGATATGAATGGAAAACTAGTAGAAGGATGCGACATACTAGAGGTTGTGACCATGTTGGGGCCAATGCCCCCGAGTGGAGGGGTTGGGTTTGGGATGTTCCCCCAGGTGGAGGAGCGAATGTGGTATGGGACGGTCCTGCACGGCCAAGGGTAGTGTGAGTCACTGAAGGAGTGGGAATGGGTATGTTAGCTACTGGAATGGGTACAGTGATCAGAATGGTAGATGTGGGCCCCATCAAGGGCATACCCAAAATAGGTGTGGTAGTTAGTGGGGTGGTGGATGCTCCACCAATGGTCCCTACAAAGAAAGGGTTGGATGTCATAGCAGCCATGGGGCTGGTTGGTGTAGTGTAAGTGGGGTTCTCGGACTCTACCTCAGAATCAGAGGTAAAATAAGGGGCATCCAAATTAGGTGATGGAGTTCTATGCCGTTGATGAGTGGAGTCAAGTGACAAAGCTCGAGATCTATGATGAGTGGTATCAAGTGATGAAGATCTACGTCTATGATGGGTGATGTCAAGTAAACCGTGCTGTGGGGGCTCGCCCCAGAGGCGCCGAGAATGTCTCGGGGACTCAATGGTGACAGATGGTGTCAAGTATCTGGTGGTTGTGTTGAGTGAAAAACAGCTCAAAAACCCTAATGCAACTGAGTGTGCAGAAGGAGAGCGCAAAAATATGGCACTCAGGCCAAAAACCAACTCAAAACACTTACTGTAATAGCTGTGCTACAATAAGTGGAGTATCAACAGAAATGGTCAGAATACCAACAAGCAGCAGGTTTCCTAGAAAATAAAAATAGTGGACTCGCTAGACAAAAAGGAGGTAAGGGAGCATGCAAACACCTAACTAAATAGTATTTTGACTCAACTAGACATATCCTCTACAAGGTGATGAAATCCAAGTCAGACAATATGGATAGTAGAGCCAAGTGGCTAAAGATATCCCCCTACAGGGAGGGACACTGAGTGGTCAATCCTAGAAGAAAAGAAACTAAGATACCCTGTTCATGACACGTTCGGTTGGGTGAATCTGCCGTTTGGTTCTATCGCCACTGTATCCCCATACGGGTGATACACCGAGAAATACGAAAGGTATCCTTCGATTATTGAATGGATTGCGGTATTCCACTCAGGCTTCCGGAACCAGTCTGGCGACTTCAAAACTCCTAGGGGAGAGGCCTTCCCGATAAATTGGTTTTAAACCATGTCAAAAAATACTAGGGGATTTTGGTTCCCTAATGGACAGTAGCTATGTCTCAAGTGTAAGCAACCAAGGGGTGTTATTTGGATGCCTATCCCCCCGATCCTACCTAACTACAAGATTCTTATGTGTTCCCCAAGTGGGGTTAGAATGTTGGTTGTGTTAAGAAGTATTTTAGGGATCACTTGAATTAGGTGACAGAGTGTGTGTGTGTGAGATAGTGAACCCAAGTAAAAGTGCCACGGGGTGGGCAACTTTCTAACTAAAAATAACAATGCAGAAATTAAACTTTGAAATGCAAAATTTTCTCTTTTCAAGTAAAATGCTGAAATTTTAAAAAGTGTTGTAAATGGAATAGAAATAATACTGCAGAAAACAGGTTGTAGGGAAGTAAGGTTGTAGACAGGACAGATGGCTGTGCAGGTGCAGAAAATATTGCAGCAAAGTGCTAGGTTCAAACAGGGAAAAAGTGTAGAAAACATACCGCGGGTTTGTGGCAAATCTGAGCAGTCGGACCGCGGGAAATAGGTCGATAGTCGCGGGTATTTGGACGAAAGACGCAGGTGGACCGTGGGAAAAGGGCCGAAAGTTGCAGGAGGATAGCAGGTAAATGGCTGAAAGCCACAGGCGGGCCGCGAGAAAAGGGCTGAAAGTCGCAAGCGGATAGCAGGTGAATGGCTGAAAGCCACAGGCGGGATGCGGTAAAAAGGTCGAAATGTGCAAGTGCGTAGTAGAAAAAGGGTTGCAAGCCGCAGGTGGGACGCGATAAAAAAGCTGAAATGCACAGGCGGGTAGCAGAAAAAGGGCTGCAAGCCACAGGCGGGACGCGGTAAAAAGGCCGAAATGTGTAGGCGGGTAGCAGAAAAAGGGCTGCAAGCCATAGGCGGGATGCAATAAAAAGGCCGAAATGCGCAGGTGGGTAAAAGAAAAAGGGCTGCAAGCCGCAGGCGGGACGTGGTAAAAAAGCCGAAAGACGCAGGTGGATAGTAGAAAAAGGGCTGAAAGCCGCAAGCGGGACAAGGGAAAAAGGCCGAAAGACGCAAGCGGATAGTAGGAAAAGGGCTAAAAGCCGCAAGCAGGACATGGGAAAAAGGCCGAAATGCACAGGAGGGTAGCAGAAAAAGGGCTGCAAGCCATAGGCGGCCCACAGGAAAATGGGTGAACAGCCGCGATCTGACTGCACGAAACAAGCTGAGAGCCATGGTCAGATCGCAGGTAACAGACTGAAAACCGTTGGTAGATCATTGGTAACAGTCTGAGAGCCACGGTTGGATCGCAGGTAATAGTTTGAAAGACGCGATTAGAACGCAACTGCGGGGGGTAAAATACGCGGTTTACGACAGCCGAAAGGGACAAATGAAAGGAAAAAATGGAAAAATATTGCAGAAAATTAAAAACGTTTAAAAATATAACAAAAAATTCAAAGGAACACAAGAGGAGTCACCAAAACTATAGGTAGTGTTTTCAGCCTAGCTTGTGCAAATGAGCACCTACTAAGGAGAAGGGCCTCCTTACTAGCAGTTCAAAAAATACAGTAAATAAAATAGTAACTACTCTAAGCATGTGCATAAAATAACAGAAAGATAATAAAAGTGGTTTTTTGTATTGATTATACCTCCAATGTGAAGGTTGATGAAGCCTTTGCAGCAGTCCAAGAGGGTTGCTTCCAAGCTCCAGTGTTGTTCCTTTCTCTTTCTCCAAAGGGTTTTGGAAATGGGCCAAAGGGGCACTCAAGTGTGAAAGTAGCTCAACGGTGAGCTAGGGTTTTAGGAGTGATTTTGGCAGAGTAAGGATATGGATGATTGTGGATGTGAAATGAGGGGCCTCCATCAACTATTTATAAGTTTTTTAGTGGTGGAGTGTTGGCCCATGGTTTTGGGCACCATATGGTTTAGGTTAGCTGTATAGGGTTTTTGCTTCCTTTTTTCCCTCTTTTTCCTCTTTTTTGTATTTTTTATTCCCTTTTTAGAGGGTTTTTGCTGTTTTTGGAGAAATTTAACTTATTTTGGGCGAAAAGGGGGTTTTTGGCCTTTTGGAGGCTTTTTTAATGGTTTTTTGGCCTTTTGGAGGCTTTTTAATGGGTTTTTGGCCTTTTGGAGGTTTTTTAATGGGTTTTTGAGGTTTTGAAGGCAAATATGGTAGGAAATATGGACAAATGAATCATGTAATGAAGGAGATGAGGTAGTGAGCACTTTTTGAGTGTTAACAACTAGAACATTGGTGTCATCATCCAACATATTCATGTGTTCTTGAAGTGCCAATAGATGTGGACATAGATGGGTAGCATGGCTTATATAATTTCACAAGGAGCACTTAGGGGGTATGCGGATTGTTGGAGGAGTCTTCGCTAATTTGGGAGTCGTTGGGGGGGTGCGAGTTGTGGGTCTGGTTGTGTAGGTTTGTGGACTTCTGCCCCCATTGTAGCAAGTTTGAGGGGGAACATAACTATAGGTTGATGTAGTGGACCCTGTTGGAGGTGGTCGGCTTTCAGTTTCGGCACAGCAGGTGGTGGACAGTTTTGGGGCTTCGATACACCAGGTGGTGGACGGTTTTGGGGGTTCAGTATGCCAAGTGGTGGATGGTTTTGTGGGTTCAGTATGCCAGTTGGTCGATGGTTCGAAATATTGATGGGTTGTACCAGTTTTAAAATAATGGTCGGTGTCGGTGGAGGGGTTGGGGAAGGTAGGTACCATACAGGTAATCCTAACGTTAACCCTGGGAGGTTAAGTGTAGCCATTACTGGCACGATGACAACTCCTGAAAATGGAAATAAGAATGGGATAGTGTGAATCGGTGTTGTTCCGATATGACTAGGCACTGTGGGTGGTTGTGGCAGTGGTTGAGGTTGTGGATTATGTTGCTGTGTATTATGCAAGAGGGTGCACAAATCAGATATTTTAGTTAGCCAAAAAGGGGGTGGGATAGATGGGAAAGTGGTGGTCATGGGAGTATCCAAATATATCTCGGGTCCAACTGAAGAGAAGAACGATGTGGGTGCACTCTGAACGGGTTGTTCGATCATGGGAAGAGCATTTTTAGGTGCTGCGGGGGCATTGGGATCATAGTATGTTATCTGGTCGATTTTGACTATGCGTCCTTCATGGGGGAACATCATGAGGTCGAATATTGAAGAAGTGACAGCTTTCATTTTATACATGTAGCTTCATCCTAGAAGGAGATTATAATCAAGTTGGGCGTTGATGACCTCTATATCTATGAGAACGAATTTGCCCCCAAGCTGTATGGGTACATTCACTAATAGACCTTGAGGTTGAGTTGCATGACCATCATAAGCTCGCAATGCGGTAGTTGATGGTTGTACCGTTGGGTATCCAAGTTTCTGCCAGATGAAAGTCACATGATGCAAGTGGAGGCACCTTCATCGATTATGCATCGATGAACGACGAGGTTGCGAATGGACACAGAAACCTGAAAATCTAGTGATGAAGTCAGACGAGGTTCGGCTTGGTCTAAGTCGAAATCCATCATGTTGGAGTTTTTAGGGTCTATGACACCAATGGCATATAGCAACAATTTTCTTTGTGTAGGACAATTTTTTAGGATTTCTAGAGCAGACATAGCAGCAGGGGACTTGGCTAAGTCTTCTACGATGTTATAGTTCAAAGTTGCACAAGCGTTAGGGTTATTGTTGATTCATCTTAAAGGGATGCGAGGTGCTTTTGGACCCCCGTCCATGGGCATATTAGGTATGCGAAGTGGCTGATCAGTTGGGAGGGTACTCGAAGATGGATCAGTGGGCGTGGCATCAGGGGCCGAGCCGTATTGGTTTCAATGGGTTTGAAGATTGACATCATTAGCAAATGGTGAGTTTTGGACTCTATATGCTGGTAATCGATTGTCGCATAGGTAATTTGCTGCTGTGTTGCAGCGGATCCTTGTGGGGGATCCATTGGATGAGTGTTTACTACTCCTTGGTTGGGTAGAGGATTTTGCAATATCATGGGTTGTGGTTGAGAAGGTGGTGCTGGTTGTGCAGCATGTCCTTGTCGTTGGGCGTCGTCAGTCCAGAGTTGACATGCTCAGTCCAAATGGGGGTAATTATGCATGTAATGGCCGTAGACTCCACATATGGAACATGGTTGGTTTGTTCTCAAATTAGGATTTTTTCCCTATTTTGGTGGACGATCAGGGTTTTGATTTGCAGGAGCAGCGTTATTGTTATTGGGAGGATTAGGTGGTTGTCCTCCTTGGTTTTGTTGTTGGTTATTTCCGCGATTTCGTCCTCTTTTGTGATTTTGTTGACCTCCTTGAGTACACTGGTTGTTTTGGTTTTGAGGTTGGTTTTGTTGTGCGTATACATGCCCTTGGGAAGTAGGTGGGTTCTGAGGTCATACAGGCATAGGAACAGGCTGCGGTGGATAATAAGCGGGAGGGTTTTGAGGTGGACCTGGTGCTTGTTGCAGTTGTGGGTAACCTTGAGCTACGGGGAGTGTTGGAGCAAGAGGTGCTGCCTGTTGAGGATAATAAGCCGATTGGGCTTGTGGGTGAACCGAAGTCTAATGGTCCTACTAGTTATAATATGGAGGTGGTGCATAAGCTGATGGTGCTTTCCCATAACACTGTGGTGGAAATGAGGGTCCATGAGTGTGGTGGGTGTGTATTACTGGAGCATACAAAGTTGTAGCTCCATAATGAGATGTAGCCCTAGAAAGGTCTAGGGCATTGTTTCTGCTTGTCATTGTGAAAGGTTTTATTTGTGCCATAACCTGGCTAATGATATCATCAGCGACATGCGATGCCCCCAGCGCATCGCTCCGGGATGGATCACCGCGAGGGGAATCCGGTAATATTGTGTATAAATATCTAGACTGGGCATCTATGAGGTCGAACTATTGAGCTTTTAAGATGGCTTCTTCTTCCGACTGGGGTCGTTCAGAAGCTACATCCTTGGCTATGAGAGGGAGGAGTGATTTGAGGAACCAATTCAAGAAGATATAGTCATCAAGCTTTATCTTGCAGAGACTACGGCGCTTACGCCACTCATGGATATGATCGGTGATGTGTGTAGTGGTGTTATGTCTACAAGACAGCAGTACAGGTAGTTGAAAGAACTGAAGGAAAGTTGAGGTGAGGGATGTAAACGTGGGGTGCATCCCATGTGGCTACTCAATGTACCATTTGGTTATAGAGCCAGTGAAAGTTCTTTGTAAAAGTCGGAGTTGAATAGAATCATCGACTATGGAGTTTGAGGAACACCATAGGTGAAACGACATGATATGGTTTTGGGGGTCTTCCCCATCCTTCCGTTCAAACTTTGGGATGTCTGAAGGGAGATTTGTGGGCATGGGGGGCCAAGTAGGGTCATGCCAGATGGGATCATTTGTTAACCTAGCCAAGTCTAGTAGGTTAAGGCTAGCCATAAATGGCAAACTAGCAGAGGGGTGTGACATGGTTGGTGAGGTATAAGTGCTAGTGGTAGCATTATGAAATGGGCCACTACCCCCAAGGGGGATATTAGTTGTGAAAGGGATGTGCCCACCACCTAAAGATGTATGGCAGGGAACAGTGCCCCCAAGTGCAACATGAGTCACAGATGGGTTTGGAATTGTTCTAGTAATTGGTGGGATCTGAGTAGTGGCGTTGATGATAGGGGTAGGTCCTATATGGGGCATGCCTAAAGTGGGTGTGGGTCCCATGTTGCGCATACCGAAAAGAGGTGTAGTAGTTGTGGCTACCATGGTGGTCGTTGTAGTGGCGGGGGTGCTTGATGCTCCGCCAATAGTCCCTCCATAAAAGGGGTCTGGAGTTGTACTAGCCATGTGGATAGTTGGTGTGGTGTGGATGGGGTTTTCGGATTCTTCCGCAAAGTCAGATGTGAAATGAGGTGCATCAGAATCAGATGACGGGGCTCTACGACGATGACGTGTAGAGTCGAGTGACAATGCTCTTCGTCTATGATGTGTGGTTTCAAGTGAACCATATTGCGAGGGTTCACCATGGAAACGTTGATAACGTTTCGAGGACTCAATGGTGGCAGTTGTGAATTAAATCTACTAGGTGGTGATGGGTGGAAAGCTCAAAAGCCCTAATGTAGCCGTGTGTGCAAGAGGGGAGCGTAAAAAATAACGGCACTCAAGCCAACAACCGAACTAAAAACACTTACTATAACAGCTGTGCTATAGTAAGTGGAGCAATCAAAAAATGTGGTCAGAAAACCAACATGCAAACGGCTCCTAAAAATAGAAAAAGGTGTACTCATTGACCAAAGGGAGGTAATGGAGCATGCAAACACCTAACTAAAAAGTATTATGACTCAACAAGGTATATCCTCTGTAGGGTGATGAAATCCAAGTCAAACAATATAAATTGTAGAATCAAAGGCTAGATATCCCCCTACCGGGAGGGACACGAGGTAGAAAATCCTATAAGTTTGGCCACTAAGATACCCCGTTCATGACACGTTCGGTTGGGTGAATCTATAGTTTTTTTCTATCGCCGTTGTACTCCCATAAGGGTTTTACAACGAGAACTAAGAAAGGTATCCTTCAGTTACTGAATGGATTGCGGTATTTCACTCAGGTTTCCGGAACCAGTCTGGCTACTTCAACCCTCCTAAAGGAGAGGCCTTTCCAATGAATTGGTTTTAAACTGTGTCAACAAATAATAAGGGATTTCGGTACCCTAAATGTCAACCACTATGTCTCAACATGAAAAATGAGTGAGGGGTGTTATTTGGATACTTATCCCCTCAGTTCTACATAGTTACAAAATTCTTTTTGTGTTCCCCAAGTGGGGTTAGAATGTTAGTTGAGTTAAGGTAATTTTTAAGGATCACTTGAAATTATTGTGACAGATTGTGTGATGGTGTGGTTGTATACCAAATTAGTTTGCCTCGCATGGGTGATTTAATCACAATCCAAAATAATGATTTCAATTTGCGAAAAATGAAAGACGTTTCAAATGTAAATGCTTTGATAATCTTTTCAAAAAATATGGGTTAAAAAGTTTTGTAAGGTAAAGCAAATAACATATGTAAAAATAAATGGATTTCTAAAGTCTTTCTTTCACAAAATATTGAGCAATTTTAGAAATATGGTTCTAACCTTGCAATGTATGAAACTTACCACATGAGAAATACTTAAAAAATCTTTCTTTCAATTAGATGAAAATTTTCAAAAAGATAAGTGAAGCATATAACCGAATATCAATTAATAATGTTGTAATAATGACACAGTGGGTAGTAAAAAATTGCAAAAATTAATGCTAGAAAAAATGGGCTGATTGGGTGAAAATTTTTGGAAAAAATTGACCGAATCGAAACAGGAAATATCACGGCTGTCAGGTCAAAACCCACGATGAGCCAGGTGGCGATGTGGGCGAAATCCGCGATGTGAATCACGGCATGGTGGTCAAAATTCACGATGAGCCACGCGGAAAAATGCCAAAAAGACGTGATGGACCGCGCGGGGAAAGGTCGCCCAACCGCGATGAGCAGCGTAGAAAAAATCCGAATGGGCACGTTGCGCCACACAAAAAAAAGGCTCAAAGATGAGATGGACCGCGTGGAAAAAAGGCCCACAGTCACAATGGACCAAGAAACTATGGATGCCGAAAGTTGCGATGTACAGGCGGAAATCGGCCGGCGAAAAATGAACCCAAAAATTGAAATTTTGGGTTGTTTCGGGCTGCAAAAAGGGCCAATGGCTAGGGCAGTTATCAAGAAGATAACTAGTATGGTAGATCTACAGTTTTAAATGGGAAAAACGACTAAAATAAAGATCTAAAGCAAAGATTTAAAGTTTGAAAACAAGTGGAGTCACCAAAAACTGTTGCTTGGTTTTTCAACCAAGCATGTGCAATGATGCACCTGCTAACTAGTAGCAGTAGTCTCAGATAAACCAATGTAAATAAGCAAATATAAACTATAGATTGTTGGCAGTAAACAGAAAAATAAAGAATTCTAGATTAATAACAATAAACAAAATTGATGCATAAACATGTAAATAAAAATTAAAACTCTTGTATTACCTCAAATGGTGAGGATGGTGAGTTTTGGGCAGCTCCAAGGTTGAGATGATCCAATGTCCAATGGTCTCTTCTTCTCCAATGCTTCAATGGTTGGGAAAAGCTCAAGCTGGATTTTAGCAGCATGATGATAGGATGAAATATGGATATAAAGTGAGGAGCCCCTATCACCTTTTTATAGTTTTTAATGATGGGGAATACCATTATGGTTTTAAGGTAACCAATGGTATTAACCAACATGGTTTAGGTCTCTTTTTCCCTCTTTTTCTTTTTTTGAATATTTTTATATTTTTATTCCCTTTTAATATTTTTTGGGAATTTTGGACCATTTTTTAGGGTTTTTTGTGTTTTTTGAGGAAAAATACATATTTTGAGGGGAAAAAGGTGTAGTATGGTCTTTTTGGTGACCTTTTGATGGTTTTAGAGGCTCAAATGGTGGAAAAAGTGGACAAATGGGTCATGTGAATAAAGGAATGAGCTAGTGAGTACTTTTTGGGTGTTAACACCAATAACATTGGACTTCTCATGGATTCGAATAGACAAGAGGAGGATGCCATGTGGCATAGAAAATCTAACTTCTGTGGGTCCCACTTCCTCCATGTTTCTTCATGATCAAATGCCACTTTGATTTTCCCTTGTATATATTTATTTATCTCCTTTATTAAATATTTATGTTGTTCTAATGTCCACACATCATTTATTATCCTTCTTATTTCAAATCCCAATGCTTCCACCCACAACCGAGGAAACTAGTAATTTTCCTCCTTGGCAATTATTTGACCCTTAACATCAATTTGACAAACTCTCATGAATATGGCCAATGGGCTTAGGCCATTGTTAACAAATGAAAAATTTGGGACATGACACTCACCGAGGAATCAACCACAACAAAAGAAAGACAAGCACAAGGACATTGACCAAGGAAAGTCGAAGGTCGCAAGTGCTCAAAAGCCGATTCCACCACCAGAGACCCAGAAGAGACCAATATGGCTTTTTCCAAAGTATATCTCTCCAAGGAGAAGCAATGCGCAAGACGTGATTCTCAGAAAGAATCCCCAGTATGATATTCCCATGCCACCTATGTCAAGCCATGTGCGGCTTAAGGAGAAATTTCTAGGAAGAATTCCGGACTATAGATTCGTCGATCATGATTTGTTACAATAGTACAAGTTTCCACAATTCCATCCAGATCAATATATGTACAGGAAATATGATGAAGTTACCCAGCAACCGACAATTATCCCACGGGAAAGGGATACGCCATTAAAACCATTTGGATTGTTGAATCTATTACACATCACACACTTTGATAGAAGTCATGATATTAATGTTGTGGTGAGCGCGCTACTGTCGTGCATGCATCGGGGGTATTTATGGTTGGATCACAGAGTGGACATTAACATTGACCGCATTTCTAGTATCACGAACCTATGCAAAAGGGGTGTTGATCCTTCCCTGAGTTCGTTGGGAAAAACAAGGATAAAGAATTAACTGCATGAATGAAGAATGAATTTGGCTTAAGTAAAGGAAGTCGTGGTTACATAACCACATGAATCAAATATCAAGCCACACACTTTACAGTTCATCTCCTCGCAATGAGGATCCTGGTGAAGTGCAAACCAAATGAAGTACCAACTGCCATAGTATACTTAGATGAAAAGGCTAAGTATGGCTTTTAGTTCAATTGGGAGAGCTACCTGTTGAATGAGTTTCTAGAGGAAATCCGTGAAACACAGGAAAATGGAGGACAATTCCACTACAGTTGGTTACTGGTATTGTTTACCTTTGTAGGGTGGAAGGAGCCTCGCTACTAGCAGGGTCTTTCGGTATTCCCTAGAGATTTTCGAGGATCGAGGTTTGCTAACATGTGGGAAAAATTGGAGCCAAATTGACAAAGGACAGTTGCTTACCTACTATGAGAAACTATGCGAAGTCATTCAAAGGACTCTGTGTATCACCAAGGAAGTGACAGCTCGCTATATCCAAAAGATGACATTCAAAGCCAGACTGCATTTTATTTACATACAGCCGCAAGTGATAATCATGCCTCCTAAATGGTATGAATGGTTGTATCAGCTAGATGGGCAGAAAATCGACTTGATCATGGAATACTGGCCACCAGAATGGAAGGTTGATGCGCCAACCACATTGATCACCATTTCTAAATAAAATGAAGTGGGAGATCCGCAAGATGAAGGTGATAATACAACAATGTACAAAATCCAAAACCTAGCCAAGGCACAGAACAAGAACAAGCTTTTGTTTCAACTGCAGGAGAGAAAAGAAAGGAACGTGACATAGCCATCCCAGAAGGACAACAAAGGAAGAATATGAAATCTACTAATCCTCCACTAGATGCAATGTTGCATGATGATGACTATGAGTGTGTCGCAGCCAGAGTATCAACGCATATTGAAGAAACACTTGCGTTGAAATAAAGCAAGGAAGAGGCAGTACAAACTGGTATGATGGAAAGCCTCACAGATTTGAAGAGCCTCATCGCAAGAGTCAAACAAGTGCAGGGAGACTTGGTGAAAGAACCGGATTCTGTTGATCGCTTAGGAGAATCAAGCCAAAGGAAAAGGAAGGCTCATTCCTTTAACATGAGACCTCGGCTAGTCAGAATTGAGCCGATGAATGTCATATTTCCAACTGACGACCTTGCTGAAAGTGCAAATCAGCTCGCACATCTAGACATCAATGTTGGGATATTACCCATAGAGGGGTTACATAATCTGCACATGCAGGTTGTGGAAGAAATTTGGGATAGAGACTTCGTATCTTCTTACTAGCATCTGAAGCTGGAGGAAAGATACAAGGAGCTAAAATATGAATGTGCATAGAAAGCTAAGGTGATCGAGTATGCGCGGGAGAAGTAGCGGAAGTGTTATATCCTGGGCAAGATCTGACCCAGATATTAACTCCAATTTAAAAAAATTTACAACTTTTACTAGTGAAATGTTCTGTCAATTCCTTCGAACCGGGCAGGAGGTAAGTGAGGGGTACTGCTGTAAGGATTGAGAATCCTGGGAAGAATATTTAATTCTAGAAAATATATGAGGTTAGGTGCAGCAGCAGGTCAAGGAGTGTTAACTTTTCAGAATTTACCTCAATCTGATCTAGGATCTTAACCGAGAGAACAACATGTATAGAAAATCTACAGCATATCAATCATGGACACAATAATGCAAGCACACAAGAGACACAGAGTTTACTTGGGGAAAACCATAAAGGTGAAAAACCCCAATAACTTCCTCAGAGATAGATAGAGCAATGATACAACCAGAATACAAGAGATAGTCTTCTCCTAGCAGCAGAGCCTCCTCCTCCACAAGTGCGCCACTCTCCAAAGTGTGAGTGAGAGAATAGAATGTGTAAAATGAGAGAGACGCACTCTCTATTTATACACTAACTTGACTTGACCTTTACTCAACTACGTCGGACTCAACTTAACCACTTAACATAATGCTGACTGGGTCGAACCCCACTAGGGTGGTCTAATAACCCTTTGACCCACATGGCCGACCCCCAATAGGGTGGTCTAATAACCCTTTGACCCACATGACTTATACAGGGCCGACCCCAACAAGGTGGTCTAATAACCCATCAAGTATAAGTTATGACACTTACAATATAAATGACGACACTTCCGTATAGAGGAATAATAACATCTCTATAGGAATACAATATGCATATATGTGAAATACATTCTGAAGTTACATATACATCAACACTCCCTCTTAACTAGGAAGGTATTTCTCGACACAGGTCTTCTAGCACAAGTCATCTCCTCTGGATCATCGTCACTGCTGCTGCTATCTCACTCAATCTCTGAATCTACTCATCATAGGAAGTTCTATAGATCCAGTCCTTTTTCATACTGGAAGTAGGCCCACCACCTGCAGGTCTTCGTCATCACTGGCCATACTGTGGAAATATCAGGACTTATTATGTGCATCACAAAACCTTAAAAGATTCTCTTGACTAGCAAGAACCCTAAAGAGCATCTGAGGCCTTTTTCATCCTATCCAGATCTCCAGGACTTATTACATGTGACCCCACCTCAAAACCTCAAAAGAGAATCCCAGGACTGATTACGAGCACAAGGCTCAACCTATTGGATCTCCCAGGGCACAAATCACATGTGGTCACCACAAAACCTCGAAAGAGCATCCCAGGACTGATTACGAGCACCAGGCTCAACCTATCAGATCTCCTAGGGCCCAAATTACTATGGTCATGGCAAAACCTCAAAAGAGAATCCCAAGACTGATTACGAGCACATGGCTCAACCGATCGGATCTCCTAGGGCAAAAATTACATGCCATAGGACAAAACCTCGAAAGAGCATCTGCTAGATATCCCAAGGTACAAATTACATGCCATAGGCAAAACCTCGAAAGACTATCTGCAAATCTCCTAGGGCACAAATTACATGCTTATCTGCACAACCTGTTCCACGGCCACAGAGTATCAACCTGATACTCACCATACATCATCCTGATGTACACATGATCATCCTAATCATCTTCACTGCAACATCCTGAAGCTCGTCATCCATGATCATCCTAATCATACAATGCATCTACCTGATGCATACCAAGTATCTACCTGATACATATCATCATACAGGATCCACCTGATCATACAGTGTATCCACCTGATACAAATACAAATACATGATACATATCACCATACATGATCCACCTGATCATACAATGCATCTACCTGATGCATACCAAGTATCTACCTAATACATATCATCATACATGATCCACCTGATCATACAGTGTATCCACCTGATACAAATACAAATACATGATACATATCACCATACATGACCCACCTGATCAGACAATGTATCCACCTGATACATATACAGATACATGGTCCAAGCATCCAACATGATGCATATACAAAATACATACAAATGATCCAACCGATCATATCCAGCATCCAACATGATGCGTACATACAGAGCAGTAACTGGAGCATCGTCCTGATGCTCATCATCCAATGCTTACATCCACAGCCATGTGAAGGATTCTCCTTCCAACATGCTTGGAATGGCTTCTGCAAATGTGTCCATCACTTCTTCCTCGAAGTGTCATCAATATGAAGAACACCAAGCCTCTCCCTGAAGTACTCGAACTTCACCCTGGCTAGTGGCTTCGTCAGCACATCTGCAATCTGCTCGTCCATCGCAATGTACAGGAGCTTCACAGCTCCTCTCTGCACCATATCCCTGATATAGTGATATTTGATCTCTATGTGTTTCGACCTGTCATGAAACACTGGGTTCTCGGACAGCTTCACACAACTCTGGTTATCACAAAAGATACCAGTAGCATCCAACAGGAGATCAAATAACTTAGACAGTAGCTTCCATAGCCATACTGCCTCACAACTAGCTGAACAGGCTGCAACATACTCTACCTCAGTTGTACTTAGTGCTACGCAGGACTGCTTCCTGCTGAACCAAGATATCACACCTGATCCCATACTGAGGTAGCACCCAGATGTGCTCTTCCTATCTGCAACACTACCTGCCTAATCTAAATCAACATAACCTTGCAGGTTAAACTTTTGATTCGCTTCATACTTGAGCCCATAATCCACTGTACCTTTCAGGTACCTCAGAATATGCTTTACAGCAACCAGGTGAACACTCCTTGGATCTGTCAGGAACTGGCTCAATGTGTTCACCGCAAAGAAAATATCTGGTCTCATGTTCGTCAAGTACATCAGGGACCCAATCATCTGACGATACATAGTGACATCAACTGGTTCCGATGAAGCATCACACAGAAGCTTCAGTTTCGATGCCATAGCCTCGCAGTCCATCATCCCGAACCTCTTCAGGATCTCTACTGCATACTTCCCTTGTCCAAGGAAGATTCCATCTGCACTCTGCCACACCTCCTTACCAAGAAAGTAGTGCATCATACCCAAGTTCTTCATCTCTAACTCGGCAGCAAGCTTCTGCTGCGTGTTGGCAATCAGTCTATCCTCACCAAGTTCTGCACATATATGACTCCCTATCATGTGTCTCTGAACTAAGTGGCTGCTCCACATACACTTCTTCTTCAACTACACCATTCAAGAAATTTGTCTTGAAATCCATCTGGTGTATCTTCTATTTCATCACTTTTATATTTCTCTATGCTACCATCTGCAGCATGCTTGATCTGATAGTTCCATTTGGAAGTCACAACAAAATTCCCTTCAGCTCTTGGGACCGCATCCCAAACATCGTTCTTCATGATCAACGGATCAAGGCATTCTTCCCATATCCTGGGAACTTCAATATCTTCAATAGATAATTTTGTTGCTTGAACAAATATTGTAGTCCTTCTTTTGTAGGTGAAGGTGTACGGTCTTTCCTATAAAACAAGTTAAATTGCATGATTAGAAACATCTCATAATTTTCAGACAAATTCTTACACATAAAGAAATATGCCGTACAATCATGCAATTATCTTAGCCAATGCATCAATACAACATTTATCCATGTTCCATAACTTTCTAGATGCCTTCCAGTCTCTACCAGAACATTGTTAAGAGTGTGCACAACTCCCAACATGTCAACAAAGAGGTTTCATTCTAGATAAGTAGCAATGGAATGTTGTACAGTGCCATAGGCCACTTACCCATCATATGCATATTAGTAGTATCTTGTTCATTAATGCAAATATGCAAAATACATATCCTAAGTCTAGGAACATAAGCATATGTATCATTGAACAATTTTATTTAAACAAACAAATATGTAAGAAGTGGTAATTAAAATACTTATCTTTGTTTGTTTATTGGGTGGACTCCCTCTGAGTCTTTGATTTCTTACAGGAGCTGCTAAAGTAGCTTCTTCTACACCTTTCTGATGTGGAATGAAGAAATATGGTCAACTCCCTCTGAATATCTGCATCCTTGCAGGAGCTGCTGGAGTGTGCTTCCTCTTGATCTTTGCTTCCTGGATTACCTGTTCTTGAGCTTATATTAATCCTCGATCCCTATGCATGCTTGTTAGTATAATCATTGTGTTATCCTCTAGGTCTCATACATAATAAAAAATTCATTAGTATAACCTTAATATTTTCAAAACACAATAATCTAAAGCATGTATAGTCAGGATCATTTCAAACACAGATAATAAACATTAGTATTCAAGGTTTCAAGGAAGTCTTCTTTTACTCATGCATATTCTTATTTGATCATAGGATTCTTCTAGTTAGTTAAATCATTAATCAAGATAAGAGATATAATATGCATAAAACCTGTGATTACTCAAACCTATACCTTCATGATTCTTTTGGTTAGTCATATCATCAATTATGGTAAGAAACATAATATGCATACAACCATGAATTTTCAAACCTATGACTTCATGAATAATCACTATCAACAACACAACAATATAAGATCCTAACACAAGGTAGGATTCTAGCTTGATATAGGAAAACATACCTGGATTAGCATGCTAGCTAGTTATTTTTAACATACCCACATAATGTCTTTTGGTTCTCTTCAGAGACTTGTGCTAGTAACCTGCATGACTCATAAGTTAACCATTGTAGAACCAAGTTATACATACCTCGTAAGTAGATATTCTATGTGATCCATGACATGGTTGAATCTTTGTCTTCATGTCACCATGATCATATGTTCTTGTAGTAGAACATGATTTGTCTTTCTTGGTGTACCTTTTATGTTAGCGAACAACATAAACCTCATACAACATCAAAATGCATTGGTACAATCATAAGTGTCAAAACCTTAATCAATGAATATCTTCTATGAAGGTAATACGACAAGTCTGGTAATTAATCAAGATTGTATTGTAATGATATGAAGACAAACATATCATAAACTTAACCATGAACAGAATTCGAAACATACCTGTAAGCCATACGTATCAAGATTGCTTGTAATCTTCTTATGGAAGGCCTTAGCCTCATCTCCCTCTGAAACAAGAACTTCTTCACTTATGTAGGTGACCAATCCATCCTCTTCTAGGATTAACCCAATCCATTTGATTTGTAGGAACTGGATCTGGAGCTGTATTAGGGTTTGTCACAGAAAACCCCAAAATTCAAACTTTGAATTTCAAACTTCTGAAAGGATAAAAATATGTGCCTTGATGAGCTGATCAAACTGGTATATTCAGAATTTGAAAACTGCAAAGTTTCACTCCTAAATTTTTCCTTTGAAACTTCTGGATTCACTGGACGTGACCCTGAACTGGGGTTTGATGAAGCCCACTCTTCTATCCAATCAAAAGGTTTGATACAAAGCTCTAAACTTCTATTTTTCTGAGGAGCTTCCAGCCGTGGTCACAGATTTCAAAAATTCCCATTTTTACAGAAGCCCTAATTTTCCACTTTTTTGATCAAAGTCCCGAACTATGGTCTGATCAAGCCTGGCCTTCTACCCAACCAAAAATTATTATCTTGGTCTCTAAATTTCAATTTTTATGAGTAGCATTCAGTCGTGGTCTCTGATTACAAAAATTCCAACTTTCTCTGAAGCCCTACATTCCGGAAGCCATGAATGAAGGTGCTAAAAAATAATTCTATTTTGACAGACATATGTACCTGATTGTTTCTGGTGTAACTCCAAAAATTTTGATCCACAGGGTCTAAAAAATTTTCCTAAGATATCCCGACCTGTTATATTTCCATCCTGACAGGTTTAACCTCAATTGGATTCTCTGAGAGAGATTTATGCCAAGTGTAGCAACGTGAACTGTTTATGGGATAATACAGGAGAGTGAACTTGTACGGCATGCCACGTGTCACTGGTTCAACTTCGGCCTCTAAAAAATGTTCTTGAGATATTACAGTCTGTGTACTACATGTCACTATTTACAAAATTTCATTTGGAGCTTCCTAGCCCAAGTTATGACCTTTTTCCCAAGGTCACCTGATTTTGACTCAGATCTGGAAGAGGCAAAAACCCTATATTGTACAGTTCATAAATCACAACGTACAATGCATTAGAGGTTTTACTTTGGACACAAGGTACATGGGGATCTGATCTTCAACCTGTAAAATCTTTAGATCTGAAAACTTCACCAAAACGGATTTATAGTGAAAGTGCTATGATGACTGGTTTTTGCTATATCAAGCCCTAACATCGTAAGTGCAACAAGTGTCATACATGCCATATCATGCCTTCTTTTAGGCTACCTCTGATACCATGTTAAATTTTCAGAATTTACTTCAATCTAATCTAGGATCTTAACTTAGAGAACAACATGTACAGCAAATCTACAGCATATCAATCATGGACACAATAATGCAAGCACACAAGAGACACAGAGTTTACTTGGGGAAAACCATAAAGGTGAAAAACCCCAATAACTTCCTCAGAGATAGATAGAGCAATGATACAACCAGAATACAAGAGATAGTCTTCTCCTAGCAGCAGAGCCTCCTCCTCCAAAAGTGCGCCACTCTCCAAAGTGTGAGTGAGAGAATAGAATGTGTAAAATGAGAGAGACACACTCTCTATTTATACACTAACTTGACTTGACCTTTACTCAACTAGGTCGGCCTCAACTTAACCACTTAACATAATGCTGACTGGGCCGACCCCCACTAGGGTGGTCTAATAACCCTTTGACCCACATGGCCGACCCCCAATAGGGTGTTCTAATAACCCTTTGACCCACATGACTTATACATGGCCGACCCCAACAAGGTGGTCTAATAACCCATCAAGTATAAGTTACGACACTTACAATATAAATGACGACACTTCCATATAGAGGAATAATAACATCTCTATAGGAATAAAATATGCATATATGTGAAATACATTCCGAAGTTACATATACATCAACAAGGAGGTCATAATAGGTTTGTCTTATGCACAAGGTACCATTACCATTCACTTTTCAGCATAGAGCAAGTCTATGCCTACTTCAAGGCTCCCTGGGTAGATGGCATATGCATACTGGACAGGGAGGGGTCACTGGGAGTTAATAACAAATTTTATATCAGTCCAATAGGGGCTGTTTAATTTTAGTAAGGTATGTTTGCATACTTGTGAAAGTATGGGAAACATTGGGGTTTCCGGGATCTCTCGGGATTACTGAGATAGTAAGTTTCTTATCATTCCACAACAAGGTTAAAAGCATATAAATTCTGTTTTTGTGGACTGATGTGGTTAATATATCATGTTATTAACCTACTGCAAAAGATGGGAGGTCAAATGGATGCACAGATTGCATTTTACAAAGAAATCAGTGAAACTAGTCTAGAAAAACCTTGCAATGAGCTAGTCTTGGATTTTGATTGAATAAATGGATTTCCTTAATTAAAATATCTGTTCATACATATTTTTCAGCTCTGATATGTTCATATGAACAGTAATATAAAACATTTATCATAACATAACCCTCATTTTTATTCCAGTGTCTTTCTCTTGAAGCAAATTGCCTTACGGGCTAGAAATTGCAGTACATTTGATAGAGAATATGAAAAGAGAAGAGATTTGTTACAAGGGATCTGTTCTGAAGTATTGATCATGCTCTCTACATATTAGTGGTCTGATTTGGCTATAACCACTACTGCAAAACTCTATTGATGCACCCTCCTTCAACTGGTTAACTCCACTAGTGAAAACACCTCTAGATTTGGTTGTACGAGCTAGAGAAGTGAGAGATGAATAGGAGATTAGATATGAACTCGACCTCTGAAAATGTAAGCCACTAATATATGCTGATAAAAACTCCTAGAGCTCACTGAAGGTCTTGAGCATACTCCTCCATGAATATCTTCTTGTGCTAAAGAACCTCCACTAAAACTAGCTGCAATTCTTCTCCAAAGGTAGCCTCCTCCTCAATATGATATTAAGACTTCATGGCTGAACTATACTGAAGATTACTGGCTGTAATATAACTTGTTGGATCTGCATAACACTCTCAGATAACTCACAGAGTCTTGGGGCACATCACCCAAGAGAAATGGTTGAGGCACATCACTCAACATATGAGGAGCTCAGAGCTCTCATTCACAAATTCTAAACGATCAAAAGTTCTTGAATGAAGCTGAGAACATGCTTAAATAGAGAAGTTGACTTGTTTAGCAAGCTGAGACACATGTGTGGGTGAGGTAGGGTGCACTCCTTGTGAAAATTAGAAACTGTTTTCTTTCCAAAAGCTTCTTTCCTTCACCTCCTTCATCAAAATTAGCAAATGCGCCTAAGGAGCTTTTTCTGGGTGTTTCTATTTCTCTCCTGGCTGCTTTTCTTCATCTTTCCATTTCCTTGACTTTCCTCTTTTTTGCTTTTTCCAATTTTTCTTTCTGGTTTCATCTTGCCAACTTGTCTCCATTAGATTCCTTAGCTTTTCTGAGACTTTACCACTTAGGAATGTTTGTCTCACTTACCAATTTGAATTTCCTATCCAAGTCAACAACCACTTGGCACATTTATTAGTAATAAACATTTAAATGACAATAATATAACTCAGAAATAATTTTGCTAAGCAATTAATTAATTATCGAGTAATTAATTAACTACTAATGGTGTAATTGCCTCAAAACTTCCCCAATTAATTAATAAATCACCTTAGCACTTGGATTGGGGGTTAATAACTTCATGGGGGGGCCTCCTTATCCGTTTAATTCCTCAAATTCACCCTTAGGAATCTTCCTTTATCCATCCGTTAATTATTTAATTAATGCCTAGGTGACTTGGGCTAAAATCACCCCATAGACCATAGCAAAAATCTGGGGATATGACAGGAAGCTAAAAGAAGTTGTTTCAATAGTCTATGTGAAGATACCTGAATGTGATGAAGAGCTGGAGGTAGAAGAAACCATACTTAATATCAGTGCCACTGCTGACAGTATTAAGGCATAAATGATGGAGATGGAGATCACCCATAGAGAGAAGATTGCTGATTTAGAAGCTCAACAACAATATGGAACCCCGAAGCAAGATAAAGAAGCAAGCACCGAAGCATTGAAGGATTCCACAAAAAACATCTCCACAGAAGTGGCGAGATGTCAAAGCCTACTTGATGAAATTTATAAGGTTTGGGCTATGCTGGAGGAAGAACCAGAATTGCAAAAAATATAAGACGAGGTACAACAAAGGTAAAAGGATCTTGATTATGTGAATATGGCTATGAAGGATTTGCCACCAAGGAAAATAATCCATAAGTTCGCAGAGAATAAGGAGCGTCAGAAAGAGTTGGAAGAATTAAGGGCAAAGGAATATGAAACTTCATCGAAGTTAAAACCACTGCAGGAAGAAGCGCTTGCACTTTCGCAAGAAATTGAGCTGAGGTTGCAAGAACTCCAGAAAACAGAAGATACTGTGAAGGAGCAACTTCTAGAACCCATCTCAGAGGAGATGCTTGAAACAATCAAGGAGTTTGAGAAAGAGTCCAAGGATACAATGGCAAAGTTGAGCGCAACTTTTCAAGAGTTCATATGAAATCAAACATCTTAGGGGGTGTGCAGATGGAACAACCTAGCTAGAGTGGCTTAGGGGCAAGCCACAAGTAAGTGTTAGGGGGCTGTTGGGCGCGTCCCAAGTAGAATCAGTTTTGATGGTGTAGTCCAAGTCAAAGGATGTTTTGATGGTAGAAGTACAAGTTAGGCAAGGCCTAACATCAACCTATTTTGGGAGAAACAACTCCACAATTCATGGGAGTAGGGCATGGATCGAAGTGAAGTGGCATAAGGATCTGTCCCCTTAGTAAATGTGAAGTACTAAGGATCAACGATGTATTTGGAGGAGTTAAGGAAGAAGCGGTGAACTGTTGAGCTACAGGAGCAAGAATTAAAGAGACAGGATGGTGCAAAGGACGCACCATGGTACAGTCAGCGCCGCACGGTCAGAGAAAGCAGCTGTTAGAAGAGTGTCAGAGACAAGGAAGTGGTGCAAAGGACAGTCAAGGACAAGCAAAGTAGCTGAGAATTTATGGAAAAGTATGGTTAGTGGGGTAACCCTTCCATTTTGGGGTGTTAAGGGTACTATGAGGTTTGGGCTCGTAGCTATTGTAAAGATCTGACCTTCGGGCACAATCTATAAAAGAGGCAATTTTGTATAGGAAAGGGTTCATCTTGGTCAGTTACTATTGTATTGATATTTTGTGAGTAGATCCATTCCAAGACAAGAGAGAAAGAGGCTTTGCAGCTCTGTGCGCAAAGACCCATTGTAGAGAAGAGTTTGTAGCTGTGTGAGCAGACTGGAACTCTTAACCCTTCCTATTAATATAAACAATAGTTCCCATGGACATAGATCCCATCTAGGGGGTGAAGCACGTAAATAATTTTGTTGTGTGATTGTGTCTGAGAGATTTCTAATGTTTATGTTTATGTATGTTCATGCTTTTATATGTATTTTCACGTGTATGGTTGATGAGAATAATATGTTAAGTGTTGGACAAATATAACTGAATGTGCAAGTAATTCTGAATATGATGATTGCGTAGTTGCATAGGTAACACTAAACCAGTGAAGTCTGTATTGTGGTAAATACGAGGTGTGCAGTTGCATATGTGCGCAGTGGTATTGGAGGTATATGTGAAGTAGGCATAACTTTGCCAGATCCAGTCCCGTAATCGTGCATCACCTGATTACATAAACTTGCTTATGTAATCCCCCATAATTTCACCTTGGGTGAGACCTCATCCTACTCGCAGGTTGTTTCCGAAAGGGCCAGTGAAAAGGGGTTTTGTTGGGTCTCTAACTACGCAGAACATGGGTCAGTTAAAGAAAGATATAGTTGAACCAACAATCCCTACTCATTAGTTGTATCAGCAAGAACAAACATGTGTGTCTTATGAAAATGCAATAGGCATTTTTCCATATTAGTCGATTACAGTAGAGATCAACATAGTTCCACTAAATGTGTGTCAATTTATTTTCACTTGTCCACACATTTGTTAGTTGAATGCAAAAATCCCCTAGGGTTGGCTCAAGTGGTTTGACTTGGAATGCTGAAGTCATATTAGCCAAAGATGTCACAATTTCAAATCCACCTTAGTCCCTCAAGGTTAGGAATACCTGTTCTATATCAACAACATTTACTCTAGGCGCCATTCATGAAATTTGAGAAAGTGCCTGAATATTTTCCCTAAGGAATTTTTTCATGGAAAAATAGTATTGAGATGCATTCTACTAACTACGAAAGAACAATCACTAACTAATAGAAAATCGCAAGCATGTGTGATTATGAGGTAAAAGGACACAACCATCTAATATTTAGCACTACTTTTGGCATTGAAGCTCATAAACTAATCAATGCCCCGTAATAGTTTTCCTTGATAATTTTGTGATCCCAAAAGGAAGAGAAATTAGCACATTTTAACTGTCGCCAAGACCATGGGAACTCATAAAATATGCTTCTATTTTGATAGGAGAGGTCAAATTAATAGAAGCAGTTGGATGAGCTATTATAGTACTATTATCGTGAGTCGTTATGAAAACCTCATCAAATGCATCCAAGCCATCCAATTGAACATGCATGGAATCAACCTGAGAGATAAAGTTGTTTGCAAAACGACGCTTTATGTAGGACTTCATTCTTTGAAAATGAATAAATTAAGGGGAAAATTCAAGAGTTGTTGGATAGATAACACATACACCCCACCTCATTGCGGCCTTATGGCCCTAACATTGTATTAGATTGAAAGAAGGATGGCATGTGGAGGATGTGTAGATTATTGACTTGAATAGTATCACCATTTAAAAACCAGTATGCATTGCCAAATATTAATAGCCTATTACATTTAATATCTAGAAGTGAAATTGCAAAGGGGATAACATACAACTTTGGCATACTCGTTGGAGAGGCAAAACTATATTTGATGATTATAATAACAAAGTATGTGTTGTCATATATTATTTGAAAACAATATTGCTCAATGATCTAGTTGATGAAACATTAATGAGGAAATAACCCACTGAATTCATGAGGGGTCTACAATTTACTAAATTCTAACACTGTAGATGGATTCAGAGAACACCTAGAAGGGGTTCTCTGAATCCATCTGCAGTGTTAGAAAGGGGATCTCTGAATCCATCTGCAGTGTTAGAATTTAGTAATTGTACAAATTCATTATCAAAATTGCAATTTTCCATTTTTCGAAGTGACACAACTAACAATGACCAAATAAATGACCAATTCATACTCTTAATGCTATTTTTATGTTGTCATTTTTAGTTTAGTTACTTGTTATCTGGTCATATATTTTATTCTGTGACCCAATTGGTCATTCCTATGGTCGTTTTTAGTTGGCTCACTCAAGTTTGGTCATTTATACCTTGAAAAAACTATGGTGACCAAATTTTTTGGTCGCTTAGTCATTTATCTCTCATTTTATACTAGTGTACGGTCCATGGTTTCCCGTAGATTCAAGAAGGTTTCCCTCTAGAATCTCATTGTTTCATCCTTAACAAAATTCTCATTCTTTAGTCCTAGGTGGGGAGGACGGTGTGCCTTCCTCCTCAATCCATTTTCGCACAACAAACAAGTGGAGCCCAATAAAGACCAACAAAACCCGATTCCAAACAAAAAACATAACAATCCAATATACAAACAAAGCTAGGTCCTCCAACATTCATTTAACTCCTCCATCCCACTCAAATCCAAGAGAATCTAGCATCTAGGCACCATAATTTCCCCACTCTCCAAACAACTTAGTGAAATTATTCTGCAATTGATCAAACGCATGAGAAATCCCATAATTATAGGTAGTTATGAGGATAGGTATTGAATGATTTCCTATATCTCAAAACCTAAGAATTAGCTTAAATAGTGGAACAAAGGAAAACCTCATTGGTGAAAGGTTCCCATGTCAAATTGTAATTAAGTCAACTAGTGAGCCTGGAGATGACCATGAATCCCTAAAATATGGTTTTAGGAACAATAATATAAAGGTGCTTTAGAAAAGAACCCAAAAAGATAGCAAAATATTGTGATGGCATCCTGAGAGGGTGACAGGGAGGACTAGAGTGGCCAACCCAATCCATTGCATAGCATTTTCACCCATACACTGAACACTCCTCGATGATTATGCATTGTGGAAGAAAGGGGCTTCTGAGAGCTTGTATTGGAGATTCGATTTCCCGCGATCCATGATCGAGGAAACACCATTGTGCAAATGAAACGATGATGCATCGCTTCCCTCAATGAGTCCATTCACATGGTTCATAGTCGTCTCCCACCCCACATCTTAGTGGGATCCAACCTCCTACACCCACGAACCTAGGTAGTTGCTTTGTGTGGATGGAATGGCGAGGCACCACCACCCACAACAAAGACGATTGCATGGGTTGTGCAACCGTCCCCTAGCCCACAAAGGGTTATCGTCTGATACTCGCTTGTTAATTATCCTACGATAGATTCACCTATGGTAACCTTGTTATGACTTCCCCTTCCTCTAAATGATAAGGTTCATTAAACTTCTCATGACGTCAAAGGAGGCGAGCCACCTTCATTGACATTATCCAAACACTTCACCAAATCATTTAATCAGTAGGAGCAATGAGTGGTGTGTACAAAGGGTAGCGACATAGTCAACACAAGTTGATGACAAACACTGACTAGGAATTCCTTGTTGAAGACCAATAATTGCAATGGTCTAAGGAATATTTCCCAATCCTCTCAAACCAAGTAGAAAAAACCATTGGATGTATAAATGTATCACGCATGCAACCCATAACATCTAAGGGCATCACATACATGTTATTGTCTCAAACATCCATGGCCTAAATGGACATAGTCCCTATAAGAAGCTATCCATGAAGGGGAACCTTCACATAGCTAGTTAGAAAGTTAGTCTCATTCATTATTGGAATTAATCGACTTGATTATGCCTTAAATAATATGGTTCCTACACATACTAGTGTAACTTCATATAAATGGAAATTTCTAGTGATAAACCTAAGAGGCTTGATTCATGTGTTGACTCAAAATCCAACTAATTAATTCTCATTACTTGAGGGAAATTATACCCCCCATGCCACTGATAAAATTGAAGAAACAAAGCAAACAATTGAAGACACAATAGGTATTCATCATTTTGATGGAAATTATTATGTTTAACAAAATGGAAGGGATTTACTTGTTAACATAAGTGAGAAAGAAACTAATAAAAGTATAGTGTCTCGTGAACAAAGAATGGATAGTGTCACGTGTAGTGAAGCTGTCAAAAACTCAAACCTTGACATCATTTCTGACACAGTAAGTGAGATTAATTTCAAACCAATTGTCAAGTGACAAGGAAAATAAGTAGGAGATGGACTTATAAGCTTCATATTCTTAGGAAATGCTAACAAACAATTCAAAAGTTATTCACATTTGTTCTCATGAGAATAGATTGGATGGTGCAAACATGGCAGCTGAATTGCAGAACAATATTGAATGTAAAAGTAGTGGAAGCAATAAGTGATATTCATAAATGTCACACTTAACCAAGGGACATAAGTGATAGCATAACTATCACACTTAACCCCCAAAAATAAGTGATATTGCACCTAATACGATTGGCACACTAACTTATTAATAAATTGATTGACTCTAACCACTATGACCTTGGATACATAAAGACAAAGACTCCATAGAAGTGGTCTTAAACCACTATATGTTGTCAAAAACTATAGAGACGGTCACATAGCTTCATCAAAAACTCATTAGAATGATCAATTGTGACAAAAAATTTCAGCAGTCACCAAAAGTAACAAAAAAGAGTATTGGTGAGGGCCAATAAAAGATTGTCACTAGAAGTGTCACCAAAGAGAGAATTAGCAATGGGCCTTTAAAAACCCTCACCAAAAGTGTCACTCAAAAGGTATTTGGTAACGAACCTTAAAGGACCATCTCAAAAGGAACTTATAACAATGGTATTTTAAGGACCGTCATTATATGCGACATTGGTGTGTTAGGATATTCCTATACTCCATCCTAGTCCTACCAGCATTTCCATTATTTGCATTTTCAGCCATGCATGCATCATGCATGCATGAAATTGTATGCATCCCAGTCATCAGTCCCAAGACCTAGCCTCAGTTATCCAGCCCCCTGGAGCTTCTCTTAGATCAGTTTTATCCCTCCTAGAGCTTAGTGTGCCCTTCCTCCTTGATTTAAGTAAGCCACTCGCCCTCTCTCACCTACCATTCAGTTGTACTTCAATTAGTTGAGTTATCATCAGTTCTTTCCTTGATTTAAGGCTAAACTGACTCTCAACTGACTGTATCACTCCGATAGACCTCCAGTGAGACTGAACTGACCATTCTGACTCTAGTTAGCTCCTCATGCACCCTCCAATGATCCTCCTTCATTCAATTAGTGCCAGTTACACTCAGTTACTCCTACCACACTCAGTTATACTCAGTTTGATTGATGATTGATAGTTACTTGAGCATTGATGACTCCACTGATGATGATGAAGACTTCTAGTTGTGCTCCGATGACACTCCAGTGATATTTTGATCACTCCATGAAGGCTAATTCGAATTGCTACCTTGGCATTCGAATCCTCATGCATTGTACTACTTATTTGTCCATATTGTGATTAATGAATTAGTGTGTGTGAAGCTATTTTGCCTCTATCTAAGTTCTGTTGTATTATTATGTTGCTCATTTTACTACATCATTCACTCTTAATCTTATTCCTAAATTCTTTCATTGTGAGGTACACATCAGCTCTTAGATCTGCTATGAGGATTCTCACATGGTATTAGAGCATGTTGAGAATATTGTTTATCTCCATTCCTGAGATTTTTTTGTAGGTTATTATCAAGATTTCGAGCGCAACAGTTGCATCAATTTCTGCATCTTTTGCAGCAGTAGCAGTTGCAGATATTTCGATTGTTTTTGTAGGTCTTCTACAGCTTCCATGAATTTCGAAGGAATTCCTCTTTATCTATTCAACTATGTTGAATGGAAACAAAAAATGATAGCATATTTGAAGAGCCATGATCTCTTTGATTATTGTTTTGAAAGAGAATTCAAATCCTCTGAAGAAGAGTATGAATGGTTAAATAAAGTTGAAAGAGCCATTGCAGCCATGTTGTATGCTATGTCATGATGCATGGTATTCCACTCCCTTGATGTTGAACATGTTGAATCTCCAAAAGAGCTATGGGCCCACCTGGATGAAATATCTGGCAGACAGAATGAAGGGATTGGTCCAAACCATTTCGAGAGCAATCCCAGTGATGCGTTCACTCCCCTTGATGGTCTCTCAGATCGTATCAAACATATCTCATATTGAAGTTAGCCACAAAGAAGAAGAACTTGCAGATTCTACACTCATGCTCCAAATTTCTTCTATTTCAAATTCTGTGCCAGCTCACACTCTAGAAATTGCAGAGGTTCCTAAATCCTCTCTTGCACCAAAGTCTGTTGGTTTGCATCATGATCTCATGAATGTTTCGGAGGTTAAATCAGCCATTGGAGGTAATGCATTCACTCTCCTTGATCACTTACCTCTTATGTACTACTATATGATCATTATTTCATGCTTTCAAAAGGTTATTGAAGATGATGGCTATTGCCATTCGCTTGGGATAATTTCTCATGCATATACTGGTTTAGATCTCACCTCAAATGGTTCAAAGGAGATCTTAAGAAACCATGATTTAGGTCTTGGATCTGATTTGTATTCCAAGCAATCACTGATATCTGATGATTCTTTTGGGCATAATCTCACCCATGATGGTTCAAAGAAGAAGACAAAAGACTATCTGCATATTCATAGATTTGATCCTACCTCAACTAATTCGAATCACAGGTTCAAGGATCATGCTCATACTTTTGGATTTGTTCTCATCACATTCGATCTGAAGAGAAAGTACAAGCACATGCTTTCTGAGCATGATCCACTTCTTCCCAAGAAGAAGATACCTCTAGACATATGACCAAGCATCACACCTGCTTGATTTTGGAGCATTTTTTTTTTTGTGTGCCTTACAGTCTATTTTGAGGGGGTGTATTGTTGACCAATGTGACCTCGATCGATAGGGGTTCCCTCACTATCGACACATACCGCAGTCTCCCTGGGCACCAGCCCGAGCAAGTTTGAGCCCACCCAGCAACACCCGTAGAGCGGATGAGGTCTCACCCAAGGCATCTAGGAAGAGAAGACGGAACCATGTTTCCGCCAAGGGAGGAGGAGAGTTGTGGCTGCATGGGCTAACTCTATTGCGTTACTTAAACATTCGGCAAGGATTTATACCATATTACTTCATCGCAGCATTTATCATCACATTCTACATAAAACATATTACTTAATCGCAGCATTTATCATTATAGCAATAGTAAACAAACATTGCATCAAACAACATTCATTCATCACAACATTGCACAAAGGTTGTACCAAACCATCATCATCATATTACCATCGTGATCATATACCAGATGCAAAAACACAGATCTCGTACAATTGGTCTTCTTTATCCTTATCTTTCTCTCTCTATGCTTGTCTATTTATGCCTATCTCTAACACTTACGACTCATGTATTTGTAGGCTTCTACCATTACAATATTTGTCCACTTACAATTGACTTCCTAACCAACACTATGGAAAATTGACCCAATATCTAACTGACTTGGTCCAAATGACCCCAAAAACCTGCACACCACGGTACACTGACCCACTATTACATACTATGTGGTCCAAGTGACCCAAAACCCGCCAACTGCGGTATTATTTAACACAAAATACTCCTTTCGCGCCCTCCTCCGGTGAGTCATAGCGTCGGCAATATCGTGACATTTCCCCATCAAACCGCCTGCCAATAGGTCCCCAACACAATCTTGTGGCTCACCCTCGAGCCATGTCAACTGCTGGACATAGTGTCTTCGAACTGAACTATGTTTCGGTAACTGTTTTTGTTGTCTAGATCACACGGTGTTGGCCCACTCCTTCTGCTACACTGCTCGTTGACTCATTGTGCTATATGTTTAACCCAAAATCATCATCACCCGACTTGCTGTCATGTACTTTTCAAAATCATCCTCAAGTCTCTTGGAAAGGTACTGGCGGGAAGAAAAAGAGGACGAACAATACCAAGGTGCAAACTTAGCAGATGACTCTAGCACATCTATTTCGCACCGCCAACTGGTTCCTACTATGGGCGGGGAGCTACTGCCCCAACCTGCTCAGGGGTGGAGAAGAGCACAATCGTTCAAACAACTACTGTGTACTTAACCATGCTACGTCGGCCCTCAGCTCGGGCATACCAAAGTGCAAGTGCACCCGCCATATCAAGGTGCTCAGGGACACTCGTCGTTTAGGCTCGTAGTGTCCCTAGAGTGCTTCCATGGGAAATGAAGTGAAGCATTTCCACAACCTCCTTGGAATTCCTCACAATTCAACTCGCAAACTGATCGACCAGCATAACCTCCCTATTTTAGAACAACTTCATTGTAGTGAACTATCAGCTACCTCGGTTACTTATAGCCAGATCATTCCTGGGTCACAACAAGGGGAATGATGCCCCACTACCTTTCATCTGCATGTGTAACCCCATCGATTGATGCAACGGGGGGGGGGGGGGGGGGGGGTGGGGGTGGGTGGAGGGTGACCATACTATCACCAAAGATCCCACATGTCGACGTGTGAGCAATCTCCTCATATCGTGCTGATCATACCGGCCCAGCGTGCCATGTGCAAAACATGCCGTCGTTGTGTGGGAATCTGGTCGAACCTGTCTGGTGCAATCATGTATATGTTGAAATATTGTAACTTCAAAGAATATTATATTTGTATATTATTTATTCCGGAGATGTTCCATACCTCCGATGTGATTATACTATAAATCCGGAGATGTTTATTCCTCCAAGTTGGTTGTGGTAACTAGGGTTATTAGACCCACCATGTGGGGGTCGGCCCAGTTAGTTATAATGGGGTATTTAACCTAATGGTTAAATACGAGCCTACATGTACTTGTGTAAAATATATATCAGAGTAGTGTATAAATAGAGGAGGTGTGTTCCTCATTTGACACACTCACTCACTTGAGGATAGCGCACTTGTGGAGGAGAGGTCTGCTATTGTGGAGGAGGAGATCATGTCTCAGGGTTTCATCTTTGTATATTGCTGGTCATCTATATTGAGGAAGCTTTGCTGGGTTTTCTACCCCATGAGGGTTTCCCAGGATAAATCTCTATCTCTTGTGTTTATGCTGTGCTTGTTGTTTCTTCAGTGATCCTGTATATGCTATTATTGTGAAATGGAATGTAATGATGCTATTTTCTGTCTTATCATATTGAATTTTAACATGGTATCAGAGCTAACCTGAAGGAAGACAAGGTATGGCACTAAAGACACTTGCTTTACTTACGACAATTTGAAGGTTAGGGTTTTACATAACAAAAACCAGTCATCGTAGCACTTTCGCTATAAATCCGTTTTGGCAAAGTTTTCAGATCTGAAATTGTTACAGGACGAAGCTAACATCTCCAGGTACCTTGTGTCCAAAGGACAACCTCTAATTCGTTGTACTTTGTGATTTATGATCTGTACAATATAGGGTTTCTGCCTCTTCCAGATCTGAGTCAAAATCAGGTGACCTTGGGAAAAAGGTCATAACTTGGTCTAGGAAGCTCCAAATGAAATTTCGTGAAAAGTGACAGGTAGTACACAGACTGTACTATCTCAGAAACCTTTTTCAGGGGCCGAAGTTGAATCAGTCACACGTGGCACGCCGTACAAGTTCGATCTCCTGTATTATCCCATAAACAGGTCATGTTGCGACACTTGGCATAACTCTCTCTCAGAGAATCCAATTGAGTTCAGACCTGTCAGGATGGAAAGATAACAGGCCTAGATATCTTAGAAAACTTTTTCAGAGGCTGAAGGTCAAACAGTGACACGTGGAACTCCGTACAAGTTCGCTCTCCTGTATTTTCCCAAAACAGGTCACGTTGCGACATTTGGCATAACTCTCTCTCAGAACATCCAATTGAGGTCAGACCTGTCAGGATGGAAAGTTAACAGGTCAGGCTATCTCAAAAGACTTTTTCAGACCCTATGGATCAAAAATTTCAGAGTCACACCAGAAACAATCAGGTACATATTTCTGTCAAAACAGAATTACTTTTTGGTACCTTCATTCATGGCTTCCGGAATTTAGGGCTTTGAAGAAAGTTGGAATTTTTGTAATCGGAGACCACGGCTGGATGCTACTCATCAAAATAGAAATTTAGAGACCAAGATCAGAATTTTTGGTTGGGCAGAAGGCCGGGCTTGATTAGACCCTAGTTCGGGACTTTGATCAGAAAAGTGGAAAATTAGGGCTTCTGTAAAAATGGGAATTTTTGAAATCTGTGACCACGGCTGGAAGCTCCTCAGAAAAATAGAAGCTTAGAGCTTTGGATCAAACCTTTTGATGGGACAAAAGAGTGGGCTTCATCAAACCCCAGTTCAGGGTCACGTCCAGTGAATCCGAAAGTTTCAAAGGCAAAATTGAGGAGTAAAACTTTGCAGTTTTCAAATTCTGAATATACCAGTTTGATCAGCTCATCAAGGCGCATATTTCTATCCTTTCGGAAGTTTGAAATTCAAAGTTTGAATTCTTTGGGTTTCTCTGACAAACCCATATCCAGCTCCAGGTCCAGTTCTTGCAAATCAAGTGGATTGGGTTAATCCTAGAAGAAGATGGATTGGTCACCTGCATAAGTGAAGAAGTTCCTGTCTCAGAGGGAGATGAGGATAAGGGATTACATAAGAAGAATACAAGCGATCTCGACAGGTATGACTCATCGAGGTATGTTTCGATATTTGTCCATGATTAAGTTTATGGTATGTTTGTCTTCAGGTTATTACAGCTAGTACAATTTTGATTTTAGATTTGTCGTATAACCTTAACAAAATTATGAATGCATGATAGAAGATATTCATTGGTTAGGGTGTTGACACTTATGATTGTACTAATGCATTATGATGTTGTGTGAGGTTGATGTTGTCTGCTAACAAGATACAGGTACATCACAAAAGACAAATCAGGTTCCATGACCATGAAAACATGAAGACAAAGCCTCATCCATAATCTTTGTTCTACTTACGAGGTATGTATGACTTTGTTATATTACCTATGAGACATGCAGGTTCTAGCTCAGGATCTCTAAATCATTGAAGAGATTGTTTAGGTGTGTTGTACATAACCAAGTAGTAATACTAATCCAGGTATGTTTCCCATGAATCTTACCTTGTGTTAGGATCCCTTATATAAGTATACTTGGAATGATTGGTTATGCTTATTCATAAAGTTAGTAATCAAGGGATTATGCATATTATATCTTTTATCTTGATTGATGATATGCATGAGTAAAAGAAGACTTCCCTGAAATCTTGAATACTAATGTTTATTAACTATAATCATGACTATACATTTTCAAGATTATTTAGTACTATAATGTTTTGATAGCATTTAGAATATACTAATGAGTGTATTTTTGTGCATGAGATCATGAGGATGACTCTTGAGCATGCACAGTGATACATAATGAATAGAAGTTCAAAAGTCATACAGAAGATCAAGCGAGAGGCAACCACACAAACATAAAAGATAAGTATTTGAGTTGTTACTTGAAATAGTAATGATATTGCCTGTAATAGGTTGTATGCATATTTGTATTCCTAGAATATATAATGCTGAGTATAAACATTCATAGAGCATTGAACAGTATACTACTAATGTGCATATGATTGGTAAGTTGGACAAACAGTCCATTGTTGCTTGTCTAGAATGAAACCTCTTTGCTGACATGCCGAGAGCTGTGCACACTCTCGATAGTATGTTCTGGTAGAGATGGAAGGCATCTAGATAGCCACTGTATGCATACAAGATATGGGAAAGTGTTGTGCCAAAGTATTGGTCAAATTAGTTGCATAACTATGTAAATGATATCTGTATGCATAATAGGTTATTATGTCAATATGATTTGATGATTATGAAGTATTACTAATCCTGTACTTAATTTTGATTTGTAGGAAAAATCATGATGAATGATGAACAAGCAATGGATGTTCAACAAAAGGATTTACAAATCAAACACACTATAGAAATCTTGTGGTTAAGTGATTATCTTAGAAAGAGGAAGAGAATCATGATGAGATGTTTTGCTCCAAGGGACTAGATAAGACCATTCTCTTAATGGTGTAATTAAAGAAGAAGTGTGAATCAGGTTCTATATGGGTACCCAGGATCGGTAGTCAATTGATGAGCTTAATGATCATCATGGGTGATGTGGATCTCAACCTTTGCTACAAGGTTGAATATGGCTTCTATACACATATGACATGGATGCAAGAAGGAACTCACCACAGAGTTCAATTGATTTTGAGGCTCATATTAGTAGACCCATCTGACAAGAGATGGCACAGATAGATATGCAGAAGATCACTCAATGCAGAGTGTGAATAATGGTAATTTGATAGCTTCATGACAAAGCTTGGGCCTTACCAAAAGTAAAGCTATTCCTAAACCTTGAGGTTGTGGATGATGAACCTATCATACCATTATTGCATGACGATGATCTCTTTCTGACAAAGAATGAGAAACAGGTAATGAAAATGGTTGCAGAAATGAAAATGAAAGATCTCGGATTAATGCACTACTTCTTAGAAGTATGGCAAGATCCAAAAGGAATCTTTTAAATCAAGGTAAGTATGCTGTGAAGTTTCTAAAAAGATTTGATATGTTGGAGTATAAAGCCATGGCCACTCACATGGACTCCAACTTGAAGTTATTAGTTAATGACTCATCGTATTTAGTGGACCCAACTCTATTTAGACAAATCATTGGGCCAATGATGTATTTAACAAATACTAGGCCAGATATATGCTTTGTTGTAAATACCGTAAGTCAGTATCTAGTAGAACCTAGAAAGGTTCACTTAATAGCTACAAAGCATGTAGTGAGGTACCTAAAAGGTACTTTAGATTTTGGTCTATATAATCTTGGAGGTCATGAACTCCATTTACATGGTTACTCAAATTCTGATTGGGCAGGAAGCGTCTCAGACAGAAAGAGTACTTTAGGTGGATGTTATAGTCTTGAATCTACCATGATCTCATGGTTTAGCAAGAAACAATCTAGTGTGGCTCTCAGTACTACTGAAACAGAATATATAGCTGTCTGCTATGCCAGCTGTGAAGCAGTATGGCTTCAGAAGTTTTTATGTGGAGTGTTTGACTTAGAAATGGATCCCACTGTGATTATGTGTGACAATCACAGCTGCATTAAGATGACTGAAAATCCTGTGTTCCATGATAAGTCAAAACACATTGAGATCCGATACTTCTATATACGAGATATGGTGCAGAGAGGAGCTATCAAGCTCGAGTATATAAGCACTGAGGATCAAATTGATGATATCCTGACCAAGCCTCTGTCTCGAGTAAAGTTTGAACACTTCCGAGACAAGCTTGGTGTAGTTGAGAAGAACCCTCCTCGAAAGGGGGAGTAGCACAGTATGAGACAGACAAGCCTATCTCATCAATGATGAGGTTACCTATTTTTCTGCACTTACTCACCTAGAATTATTTAGATTTAGGACTCTTATATTCTTTATTTTGATGGTTAGATGTATACATGCTTTTGATAATAGATGTATACATGCTAGATACTTTTGATGATGATGATACATGTTGTGGTTATACATGTTTTGATGATGATGATACATGTTGTGGTTATACATGTTTTGATGATGATGATACATGTTGTGGTTATACATGTTTTGATGATGATGATACATGTTTTGGTGATACATATTATGATGATGAGGATACATGTTCTGTCTTGATGAACATGTGAAGGGATTGGATCATTCCTGGACTTCAGTCCGAAAGAAGAGCCGTAGACGTATGTCTTCGAAAAATGAAGTTCTTGATGAACATGTGAAGGGATTGGATCATTCCTGGACTTCAGTCCTAAAGAAGAGCCGTAGACATATGTCTTCGAAAATGAAGTTCTTGGTGAACATGTGAAGGGATTGGATCATTCCTGGACTTCAGTCCGAAAGAAGAGCCGTAGACGTATGTCTTCGAAAAATGAATTTCTTGGTGAACATGTGAAGGGATTAGATCATTCCTGGACTTCAGTCCGAAAGAAGAGCCGTAGACGTATGTCTTCGAAAATGAAGTTCTTGGTGAACATGTGAAGGGATTGGATCATTCCTGGACATCAGTCCGAAAGAAGAACCGTAGACGTATGTCTTTGAAAATGAAGTTCTTGGTGAACATGTGAGGGGATTGGATCATTCCTGGACTTCAGTCCTAAAGAAGAGCCGTAGACATGAGGTCTCCGATAACTGAACGAAAGGACTGGATCGTCCCTGGACTTCGGTTCAAAAGGTACACGATAGGACTGGATCGTCCCTGGACCTCGGTTCAAAATGTACGTGACAAATCCTAGAATTGCTCTAGGTTACATCCAGCATGAAACAGGGCTGGCTCTGTAGTTGTGATACATCCAGCATGAAACAGGGCTAGCTCTGTAGTTGTGATACATCCAGCATGAAACAGGGCTGGCTCTGTAGTTGTGATACATCCAGCATGAAACAGGGCTGGCTCTGTAGTTGTGTTACATCCAGCATGAAACAGGGCTGGCTCTGTAGTTATGATACATCCAGCATGAAACAGGGTTGGCTCTGTAGTTGTGATACATCCAGCATGAAACAAGGCTGGCTCTGTAGTTGTGTTACATCCAGCATGAAACAGGGCTGGCTCTGTAGTTGTGATACATCCAGCATGAAACAGGGCTGGCTCTGTAGTTGTGATACATCCAGCATGAAACAGGGCTGGCTCTGTAGTTTTACATCCAGCATGAAACAGGGCTGGCTCTGTAGTTGTGATACATCTAGCATGAAACAGGGCTGGCTCTGTAGTTGTGATACATCCAGCATGAAACAGGGCTGGCTCTGTAGATGTGATACATCCAGCATGAAACAGGGCTGGCTCTGTAGATGTGATACATCCAGCATGAAACAGGGCTGGCTCTATAGACGTGACACATCCAGTATGAAAGAGGACTGGCTCTGTGGCGGTAAATCCTAGATCTGATCTAGGTCACATCCAGTATGAAAAAGGACTGGCACTATGGTTGGGATTAGATCGTCCCTAGACATGAGAATTGTCTTAAAGAGATAAGGATTGATCATCCTGGAACTTGATTTGGATTGTATCATCCATGGACCTATGTCCTAAAAAGAGCAGGATTGATCATCCTGTAATATGATCGTGTGATGACGATGCTGATGATCGATGCTGATGATCGTGTGATGACGATGCTGATGATTGTGTGATGACGATGCTGATGATCGTATGATGACGATGCTGATCGTGTGATGACGATGCTGATGATCGTGTAATGACGATGCTGTTGATCGTATGATGACGATGTTGATCGTGTGATGACGATGCTGTTGATCGTATGATGACGATGCTGATCGTGTGATGACGATGCTGATGATTGTGCGATGACGATGCTGATGATCATATGATGACGATGCTGATCGTGTGATGACGATGCTGATGATCGTGTGATGACGATGCTGCTGATCGTGTGATGACGATGCTGATGATCGTGAGATAACGATGCTGATGATCGTGTGATGACAATGTTGATGATCGTGAGGATCCAGACGTTGATGTTGCTATAGTTGTTCGAGTGCTGCAGAAGATAAAGACTCAGTACTGAAGATGTTGATGTTCCAGTAACTGGTTGAGTTACTGATGATGTTAAGAAAGCTTCCAATGATTTATAGATGTATCATGTATGATGTTGATGACTCCTTGCTCGTGCAGATACTGTTATAATATCCTTCTCGTTAAGGGGGAGTGTTGAAATATTGTAACTTCAAAGAATATTATATTTGTATATTATTTATTCCGGAGATGTTCCATACCTCCGATGTGATTATACTATAAATCCGGAGATGTTTATTCCTCCAAGTTGGTTGTGGTAACTAGGGTTATTAGACCCACCATGTGGGGGTTGGCCCAGTTAGTTATAATGGGGTATTTAACCTAATGGTTAAATACGAGCCTACATGTACTTGTGTAAAATATATATCAGAGTAGTGTATAAATAGAGGAGGTGTGTTCCTCATTTGACACACTCACTCACTTGAGGATAGCGCACTTGTGGAGGAGAGGTCTGCTATTGTGGAGGAGGAGATCATGTCTCAGGGTTTCATCTTTGTATATTGCTGGTCATCTATATTGAGGAAGCTTTGCTGGGTTTTCTACCCCATGAGGGTTTCCCAGGATAAATCTCTATCTCTTCTGTTTATGCTGTGCTTGTTGTTTCTTCAGTGATCCTGTATATGCTATTATTGTGAAATGGAATGTAATGCTGCTATTTTCTGTCTTAGCATATTGAATTTTAACAGTATAGGGATGATGGGCAGTGGTGACAAGATATGAGTGGAACACTAGTCACAATGCTGCCCGTACCTCCCAAATCCTCCGTAATCATCACAAAAATCCTTCAACAAAATCTTCCATTGGTCCTGGTCGCCATACTGCCATGAATCTCCGACTGTTCCAAACTTGTGGCACAAGCCTCCCTGCTTCCGCATACCTTCTTCTTTTGGTGCACCATCAGCCACCAAGCAACATGCAACACACACATTCTCTCTTTTTTCTTTTTTTTTCGTCGATGCGACTTAGACATCGCACTGCTCCAAGACCGAGTGATAGGGCTTCAGCCTGTGACCATTTACCAGTTTGGGGAGAATCACCCCATCCAACCGCTGCAACTGAACCACTCCTCCTGAAGTAATACTATTGATGCGATATGGACCTAGCCAATGCATATGCAACTTCCCTGGATGTTTCATAAATTTGATGTTGTATAATAACACTAAGTCGCCTTGCTGAAACTGTTTACTTTTGATGTGGTGATCATGCCATGCCTTCTGGCGATCCTTCTCCACCCCTTGGTGAAAGCTAGTGATAAATCGATCCTCTTCCAGCTCCACCAATTGTGCTAAACATTCATCTAATGTTGCAACATCATCCATGCTTGTAACAGCCACAATTCGTAGACTTGGAACAATGTACTCCATAGGCATAATTTCTTCCTTCCCATATACCAGCTTGAAAGGTGTCTGACTAGTCAACCGTTTACATGTGGTGCGATAGGCCCACAACACTGTTGGGACTTTCAAATCCCAGTCGTTGCGGTTTGCATTGCACACCTTTGTCAACGCATGCTCCAATACCTTGTTAAACACCTCCACCGTTCCATTCACCTGTGGGTGATAGGGTGTACTCTTCTTATGCTGTATTTGCAATTCCTCCGTCAATGTGCTGATAGTGTGATTAAGAAAGTGGCTGCCTTGATCACTCAGCAATATCTTGGGGCAGCCAAAATGAGTGATGATGTGATCAAACAAAAATCTAGCAGCCGTTGCGGCGGAGCAATCAACTACAGGTGCTGCTTTAGCCCATCGGGTCATGTACTCTATTGCCGTGACAATATACCACGTGCCTGTGCGTTTCCCTGGTGGATGGATCGGTCCGACAAAATCCACATCCCATTTTTCGAATGGTTGCAATGTCATTTGAGGTAGTAGCGGCATCTCGTCACGTCTGGATGGCTTGCCAATTCGCTGACAAACATCACAAGACCGCGCATAGTCTATTGCATCATTATGTAATGTGGGCCACCAAAGTCCTGCATGCAGTACCTTTCGGGTAGTCGCTCAACCGTCATAATGTCCTCCCTCTACTTCACCATGTGCCTCAGCCAATATCTGCGCTTGCTCATGCAGCATGACACATCTGCGCAATATCTCATTAGCGCCCAATTTATACAACTCTCCCATGACCAGTTGAAAGTCAGCAGCCTTGACAACCAATTGCTTCTTCTGAGTAGTGATAAAGTCAGCGGGCACCATGTCGGTCACCAGAAACTGAAGGATGTCATCAAAATATTGATCAGTAGCGGCAATGTCAAATAGTTGGGCATCTTGCAACCCATCTTCGATATTAGTCGGTTCCTCCCCTGTGTCGATCCGTGACAAATGATTTGATCCAGCATTCAACCGCCCCGGTTTCACAATGACTTTGAAATGAAACTCCTGGAACAAAAGTAGCCACCGATAGATCTTCCCCCCCAACACAGGCTTATTGACCAAGTATTTCAATGTAGAATGATCAGTGAACATTTTAAAGTGGCCACCCAACAAATAATGCCTGAATTTCTATAGCATGTAAACCATGGCTAGACCTCCGCGTTCTATGGTAGTGTAATTGCGTTCTACAGAGGAAAGCTTCCGAATGGCAAAAGAAATGGGATGATCAAGGTCTCCTTCTCCTGGTTGAGCCAACACAACCCCTAATGCAACCAATGAAGCATCAACATGGACATGGAATTCCTTACTCCAGTCCGAAAAGACCAAGATTGGGGCTGACGCCATCTTTGCTTTGAGCGTTTCAAAACTATCCTAACATTCTGGGTTCCACTGGAAAGCCGCATCCTTCTTTAACAACTTTTCCATAGGGGTAGTAATCGCAGCATACCCCCTAATGAACTTGCGATAATATCCCGTGTGACCCAATGTCGCGTGCAATTGCTTAACGGTGGTTGGCGGTTGCAACCCCAAAATGAGCGTCATTTTGGCTGGATCGACCAGCAATCCCTGCTTACACACGATATGACCTAGCAATATCCCAAACGGCACACAAAAAATACATTTCTTCAAGTTCAGTGATATCTGGTGCTGTCGGCATCGCTCAAGCATTAACTGTAGATTGGCCAAATGATCATGAATCAATCCATAAACGGTCCAATCATCCATATATACCTGCAAAAACTTCTAAATAAAATCTTTGAATGTGGCAACAACGACCCGGGAGAATATCGTAGGTGCATTCTTCAAACCAAACGGCATTACCGTGTACTGAAAGAAACCCCATTCAATAATGAAAGTTATCTTATGGTGATCTTCCTTGGCAATGCGAATCTGATGGTAGCCAGAGAATCCATCAGTGAAAGAGTACATATCCTAGCCACCCACTCCTTCAAGTACTTCATCAGTAAACGGGGTCGAAAAAGGGTCATGCAAGTAGGCATCGTTCAACTTCCCCAAGTTGACACAAATGTGCACTTCACTTGTTTTCTTATCCTGCACCACCATAGGACTGATCCATTCGGACTCTTCCACAGGTTCGATAATACCGACATCCAACATGCGATCAATTTCCACCTTGACCTTTTCTTTATGTCATGGATTCAGCTGATAAGGTCGCTGTCGGACTGGCTTAGCATATGGTTTCAGTGGAATCTTCATCTCGACTAAATCACCTAGGATTCCCTTCATTTCGCAAAACTTCATGGGAAACACATCTTGAAACTCATGAAGTAACTCAGTAACCTTACTCATCATCTCATTGTCCCAATAATCCCCAACATTAGCAAACTTGGGAGTAGCCTCGGTGCCGATATTCATCTTGCGAAGCTGTGATGGTTGACTGAACGGATTACTTGGCGCAATAGGTGGGACCACATCGTGACTTCCTTCAGATTCAGGAATATTAACATTCCGGGGATCATCATCGTCCTCCGGGCCACCACTGATGTTGAAGCACTCCATGAGATACTACATCTGACAGTGTGTGTGTGGGTCGACAGGGTAGGCCACCGGAACAACCTGAAATATCACGTCATGGATGAGCTGCAGGGAATTATGGACATCAGGGTTGGCATCCGCAAAAGTGAGCATATGAGTGAAACAGATCGTGAACTCCCCCCATGTTGTAATGTCTCGGTGCAACTCGGCTGCAGTGTACCACGAGCGCGGTATCTCATCCAAAGTATGGACAAAAGCATGGACCCACTCATCTCTAGGTCCTGCTACCCATAAGCGTTGGCATTCCATCACATGATCACTGGGATCAATCCGGACATCATACTTGCCATTGTGATAAACCTCAGTATCGCCGAACCGAACCATCATCAACCTTCAACATTGTGGCCAACCTTTAATGAACTTCTTATGTGTCTCCCACCATCGTGCTGGAGCAGCCTTCAGTGCTTCGTCCAATACCATCAATCGTTGTGGTTTTGAAATGCGGTCTTCAAATTCTGCTAAAAACGTGGTTAGGCCAGGCAACCCCTCATAGACAGGCAATGTGATCGTTTATGTGCCAACATGACATAAGGATTGCGTAACTAAGCCACATTTCCGGAATGGTACTTCATGCATTCGGTTTTGCCAATGTTCCAAGGCATCATCAGAGTCGGAAGATGCATAGCTCTCGCTACACCACTCCAACTCACCGTAGACAGTAGGATGAATATAATCTTCAAAAATATTGAATGCATGGTCCCATACAACGGGATCAATGTCTCTTACAGGTTCAACGTATCGACGTCCTTAAACTGGATCCAACGAGGATATGACCTTGAAATCGTGATTCTCAAAGGTCATCATGCGCTTCTTGAAGTTGATTACAACTCTGTTGGGTCCAGGAAATGCCCCTTTTTGGCCACCTTTATTACATCATTTTGCCCTGATTCCATCCTACTTTCATGAGCTATATCCATGTCTTTCCCATATCAATCAATGATATTGACATGTATAATTTGTTATTGCCTTATTTATTTCTATGCCTAAGATTGTGAAGATTCGAATCCTGACCTTTGGTTTATGCTAACACTTGTGAGTTTATTTAGTTCAAATCTAAAGCACAGGTTTATCAGGCCAATAGCACCAGTTGTTACTCTTCAAGCATCGGCTCCTCCTACTCCAAGGGACAATGCATCCTCCATGCAAGCTGTATCGGATCCCCACTTTAATAGATTGCATTGAAGCAAATCCTAGCTGTGATCGACAGGTGGCGTTCCATCTGTTGAGTCCGTTGATTCATTAACTATCAAAGCAACAACATATTTCAGAATTAACATCCCTATTTAATACGCTATATCAGTTAGCTGTAACTTCGCAGCATGAAGATCATAGATCTTCATTGCTGCGCGATTTTAGTGGATCTGAAACTGTATTTCCTTTGTATAAATTCCATAAGGCTCTTGTAGCCTGGGGTTGGACAATCATTACTTGTGTAAGCTGTAACAGAGCACTGAGACTCATGATTTTCCATCAATAATATGAGAGCAGAGTTCTTCATTTCTGTGACTTTCACCGTCTTTGTTAGAAGGTCAGGGCCCACCTTCTCACAGAGATAGCCGGTTTAAGTAGGTAGAGTAGTTTAGTTTTAGTTCTATTATGTGGTGTGGAATGATTGCAGACATTATTGGTAGTTGTAACAGAGATTAGCTTTCCTTTCTGGTAGTTTATAATTGCATCTTGAATAGCTGTAATAGAGTGGTGTGACAGTCGACTGTGTAGGATAATTTACTTAACTGCATGTGTCTTTTAATCAGCTGTGATAGCCAAGCTCAATTCCACTTATCCTCTAGTTGTTTATGCTTTCTAGGATTTCCAGTAATTATCAGTTAGAGTTCAAGCTTGTGTTTTAATTTTGGTTGTTGTTGTATCTTCAATTGCATTTATAGATTAGACAATTAATGGCAGAATTACAGTAGCTACTAGATAGATCATTTTGGTAAAGATTGAATGTTGTAGTTTGATAATTATAGGATTTAACTCGCAAAAGTAATCTAGTTTCATTTCATCATTAAATAATTAGCTTGTTGGGTTGATTTTTGTAGGGAAGTTGCTTTATTTGGATTTTTAGATGTACGAATTAGATTAGTGTTCTTAAGGAATGAGTTGGCTAGACACATAGGTAGGATCATCATTTACATTCAGCAAATCAACTGCTTGATCTGTTTATGCATAGATTGTGTTTATTGCCTTTGAAATAAAAGACCTTCCTGGGTTTGACAATTTATATTGACCATTCTGTGTGTTAGCTTTAATTAACTGACATATAGGGTGACCAACATTTTGGCGCCGTTGTCGAGGATGGTAATAGATAGACAGAGTTAGTAGTTGGTTTCATTTGATTTTATTTTAGTTGAATTTTTTACAGCATGCATGAATACAAGAAAAACAAATCGGGAACCCCCTTTGAATACTAACATTGCAGGTGGAAGAGGTCAAGGTCGTAATGCAGGTCAAGGAAGACACACATATATTGATGAGATAATTGCTAGAGCTAATTCTTCCACTAGACCATCGCGGAACTCTACAGGAAGGGGAAATTCTGTTCCTCCCAATATTGAACATTCAGCATCCACAATGGAGAATACAACGGGACCCTCAACTCCTGTTGCAGAAAGTAAACCTCCTGAAGATAAGGGAAGTGCTATAGGTGCACCAGATAGAGAGGAGATTTATCACATTGACGGAGCCAGAGTTACTAAAGAGGTGTGGTTGGAGACTCGTAGAGTAGCGGAGGAAGAAAGAAGGCAAAGAGAAGAGAGGAGAAAAAAAGAAGAAGCTAAAGTAGAGGAAGAATGCATAAAGGAGACTGTTGAAGTTTGGACAAGAGCCATGGCTGGTAGAGAACAGGGGGGTGAGAATGAACGTGAGGATCACTGGGAGGAAGAAGGAGAAAATAATCAGCCTGATAATACTATGGCTACCTTAGAATTTCCTATCCTTCAGACACCTGGAGCATCTCCTATGAAGAATATCTCACCATCAGTGCTCCCTAATTGTCATGGTAAGTCCTTTGAGGATTGTTAACACCCAAAAAGTGCTTACTAGCTCATTCCCCTATTCACATTACCCATTTTTCCACTTTTTCCACCATTTGAGCCTCTGCAACCATCAAAAGGTCACCAAAAGACCATAATACAGCTTTTTTCCCCTCAAAATATATATTTTTCCTCAAAAAAACACAAAAAACCCTCAAAAAGGGTCCAAAATTCCCAAAAATATTAAAAGGGAATAAAAATATTCAAAATATTCAAAAAAGGAAAAAGAGACCTAAACCATGTTGGTTAATACCATTAGTTTCCTCAAAACCATAATGGTATTCCCCATCACCAAAAACTATTAAAAGGTGATAGGGGCTCCTCACTTTCCATCCATTCATCATCCTATCCTCATGCTGTCAAAATCTCTCTTGAGTTCTTGACTATTGTAGCAATCTTGGAGAAGAGACCATTGGAGCCTGGAGCATCTCAACCTTGGAGCTGCTCAACACCACAAATCCTCACCATTTGAGGTATGATAATACAAAACATTCTTTTATTTCTTGTTCTTTCTATGAATCATTTTTAAATTTATTTGTTATATGCACATGTTAGTTTAGATTTAGATTTAATTCATAATTGTTTTTTGCTTTCTATATTGAAACTACTATCAAATTGTTGATAGGTGCCCATTGCACAAGCTTGCTTGCAAAACCAAGCAACAAGGATCCTGATGAGTTTCTTTTCGAGTCTGATGTCCTTTGTCGCAGCTATTATTACACCTCTAGTGCTCAAAAGCTAAAGCTATTCCTAGCCACCTTGAAAGGAAATGCTTTGCACTGGTTCATGAGTTTGGGTCGTGAGACCATTACCACTTGGGACCAAATGAAGAACACCTTCCTTTCTAAATATCAAGAATATTGCAGAACTAGAGATAGAAAGGAAGAGTTGTTTAAAATGGTTCAGAAGGATGAAGAGAGTTTGGAAGACTTTGTGGAGAGATTGCTGTACAATTTGCAAAGATCTGGTCATGCTGAGATTGGCAAGGATGTGCTCAAGATCATCTTACTAAGAGGGATTAGAGAAGATTGCCTTGATATGTTGAATCTGTTGGGGAAAGGGGATATCTCGAAGGAACCTTTTGAAAAGATTATTGAATTATGTCGAAGGTACTCCAAGGGATCTTCCAGAACTAGAAAACGAGACAAAGACCGAGACTAGGATGTCTTTACTAGGACTTAGAAGTCAGCTAGTGGAGGTGCGACTCAAGCAGAAATAGAAAACCTAATGGAGAATGTTAAATTTTGAGCATTAATTCACAATACTCTTGGATCTTTACTGAGAGAATAACATATACAGTATATCAATGCATAACAATCACAATAAGCATGACAAGCATCACAAGAATCAAAAGCATGAGAGACAAGAGACACAGAGTTTCCATGGGGAAAACCCTAAGGTGAAAAACCCCACAACTTCCTCAGAGATAGAGAGAGCAATGGCTCAACCAAAATGCACTTGACATAGTCTCCTAGTAGCAACTGATCCTCCTCCTCACTAGTGCTCCACTTTCTGAGTGAGAGAAGTGTGTCTTTCCGAATGATCCAAATAGAGATCTCTCGATCTCTATTTATACTTAACCTGTTTTCCTAGTTACACTATGGGGCCGACTTTTCTATCTAGATACATCCACAATATAAAATATATTTCAGGGCCGACCCCACACATCGTGGTCTAATAACCCATCTGCAAGTACACACACTTGCGACACTTGTCAATCCACATGACGACACTTCCTTATAGAGGAATAACACATCTCTAATAAGGGTACAATAAATATATATGAAATAAATAGATGAAATACATTCCGAAGTTACATATACATCAACACTCCCTCTTAACTAGGAAGGTATTTCTCGACATAGATCTGCTAGACAAGTCTTCTTCTCGGGATCATCGTCATTGGTGCATCGTCATCATCATCGTCACTGCTGCTGCTATCTCAACCATTCTCTGACTCTACTCATCATAGGAATTTCTACAGAGCCAGTCCTTTTTCATACTGGATGTAGGCCCACCACCTACAGGTCTTCGTCATCACTAGCCATACTGTGTAAATATCAGGACTTATTACGTGCGTCACAAAACCTTAAAAGAGTCTCTTGACTAGAAAGAACCCTAAAGAGCATCTGAGGCCTTTTTCATCCTCTCCAGATCTCCAAGACTTATTACATGTGACCCCACCACAAAAACCTCGAAAGAGAATCCCAGGACTGATTACGAGCACAAGGCTCAACCTATTGGATCTCCCAGGGCACAAATTACATGTGGTCACCACAAAACCTCGAAAGAGCATCCCAGGACTGATTACGAGCACAAGGCTCAACCTATCGAATCTCCCAGGGCACAAATTACATGTGGTCATGGAAAAACCTTGAAAGAGCATCCCAGGACTGATTACGAGCACACGGCTCAACCTATCGGATCTCCCAGGGCACAAATTACATTCCATAGGACAAAACCTCGAAAGAGCATCTGCTAGATATCCCAGGGCACAAATTACATGCCATAGGAAAAACCTCGAAAGACTATCTGCAGATCTCCCAGGGCACAAATTATATGTCCTCCCAATCAAAACCTCGAAAGAGGATTTTCCAGATATCCCAAGGTACAAATTACATGCCATAGGAAAAACCTCAAAAGACTATCTGCAAATCTCCCAGGGCACAAATTACATGCTTATTTGCACAACCTGTTCCATGTCCATAGAGTATCAACCTGATACTAACCATACATCATCCTGATGTACACATGATCATCCTGATCATCATCACTGCAACATCCTGCTACATGTCATCTGGAGCAACATCCTGAAGCTCATCATCCATGATCATCCTGATAATCATCATTGCAACATCCTGCTGCATGTCATCTGGAGCAACATCCTAAAGCTCGTCATCCATGATCATCTTGATCATACAATGCATCTACCTGATGCATACCAAGTATCTACCTGATACATATCATCATACATGATCCACCTAATCATACAATGTATCCACCTGATACAAATACAAATACATGATACATATCACCATACATGATCCACCTGATCATACAATGTATCCACCTGATACATATACAGATACATGGTCCAAGCATCCAACATGATGCATATACAAAATACATACAAATGATCTTACTGATCATATCCAGCATCCAACATGATGCATACATACATATACATATAAATGATCCAATTGATCATATCCAGCATCAAACATGATGCGTACATATATATACATATAAATGATCCAACTGATCATATCTAGCATCCAACATGATGTGTACATACATATACATATAAATGATCCAACTGATCATACAAAGCAGAAACCAGAACATCATCCTGATGCTCATCATCCAGCACTTACATCCACAGCCATGTGAAAGATCCTCCTTCCAACATGCTTGGAATGGCTTAAACAAATGTGTCCATCACTTCTTCCTCGAAGTGTCATCAATCTAAAGAACACCAAGCCTCTCCCTGAAGTACTCGAACTTCACCCTGGCTAGTGGCTTCCTCAGTACATCTGCAATTTGCTCATCCGTCGCAACGTACAGGAGATTCACAGCTCCTCTCTGCACCATATCCCTGATATAGTGATATTTGATCTCTATGTGTTTCGACCTGTCATGAAACACTGGGTTCTCGGACAGCTTCACACAACTCTGGTTATCACAAAAGATACCAATAGCATCCAACGGGAGATCAAATAACTCAGACAGTAGCTTCCGTAGCCATACTACCTCACAACTAGCTGAACAGGCTGCAACATACTCTGCCTCAGCTGTACTCAGTGCTACACAGGACTGCTTTCTGCTAAACCAAGAGATCACACCTGATCCCATACTGAAGCAGCACCCAAATGTGCTCTTCCTATCTACAGCACTGCCAACCCAATCTGAATCAACATAACCCTGTAGGTTAAACTTTTGATTCGCTTCATACTTGAGCCCATAATCCACTGTACCCTTCAGGTACCTCAGAACATGCTTTACAGCAACCATGTGAACACTCCTCGGATCCGTCAGGAACTAGGTTAATGTGTTCACCGCAAAGCAAATATTTGGTCTCGTGTTCGTCAGGTACATCAAGGACCCAATCATCTGATGATACATAGAGACATCAACTGGCTCAGATGAAGCATCACATAGAAGCTTCAGATTCGATGCCATAGGTGTGGCCATGGCCTTGCAATCCATCATCCCGAATCTCTTCAGGATATCTACTATGTACTTCCCTTGACCAAGGAAGATCCCACCTGCACTCTGCCACACCTCCATACCTAAGAAATAATGCATCATTCCCAAATCTTTCATATCGAACTCGGCAGCAAGCTTCCTCTTAGTATCTGCAATCAATCTGTCATCTCCTGTCACAAATAATTCATCCACATACAGGAGTAGAATCACAGGATTCCCTTCCTCAACCTTGTAGTAAAGGTTGGAATCCGCTTTACTCTTGGTAAATCCCAAACTAGATAAGAAACTGTCCATCCTACCATAACAAGTTCTGGGAACTTGCTTCAAGCCATACAAGGCTTTCTTCAATCTGCACACATATGACTCCCTGTCATGTATTTCGAAACCGAGTGGCTGCTCCACATACACTTCCTCTTCAACTACACCATTCAAGAAAGCAGTCTTGACATCCATCTGGTGTATTTTCCATTTCATTGCTGCAGCTAGGGCAAGTACTGTTCTGATGGAAGTATACCTGGATACAGGTGCAAAGGTTTCTTCATAATCTATTCCCTCTTTCTAAGAGAAGCCACGAGCTACGAATCTTGCTTTGTATTTCTCTACACTGCCATCTGCAGCATGCTTGATTTTGTAGATCCATTTGGAAGTCACAACAGACTTCTCTTTAGGTCTTGGGACAACATCCCAAACATCATTCTTCATTATTGATTGGTATTCCTCAACCATGGCATCCTTCCATTCTTTCTTTTCTGCAGCTTCTTCATAACTGGAAGGTTCTTTGTTCATAATGTCACAGAGTAAAGCAACATAGCTGGTATGTGATCTGGTTCTCTTCTTTGCTCTGTGTTCTTCTTCTGGAATGCCAAATCTTTCTACATCTTGAATGAGCTCTCTAGCCCATGCAGGTTTCCTCTTGTGAGAGTTATCCTCACGGGGTGGATCTACAGGTTCTTGCGGATCTTCAAACTCATGAACAACTTCTGGAATTGCTTCAGTCATGGTAGTGTCTTCAAATCTAGTTTCCTTAGGTTCTTCATAAACTTTGATAGGTGCCTTCCCTGATTTGATGAATGCTGAGTTTTCATCAAATGTTACATCCCTGCTGACATCAATCTTTTTGATCCCTAGAAAGTATATTCTCTAAGCCTTCGAGCCTTCACTGTAACCCACAAAGATACCCTTCTTTCTTGAAGGATCTAGTTTGGTCCTCTTTTCCTTTGGGACATGTGTGTATACTAGACAACCGAATATTCTAAGATGGATGACTTCAGGTTTCTTACCAGAAAAGACCTCTTCTGGTGTTTTGTTGTCCAATATCTTGTGGGGTGTTCTGTTCTGCACATATACAGTTGTTCTAGCTGCTTCTGCCCATAGATGCATAGGTAGATCCTGGTCATGCAACATTGCCTTTGCTACTTCATTGATTGTTCTATTCTTCCTTTCTGCAACTCCATTCTGTTGAGGATTATAAGGAGTAGTCAACTCCCACTTAATCCCTGAATCACTGCAAAGCTTCTTGAAGTCACCTGAGGTGAATTCTCCACCATTGTCAGATCTGAATGTTTTGATCTTCTTATCAGTTTGATTCTCCATCAAGGTTTTGAATTCCTTGAACTTATCAAACACCTCATCTTTGTTCTTCAAAAATTATACCCAGGTCTTCCTGGAGAAGTCATCAATAAACGAGACATAGTAAACATACCCACTCAGAGAATTGGATGACATAGGACCACATACATCTGAGTCGATGATTTCTAGGATATCTTTTTCCTTGCTTTCACTGCTTGGGAAATCCTTCTTAATGTTCTTACCTTTTGCAAATCCTTTGCAGACACCTTCATGTTTGGTCTTGATTTCACGAAGACCCTCTACAGCCTTTCTTGCAATTGGAAGTGCCCTATAGTGCATATGAGCAAGTCTTCTATGCCAAAGTTCACTTGGCTCCATGGATTCATGCACCATGGCATGTTTAGGTTGTCCCTTCAATTTATACAAACCTCCCTCTTTCTCTCCAATCACTACTGCATCATCTATGGTCTTTCCCTTTGGCCACATTAGGACTTGGCCATCCACAAATGCAACCCTCATACCTTTTGCATCCAATGTAGAGATGGAGAGTAAGTTCGTCTTGAGCCCAGGTACATAAAGGACTTCTTTCATCTTCAAAGATTTTCCAGAATCTAGGTTGTAGGAGGCTTCATCACTTCCTTTGATTGGGTATTGATAATCATCCCCAAGTTTCACTTTATGGGGTGATTCATGTTCAGACAGATTTACAAAAGATTCTTTAAACCCAGTCATGTGTTTGGAAGCCCCACTGTCAATTGACCAATCATTACAACCATGGGAGATAGTACTTGTGAGAGTGGAAATTAGAACATACTCTTCTTCACTTGATGACTCATGATTACTATCACTTTCTTCCCTAGCCTTCTTCTTTGGGGGTTCATCATCTTCGGCAGCATGAGCATGATATCTTCTTTTGTTATTCTTCTTCTTGTTGTTGAATTTGCTGTTGTCCTTCTTCTTCTTGGGACAATCTAAAGCAAAGTGTCCCTTCTCATTGCAATTGAAGCATCTGAGATCTTTCTTATCTTTATGATAATGGTGGTGTGAGAATTTCCTGTTATGAGATGATTCCTTCTTGGACTTGCCTTTCCTGGCATGTGCTGTGAGAGCTTGATCTTCATTTCCCATCTTTTCTTCTCGGGCCACAAGCCTAGCTTCTTCTTGAGAGCATTCTTCCTGCAATCTGTTGAAGGAGATCAACTTCTTCCTTGCAAAAATTCCTTCAATAAATGAATCCCATGACCTGGGTAGGCCATTTAGAGTGGTCATCACCACTTCACCATTCTCCACCATTTCATCCACTGCTTCTATTTATTCCTTGATCTGGGAGACCCTTGAAAAATAAGATTGAACGGTTTCTCCATTCTAAAACTTTACTCCTTTCAATTCGTTCCGCAGGGTCATCTTCTGATTTATGTTCTTCCCTTCAAATAGCTTGGTCAAAGAGTCAAACATCTTCTTGGGTGTCTTTAGAGAAAACACATGGGGTATGAGATGGTCTTTGATAGAATCAGCAATGATTCTCTTTTCCTTGACCAAGTTCTTCTTATGCAATACCTTAGCCTCTTCATCCTCTGGGATAGGGATGTCTTCTTTTACATATGAGTCCAAGTCATTCTCTTCCAGGATTAACCCAATCCTATACTTCCAAGCTCAGAAGTTATCAGCTCCTTCAAGCTTATCATCAAGCTTGGTGTGGTGAGACATATTAAAGAGTACTTCAAATGGAAATAGAAAAGATTTAGGTCTTACCACTTGAAATGTTGAAAACTGGATCTGGTCCCGGATTAGGGTTTGTCGAAAAAACCGTAAAAATTCAAAATGTGAATTTCAACTTTCTGAAAGGATAGAAAGATGCGCCTTGATGAGCTGATTAACCTGGTGCATTCAGAATTTGATATCATCAAAGTTTTACCCTTCATATTTGACTTGATGTCCTCCCAGGTTCACTGGGGAGAGCCCTGAATTAAGGTTTGAGTTTCCTAGAGATCTACCCAGCCAAAAATCTCGATCCAAAGCTCTAAACTTCGATTTTTGCAAGGAGCTTCCAGCTATGTCTTCAGATTCCAAGAATTCCTATTTTTGTGGAAACCCTAATTTTTAGGGCCAAATCTGAAAATGCTCAGAATGGAATTCTGATTGGACAGATAGATTCTCCTTGATGAGTAGAGTCAATCTACTATAGTGTTTTTCCAAAATCTATGGAGAGAAACCCAATAAAAAGAAACTCAAGTTTCTGTCATTGCAAAATGTCTTCTTCTCAAGTTAGCTCTGATACCATGTTAAATTTTGAGCATTAATTCACAATACTCTTGGATCTTTACTGAGAGAATAACATATACAGTATATCAATGCATAACAATCACAATAAGCATGACAAACATCACAAGTATCAAAAGCATGAGAGACAAGAGACACAGAGTTTCCGTGGGGAAAACCCTAAGGTGAAAAACCCCACAGCTTCCTCAGAGATAGAGAGAGCAATGGCTCAACCAAAGTACAACCAAAATATACTTGAGATAGTCTCCTAGTAGTAGATGATCCTCCTCCTCACTAGTGCACCACTTTCTGAGTGAGAGAAGTGTGTCTTTCCGAATGATCCAAATAGAGATCTCCCGATCTCTTTTTATACTTAACCTGTTTGCCCAGTTACACTATGGGGCTGACTTGTCTATATAGATACATCCACAATATAATATATATTTCAGGGCTGACCCCACACATGGTGGTCTAATAACCCATCGGCAAGTACACACACTCGCGACACTTGTCAATCCACATGACGACACTTCCTTATAGAGGAATAACACATCTCTAATAAAGGTACAATAAATCTATATGAAATACATAGATGAAATACATTCCGAAGTTACATATACATCAATAGAGAACTTTAAAACAGATGTGATGAGCTCCATTTCCTCAGAGCTGGATGCCATGAGGGAAAAACAGAAGCAAGTAGTAGAAGATCTTACACTTGGGGTATTCTATCCTAAATGTAGAAAGAAGCATCCACTGAAGGAGTGCCCGTTGGACAAAGCAGAGGTATGTAGGATATGTGAAATCGAGCATGATACTAAGGAATGTCCTTCATTACCTAAGGTTAAAGCAGTCCTGCAGGCATCTATTCCGGATGTAGAGCCAGCATACTTTATGGCACAGAAGAAACCATGGCAGCCTAGAAACCAAGGTATGAATCTAGATCCATCAGTTTTCCTGCATAATATGAATGGAATGAACAACATGCATAATATGAATACACAATTCCCTTCACATTATTCCAACAGCCAGTGGCCTCCATCTCAGAACCCAATGCAAAATCCAAATTCATGGACACCATGGCCACAGCAGTCAAACCAAACTCCTTGGAATTCCAACTAGAGAAACTCTTACCAGGGAAATAACTTTCCCCATCACCAGACTCAGTATCAACAGTACCCTCCTCAATAGTATCAGCATCAGCAGTATCAACAACCACAACTCCCTTTCCATAATAATGCCTCACCTATGAATGCACCACTTCGACCATAGATACCTGCACAACCTAACCCGAACCCAAATAATAAAGCAGTCCATCAATTTGAGATTGCCAACATGCATGCGTATTCCATTACTCAGATTCCCTGCCATGATATATAATTACGATCAGGGAGGGTAGTCGAGCCTATTATCAGTGAGGATGTGTCATCCTCGGTGATTGGAACTGGAGTAAATCAGCACTATTCAACAAGGCCCATTATTGAGGATGTTGATACTCCTTCTAAAGCATCAGCTAAAACTCAGGAAGCAACACACGATCTGCCACAGCCTACACAGTTGAATAGAGAACCACCGTACCCTGAACGATTGCAGCTGCAGAAAATAGTGGAACAGCCCCGATTTGATCTCGTGGGAGAGTTGAAAATTTTGTACGTTAAAATTCCACTGTTACAAGCCCTCCATGATGTGCCCATTTATGCTAAGACAGTTAAATATGTGTGTGTTAAGAAACTAGGAAGAAGGCCCAGGGATCCTCCCACTGTCCATGTGCTGGGAAAGCTTCCAGAATTGATAACGGGAAAGGCCCCTGTGTCAAAGTACGATGACACTGGGAACCCGACTGTTACAGTGCACATAGGGAACACACAAATTCCAAATGTCTTGGTGGATTTGGGCGCCGCTATTAACGTTATGACCATAGATACTGTGAAGAAATTGGGATTCACTAATCTTCTGCCAACCCCTACTATTTTGGAACTTGCTGATAGATCAACGATCAAACCAGAAGGAATCCTAGATGACCTCGTAATTTCAGTTGACTCGTGGGAATACCCTGCGGAGTTTTTGGTATTACAGCCAAAATCTCAGTTGAGGGGGCACCCACTGATCCTGGGAAGATCGTGGTTGGCCACAGCTGATGCCTGTATTAGCTACCGATCAAGTTCTATGACTATTTCAGATGGAACTGAGACAAAAAATCTAACCCTGTACCCTCCAGCTCGACCAAGCACAGAAGCTAAAACTCCATTGTGGGAATATTTGGAGGAGGAAGAGGGTGTGCAGCCACTATTAACCATAGGGAGAGCCTTGACATTTAAAGATGAAACAGAGGATGATGCCATTAATAGTTTCATCAGTGAGCCCACGTCAGTCAATAAGAATGTCTATTAGATCTTGGACAGTACTTTAGCTACAATAGAACAAGAAAATATTACAGAAGAAACTCTGATCGGTGATGATAATGTAATTCCAGTACTTAAGAATTCGAAGAGTGTTCCAGTGGAAATTGAGCCAAGAAAAACATTGAATATCAATCCTAATCTGGCACCTAGCGAGCTGGAACAGCTAGTCACTCTGCTGAAACAATGTAGGGGAAATTTTGCTTGGGAGTACACAGACATGAAAGAAATTCCTTATCATCTGTGCACTCATCACATCTATATTAAGAGCGAATCCAAGCCTGTATGCCAACCCCAACGAAGGATGAACCTGAACCTAAGAGACATAGTGAAAGAGGAAATCCAGAAACTGTTGGAAGCTGGATTTATATATCCAATTTCAGATAGTGAGTGGGTTTCTCCACTTGTGATCGTGTCAAAGAAGAATGGGAAATGGAGGGTCTGTGTGGATTATAGAGAATTGAACAAGGCAACGCAGAAGGACCATTTCCCCTTACCTTTCATTGATCAGGTCCTTGATACCTTGTCTGGGAAGAAGTATTTCTCTTTTCTGGATGGCTTTAGTGGCTATAACTAGATTCAGATTGCTCCAGAAGATGAAGACAAAACCACTTTCACCTGTCCTTGGGGGAATTTTGCATACCGAGTACTTCCTTTTGGGTTGTGCAACGCACCAGCTACATTTAATTTCAGAGAGCAGTGATTGGAATCTTTTCAGAAATGGTGAATGATTGCATGGAAATTTTTATGGATGACTTTACTCCATATGGTGACAGTTATGAAGAAGCACTGAAGAACTTAGAAAAGGTCCTAAAATGCTATGAACAAAGCCAGCTCTCTTTGAGCACTGAAAAGTGCCACATGATGATGAGTGAAGGAATAGTGCTAGGACACTTCATATCTTCTGATGGTATCCAGGTAGACCCATCCAAGATCAAGGTAATTGAAAATATACCGACTCTTGGAACACAAAAGGATGTACGTAGCTTCTTTGGGCATGTTGGCTATTACAGAAGGTTCATAGAAAATTTTTCCAAACTAGCTTCTCCTTTGTTCACTCTGTTGATGAAGGATGCACAGTTTGTCTAGAATGATGCATGTCAAACAGCGTTTACTGAGCTAAAGAAAAGGATGTCTATAGGACCCATCTTAAGAGAACCCAATTGGGCTCTGCCTTTTCATATTTCTTCATATGCCTCAGACACTGCCATTGGAGCAGTTTTGGGACAGTAGGAAGGTAATGCTCCTTATGCTATTTACTACATTAGTAAAAATCTATCTCCTGCTGAACTGAATTATACTGTCACAGAAAAAGAATTTCTTGCCATTGTTTATGCCATTAACAAATTTAGACATTATATTACTGGATATTCTACTTTTGTGAACACTGATCATTCTACTATCAAGTATTTAATGAATAAACCAATCACGAATGCTAGAGTTACTAGATGGCTATTACTGTTACAGGAATTTGATATTACGATTATTGATAGACCAGGAAAGGAAAATGTTGTTGCAGATTTTTTATCTCGACTTACTAATATTGATGACAATTTACCAGTTGAAGAGTCCTTCCCTGACGAACATTTGTTTGCAGTATCAGCTCATTCCCCATGGTATGCATATATTGCTAACTTTTTGGCTGCAGGTAAGCTCCCAGCACATCTGTCAAAAAGAGAGAAACAAAAGATCATACAACAGAGTGCTAGGTACTGCTGGATTGATGGCCATCTTTTCTACACCGGGCTTGATTTAGAAATCAGAAGATGGGTTAGAGAAGATGAGATCTTCAACATTCTTAAATCTTGCCATGACGAGCCCTATGGGGGACATTTTGCTGACAAGAGGACAGGTCATAAAGTTTTGAGAATGGGCTATTTATGGCCTACATTGTTCAGGGATGCGAAGAAGTATGTTCAGACATGTGATAGCTATCAAAGGATGGGCCAACCCAACATATTAGATGAGATTCCTTTACAACCACAGCTTGTGGTTGAACCGTTTAATAGGTGGGCTCTAGATTTTGTAGGGCCTATCAACCCTCCCTCAAAGCAAAAAGTTCACATCTTGGTTTGCACACACTACATGACTAAATGGGTAGAATTTGTAGCCTTGGTTAAGGCCAATGATCAGACTATGATTGATTTCCTGTATGAAGAGATTTTTACTCAGTTTGGAGTACCTAAGGAGATCATTACAAACGGTGGACCATAGTTTATATCTCACAAGCTGGAAGCACTGTTGCAGAGATTTCATATTTAGCACAGAATAACCTCACCATATCATCCACAGGCCAATGGGCAGGTGGAGAGCACGAACAAGGTTATTGAGGCTATTCTGATAAAAACAGTGAAGAGCCATCATAAAGATTGGGCTGAAAGTCTTCCAGAGGCACTGTGGGCCCATCGTACCACTTGGTGTAACACCACTGGTTTTTCCCCATATGAGCTAGTGTATGGAAAGAATTCTTTTTTTCCAATTGAATTTGAAATCGGAACTTTAAAAATAGTTGTTGAAGCAAATATGGATTCATCAAAGGCACAGAGGAATCGACTGAATCAACTCAATGAATTGGATGAGAAGTGCACAACTGCAGTGCATCATATAGCTTTAATCCAACAACAGCACTCTAGATGGCATGACAGATTTATAAAGAAAAGAGTCTTCCAGGAAGGAGACTGGGCCCTGTTGTATGATTCACGATTTTAGAGGGACTTTAAAGGAAAATTGTGCACCCATTGGTTGGGACCCTATCAGATAGATTGGGTATTTGATAATGGAACAATCTGATTGATCACCATTGATGAGAACAAAGTACCATTATTCGCAAATGGTCATCGGCTGCGACTGTATCACAGGTCGATCTCATGGGAGGCTTTTATTTCACAAGTTGCAGCTGATCCGAAGTATCAGTTCACATCAGGGCAGGGGTTTTTAAACCCTGTGAATTCTTAAAAGTTGCAATTTCCACACATATTTTTGTACATAAATAATTGGTTTTTATTTCATTCTATATTTTATCTATTTTTAATTTTTCTTGCACTTGATCGGTTTGTTTTGAAGTACTGTGTGCAGGAACTTACTGGAGGAGGAGTAGCCGTGACTGGGCCAGACAACTGTAGACACCCCATATTTGTTCCTGATCTAATAAAGCTCTTTGAAGAAGATGGATAGTTTGTGGTCTTTCATAGATAAAATTTGCTTCTACTATAGTCTAACGCAGCTGCGACTCCACCATATTTTCCCGCTCTGCCAAATTCCACAGCTGCAACTCTGCTATTTCTGCATATCTACCAAATTTCGTAGCTGCGACTCCACCACATTTTCCCATTCTGCCAAATTCTGCAACTGCGACTCCGCTATCTCTGTTTACCTTTCAAATTCCACAGCTGCGACTCCTCTATTTCTGCTTATCTGCCAAATTTCGTAGCTGCGACTCCGCCACATTTTCCCATTCTGCCAAATTCTGCAACTGCAACTCCGCTATCTCTGTTTACCTTTCAAATTCCGTAGCTGCGACTCCGCTACATTTTCCATTCTGCCAAATTTTGTAGCTGCAACTCCGCCACTTTTGCTCATTCAGCCAAATTCCACAGCTGCGACTCCGCTATTTCCACTTATCTTTCTAAGTTGGCAGCCGCGACTCTGTTCTTTTCCACTTCATCCTCGCTCCTTCCGTACAGCTGCGACTCCGCCATTTTCACTTATTCTACTAAATTTCGTAGTTGATACTCCTCTAGTTTGTCTACTCTCCGATCGGTGCTACGAATAATAGTTTGATCGGGCGTCAGTCTCAGTCACCTGTTTCATCAGTCCAATCGCAGTCCTTTATGAAGAAAATCATTTGGATATCATGGTACCTGTCAGTTCGCATGGCGTGGCCACATCACTTCAGCACATGTGCGTTTACGCTTGTTTTAAAAATGGAGATGATAATGAAGGAGGGCTATAATATTTGGCGCACCATAATAATTACTTCGTGGTTGAACACATAAATGAAAGGTACAGTTTGGAACTTTTACATGATTTGGCAAGGAATTAAATACGGTAATAATAATTATATGTTGTTTTAAACCCTTGATTGAATGAACCTATAATGTTTAATTACTGGAGGGTATGTCAGAACCACGTCTGTATTTATTCCCTGACACCACACCTGAATAGTACCAAAACACTCTAAATATGTTATTTTTCATAACCATCTTATCTTACCAGAATTTTATGCCTACGTCGACTTTCCTAAAATACCCTATTTTCGAACTCCAACTATCGCTTCCATGCTCGTATGCTGCATCTCCTACGTCGAGACTGGTGACTGTTGTATGGGTTCCAAGTTTTGAGAAGAAATTAAGATGGGTAGCCCGGTTCGACATGAGCCAGTAGACACATAAGCTGTGCGTGCTAATGTAGAAGTCCTTAATATTTTTACAGCAACAGGTTGGATGGAATATTTTGAACGATTGAATGGTTTCCATACAGAAACCGCATTGCAGTTTTCACTTAACTTGACTGATACTTACTCTGAGGTTAGAGGGCTGCGTGTGGATGTTACAGAAGATATTATATCAGAGCTTATTGGTTTACCCTAGGTTGGGAAGAAATTATTTGGACGGAAGGTGCATAATGCAAATGCTGTTAGAGAATTCTTAGCAGTTGGGGAGCATGTTCATCCAAAGCATCGTGGGATGGAATTGGCATCTTTACCACCACCTTGGAATCAAGTGGCAATCTTTGTGAAAAGATACATCTCCTGTGGAGGTAGGTACCAAACTGTTTCCTTCTATGAACTCCCCCTACTTTCTCATTTACACCATGGTAATTTGGTGAATATACCATTCTATCTGCTCAAAGCCCTACTAACCATGGCTAGTTATGCAAAAACTGCCCAACACCCAGTTTCCTCTCTTACCAATCATGGCCTAGTTAAATTACTGGTTTTAAGAGACATTGTAAACCGTAATTTAACTTGCGAACAATTTTAGCTGGAGATGCGCCAATTATACAACCTGTGTTGGAAATGGAGGGTGTTGGTGAAGGTAGTGAGGACCGACATTCCTCAAACCCAGTTGGGGGGGAGCCGGGAACAACAGGAAACCAGGCCAATGACGAAGAGGAAGTAAACAAGGGAGAAGCGACAGTAATAGAAAACCCTGTAGCTGAAGAAACTGTGATGGAAACTGTAATTACAGAAGAAGTTACTCAAATAAAGGAAGTTGAAACTGGAGCAGCTATTGGAGCTGCGATAGTAGAAGCTGCAGTTGCAGAAGCAGGGATTCAGAAGGAAGGATATCAGATAGGGATAGTATAAGAAGGCACTGTGGAAGTTTTGGAAGTTGAATCCTCTTCAGAAATAAGGGGTACTATTATTGAAGAAGAAAAGACTAAGGTAGGGACCCCTATGTCAAAGAAACGAGGAGTAAGATCAGGAAACAAGAGCCAGACACCTACTGCAACAAAGAAAAGGAAAATTGGAACTGTTAAATCACCAATAGCAGTAGGCATGGAGGAACACCCAGTGGGAATGGTGAGAAGAAGGACTCGTCAGCAACAGCAAAAGAAGCAGCTATGATAGCAAGAACAACAAAAGAAGTGGAGACAATGGATGCAACTGGGGATAATATTGAATCACCCCTAGCAGAGACAACAGAAGTAGCAGAAGTAGCAGAGACAGCGGGAGCAGTCAGAGAGAATAGGGAACCATCTTGGGTGGAGGAAATACCTATGACAGGAATAGATTTAGAGATTCCCATTCTGAACCCTAAGTCATCTACTGTTATGCAGGAACCTCCCAGAGAAGAACCCCAAATTGAAAATCTCTTGTTTGAAAATGAACTATTAAAAGAAGAGGTGCAGATATTGCGAAATGAGTTGGAAAGATGGAAGAGATTAGTTGGAAAGCAGGCAGAAAAGAATTTTGATACATTAGCAAATGCTGCAAATTTATTTAAAAAGTCATCTTTTGCATTTGAAAATGAGAAGTATGGAGAGACTGTTTGTCCTGAGTGTGGAGGCACATTTGTTGCAGCAGGACACAGGGTTGTTGTGTTGGGGGATGTATCAAAGAAGCATATATAGATAGAGGAGATTGAAGAAGGAGTGCCAGAAATTGAATGGATGGGGGAAAATGAGCCAAGAATTGAAGAGATCCCTGCTGTGAGCTTAGGATATGAAACAATACAGTCCCAACCATCAGGAAGTACTGAACTTCTTCAATCCTAACCATCAGGGGATACTGAACTTCTTTAGTCCCAATTATCAGGGGATACTGAGCTTCTTCAAGATCATTCTCATCAGTTAGAAAAACCTGATATAAACCAGACACAATCTCAGCAGCTCAAAGAAACTGAGGAACAGGGGACTGCTACACAAGAACTAGTACCCTTGAAAATTTTTAGTAAAGATGTAACTCAGATAGCAACAGTTGATATCAAGGACCAGGAGGAAAACACTGTTACACAAGAACCAGTGTTTCTAAAATCATTTGCTACAGTGGCAACACAAACTGAGATGGCTGAGATTGAAATAGAAAAGGAGGATGCTACTACACAAGAACCAACAGTCCTAAGAATATTGACTGAGACTGTAACATAGACTGAGGAAGCTGAGGAGAATATGGAAATAGAAAATGATGTTACACAAGAACCAGCATCCCTAAAACCCATGGCTGAGACTGCACTACATGCACAGACCACTGCAACCCCACTAGAGGATGAAACTGTCACAATACCAAAGGAAGATAAGGAAGTCATTCACTTGGATTCTGATGATGAAGAGGAGGTAGCAGACAGAAGAATTCAACGACTAGAGAAAAAGGTTTCCTGGTTAAATCTCGAATTGGATAAATGGCTCAAGTGGATCAAACAGTTCAGAATAGGTATGATCTCTCTTCAGGAGCATAGGAATTTCATTAAGGGACTAAGAGAAAAGTGGGATGAGGAGTTATTCTTCCAGAAACTTCGATGGGAGAAACTTCAAGAGAAATTGGAAGGATTGAAGAAACTTAAGTCCCTGCAACAAGAAAAAGACAATATGTACACTCTTTCCATAGAATTGTTAAGTTGCAGGGCCCCATCCCCTTCTTACCTTGTTTTTCTCCATGAGAAAACAACCTTATTCCTAATAAGAGCTCTCAAGGATGGGAGATCATTTGATTTGGCAATAGCTACTCAGTTTTTGGAGACTTTCCTGAAGAGTGACTTTGAGGACCAACATTTGTTATGTGAATTATATTTACATGACAGGGCTTGCTACATTGACTTTCCATCTAATCCTTTACCTATTCTAGGGGATATTCAGCTGAGAGAATTTTCCTCCTCTGTCATTAACCATGTGAGATGGCAAGATGCTTTCCAAACCATCCTTAGGAATGAGGAGAATTCTACTCTCTGGATTAGGGGGGAACCTCATAATCCATCAGCATTTATGGAAAATCATGCTAAAACTCTCAGGGTTCCCTCAATTGCTCGATATTTTGAGAGACTGTGAGATAAACTCCTTACCACATGTGTCCCAATGATTCTCAATATGCAACAGGATTCCCTGGAGGGGAGTGAATACAGATGGCTGTACTCTTCCTCATATCTTAAGGAAATGGATCCATATGGCTTTGAAAATTTTAGACAAGTTTTGACAAGGATTCCTAGGTATGTGCAGTGCATGGAAAGGTGTCGATCTTGGTGGCTTGGTTTGAGATTCAAATTCCCTTTCATTTGGTTGCCTATAAGCAATTCTTACAGAACCAACTATGCTCTAACATTAGAAGAAGAAGAGTTGTGGTGGGGGCATTGGGTATCCTGCTATGGGTTTGTTCCTCAAGGGGAGGCACCAAAACTTGCTTACAGTCTTACAAATATCCACAGATTTCACTCAGACTCAGATTCAAATTAAGGGAGGTTACTGCATGAGGACATGCAATCGGATAGTTGGGAGAAGATGTTGGGTCTAGGAAATGCCCCTTTTTGGCCACCTTTATTACATCATTTTGCCCTAATTCCATCCTACTTTCATGAGCTATATCCATGTCTTTCCCAGATCAATCAATGACATTGACAGGTATAATTTGTTATTGCCTTATTTATTTCTATGCCTAAGATTGTGAAGATTCGAATCCTGACCTTTGGTTTATGCTAACACTTGTGAGTTTATTTAGTTCAAATCTAAAGCGCAAGTGTATCATCCTAGCAGCGCTAGCTGTTACTCTTCAAGTACCCACTCCTCCTACTCCAAGGGACAATGCATCCTCCATGCAAGCTGTATCAGATCCCCGCTGTAACAGATTCCACTGAAGCAAAGCCTAGCTGCAATAGACAGGTGGCATTCTAGCTGTTGAGTCCGTTGATTCATTAACTATCAAAGCAACAACATCTTTTAGAATTAACAGCCCTATTTAATACGTTGTATCAGTTAGCTGTAACTCCGCAGCATGAAGATCATAGATCTTCATCTGCGTGATTTTAGTGGATCTGAAACTGTATTTCCTTTGTATAAATTCCAGAAGGCTCTCGTAGTCTGGGGTTGGACAATCATTACTTGTGTAAGCTGTAACAGAGCACTGAGACTCACGATTTTCCATCAATAATATGAGAGCAGAGTTCTTCATTTCTATGTCTTAATTTGCTGTGACTCTCAGCATCTCTGTTAGATGGCCAGGGCCCGCCTTCTCACAGAGATAGCCAGTTTAAGTACGTAGAGTAGTTTAGTTTTACTTATGTTGTGTGTTGTGGAATGATTGCAGACATTATTGGTAGCTGTAACAAAGATTAGCTTTCCTTTCTGGTAGTTTATAATTGCATCTTGAATAGCTGTAATAGAGTGGTGTGACAGTCGACTATGTAGGATAATTTACTTAATTGCATGTGTGTTTTAATCAGCTATGACAACCAAGCTCAATTCCAATTATCCTCGAGTTGTTTATGCTTTCTAGTATTTCCAGTAATTATCAGTTAGAGTTCAAGCTTGTGTTTTAATTCTGGTTGATATGTATCTTCAATTGCATTTATAGATTAGACAATTAATGGCAGAATTATAGTAGCTATTGGATAGATCATTTTGGTAAAGATTGAATGTTGTAGTTTGATAATTATAGGATTTAACTTCTTGCAAAAGTAATCTAGTTTCATTTCTTCATTAAATCATTAACTTGCTGGGTTGATTTCTATAGGGAATTTGCTTCATTTGTATTCTTAGATGTATGAATTAGATTAGTGTTCTTAAGGAATGAGTTGGCTAGACACATAGGTAGGATCATCATTTACATTTAGCAAATCAACTGCTTGATCTGTTATGCATAGATTGTGCTTATTGCCTTTGAAATAAAAGACCTTCCTGGGTTTGACAATCTATACTGACCATTCTGTGTGTTATCTTTAATTAACTGACATATAGGGTGACCAACAAGCTCCACTATCGTTAGCCCATCTGATCCCCAAGAGCGCCAGATAAGAGCTTCCTCCCTCAACCACTTCAATAACATCAAAGTTAGCATAAGTCTTCATGCCCTCAATATCAATCGTGAGTCGTAGAACTCGCCCAATGGGTGTTATCTTCACATGGTTAGCCAATCGGAGCTGCATAGGAGACCAGGTCAATGGGGGACTCCCCATCTTCTGCCATGTCTGCTTGGTTAAGATGTTAACATCCGAACCAAGGTCAAGAATCACAGAGTCAACATCATAGTCACCAATTTGAATATTCATTCACATCTCCTTGCCAGTCTTCCGTCATTGTAGGGAGTTCACTGCCGACTCCTGATGTCCTTTCAGAAATTGCTGCAACCATCGCTCAAGCTCAACAAGGGCATTCGGGTCTCGTGCCAATGACAGATAGCTTTCAAGGAATTTTTGCAATGAACCCAGTGGTGATGGTCAATCAACATCTGATGTAGCATCAAAGAGAGGCAGCATATCACAAATAATAGCCTTACCGCAGTCTTTCTCCAAAGTGCGATGTGCCTCCAGGAATGTCTCTCGCTCTGTGTCAATGTCAAAGGGTACCATCTTCTGACCAGCCAACCGAATTAGTGGTCGTGAACCATCTTCCCCAGTCGTCTTGCCTCCATGAGTGACAACAACCATCGAAGCATCTTATGGTCATTGTTCTACAGAAATGGTCGCAATATTTGCACCCTGTGTCTAGTTCTGCTGCAAATTCCCCAGTTGATTGACATTTTGGTTGGCGTTTGGCAGTGGTCACGGGGGCTGGTTCTGTAATAGTTGCTGTACCAGGTTCTGTACCGGTTGCTGTGGTTGGGCCTGATTCTGTAGCTGCATAGCATTCCTAGCCTGCCATCGTGCAATTAATTGTGGACAATTCTCAACCGTATGATCATTACGAAAGAAAAACGTACACTGATTCTGTAGCAGTGAGCAGTCGCACTGATAATGCTCCCATACCACATAGTGGTAACATTGAATAGGTCCATGACCACCTCGACCTCCTCCTCCATGACCAAATCTGCCACCGCGTCCGCCCTTGTATCCTCCCCGGTAACTGCCCTGCTGTTGGTATTGTTGTTGCATTGGTGCTGGTGGAATCCCTTGCCCTTGTGGTGCATACTGTGGTTTTTGTACATATTGCGGCTGTGGGGGAGCCATCTGCATCGGGTTGTATTGCGGCATGAACTACTGCAGTTGTTGTTGCTGTGGCGCAAACTGCATCTGCGGCTGGGCTACCTGCGGTTGCATTTGTGGTTGTTGCACGGTGTGTTGATCGTCCTTGACGTAGAATGCATCACACATCCTCTCATGTAGCAACCCATATGCACGACAATCCTTGTCATCGTGACCCACCAACTTGCGGAATGTGCAATAAAGATTTTGCGGGGTTGTGACCATTTTCTGCATATATGGGAAATTATCGTGACTGTGCCCAAACACCTGACAAACGTGACACCACGGCATACTGCCGCCATTCAATGGGTTTGGAGCACCTGACACTAAATAATTATGGAAATCTAGGCAATTATCCTTCGTATGCCCTTCTCCTCGACATTACGTACACCATACTTCATCACGATGTTCCTTGTTCTTCTTCAAATCTTGCAACTGTATAGTCAAGTTAACGAGCTGTGTCTATATATGCAACATCCTGGCTGCATTATCTCCAATCAGTGATGCCTCCAATCACATTGCGATCTCTAGAGCTTCACTAGGCATCGATATGTTTTGTTGCATCAGCGACAGCCGAATGTGGGGTAACAGTGCTGCAATGAACCATTCTTTATGTTGGACAATGCTCATATCAAAACTAACCTTTTCCATCAGTGTCTTGAATTGCTGGTTGAAATCCCATACCGTCTCATTGGGATACTGCTTAGTTTCCTTCAATTCAGTAATGTATTGGGCCTCCGACTTATGCCATCTAAATTCAGCAATCAGCCCATCCCAAATCTCATCCAGTGACTTCTATGGGGCCCCCATAGGGACTAAAATAAACTTCATGAACCAATATAAGGCATGACCTCACAAAGTCGTGGCTAACTATCCTTTCTTAGCATTGGCATCAGTGATCTGTTTCATGGTCCAAACTACTTCACACAAAAACTAGTACTGTTCTGGGTTGTCTGTCACACTTCCATGGAACAACGGTAACTTAGCATCATCGCCTGCGATCCTGGGCTTCCTTCCTCCTGTCGTTGTGCTACTACCAATTAACTTCTGCGGTATTGATGAACTTGGCGGTGTCGAAGTAGTATTTCTTGTTGGTTGAGAGTTAGTGAGCGGAGGTGTGCGTACGTTGGTGTCGAGGTTTGGTCTTGCCTCTATCCTCGACATAGCTTGGTCGTCCCTATCAGGACTGTGAGGTCGCTTCATCCCATGTGGTCTTCCTTCATAGTTTTGCAGTTCGATCGCAGCAGGACCTTCCCCCACCCTCTGCCTCTTCTCCTGTCGAAACCTCGCTCCTCTTGTAAGACCACTTTCTTCCTCGGCTTCGCTCACAGTCTCCTCATGGTATGCACCCATCTACCCCTTACCATTCCATATACCGCCCCCTAGTAGTCATGGTACCCACGGCCTCTGCCCACCAGGTTGTCTACTGATCAAGGTGCATCTTTAATGTACCCTTTTCACAGATTAGCATCTTAATCGACAGTTGGAGCGACAGCAGAAACCTTCCCCTCGGTCCTCGGAAGAAATATCTTTCAGCTTCACTATAGGATTTCTTCGTGTCAACCGCAAATTTAGTGATATATCCTTCCAAGATGCTATCAAGCCAAACTTCGATAGCTCGCGATGCCTTATTATCGACCTCTTGCAGCTCCTGAATCAACTCCGGGGTCCAAGCCGTCGGCTCACCACCCTAGAAGTTCCTCTTATGGAAGTTCATCTTTGACGACCATTCATACAAAATGATCGGGAATTCACAGAAAAACCATTTGTACGGACCGTCGTGAATATATCTTCCCAGCCAGTGATCTACTGTCAATCGCGTGTTCCGGCTTTCTTCTTCAGCAAACCCCTGCAACTTCTAATTGAACCATTTCTGTATCTCCGCCTTCGTCGGATGCCACAACATGACCTCCTTCTACTCTGCACAAGGTCCCGGCAACAGAACCATTTGTTGACCAACGGGACCTCGGTCGACAGGGTTCGCCTCACTGTCGACACATACCGCAGTCTCCCTGGGCATCGGCCCGGGCAGGTTTGAGCCCACCCAGCAACACCCATAGAGCGGATGAGGTCTCACCCGAGGCATCCAGGAAGAGCAGACGGAACCATGTTTCCGTCGAGGGAGGAGGAGAGTTGTGGCTGCATGGGCTAACTCTATTGCGTTATTTAAACAGAAGCTTTAAACATTCGGCAAGGATTTATACCATATTACTTCATCGCAGCATTTATCATCACATTCTACATAGAACATATTACTTAATCGCAGCATTAATGATTATAGCAATAGTAAACAAACATTGCATCAAACAACATTCATTCATCACAACATTGCACAAAGGTTGTACCAAACCATCATCATCATATTACCATTGCGATCATATACCAGAAGCAAAAACATAGATCTCGTACAATTGGTCTTCTTTACCCTTATCTTCCTCTCTCTATGCTTGTCTATTTTCGCCTATCTCTAACACTTATGACTCTCATGTATTTATAGGCTTCTGCCATTACAATATTTGCCCATTTACAACTGACTTCCTAACCGACACTATGGACAATTGACCCAATATCTAACTGACTGTAATGTCCCCTCCTACCATACAGCAGGAGAGAGAGGACGTGGTGCTCAATCCGGGCAATTAGCCCCATATCCATTAATTAATTTTATTGATGAAAAGACATGTATATGTGCATGCTATGGAAACACGACGGTAATTAAACAAATACTGTTGATCTCTAGCACACCTTCAAGATTCTATGACAGCCATGAAATAAAGATCTTTGCAGAAGTATAAAAGATCATATGGAAATGCATAATCATTTGAATACACAGCGGAAGCAAATTTATTAGCAGATCCATGATACATTCAAAATATTCATCAAATGATAATTGCAAATTCAACACAAGAGAAATACTTATCTCAATAAGGTAGTCCCACGCAACTGGCTATGCAACTACAACGTTCCACCCAACCGTAGGCCAGTGTGCTCCTCAATCTCTCAGCACCACTGCCACCCCCGAGCTGGGCATGATCTCTACAAGGAACCAGGGAACAGCAGACTCACACATAGCCAAGCATGCACCAAAATGAGCCAAGCCAATCTACAATTGGGTTTATCAGGCTGCTAGGAGATGGAAAGGAAGAGTTGCTAAGCTAGTGAGCTCCAGCACAGAGCCAGGGATAACCTTGCAAGATCTATCTAGCTTGGCACCCATAATACCTACACACCCAGCACAAGGAAGTATTCTTTTCTCTGCTATACAGTCCCTCAAGCCATACCTTCCCTATCTAGTGCTCTCAGGGTATGCATAGAAGAGTAACCAAAGCCCTCTTGATCTTCTTGAGAGGTTGTCTCCCCCACTAGGTTTATCAAGCTACTTCTGTCCACTACCACTCCAAAACTTCAATTCACAGGTTCAAACCAAAATGAGGATGCACACAACAGCAGAACACAATTATGGGGCAGGATAAAACGTTTTTACAGTGAGATGCATGAGATGGGGTTTCAACTAACTTAGAAAAACGTGGGAACCCACAAAAACGAAATGGGAAGTTGGGGAACAACCCAGGGAAGCCCAATCCGTTTTAGAAAAACGTCCTTGGACATTCATGTGCAAAAACAACCTCCATACAGTCCCCAAATCGTGGCCCTTCTCTCCCAAGCTACTGTATATGCAAAAACAAACTCCTAGGCATGGAAAAATGCAGGATTTGGATGAAAAACGTGTAGGGAAAAACCCAGCTAGCTCCCCCTGCATGAATGAATGAAGACTTCCCATTCAGAATGGCTTTGGGCACCATTTCGTGGGTTTTTTCTTGCCCAAGGAGACAAAACACGAATTTCCAGGTGGATGGCTTGTCCATGCACGAAATTGGCTGCCATACTTCTTCATTTCCAAGGCATTAACTGCCTTAACCAATTTCTTGGAAGAATTAAACGATTGGGTGCATGAGACAAAATGGGTAGTTGGTGGTTTATGGGTTTCCTCATTGACACATGGATTAATACCATTGGCTCAAGGGTTTGAATAATTTCCCCCCCCTTTTCCTTGTAGAGTCATGCCCCATCTATTTTGTTGCATTGCATAGCCAGTTGTGGGATTTTCATTAAAAATTCGTAATTACATGATGTCTTATATACATTGTGCCCATCTCGCACAAGAACCATAGGCATCTATTTTTAATTGCCGATACATGAAACGCTCTATCAATGGTGGGGCCTTGGCCTTGAGCTCCTCACCATGATTAAATTACAATATTCACATCATTTACGATTTTATACAAAGGGGGGTCAAAATGGGGACATTACACTGACTCGGTCCAAATGACCCAAAAAACTCGCAAACCGCGGTACACTGACTCACTATTACATACTATGTGGTCCAAGTCACCCAAAACCCGCCAACTGCGGTATTCTTTAACACAAAATACTCCTTTCTCGCCCTCCTCCGGTGAGTCACAGCGTCAACACTATCGCAACATTTCCTCATCAAACCGCCTGCCACCAGGTATTTTTCCCATGAGGTTTTCCCCATTTCCTCGGTTTATTGACTGTTATTATTATTCATTGTATTGGGTGACCTTTGATCTCAGTTACTAGGGCCCAGGATGGATTAAGGGGGGGTGTTAGGATATTCCTATACTCCATCCTATTCCTACCAACATTTCCATTATTTGCATTTTCAGCCATGCATGTATTCTTGCATGCAGCATGCATTCTGCATGCATGCATGCTATTGCATGCATCCCAGTCATTAGTCTTTAGCACCTAGCCTCAGTTAGGCAGCCCTCGGGAGCTTCTCTCAAATCAGTTTTATCCCTCCTAGAGCTTAGTGCACCCTTCCTCTTTGATTTAAGGAATCCACTCGCCCTCTCTCACCTACCATTCATTTGTACTTCAATTAGTTGATTTATCATCAGTTCTTTCCTTGATTTAAGGCTAGACTGACTCTCAACTGACTGTATCACTCCAATAGACCTCCAGTGAGACTTAACTGACCATTCTGACTTTAGTTAGCTCCTCATGCACCCTCCACTAATCCTCCTTCATTCAGTTAGTGCTAGTTACACTCAGTTACACCTACCACACTCAGTTAGACTCAGTTTGACTAATGGTTGATAGTTACTTGAGAATTGATGACTCCACTGATGATGATGAAGACTTCTAGTTGTGCTCCGATGACACTCCAGTGATCTTTTGATCACTCCATGAAGGCTAATTTGAATTCCCACCTTGGCATTCGAATCCTCATGCATTGTACTACTTATTTGTCCATATTGTGATTAATGAATTAGCGTGTGTGAAGTTATTTTGATTCTATCTGAGTTCTACTGTATTATTCTATTGCTCATTTTACTGCATTATTCACTCTTAATCTTATTCCTAAATTCTTTCATTGTGAGGTACACATCAGCTCTTAGATCTGTTGTGAGGATTCTCACATGGTGACAAACCTTAAAGGTCTGTCATAGGCATGACCCTCACCAATGAACTTTTTTCTTGTAGTGACCTCATTCTCTCTTTATTTCTCTATGGAAACAACCTCTCCCCAAACTTATCTTGTTGGGTTTCCTTTCATCATTATCTCTTTCTCTTTATGACAAAAGTTGACCATATCTCTTTTTGTAATTGTTCACCTCTCTTTTTGGTTGCTTTCATTTGATTTATCCAATATTGTTTTTGTAATGGAATACATCCTTAGAACCCATTCAATGCTCACACTAGTTTCCATCTCTCTCATCCCCATCCAATAATTCTTTCATATTTTTCAACTCATCAAAACATTCTCTGACCACTCCCCCATGATGGCACAAGGTATCTACTCATCCATGTAAATGGGACTAAAGGGAAAAAAATCCTCTCCCACCAACCAATCTTTAATCCAAAGTGGGATCTCTCTTATCAATCTACCTTGGACTCCTTTCTTAATGTAACCTCCACTTTAGAGAAATAATGATGGTTTTTTTGTAAAACATTCCACTATATATCCCATTAACAAATTTTTCCACCCAAAACTGTACCAGAATGATGGTTTTCTACAAAAAAATCCACTATCTATCCACCAACAAAGTTTTTTAGCCAAAACTATACCGTCCACATGATCTGATGGTCAATCCAATGCAAATCCCTAAGGTTAGAAAAATTTCACTGAACACTTTCCTTCTATTGATCGCACCAAAAAAACTCATAATTGTGCAAGGAATGTCCATCATATAACACAAACTCCCTACACATAGTTGGGTTCCATTCTCACAACTCTACTTATTTTAAAATTAAATCCTTGAACCTACTACCAATATTGGATATTGTACTTATAGATTCTTGTTGTTCCTTGAGATGTTCCTAGCTAGGGAGCTATGCCAAGACATCCATAACTATAAAATCAATCTTAAGCTTTCCTAGAATAGTCTAGTTGCTCAACAAGTGTATTCCTTAAAACTTGAATATCTAGTCAGATGATTGGACTAAAATTTATTTTAGTTAATTATAAAATAAGCACTAAGTAGATTAGAGAACAAAAATGAGTGAATATTCATCTTCTAGGAACCACAATTAGTATATCATATATTTTGATGTTCAACACGATAGGTAATAAGAATATAAAAATGGTTAACACTAAATAGTGTTAGGGTATTCAACTCATGAATAATTCGAGATACTCTATTGAAGGAAATGCATACTGAGCCAAGAAGAGTTCAGTAGAAAAACACATTTGTCTAAGATGAGTTTTGAGATTCTTTGCAATCGGTAATAGGTCATGGAAACACTAACAATATAAAACATGAAATCTATAAGATTAACAAGTCACCATATAAAATCCTTAACATATTGCAGGTTACACCAAATTGAGACTTCAATATTTTACTTATGAAGTTAAACAAATTGTACGAAATGGATATGAATACTCATGGAATTAACATAAGGACACTTAAACACAGTGGGACATAAGCTGATACATCTGAGAGGGTGAATCTAAAAGATTACCAATATACAATACATGCTTGTTATGAAATATTTGAGAAGCTCTTCCTTAATCTTCACTCTCAAGGGAAAGAGAACCTTTCAATCTAAAAAATTCCGACCATTGTAAATGAGAAACATGTTTCCTTTATATCTTGTTGGGATACAAATGATGGCATGCTCAGTACCCTATATTGTTAAGGGAGAGTTTCCTCTTCACAATTACATAACTGAAAGTTGATTTGTTGTCCTTATCCTCCATAACTTCTTAATTCTTCTGATTACCTCAGCTTGCCTCTGAAATTATTAAAATTTTCCTCTGATTCCCCACTTTACTGCACATCATTGATCCTTCAAGTTTTTTCTGTGTGTGCTTCGCTTTGGGGAGAGGACATTGATTACATATAATTAGTTCTTGTTTTTTAATAAAAACTTGGGCCTTCTCAATACCCCTATTGCATTAATGACATAACTCCTATATTCGCCAATCAAAGAGACAACTTCCCTATTGCTTTAGTCATGGCATGGATATATATCCCACATGTATTGTGAAAATGAATATTATGAGGTTTATATACATAGGTGTTTTAACATCATACAAAACATGATGTGTACATTATACTCCCCCATGAGCTTACTAAACTTGTGGCTTGACTCTTGGCTTGTGGTTTGTAATTTGATTTGGTAGGCGCATGGAAGTATGGTTAACTTGGAAAAAATAGAGATTGGATTTGACCAAAGTGCAATAATTTTGGAACACATGGCACCAACGTCCTTTTGTTTGAATTGGAAGGACATGTATCTACTCCTTATTTGTTACCAAATGGATAACTGGGTTGATCCTACCCCACACATGTTGCATCACTGGTGGATGAGCTATCATCAATGTGCCTACTGAGGTGACATGAAATATCCCCTAGGAGTCTCCTTTATTCCTCATGTGTGTGATTTGTACCAGCATTGACCTATGCACACATGACTAAGATCAACTTTCACATCTAGTGAGGCCTCATTGTGACCATTCATGGAGGACCCCTTCATGGTATTGCATGATCATGTCTTGGTGTGAGAATGGACATCATCAAAAGTTGGAAGTTGCATGCTATCATCTATACCAGTCGTAAGAGACCACCCCTGATTACCTCCCATACATGTCCTTTTGCAAAGATGATTGATATCAATCATTGGAGTTTGCACGATATCATCTATACCATTCAAAAGGGATCACTCATTTTTAATGCCCGATCATGTCATTTTGTGCAAATGGCGAGGAGCATTTCATGGAGAATTGCATGGTGCATCCATTTTTTTTGTGGGAAGCCTTTCCCTACTACCAATTGAGCATTAAAAATAAAACTCAATTCATAATGTCGGAGGAAAATTGGATTGAAAGTGTTTTTGAGTAAAGTGTGAGTGAGGAAATTTTGCAAAAAATAAAAATGATGAGATATTCTATGTTATAACAATTCATATTTTCTTTCAACTAGTATTCCCCTCCCCCCCCTCTCCCCTAAAAAAAAAAGAAAAGAAAAGAAAAACCCAAATATTGAATAAACTAATTGGCTTAGACCAAGTACTCTAATACCAAATGATGTAAATCTATAACTCTGATAAGGCTAAATGAACCCCATACCAGAGAAACCATGAAGAAGTGAAGAAAACACTAGACAACAGAGGAGATAAGATAGCTGTTGAAAACAAAAAATATTTTGTTTTCCTTTATTCAACTAGCCAATGACCTTACTTAGTTTTATTGTGGGGGCACATAAGTATGCACACATCTCAATAGTATGCACATAGTTTGAGTTCTAGAAACATGCAACTACTTCATTGCACCAAGGAGGTGCTCTACAACCCAGTATGGGGGAGATGTTGTTACATCCGTTCCTAACAAAATAATTAAAAAAATTCATGTCGGCTCATAAAATAAAAAATTATGGAAAGTATTTTAAAAAAATCCATGTTGGCTCATAAAATAAAATATTATGAAAAGTAATTAAAAAATCGATGTTCGTCTTTCAAATAAAAATTAAAAACTTAAACCGGATCTATATATCAAGAGAGATCAAATTTCTTGAGTTTAAATTTAAAAAAAATACACCTCAAGAAATTGGATCCCAATGACCTTATTTAGTTTTATTGTGGGGGCACATAAGTATGCACACATCTCAATAGTATGCACATAGTTTGAGTTCTAGAAACATGCAACTGCTTCATTGCACCAAGGAGGTGCTCTACAACCCAGTATGGGGGAGATGTTGTTACATCCGTTCCTAACAAAATAATTAAAAAAATTCATGTCGGCTCATAAAATAAAAAATTATGGAAAGTATTTAAAAAAAATCCATGTTGGCTCATAAAATAAAATATTATGAAAAGTAATTAAAAAATCGATGTTCGTCTTTCAAATAAAAATTAAAAACTTAAACCGGATCTATCAATCAAGAGAGATCAAATTTCTTGAGTTTAAATTTAAAAAAAATACACCTCAAGAAATTGGATCCCTCTCGGTGCTTGATAGATTCGGGTTTAAGATGGATCTATGCTGGTTGTATGCTTACACATCAAGGAAATTCATAAAAAAAAATGCTAGAAATAAAGGGAGTGTTACTTAAGAGTTGAACATTTGTATGGGTGTGTCCTCCTTGGGAGGGAACCTTGGCTATCTATATATAACTTAGGATATTAGAATTGAATGATGCTCCATAATACCTATATATTTTATTTTGAAATTGCGCCGAAGTGGCGCATTCTTCAGCCCAGTAGGGGGGTGTGTATCTCCTTCCGTGCTCATCTTGGAGCCGACATGTGTCATTTTAAAAAATAATAAAATATTATACGAAAAAACATGTTGACTCAAATTAGATTTAAAATATTTAGAATGGCATATATATAAAACTACACAAATTAGATAAATTAAAACATTTGCACTCTAAAAAAGGGTTTGCACCTCAAGAGATTTGATCCCTCTCGGCACTTGGTAGATCCGTTTTTAAGATGGATCTTTGGTGGTTTTATGTAATGTCAATATTTACCACTTTTTCTATTTTCTATTTTTTCAAATTATTTGTTAACACTGCTTCTATTAAATAACTTTATTAATCATTATTTTTCACAAATAAAATGAAACTAACAATTAAGTCCTCTCTCTATATATATTTTAGGATAAGCTTAAAAGTTTTATATATATATATATATATATATATATATATATATAACTTTTAAGCTTATCCTAAAATACATAATTATTTTTAAATTCGTTTAGATGTTTAATAATTCTTAAATTAAACAAAACTATGTTAATGTAAACGTATGTTTATCTTTCCATGTTGAAATCTTAAACCATGAAAATTCAATATATTCCATGAAACTCTATTGATTTCGGAATCTTGAACAAAATCTCGATGTGACAATCTTGACCAAATCTTGAACTTCTACATAATAGAATCCAACAGTATTTTCCTTTACTAAATCATGAAACACCTTTTAAATAACTAGTCATATTTTCTTATAAAAAAAGAAGGAAAATTGCATCTTTTTGTTGAAACTATGTCAATTTCGCAAGCTTGAACAAATCTTGATGTGACAAGCTTTCTGACCTTTTGCGAGAAATTGAATCCAACTTTTTACCAAATAGGATCCAACCATATTTTTCTCCACTAAATCATGAAACACTTTCTAAATAATCCAGTAAGTCTTCATGCTCATGAGATTTTAAGATAGAGCACTAAGGAAAAGGACATTACAACGATCCCTGAAGTTGCCCTCTCAATGATTCACTCCACTCTCCTTGACCCCTTAAAATTACCTAACACATCACAACTTTCTAATCATGATAATGTTACTTTGGCGTACCTATTTAAAAGACTTGGGAAAAACGTACACCAAAAGACCTTTCAATGATCCCCGAAATTGTCTTCTCAATGATTCGCTCTGGTTGAAGAAAAGGTCCCAACCAAGTCATAAAAGCATTATGACACACTTTTCGAAGACATGGATGCTTATGATACATACACTTATTGATGTGAGATGAAACAAGTCATAAAAGCATAATGGTGTATACTTTTATATACGGTTTTTATTATGCACAATGATGCAGGGAATTAAAAACATCTATGTTGTGTAGTGCTTAATAGCATTAGTCAATAATAATAAACAAAAATTAAATTAAGATATAAACAACAACATCACTTCCATATTTACTATGACAACATCAACATTATTTTTAAAATATAAATGGTTATATTTATATTAAAGGAAGTTGTGGTTGAATTGGATAGCATGGAGATTTAAAATTTGAAAGCCAACTGGTAGGTTTTTCATCCTCTAGGCTCCCATCAAAATGGAGGAAGGAGAATTTTCAGTGCCTTCTCTTACGTCTACACTTTCTTTTTATTTATTCTATACAAGGTTAACTCTTGCAAACTGATTGTCTAACTAAATACAAAAACAATATCATTATTTTTTACTAGATTGATGTAAAATCCCTCCCTTAATTTTCTTTTTATTTATTCTATACAAGGGTAACTCTTGCAAATTGATTGTCTAACTAAATACAAAAAACAATATCATTATTTTTTACTAGGTTGATGTAAAATCCCTCCCTTAATTAGGAGTGAATCTAAAGAACTTGAATATTCCAAAGAAATAAATTAGTCCCTATCTCTTATTCTCATCTTTCTTGATTTGATTTTGTTCCCCATGTGAGGGGAGGGGGAAGAATGAAGAACATTCTTCAAAAGTCCTACATAAGATGGATATTTGGAAGAATCAGGAAAACGAAGGCGATGGAATGAAGGATTTGTTTGCACTTGAGTTGCATCCACTTTCAAGGGAAATTTCTGATTTGGAAAAAATATTACCTCTTTTGGATCCTTTTCTTGATTCATGGACGATTATTTCGTGGGTTCATTTTCTAATGAATTTGGATATAATTTATCATTGCTAATGTCCTCACTCACGGTCCGGAAATTTTCCCCCGATTCTTGGTGGAATCATCTTCATCTACTTCATCTACATCCTCTAAAATGTCATATCGATTTGACGTATATGTTTTTTGAGGATGAGAGGGAGAGAGAAGTCCTTTATTCATCTTTTTGTTAATCACTAGATAGAAAGGAGCTTGATCACCTTTAGGTGGGACCTCTCATAGGGAAGAAGTTGATTTAGGACAAACTTTTTTGAAGTAGTCGTACTTTTGAATTAGGAGTGAATCTAAAGAACTTGAATATTTCAAAGAAATAAATTAATCCCTATCTCTTATTCTCGTCTTTCTTGATCTGATTTTGTTCCCCTTGTGAGGGGAGGCGAATAATAAGGAACATTCTTCAAAATTCCTACATAAGATGGAGATTTGGAAGAATCAGGAAAATGAAGGCGATGGAATGAAGGATTTTTTTGCACTTGAGTTGCATCCACTTCCAAGGGAAATTTCTAATTTGGAAAAAATATTATCTCTTTTGGATCCTTTTCTTGATTCATTGGCGATTATTTCATGGGTTCATTTTCTAATGAATTTGGATATAATTTATCATTGCTAATGTCCTCACTCATGGTCCGGAAATTTTCCCCCAATTCTTGGTGGAATCATCTTCATCTACTTCATCTGCAACCTCTAAAATTTCATATTGATTAGATGTATATGTTTTTTGAGGATGAGAGGGACAGAGAACTCCTTTATTCATCTTTCTGTTTATAACTAGATAGAAAGGAGCTTGATCACCTTTAGGTGGGACCTCTCATAGGGAAGAAGTTGATTTAGGACAAACTTTTTTGAAGTAGTCGTACTCATAACAAATATTTCAATGAAAGGGGAGATGTTCATAATCCAAAGGTTGAAAATTAGACCATACATCTATGTGGAGTTGAATGGCTTATGGTAACCTTTTTTTACAAGTGTACCTCCATGCAAATGCAAGAACGTGTGAAGAGACCATTTTTTGGTGTTGTTGTTGTAATAAATTTCCCCAAGTTGTCTCCAATTTCTTCCAACATGATCTTATGCCGAAAAATTAATGGAAGATAGGACAAGCGAGTATAGATAGAAGAAAATGTTATTTATTCTACAAAATTAAAATCTAAAAACACCTTTGTATGAAAAATTCCCCTAAAATCCCAGAAGGACTGGGTCTAAAGATGATATGTGTATCTTGCTTGAACTCAAACAAGAATATGAAGAAACCTCTTCCACTGGGAAAAACTTGATACCTTTCTTTCAACTTTGAGGCATAGTTATCTCAAACCCAATAGTTAATTGAACGAGAGGTTGGACAACGACCAATAAATGTACCTACTAAGGCATTCTATGCATATGCTGCAACATTATCATGAGCTAAATGGGATTCTAGTTTCATCCAGGGAATGGTTTCATATTTTTTTTACATATTTCCACTTGGATTTGCATTCCTGTTTATACAATTTTTTCCTTTGTCGAAAAAAAATTGATGTGTTCTCTCATAATATTAAATGCATCAATCTCATAGGATAAACCAAAATGGTTTTTTCCATGCCATAGAAACATTAAAGAAAAATACCTACAATCAGAGATCCAAAATGCCAAGGCACTTGGGAAAATAGGCCGCAACACTAGGCACACACATAAATGATAATATCCAAATTCACAAAATGTATGATAAATATGAGATCCAAAGCTACTTGAGATTGAAACTTTGGTAGAGGATTGCAAATGAAAACCTAGCATGAACTTGAAACCTTGATGTATTCATCATAAAATAGGTTGTAAATGTGTACGTGACCTCCCAAGATCTCTCAGTTAGAAGCATTCGTTCATTCAGGTTGGAGATTCATAGTTTGGTGGTTAGTGAAACCCTATGCATTTAACAAAATTCTCTTGGCCATTCCTTTGACTTTGTGTTCAATAGAAAAATGTTAATCACATGGTAGAATCATCACCTTGATGGGAAAATTGAATCAAACTCCTTTTCTCTTATTAGTATTTTTTATAAAATCATTACAATCATGTATTCATCTTGTCCATTTGATTCATTTTCATTCAACTTAAGCCTTACGTGTTTCCAGTTCATAGGTCATGGCATCACACTCTCATAAATCCTCTTAATATTGTTTCAATATTGACAGAGTCTCTATGTATGTAATCATCTTTGATATGTATTTTATCTTCCTTTGTAACTATTGTAATCTTTTAGCCTTCAGGTTATGAGCTACAAGTGAGATACCCCCCCCCTATTGTAACCGATTTCATGGGTTCAACTCTTTTAGATTCCTTTAAAGAAAGGTGCTTGGAACCTAGGCATTGCTTGATTTAAAATGGTTACCATCCTCAGAATGAGTGGAACTTCTTGAAATCTTCATGGAGAATTATTTTCTAAAGAAAAAAGTTGTAACTATTTGTTACACCTTTTGTCCAGCTCGTTTCTTAACAACAATATTTTTGTCTTCACAATCCTTCTCGCCTATCCTCAATTCATCCAATTATTCATCCTTGTCATAGCTTTCACCTTCCACTTATCTTCTACACATTGATTAACTAAGTAGTCTAAAGAAGTGACAATTTGGACAATATTTTGTCTTTTTTATACTATTTTTACCCAAAATCTCATAGGAGTTGTTGGAATTGTAGAAATAAGTTGTTGAGATTGCATAGTGTAGGTGCAATAGGGGTATTCAAGGGTATTGAATCCATTTCTATAATCAAAAATGGATTTTGAATAATGAAAATCCCAATCTAGATAAATATTAAAACATCGGATTACATCAATAATGACTGAAAAAAGTAAAAATAGTATAATATTTGGACAAATCCTTGATTAAATAATTGTTTTTTATTGTTTTTTCATCATCCTTGATACACATACATAATTATCGTACAACATTTGTGATTGCAACTCGAGCTCTTTCTATTTCAACATGGGTCTACATGTATTTTATATACATTGCACGCTACCCCATACTCATTCTATGAGTTTTGGTTCACCCTTCTCTATTCATAACAATGGGTCATATCTTATTCTCAAACATTCCACTCAATGCTTACAAAATAATATTCCATGACATATTTACTCTTTATGCCTACTATGTGGTAAATATATGCTCACCAAATGCATACCTCTTGGAAAGGAACACCCATAATGAAACATAAAATTGCATACCACAGTTCATCAATATGAACCTCCATTATATGAGGATGCACACCAATTGTCTAAAGGAGGTCCTTAAAATGTTGATGATGATTGTGCCGAGAGGCGCTCTACAACCCAGTATGAGGGAGATCTTGTAACACGTGTCGAGTGTTTGTCGAGTAACAAAATAATACAAAGTAAACAAAAAAGAATAATACAAAGTAAAAAGTAATAAATATTATGTCGGCAGTAAGCAAATAAGAATAATACAAAGTAAAAAGTAAATATGAGGGATATCTTGTAAAGTTTGTCAAGTTTTTGTCAAGTAATAAAATAATACAAAGTAAAAAGTAATAAATAATATGTCGGCCATAAACAAAAAAAAATAATACAAAGTAAAAAGTAAATATGAGGTAGATCGTGTAATTTATTTTTCTTATGTCTGCTATAGTAATTTATTTTTACTAGCTCTCCTTGAATAGCTCCTTAAGTGCAATACCTGAGCCGAGGTTTGCACCTCGAGAGATTTGATCCCTCTCAGCGCTTGATAGAGCCTAGGATTTGGATCTAGGCTGGTCTTATATCACTTGTGTAGGTTAGACTCCACAACAACAAATTTAAATCCTAAATTTGCTTAAGTAACAAGAAAATAAAATGTTTTACCAAAATATGGATTTGAAGAGTTAATAAGTATATTACTAATAAGAATATTGCTATAGTTTGATGACCATGAGAAAAACCTTCTACAAGAAAGAGAAGGATAGATCTATTAGATCTTTTGTATCAAAATGCAAGAGGAAGGCCTCTATTTATAACAATGGGAAGCTACTCTATGTACATTCCACCTTAAGCGAATCAGAGAGAGAAAAAAAATAAGAGACAAAAATGGGTCCCAAGAATTAAACTTGTTGAGCTATCCATATACAAACTCTCATAAGAGAAGAAAAAGGAGAAAACCCCATATAAAATCTCCTCCCCAACAAAGAGAAAAGGGAATAAAAACATGTGAATGTAGGAGGAATAAAGATGACCCCAAAGGACAACTTCTTTCACCCCAAGCATCGATTATAATTGAAGAAAATGAGGCTAGGCCAAAGGTTTAGTGAATATGTATACAACTTTCTATTTAGTAGGATAATACTCTAAGCTAAGAATTGGATGAGCTATTAAATCAAGTGCATGTAAATCTCAATGTGTTTTTTCCATTGATGCTTTGCTGAGGTATGTGAAATGTGTATGGAACTCTAACTACCACACCAAATAGTAGTGGGATGGTTAAGTTGAATTCCAAAATTTATCATCAATTACCCTATCCAAAGAAGCTCTTGACTTGAAAATTACTCAACTCCTATAATATATAGTGCAATTGTTGATTAGGCATCTTACACGACCATAGAACATGAGTAGATTCAAGGTGTTATACAAAAGAAAATATGGAATTTTGATCATCAACTAAACCAGCCAAATCTAAAAATTAGTGAAACCTGCAAGATGAGGACCACTCGTGGTATACTGAATGCCAAAATTGGTAGTACCCTGAAGGTATATTAAAATACACTTTGTTATATTATAGTTCCTATCATGAGGATATTGAGAGAACAAAGAGGTAATTCCAATTAAAAAACAAACCTTAATATATGTATGAATCAAATACAGTAGACTCCCAACTAGTTTCCCATACAATGAAGGAATAGTGCATGGTGTAGGGAAACTAGAATGAAGTTAAATGCTTGACTAAAATAGAGTGGCCACATTGTTAGGATTTTCCTATACTCCATCCTAGTCCTACCAACCTTTCAGTTGTTTTCATTATCAGTCTTGCATGCAGCATGCATTGCATGCATCTGCATGCTGCCCAGCCATCAGGTTCACACCTCCAGCACCTAGTCCCTAGTCTTCCAGCACTCGGGAGATTATTTCTACTCAGATTGAGCCCTCCTATCCAGTGATGCACCCACTTCTCACGTACCACTTTAGAAGGGCCCCTTTTCTCACCTACCACTCCTGTTGTACTTCAATTAGTTGAGTTATCATTAGTTCCTTCCTTGATTTAAGGCCCGACTGACTCTCAACTGACTATATCACTCTGATGGACCTCCAATGAGACTTGAATGCCCATTCTGACTCCAGATAGCTCCTCATGTGCCCTCCACTGAGCCTCCTTCATTCAGTTAGTGCCTCCATGTGCCAGTTACACCTACCACACTCAGTTAGACTCAGTTTGACTAATTGTTAACAGTTACTTGTGCATTGATGACTCCACCGATGATGAGATAAGACTTCTAGTTTTGCTTGATGACACTCCACTGATTTTGGATCTATCCATGCAGGCTAATTTGAGTCACACCTAGTGTATTCGAATCCTAAGCATTGTATATTTACTATTTCATTATTCAGATTAATGTAAGATGTGTAATCACTCTACCTCTATCTGAGTTCCATTGGATCTATGTTCTGTTGCACTATACTTCTTCTATTTTCCTAAATTCTTTCATTGTGATGTTTACATCATCTCTTTGGATCCACTGTAAGTATTTTTACATGGTATCAGAGCCATATGAGAGTATATTCTACCTCCATTCTTGAGAGTTTTTTGCAGGTAATTTGAAGTTCCAGCAGTTGCAGCAGCAGTTTCATCCTTCCATTCACTCCATCAGTTAAGATGAGCAATTCAAATGATCCTCTCTCTCCTAGAATTCGCACCCCTTTCAATTATTTTGATTGGAAGGATGACATGGAAGTGTTATGGAGAAAGAAATCTCTATACAGAGTAACAATGGGGAAAGAAGTTGAACCACATGCAGCTGTGGAGAAAGCCAAATATCTAAATCAATTAGATGTAGCTTTTGGTTACATGTGCATTTATATTTCTAGAGATCTATTGTTTCATCTCGAAGGGTTGAAGACCCCAAAAGAGGTATGGAAGAAATTAGAGGGTCTCTTTGGAAAACAAGATGAACTAAGAGGCCATGCTCTAGAAAATCAATTGATTTCCCTACAACCAAGTGATTTTGAGAGCATTTAGCAATTCTTCTCGAAATTTAAATACTTGGTTATGCAATGCAAGCAGTGTGGCATTGAGAAAAAGGATGAGCAATTGGTTCTCTCCATTCTGAGTAAGCTAGGATCTCCATTTTCTGTCATTGTATCTACCTTCCACTCTGGGAGAATGTCAATCCCTAGATGGAAGATGCCAACCTTAGAAGTCTTTACTGTAGCCCTCATTCAAGAAGAGGACAAATTGATTCAAATGGGTGCCATTAAGGCCTCCAAAGATCTAGCTCTTCTAGCTGGAGAATCCAGTAGGACGAATGTGAAAGGGAGGAAAAAAGACAAGGATAAGAAGTCATATAAATCCAAGCTGAATGATAAGTCAAGTCCATCAAAAGGAGCCTCCAACTCCAAGAAGGACAAACATAATAGATATGAATGTCCCTACTGCAAGAGAGGATACCATCTTGAGAAAGCTGCATGCACAAGAAAATAGACCTACTAACCAAGCTTCTTGAACATAACAAAATTGCTATTCCAAAAGATGCAAAGATGTATGATTCTGGAAGTGGATACGATGGTCATGAGGATTTCCATGCATTGATGGCTGGTTTTTCACAATCAAAGGCCCTCCTCATAGATTCTAGAGCCTCCAACAACATGGTTTCCTCTGAAGAATCATTTTCCTCTTTAGATCTCAAAGATGGGCCTACTATTCACATGGGAGACAACTCTCATATCTCTGCCAAAGGATTGGGTACAATACATATGGAGCATGGCAAGTTCAAGAATGTTCTATTCGTTCCCCCCTTGACAGCAAATTTGTTGTCTGTATATCAGATGAGTCACATTGGATCACCTAAGAAGGTGACTTTTGGTCCCAACACAATTGAGATTATAGAGATCTCTACTGGGAAGACTATAGCGAAAGGGTTTGCAAATCATGCCTCCAAGGCATATGAGTTCTCTCATTTTCTACCCTTCTCTCTTCCTACTCCTTCGGAATCTGATGAAGATTCAAGTGACTCTTCTTCTAATGAAGATGAAGATCAGGATCTTGATGTTGAGATCAAAGTTCAAGAACATTCAGATCTAGAACCAACACATGTTCTCAATCCAGAGCCAGGGCAAATATGGGTTCACACAGTCCTTGCACCTACTGAGAACACAGTTGAGGATTCGTTTGATTACAGAACTACCAGACTTCAACATCATGCAAACCTTGCATTGTGCCATCTACCTCTCCATGAGAGATGTAGCATGATGGTGGGGTTCTCTCTTCCATCCCTTGGGAAGACTCATCATGATCCATTCGTTCCAGTTGCAGAAAGTATTCCTAAAAGACTTGCTTCATCCAATAGATCTTCTACATAGTGGGAGGCACATCAGAAGACTAGATCCAGATCTCGCACCTGCTTTGGCATCCTACAGAGGATCAAATTGCCAAGTTTTTTGCAAAAAGTTTTCACTAATGAAAGCTTATTTCTTTTCTACTTAGTATGATGGTTCTTGAGTTATTTACTATTATTTTGAGGGGGGGTATTTTTCCCACGAGGTTTTCCCCATTTTTTTGGTTTATGGACATTTCTTATTTTGTCATTTATTTGATTGTATGGGTGACCTTTGGTCCTAGTTACTAGGGCCCAGGATGGATTAAGGGGGGGTGTTAGGATTTTCCTAACACACATGCTTTCAATCATCCATGCCAAAGGATCAAAGAAAATCAAGTGAATATTTCTATTGAAAAAAGGAGATCCCTTTTAAAACTTCAAGAACCCACATACCAAGAAAATAATGTGAAGGACCAAGAGGTATAATATCAATTTTCTCCTTAATTTGTGTTGAATAGTTTGAATCATGGATGTATAATTACTTGTGAGAATTAAATCATCCACATAATGAATCAAAATCAAGATATCTACACCCAAACTCTTAGTGTAAAATGTAGCATTAGAATGACAATGATTGAATCCTAAAAGGAAAAAAAAATCCATATTCTCATACAAAATTTGGGGATCTTGTTTGAGACCATATAGTGAAAATTAGAGCTTGCAAAAAATTAAAGGATCCTACACAGAACCATGTTGGAATATTTAATGATGACTTGTGAGGTGTTGTTGGTTATATCTCTCAAAGAAGGTGTTGGTCCCCATAGACAAATCAGGTTGAAATGATGTATGCTTGGGCAAGATAGAAGTCAATTATTTAGAGATATTAGAGCTATATATCTTTAAGAAATTTGTTTTGGATACATTATTTTGAAATTTCTTAATCGGATTAGGTTATGTACAACATTAATAGATGTAAAGGCATTTTTCAAAGGAAATTCACAGAATGCTTCAGAATATATGAATGGATGAAAGTGAATTTTAACAGATGGAAGGCTATATTTATTCAACAAGTGACTATTAAGGACAAATTTCTTGAATCTAGGTAAACTTTGAACATACTGAAGCTTTAGGATGAAGCATTTCAACAATTCTTATAGATTTGTAAAGAAAAAACACAAGGAATGAAAGTAATGCAACCATATTTTACATGCACAACATAGGTACGAAACTCCTTACAATTATGAATCAGATATAAAATATTTAAAAGATATAACATAGGCATACATTTATGAATCTCTGGCAGATCTTTTATCTCCAAATATCATGAACATCAATGATATCATAATGGAATTGAACACTGCATCAATTTTCTATTAATCTCATGGATATTTACATAGAAAACATAGTGGAATAACAATGGACACACTGAAGAGAGGGAAAAACATCTCTCTGAAAAATTGATGTGTCTTTAATATCTTACATAACCAAAATTACATAGGCTCCTCCTGTGACTCGACTCTACAAAACTTAGACAAATAAATTCTCTACTAAAATTTCCAGCCATTAACACTGATTACAATTCATTTTATATAGAGTTTGGAAGTAACCAAATTCAGTTTCTTACACTCTAACATAAAAGTAAATAGAAGTCAAATTATTTACAAAAGATTTTTTACAATTATCTTTTCCAACATCTAATGTTGAACTTGACATTTTAACTCCTTTTGTTGGAAGTCTTCTTTTTACCCCTCATATACAAATTTGGTTGTCTTGAAGGCTGTCCTATGGGCCCCACTGGAGGGCTGCTAACTTGGTTCATGGGGTGCATCATTTGAATATTAAATTTACTTGTATGTGTCATAAATGAGATGGGAGGTGGATGGTTCACAAATGTGATTGGTACCTGAGCTGATGATTATGTTGATGACTTATCAAACTGTGCACTTGAACGTTTGCTTGATGACTATACTAGAGGTTATGTTGTTGATGCTATGGGTGGAAACACATGCTTATGGTATTGGATGACCATTGGCCATTCCCTCCCCAAAGGATGTTTATGGGATTTTAGATATTCTAAGGAAATATCAACATTAGTATATTTCTCATATGAGATCGGCTCCAATATCTTGGCAGTATTCTTCAATCCCACCCATATCTCAAAACAATTTTTTATTCTTTCAACTGCTTGTTGTCCTTCTATTTCCCCTTCCAATGGATATAGATGGAAATCATATTTATTTTGATTAAGATTCTCTTTGTAAGTATATTTAGGGTAAGCATCTCCATTGCCATCACATGGGGAAGACATTCCTAAATTTAGTACATATTTGAATAGAGCTTTAAAAGAACTTATTTCATTAGTCAGTGGTTTGACATTATCCTTCATTCTAAAAACATAGATATGTTTCATAATCACTGATCTTGCTATTTTAATCATCTGAGTCCTACTGTCAGTGCCCTTTTCAGCCAATTTATTTTCCACGGACTTTATTTTTGCATTATTCTGAGTGGCCATATCTAATTCATCTTGGATAACCACAAAGTAGTCCCACTTTTCCATGAACCACTCCTCAATATTTTCCCAATTAGCTTGTGTTATTCTTCTCAGTAATTGTTCTCCTTGAACATTGGTCTGGAGAGAGTTTATTTGACTCTTTAGATCTCCCACTTCTCTCTCCAATTCTGTAATATCATCTTCTTTCTTACTCACTTCATTTTCCAGTTCAAGGATTCTATTATCCTATGTTTCCAAATGATTTTGGGCTTCATCAAGTTTACCTTTTAGGTCATTGTATTACTCAATAGGTTGAGGACTTGACCTCCAATTTCAATGTTCTTCTTCCATTGCATCTATATCAATAGTCTCTAAAGGAGCAGCCTGTAGTTCACTTGTAGCCTCTGCCATATTTAGTGATGCAAACTGACTTTCTACTACTTATGTTGCACTTGATGCTTTTGTTATACCTATTGTAGGATGACTCTCCATTGGAACTACAAGGATTGGTATTGTGGGATGAATATTTGCTTGAATTGCAAGAGTTGAGGTTGTATTATTCTCCTTAGTGGATACTTTAGTTGTTGCTAACTTCAAATTTGAAATTTTCTAGTGTAGATTATCATTTTTCTCCTTCTTTCCTCAGATAACTGTTGGAACTCTATCATGCTAGCATAAATTATCTCATTTTCCTCATGTGCCTATTTCAATTCTCCAGTCTATATTGGATCTATTGTGGGCATCTTTAATTTATTTTTCAGTGTGGCTATCTCATTGACCTTTTCTTCCATGATTGATCTAATCTAAGATACATCAGAGGGATCAATTGCTAATGCCACCAATTTTGATTCCAATGAGTTGATGGTGATTTGTTTGGACCTAGTAGTCCATTTTTTTTATATTATATAGTTTTTCAAACTTTTTGAGAGCCAATCTGAGATTTTTTCTCTCTTCTCTAATTTAAAAATTTCCGTAGACATCATATTACTACTTTACTTATAAAAATCCATTTTATCAATCCTATTGAACTATTTAAAATTCACATTATGTTTGTTTTCTACCTAATCACTTAGCTAGAATGGATTATCCACTTTAGGTTCCAAGACATAAAATATTAGTGTGTCTTGTTGGTGGTATTCCACTGATATCAATCTCCTTCTGTTGCTGGGAGGTATTGTCTCAGTTCTTTCACCATCTTCATTCCTTTCTCCCTTACATTCTTGTAACCAACCTGAAGATCTGTCCTTAAAGGGACTAGTTCTGTTGATGAAGAACCTTGTATCTTTTGAGTAATGGTAAACTCAATAGAAGGATAGTTGGCATACTGAATTTGGGGATTTCTTGGAAAGTATGGATTTTTTCTCAGCTCAGTGATTTCCCTAGGCATCTCGACTTATTCTGACTCTGCTATTTTCACTAGTGATTGTTCATCACCAGTTGTTGTTGTTTTGGCCCTTTTGGGGTCTGGGACCCGCTGGTCTTGATCAATATAAATCTCTTCGGATTTGTTAGCTTCCCTCTCTTGTCCAATCAACTGGTGTTTCCTTTCGTCTTCTTAAAAAATATTAATGGCCTCCTAGACTTCTTCCCAAGATTCTTTGTTTGCTAATCTTTCCCAAAGAGGTATGGTTGGGCATACATATGATGATTTTTTATTTTCAAGCCTTAGTTTAGATACAACTTGATGTGGATCATATGTAGCTCTTTCATCATTTTCAAGATTCAACTGAGTCGGGTATTCTTATACATACTGGGGAGCATTTATCCGTCTTATGATAAGAGGTGCCACTTCTTGTGGCAATAAAAATGACCTAGTCTGTCTGAAGTGTTTGAAGTGTAATTTATCTGAGCCCATCTTCTGTTTGACAAATTCCATTGCAAATATTTTAGGTTTAAGGAAGGTATGCAACCTGTATGGCTCTTCCTCAAAGCCATATACCCTGATAATTGTGTGATATTCATATAAAAACCAATCACCCACCTGGATCTCTGAGGTGAATTGAAGATGTTTCTTATTGTCTGGTAGCATTCTGGGAGGGGAGCTATCATGTATCAGACGGTATGCAACTTTCATTACTTTATCTGTGAATTCTGAAAAATTTGAGTTGTATGTTGTCCTGAGTCCCAAGTCAATCCACTCATAGATTGGAATCTATATTCCTTAATCATATGTGGCTCCCAGGACCAAGTGGTTGAAGCTTTCAAAATTTTGATAAAAGAACATGAAAAATAAGTACGATGGGAACCTAAAATACTCAATTGTAAGAAATTCCTCCTATTTTTCATAAATCTTATCAAATAGGTAGGTACGAACGTCAAAGTGAGAGGGGTTTCTACTAGGTTCAGTGGTCAATCAGTCAATTTAGGGTAACTTTTGCCAAATTAGGGCTAACTTACGAAATTAGGGATTTACTAAATTAATGGAATAAATAAGGATTTTAGTAACAATGCTAGATAATAGTGACAAAACGATACCCGACTGACAGCTAGAGGATGATTTGGACTGTTTAGTGTTGACTTAGACCATATAGGCTTCGCACAAGGTTGACCTGGTACGCTAGTTGTCGAGAGCATGATTCTTTGGGATAAAATGATCTAGTAATATTTTAAAATAGGGCAAAAACAATTATCCCTTTTGTAAAATACACTTTACATGTATGAAAATGAGGTGGAGGGAAAAAAACGGTAACGGGGGCCTATATGACAAGTGGAAGGTGGGATGAAGGGTGAGATGGATAGCATGTAATACCCCCAGTTTTGACTTGGAATGTGTTTAATCAAAATTATGTAAATGATGTAAATATGCTAGAATGTATTCCTAGTGTGGAGCTCAAGGCCAAAGCCCAACTAGTGAATGGGTAGGCATGTATGACGTATATATTTTTATTTGGACCATATGGTTGTCTTACCATGGAAATTCGAAATGTATGTAAATATTATGTTGGAAATTAATAAAATGGTCCAATATGGATGTGTAAAGAGAATTATAGGGTCTATGATTCCATTAGATGGGAAGAGGATGGGGGCCTATGGTGAAACCGAATCCTATGCTGCCATGTGTCAACCTTGGAACTCATTCAGAATCTTCCATGTGCCTTAAATAAGCCAATTAACTTCTCTTGAATATTTAATCCAATCATTGAATGCATGTGGGAGGTTGGTGGGGAAAATCATCTCATGTATTTATTGAAGCATGGGGGTTGTGACAGTTACGTTAGCTATCAACTGTCCTATTTCTTCTATGGTCAGAATATATGTTAGTTTTGTTTTCACCTTACCTCATATCATTGGATTCAACACTCTTTTGATCACTCTCTCATACTCTCATGCATGTTTCTACACTACATAGAATTTTACATTGTTGTTCATGACTATTACTAGTCTGTGCTTAACTCAAAAATTGGATTTGGAAGACATAGTTGCATTTTTGGAAGGGAAATAGATGGTTGTAGGTGAGCATGGAGGTGAGGAAAGCTAGGAACCTTTACCCAATTTTTTTTTCTACTTTGGATGCTTGAGAATACATGGACTAACATTGTAGGAGGTTCTCCATTAGTATACATCATGTTGGACCCTTACTGCACACATTGGTAAGCATTGTAAGGGTTGGATTTCCTAAGGGAACCATGGATCAGTGAAGGGAAATGCCTTCCTTGTGTTGTGTGGGGCAGGTGGAAGGAGTGCCATGGCTATGATGACTTACTGAGACCCATGTAGAACTCTAGTTGAGATTTTGGTTAAGCATAGAAATGGGTTGTGTGGGATGAGAGATAGAAGCCTATAGGTATTCCCTTCGCCTTGGTGGCCTCATAGCCTAGCTTGGGGCTGGCCTCTTAGTAGAAAGAGCATATGTTGGATAGAGTGGCTATGGCTAGGTGGTAAACCGCTCTCACATAGCTAGTTTCTTGGATCTTCTTCGTTTAAAGATAAGTATTCTTATGTATTTGATGTGCCATGTTTTTATTTGTATTCATGTGATCATTACACCTATAATTTAATTGTATGTGTGTGGATCAATTCAATTTCTATTTTGTGTTTTATTGCATGTCTGCACATGCATTTGGTTGTATGAATTCATAATTGTGGCTATGGGACAAACTTTTGAGGCCCCGATTCAGTTAATGTCCCCTCCTGCTGGTCAGAAAGAGGGATGGGGACGTGACATAGCGGGAGTGATATGACCCACATGATAAATGACATGCGGGGAGACGAGCTAAGTTGGAAAGAGGGATGAACCGTAAAGTGCTTTTGAAAAGCTAGCAGATACCACTTATGGTTTACCATAGTGGTAATGCACCGATGATTGGTGGTTTAGGAAAACTGTGCTCAATGAGGCACGACCAATTACCGAGGAGAACATGTACTTGCCAATTTTGGGGAAAACGCGCACCCAAGGCAAATTTTTAATTTTTGCAACTTATCGACATGATTTTGATTTGAGTCATTGATCTAGATCAAGTGACGATGAAATTTCATGTGCACTTCCTCCCCTTATCTTCCCTGCATTTTATGGGCATGTGTGATCTGTGGGCCATTGGATCTTCTTGGATCTAATGGCTTCCAGACATTCGAATTGTAGCGCCCATCTTGAGGCCCTCGGGTTCTAGCCATTGGTTATATTTAGTCTTCCTTTATCATTCCTTAAAATTTCTTATCTCTCCAAGGATGAAAAATGAAGAAAAGGTGTTATTCTTGACATTTCCATAGGATATTTTCCTCAAGAAAACTCCAAGTACTAACATCGGCTCCATGGGGATGGAGGTATTCTCTGTAGGACTCTGACTATAGTAGGATTGTGTCCTTTTCCATTGGGCTATGGGGTCTTCTTCTTCGATGAGGTGTTGATCACATTGAATCAAAAATTTTAGCTCAACAATTTATTTATTTACACTGAGATGGAAATAATAGGAATTAAAGTACTGTAAATGGAAGAAAAACAGTATAAAAAGAGTACTAATATACTATGTACAATAGCTTTTGGAACCTGATTTTAGTACAAAAAAAATATTTTCATAATCCTACCATTGACAACAACTTCTATCAATTCCCCTTCCAGTTCATGAAGCTTGTAGGTGTTGTCTTCCAGCATTTTAGTAATGATGTAGGGGCCTATCTAGAGGTTTTCAAACTTGCCATGCTTCCCTCTATATTCCCTTCTTACATCCCACTTCAGGACTAAATATCCTGGGTGGAGATCCCTTTCCAAATATCTTATGTCAAAGTTCTTTTTAATCTTTCTCTGGTGTTCCTATAGTTTTACATTTACCTGCTCTATTTCCTACTGAAGCTCTATTAATTCAATATATATTCTCCTTACCATGTTGTTTGGTTCTGATGTTTCATGCTAGATTAACTTGACTACTGATAACCCCAATTGAATAGGTAGTACTGCTTTTGTTCCATACACCAACTAAAAAGGAGATGTGCCAATTGATCTTTCGATACTTATTTATTCTATCAGCCCACAATGCATATATGATATTTACATCCTAGGCATTTTTGTTGTCTATCATCATATTTTTAATATTCCTCAACAAGATTTTGTTGGATGACCAGCAAAACCATTCCCTTGAGGATAATAAGTAGCGGAATGACCCAATTCAAAATTATACTTTAGAAAACAATCAACCATTTTAACATATCTGAAGGCAAGAGCATTGTCATTAATAATCTTCCTTTGGCATCTAAACCTTGAAAATATGTTTTCCTCCAAGAATTTCATGATCACATTTTCATTTTCCAATCTAGTGGAGATGGATTCTACCCACTTTCTTAAATAATCAGTAGTAGTCAAAATCCATATGTGCTGGTTGTTGGAGTTAGGATTTATTTCTGCAATGAAATCCAAACCCCACTATTGGAATCGTGTTGATGTAATGATAGGCTTTAGGGGCAGAGGTTTTAATTTATGTTTCCCTACAAACATCTGACATTCTACACATTCTCTCACAATATGGTTATTATTAGCAAAAAATTTTGGCCAATAATATCCATCCCTCAACACTTTGTATGTTGTGGCTCTCCAAGCATGATGACCTCCACATACTCATTTATGAAATTATGTGATGATGCCTTATGTTTCCTCCTCAATTACACAATTCAACGATATCCATTGAGGATATTTCTAGTACAAATATTCATACAATATGAAATATTTAACTAGCTATAAGTTTAGAGACCTTTCTTCTGGTTTTGTTAGATAATCAAGCATTTTAAATTCACCAAATAGTAAAAAATGTTTCGATACTAGTCATATTCTTCAAATTTTCTATTTACTTTCATTGTGTCACTTTGAGAATCTTGAATATATTTTATCCATTCTTTTTTTGTCAATTCTGAAATCAAATTCAAGTCTAATGCTTCACAATTCGACTCATCCAACAACTTAGACAATCCCTGGCCTTTAAACATCTTAGTCGGTTTGATTTCTAAATCATACTCCTGGATTTTAGCAATCCATTTGCCTCTTTTTCCTTCATTATTAGTTTGACACCAAATATATTTAATTTTTCTATGGGAAACATATGCAATTATTTGATAATGTAAAACATAACATCTGAAAGATTTCAAAGCCATAACCACTACATATGCTTTTTTCTCCATGAGATTGTATTTCAATTCAGCATCTCTTAGAGATTTATTGAAAAAGGCCATGGGCTTTTCATGTACATCACAGTTCTTTTGCAAAATAACAACTGCAATTGTGTGAGAGGAAGTAAAAGAAAATATCAAGAAAGGTTTTGTATAATCAGGACTAATCAGCACTAGTGTTTCCCCAATGGATTTCTTCAATGCTTCATTTTCTTCTTTATTCCATTTAACATCATTACTCATTACCTATTTTGAGCATGTTGGTGATAGTTTTAATCAATTTAGCAATATTAGGAATAAATCTCCTCAAGACGTTTGTCCTTCCTATGAATGCCTGTACCTCTTTCTTATTTCTGGGTGGTTCAAGTGTTTGTATGGCTGCCACTCTTTCAGGATCTATCTCCACTCCATCTTTAGATACTATGTTCCCTAGCATCTTACGTTCTCTCAAGGCAAAACTAGATTTCTTGGGGTTTAGAGAAAGGCCATATTTTCTACACTTTTTGAAAGTCTACTTTAAATAAGACAGATGTTCTTCATCAGTCTTAGAGAATACAGTCATATCATCTAGATACATAACTATGAATTTGTCTCTTTCTCCAATAAATGCTATGTCCATAGCACATTGGAAAGTTGCACCTGCATTCATTAACCCAAACGGAATCTTATCATACATAAAAGTTCCCCAGGGAGTGGTAAAAGTTGTTTTTTACCTGTCTTCTTTACTCATGGCCACTTGATTATACCTTGAAAATCCATCCATCATAGATATAATGTCCACTTCAACAACTTTCTGTATAATTTGATCCATCTTGGGAAAAGGATAATTTCCCTTGAGAGAACACTTGTTGAGATTCCTGAAGTCAACACAACCTTATTTCTCCACTCTTTTTCCTTTGAAGGACCAAATTAGCAACCCATTCGGAGCATCTAAGAGGAATTATTATTTTAGCATCTAGTAATTTCCTCACTTCCCTTTCTCTAATGGGTATCAAAATAGGATTTGTTTGCCTGAGTTTATGCCTGAAAGGTTTTTTTTCCAGGATTCGAAGGGATCTTATGATCAATTATTGAAGTGTCATAGGTTCTAAGGTCTTCATACTATTAGGATAATTAATACTCCATCCTTGTCCTACTTAGAATTATTTTCATTTACCTAGCTATTGATGATGTCATTTCCCCCCTAGTGGTGTGAAGATGTCATCTAGGACCCATTAGCCACCTAATGTGCCATGCACGCATCATTGTAGGACCACATGAGTCAATTTCCTATATTTTAGGAGCCAAATTAGTGTTCTAGTTAAGTCCACAAGAGTTAGCTAACTCTTGTGACGGGGTTATGCTCCGATTGCCACTGTTTGTGGCCTCATGCACCCTTTTTTGAGTGATTTTCATGAAAAAATCACTAATGCGCCCCTTTTGGTCAATTAACCGAATATGTCTTCAATTAACTGAGTTTTGGTTTAGTTGAATTGAGTGTGGGTCTTTCAGAGCACTCCAGTGGTGACAATTCCTATGCTAGATAGACTGAGACTCGAATTCTCCTAAGTGATTCAAATTCCATCCATTGTAACATCATTGTTGACTATAGTCATTATTGAATAATAATACACATTTCTGTTTCTATCTGAGTTCCAATGCATGATTAATTTTACTGCTCATTTCAAAACATTTTTCACTATAATTCATCTTTTATGCTCATTCTTTTCACTGTGAGGTATTCTCAACTCTATGATCTACTATGATCTACTATGTTCTAGAATTTCACATGGTATTAGAGCTCAAAGAGTGTAGGTTTAGAAGCTTCTTTAAATAGTGCACCAGAAGCCTCTAGATTTCCACAACAAATCTTGGTGCCATTGCATTGAATTCATTGGAGAAATCCTTTGAGGCCTAGTGTTACAATGTAATTTTCCACCTTGTGAGCATCAACACTCTTTGGCCTAGAGGATCCATTTTACTGACTCAGATCCACTTTTTATCCTCCAGAGACACTATTTTTTCCCCTGTACACTAGCTGCATCATTACAGTGGGCGTACCTGTGAGTTGCATCACTATAGCCCACGGGTAGCATGTAAAATGGTAAAAATCACTAGTTAATTACTTTTTACTCCCAAAAAGCGGTCATAGGGTGACCTTTGGCCCTCCATTTTCCCCAGGAATGCCTCGATGTGTCCTTTCACGTACCTTTGAGAGGACTATATATTGAGCACATATGGCTTATGGACAGGAGGAGAAAGGAGAGCAAGAGAACTCTAGTGGATTTATGCCCTATCTTGAGTCTACACTCATCGATCCTTGTAGTTGTGAACGCTTTATGTTCACCTTCCAAACTCCTATCATAGTTTGACTTTTCCATTCCATGGAGGATTGAAGTGGTGGAGGCACAAGTGGATTGACCCGGATCTTGGTTCAGATTGGTTGCCGACAAGAGGTTGTATCATATTGTACTTCTTGTTATTTATTAATAGAAATACTCATATTCTCATCCATCAATGTTGTGAATGTGTTTATATTACATTGGGTTGCATTTACTTATAATATCATGGACCATTGCTATTGATGATGTTAATGTCATTTATATATTATATGCATTTGTTGTATATTGGTTGTCAAGACTAATTTGTAGGTTCAAGGGCACGGATTGAAATCTCTAATAGGGATCTACATCAAACGTTTGGATCGAGGTTGGTTATCTTCTTCATTATCTTAGCAATTTCATTTATATAGAATAGCATTGGGAATTGAGTTAATTTATGGTAGTCAGTTGTCTGCTGTGGTCCACTCCAAGCCATAGGAACTTTTCTCCAACACAGAAATGGCGACTCCGCTAGGGAGAACATCCATTTTTGGGGATCTTTTTAGCATTAGTCCTTATTTAGAGTTGTTGTTTGTGGAAGGTCTGTGTCATTAATTGGCCATTAGGATACTCTATAGAAAACACCCTTTTTCTGAGCCATTGGACTCTTTGGTTGCTCATTTTCTTTTCCCTACCCACGGGTGAGCTTAGCTCTACCCACGTCTACCCACTTCTGTTTGAACTATAGCCCGCGAGTACCCACAGGTTTTCCTTCGAAGTAGAGTACAACTCCGGATTTTGTTGTTTCATAACCTTTGGTTGTTGCTAGGTTGATTTTGAGTGTTCCCGAGTCTTCTTTGGCCTTGTTCCTAACCATTCCAAGCCTTGTTTGTGACCAGAACTCCTCTTTTCTCTTGGTTTTGAGCCTCATTGGTTTTTACCAATTTTTAATTTGTAATCTCATTCCATTGGCTGAGTCTTACTATTTAGGATTTGCTAGGTTGTCTTAGTGATCTCCCTTGCATTTCTATAACTGAATAGTAGGATTTTGCTTGCATTTTTCATTTCATTATATTGAAAAATACAAAAAACATAGTTTTGCATTTTCCTTTCGTTTATAAGTGAAAATACAAAAAAAATTACTTTCATGTATTGCATTTTACATTGATTGCTTGCTGCTTTCATTTAGGTTCTGCTTGTGCATTAAAAATATAAAAGAGTTGCATTTTTTATTTCGAAACTGTTGGATTGATTTTGCATGTTAGTGGCATTGTTTTTATTGGATAGATGAGTCTAGAGTTGGATGATTTTGCATGCTATTGAGTCATATACATCACTAGTTTCACGACCATATCCTTTGAGTAACCATAGCCATTAAAATTAACGCTTAATCTAAAATTGATTAGAACAATTTTATTGATAGGGTACACAAACTAGCATAGGTTTAGAGTCTTGGAATAGATCATTGTGAGTAAACAATCCAAGAATACTAGACGAAACATTATGTGTCTGACCAGGGAGTGGTGAAATCCATGGTATACATCAGTGTTCTCAGGAAGCTCTACTCAGACCAGAGTTAACCACGAGGTCATGGGAGGTTGGTTGCGAAGATATCCCTCCAATACCAGCTGAACATGGGAGATATTTCCAGGGTTTGTTCGTATCTGGGGACTCTTGGGGGATTTGACTGTCTTGCATTTCGGGCTTAGCTACCCTTCCCATACAACGGATCCCACCTGTGAATGTCCCCTTGAGCATTGGTTATACTGCGGTGACCATAGTTTCCTTACCTAGGTGTCACATAGGGTACTTGCAGTGGTTATATTGTTTGTGTCTTGAGTCACATAGAGGTTGGATAGCACAGTTGTTTGTTGTCGAGGGCTACGGCCCTTGGCACGCAGTGAAGCTTGGGTGCCTCTATAACTGATTATGTTACCTCCGGCTATAGTTTGGGAGTCTCAAGCCTCTCCTAGGCGAGACATACCAGCTCTAGTGTTGGGATCTCATCTAGCCACTCTGTTTGTCTGCTCTTGGCTGTAGTTTCTCTAGGTGTGTGCTTTTTATTTACTATTTTTGTTCGATAGTTTGGCCATTAGGGGATGCTGTGATTTTATATTCTCTCAGGAGATATCGTGGTGCGAAGTCCTACTCTCCATCGATATCGTCGGTTGGTTGGTTTACAACCGGTCGATCTTTCACATCGTGTTGCTAGGGGGCGTCGTTAGGATCCCTCTGAGTCTTCAGATTCTTATGAGACATACATCCTAGATGTCATGATTGCAGCACACTCTAATACTGAAGAAATCCCTAGGACTCCATGGGGTAGAGTTGAGCACACTTCAGGCACCCCTACTCCTTGTGAGGCATGAGGGGGTGATCCACCTGAGACCCATCCTATTTTGTTTGGTCTGGATCCACCTGAGACTCAACCTAGTTTGTTTGGTCCAAATCTTCCCAAGGATGACCCGTTAGATCCTTCGTTTCCACATAGTTATATATACGGGATTCCATAGTTACATGACGACACAGGTCCTATGATCAACCCTACCGTATTCTCTTTTGGTATGCCTAATTACAACATAGTTGATCCTTCCACTACTTTTGGTAGTCACGCTGGCACTAGTCATGGTGTTATCCACACTACACCCATTGGGGGTAACACCCTCTCTGGGGGCACCACATTGTCCACTCACACATATAGTATGGGGACCGGTCGCGTTCCTCCTAACAATGCTAATGTTGGAAGACAGTCGCCTCCTAGGACTACCCAACCTAATAGGAGCACTATTCGCAACCCGACTCACCATCTATCACCTAATACACATGTCGCTACTCATCAACCTATGACTACTTTCGCAAATGTTAACCCTCCTCCCAACCACAGTGGTGGACATATACTGCATAATTTTACATCTGATGTCGCTACTAGTAATGCTAATGTAGGAGGTGGGAATATACCTTATCCACATGGTCATAACGCCACCATTCCTGCTACTAGTAACACTAATGTTGGGGCTGGGAATACATCTCATGCTTATGGTCACCACATGAATTCTCATGATAATCCTCACACTTACACTGGGGGTGGGAACATACCCTATAATCCTCGTATTACAATACGGTTCCTGCTACGAATAGTACGTATATGCCCCATACTTATGGTGGCAACCCTTACTACAATACAATCGGTGTTCGCCATCAGTAGAACCCACCTCAATATGGTGCGCAAAACACATATATACCTGCTTAATCTCATACGGGTCAGGTCGGGGGAGGTTATCAACCTTACGACCATGGTCATGCTTATGGTCCATCAGGACCACATAATCAGTAGTTTAATGCTCATGGTAAAGCATTTGGTCCTTCCTATCCTTCAGGTTCTTATAATCAACCTTTTATGGGAGCTTATAATCAAGCTTTCCAGCCACAGATCTCGTTCCTTGCACGTTTGAATCTTATGGATCTTTCAAAGCTCATGAATGATCCGGTGTGTCACGATCCTAGTTGGCCTTGGTTCCTACCAAACTTCCTTTAGACATTCCTAAGTTCAAGGGGAAAGGTGGTGAGGATTCGGGTGATCATGTCACGACGTTTCACCTTTGGTGCTCTTCCAACTTGTTGAATCATGATTCCATTAGATTACGACTATTTCAACACACCCTCACGGGGGCAGCTAAGAAGTGGTATGTTGAGTTTCCTGGGAACACTTATAGGGGATTCAATGAGATTGCTTTGGTTTTCTTGGATCATTTCTAGTTGTTGGTTCGTTGCGATACTGGTACTAAAATTTTGTCTACTTTTTGTCAGAATAAGGCCATGCATATTTCTAACCACATTCAAGAGTGGCGTCGACAGAAGTGACTAGTGAAAGCCAACATTCCTCTAGAGTTTCTATTGGAATGGTTCCTCAAGTCTCTACTCCCATAGATTTCTAAGGACGTTTCGATGTCCGGTATTATGACTAAGGAACAAGCCATCTTAAAAGTCCAGCAATTAGATTTACTATACTCTCAGTCTGGCATTTTATATGACATCATCCCCGACGCACCGAGAACAAGATATGACCCCAAGACAGTTCCTGGACCACATGCCGATGGCATTGTGGGATCCGCAAGTACTGACCCTGTAGATTTGGTGGCTAATCAAATGCAAAATTTGTCGCTAAACAAGTGTACTCCCAGACAGATTCACACCTTGTCCACTTCCACCCCATTGTCCAATGTACACATTGTGAAAACGACTAAACCATCAGGTAACCAACATCCTGGTAGTAAGAAGAAGGGGAGAAATAATCGTAAGGGTGGAAACAATGGGAACAATAATAGCAATCTCAATACCCCTCGTAAGGAGAATTCTAACCCTCCTCGGGAAGGCAGAAATGCTGGTGAGGACTGTAAACCTAGGCGTAAGGTGAAATTTCCTTGTAAGCTTTGTGGGGAAGATCATCTTACTCACTTGTGTCCTCGAATTAAAGAAGCATCGAAGCATTTGGCACAGAGCCCAGCTGTGTTGAAGGATCCCCTTCCTCATCATCATCAAAACATGGCTTTGCATGCTCTCGCCGCTGGTTATGGACCTAATGAGACTCCTACATCTTCTTCCAATACTAGTGGTTATGGATGCGTGAATATGGTCAAATCGGAGGTTAGTGTTCCTACTCGTCAACGCGATTATGGTGCACCACAACCTAACATGGGGAATGAGCCTCCTCCTCCTCCTAATAATTCATTGCATATCGAGAAGCCCTCTATTATGCCACAGATACCAAAAGGTGTGCTTAAGCGCTCTACGCATAATCCCAATGCCCAAGCCACCCAAAACTACTCCATTGTAGAATATATGGGCCAAACTCCGTGTGATATGTCAACTCTTGAAGTTTTACAGGCGTGTCCTTCTCAAAGGTATGCCCTTTTGTGTGCATTAGGAGTTCAGGATGGAGGGAGTCCCAACATCATCAAGTTCGACACTACTTATGTGCAATCTCACTTACCTTACCACGTGGCTTTTCAAATCCATGTGAAGTGCCTTAAAACTTTTGTCAAATGAACGGTGGTTGACGAAGGCGCTTCTGCATCAGTGATGTCATTAGATTGTTGGAAAGCTCTTGGCTCTCCTCCTCTACTTACGTCTAGTACCATGCTTACTGCATTTGATGGTAGGTAATTTAAGCCACATGGGATAATCCCTTCCCTTGTTGTCCACTTGGGAGGTAAACCTGTGCCTATTGAAGTCGAAGTGGTTGATGTGTCCATCGACTACAACCTTTTATTGGGTTAAAATTGGATGTACGCTATGAAATCTATTGCATCTACTGTATTCAGGATCATTTGTGTTCCACACGAAGGTAGGATTGTGACCATCGATTAGCTAGACTTCATTAATCCTCCCACAACATCTACGGGATCAGTAGTACCGTAAGTTATAGATTCCCAGTCAAAAACTGGGAGCATGGGTGTTGGTATGTACCCTTCATTGATGGGATATTATGATTTCCCTGCACCCGTGAACTTTATTGGAACCGTTTCCGATAATGCACCTCCTCCTTTACATAATGTACCGTTCCGAACTTCATACTTTGATGATCCATGGACTTTACCATCCACAGGTTCTACGTCTGGAGACATTGTGGACGTCAGGATGTCTATGCCACTTTCTCCTACTGAGCTTGCTTATCAGTATATTCAACAAGCCACTGCAGAGCCAGATCTCTCATCTCCTCAGACAGATGAGGAAGATTCCATTATGCTGCCATTTTGGAAGTCAACTCGTCTTGTTCGAACAATATCCTTGATGGTACTTTACCTTCGGATGAAGCTATTATTGAGGTAATGTGTGGTAGTGAGAGACCTTGGGAGGATATGCATCATCGCTCTTATTTCCTTCCCAACCTCGATCTCGTCGAGCAACAAGAGTTCAGGATGACTCTTACAGAGATGGTTGGTTACCCTGTGGCTCTTTTGGGTTCACATGAGATTTATGCGGAGGGGAACATGGCTAATATTCCCCCGACTCAATCGATCAACATCTCTCATACTCCCAGAAAGATTGAGAACATTTACATCGACGACGATTTCTCTTCTGAGGAGATTTCCATCTACACTGAATTGTTTACTGAACTTCAGAAAGCTTTCGCTTGGTCATACGAGGAGATGCCAAAAATAGACCCTATTATTTTCGAACACGAGATAAGGACGTATCCTCATGCTAAACCGATTCGGCAATGTCTTCATGCTGTTAACCGTAGGAAGGCAGCCGCTATCAAGGAAGAGGTGGAGAAACTGCTCAAAGGTGGTTTTATCTACCCCATTCCCCTTACCGAATGGGTGTCAAACCCTGTTCCTATTGATAAGAAGCAGGGAACGATCCCTGTATGCACGGATTTTAGAGACCTAAATCATGCATGTCTGAAAGACAACTTCCCCATGCCATTCATCGATCAGATATTGGATGCTTGTGCGGGAAGTGAGATTTTTTCGTTCATGGATGGATTTTCGGGGTATAACCAGATTCAAATCAAACCCGAGGACCAACATAAGACTGCATTCATTTGTCCTTGGGGTATGTTTGCATATCGGAAAATGCCCTTCGGCCTTAAAATCTCTGGAGCTACGTTTCAACATGCCATGACCTATGTCTTTCACGACCTTAAAAGTATAATTAGAGTTTTCTTGGATGATCTTGCCAGCCATTCTTGTAAGACAATGGACCACCTTAAGCACCTTCGTTGGATTCTCGAACGATGTATACACTACAAGATCTTATTGAATCCCAATAAATGCATCTTTGCAGTGAGGTCAGGTCACCTTCTAGGATTCATAGTTTCGAAAGAGGGTATTAGAGTCGATCCTCTTAAAGTTGAGGCAATACTTTGGTTGCCTCCTCCACGCAGCTTGTTTCAACTTTAGAGCCTCCAACGGAGAGCTACTTTTCTATGTCATTTTGTAGTCAATTATGCTAATCTTACCAAAGGTTTCGCACGTTTTTTGAAGAAAGACACACCGTTTATCTGGGATGGGCGAGCCCAACAGTCTTTCGATGCCCTTAAGAAAGCTTTGGTATCATCCCCTATGCTTAGTCCACCAAACTTCGCATGAGATTTCATACTTTATGTAGTTGCGTCTCAAGAGACGATTGGCATGGTCTTGGTTCAGGGTTATGATGCACTCATCGAGCATGTCATCTATTACCTTAGTCGAAATCTAGTAGATGCTGAACTGAGAAATACTCACGTAGAAAATTTGGCACTTGCGACTGTGGATGCAGTCCAACAGTTACGACACTATATTTTGCTTAGAAAAACCATAGTTGTAGTGCATATCAATCTGTTTTAGTTCATGCTATCACGATGCCTTATATGGGGGAATTACAATAAATGGATTGTGATCCTTTAGGAGTTCGATCTCAATTTTGCTTCAGCAAAGTCGGTGAAATCATTGGTGTTTGCTGAGCTTATGTCGGACCTTCCGAGACTTGATGAGGATGTCATCCATGAAGATTCCTTTTTGGATGTCATCCTTGGTATGGTGATGTCATTGTATATCTCCAAGCTTTGAAGTTTCCTCCGCATTATTCACGAGACGAACGACGACATGTGAAACATCACACTAAAGATTATACTATCATTGGTGACACTATGTATCACCGAGGAAAGGATTCTATTCTCCGTCGTTGCTTGACTCACGAAGGAGTGGAATAGGTGCTTAATGATTACCATGCTGGGGCATGTGGCGGTCACTTATCCGAGCTTGCTACAACCCAACGTATTATGCGAGTTGGTTGCTTTTAGCCTTCAATATTTAAGGATTGTATAAACATTTTGAAGAGATGTCACCCTTGCCATGTGTTTTCTCGGAATATACACTCGCATCCAGCGCCCCTTCATCTAGTCGTCACCATCGGTCCCTTCACCAAGTGGGGGGTGGATTTCATGGATTGCAGACCAGCTTTAGTTGGGGGGCATCACCATATTATAGTGGCGGTGGACTACATTTTCAAATGGGTTGAGGCCATGCCTACCATAAGATCTGACGATGCTACAGCAACCCATTTCGTATTCAATCATATTATTACTCAGTTTGGTATTTCGAAAGAGATTATCACCGACCATGGCAGTCACTTTCAGAACAAAATGATGGAGGATTTGTCTCTCAATCTTGGGTTTCATCAAGAACACTCATCCTCTTACTATCCCCAAGCAAATGGTCAAGTTGAAGCAGTCAATAAGTCTTTAAAGACCATTCTCCAACATACGATACAACAAAGTAAGACCAACTGGCACATTATGTTATATCTTGCTTTGTGGGCATATCGAACCGCAGTCAAGTCTACCACCGGGTTCTCACCATTTCAGCTAGTACACAGTGTGGAGTCGATTTTACCGATTGAATGCGAAATCCCTTCGCTTAAAATGGCCATAGAGCTTCTCCCTGATACGATGGGTCTTGAGCAACGTTTAATCCACCTTGAGCAGCTTGACGAGCATCGTCGAGATGCTGCCATGGCTATAGATGCCAATAAATGTCGTGTTAAGGTTCAGTACGATAGGTCTGTCCGTCCCCATAAATATGCTAAAGGTGACTTGGTCCTCTTATATGACCAAGCTAAAGAACCCTTTGGGTCAGGCAAGTTCAACCCCATGTGGCACGGTCCTTACATTCAGAGGCATGTCCTGGAAAAAGGATCCTATGAATTACAATACTATGAGGGGACTATCTTGAAGGAGCCTAGAAATGGGCTCTAGCTCAAGCAATATTACACTTGAACCTCTGGTTCAGGGTAATACTTTTGTATACTACTGTATAGTTACTTCTGTACATAGTTTAGCTTTCTTTTGGTTTTTGGGTCTGCTAATTAGCTTCCGTTTGATTGATAGATGTCAGCAAAGTTTCCTGCATTCTTAGGATTCGTGGATGGTGCTAGCCATCATACGCAGTAGCTTGCTTCTGCTGCCTGGGTTATTTTCTCACCTAACCACCTAGTTGTGTCCTCAGGAGGTGCTTGTCTTGGTCCTACATCTAATAATGTGGTTGATTATAGTGCCTTCATTGAGCTACTTCGGGATGCTATTTCACATGGTATCTAGTCTTTAGAAGTTCACCTGGATTCACAACTAGTTGTGTCTCAGCTGAATGGTCAGTACCGTGTGAGGGATCCTACGTTACTACGGAAATTCTTAAAGGTAAGACTCTTGGAACGAGGTTTTGTTTCAATTACATACATTCATGTTTTGAGAAGTTTTAATCATATATCTGATGCATACACTAACTATGTATTAGATTGGAATTTGTCACATTCCCAATGAAGCACATAATTAAAAGATACATTCATACATTTGTACATACACATATATAGTAGAACCGGTGAACCAAAGTTTTTATAAATAATATGTCCAAAATGGTAGTGTCATGATACAAAACTAGAGCTCGTAGCTCTCAAAATATACATATCGATACAAAATGGGAACCTGAGATGTCTAATCCCTACGAGGAGGCCTAGCTTCCTCCCTGACAGAATGTGTATGATAGAAATAATGCACTGCATTTGCGACACGCTGCAGTAGTCGCACCTAGTTGCTTGGCACCCCCACTACCTAGCACTGCATATCCTTTGGTAGCTACGCCACCTCTACCTGTGGTACCCTGGCGGTCATTCGTGATAGGTTGGACTGCAGAGTCTGTAGTGTCTGCTCTACTGTAGCACCTACCATCTCATCACCCCTGCCTCGGCGACGATGTCTCAGGAAACCATCGGGTCTCACTGGGCCCTTGTTTGCGAGAAAACAGTCAAACATTAATACATGATACTACCCCCAAAAAATATTTTTGCATTTACATCTACAATAAAAAATCCATAAAAATTTAATATACCAAAAGCCTAAAAGATTACTCACCAATGTCTCCGAACGCTGCATCTAGTGGGAGCGGCATGTCTCGATCCTGCCGAAAGTCTATCCATGCATAGGGGTAGTCCTCTATCGCTATGACTTGTCGGTCCCACCAGTGAAAGAAATCCTCTGTATATGGTGATTCTTGACGGCCACCACCCGGTCGTGTCAAGACCTCGGCCCACCAGGGGTCATGGCTGGGTCGCAGAGACTATGAGGAGGGACCTAAACCCTTGGACTGAGCCCCGGAACTTGCTCAAAGAAGAAGCTGCACAAAATACTGCCGTATCCGAATTTTTTTGCATCCCCCTGCTTGCACTCTGTCAGCTGGATCTTCATGGACCCTAGTAGAGTAGTACACCAGCCAAATATCATAGGCTGCATACACTGTGATGCATAGAACATAACTGGCCTGGATTCCTGGTGAAGAGATTTTGAACCAGTAATCCGCACTAAAGTTGCCACGACAACCTTCATGCTTAGGTTGACTATGGCTCTGATGGGAACCTAAATCCCCACTACTCGAGTATTTGGAACACAATACCTCTTTATATAGTCGAGGAGCTAAACCCATAGATCGAGACTGAAGGCTTTCCACCTCACCTCGGCGGGACAAACTTGTAATGAAGTAGATATCTTCCACTTCCAGTGAGAGTATTTTCCCGTCTAGGTTGAAGTTCTGTGCATCGACATCCCAATAGTCTATCAAATAGTGGAGCAATAGGTTTTGGGCCCGCAAACCTCCTATGCTCCAAAATTTGTATAAACCACATGCTTTTAGTGCTTGCTATGCACGCACATCATTACAGACTGCCTCATCCCCTAGGTCATGTTCTCTCTCTCTCCACTCTAGAACCATCCTGGAAAGAGAAAAACCCAAGAATTTAGTCAGTTTTGTTTAAAAATCTAGCTTCACGGCCGTACCCACGGGCAGTTGTGCTCACAGAGGCGGGTACCCGTGGTCAACATGTGCGTTGACTGTGCGTACCCAACCCTACTCGTGACCCGCATAGTTATAGCCCACAGGTAGCGCTGTGACCATGTAGGGCATGGTCAAACAAAAATTTTAACCAGTGAAAACTGAAATAAAAACATTGAAATGGAAGGTAGGGATGAGATTACCAACCTGCTCCTGGCAGTTCGATGATCGGACGCCCGTAGCTCCCAGAATCAGTAGCTGAACTTTGAGGTGAAAACTAACCACACAACTCCAAAAGGGTGAATAGTAAAAATGAATTGTAAATTGTAAATTTTTGTTACTATTTATAATTTTCAAAACCCACTTATCTATAGTTTTCGCCATTTAATGTTGTTTTGGACTAATACAATGTCATGAAGTAGCATTTTCTACCAGATTTCTTCGGCGAAAGTTGTTTCCGAATGTTTCACACCTATGGCAGGTATGTTTCACACCTGGCATATAGGTTAGCTATCATTTTCACATGCATTATGCATTTGACCTTTTGACCACTTTCATAAACCCTAGGTGCGACCCGGTTTCTTAATTGACATGGAACCTTCACACTGTTATAGAAGTGTCGTTATGTGGCGGTAGGGCCTTTCCGAACATGGGTACCCTAGTTAGAACCCTTTTTTGCATTCTGGTGCCCATGCCATTGTTTGTCCTTAGGATTGAGAGTACTTTGTAGTTACACCATGATTTTGCGATAAAGACTCATACTCTACTTTGTCTTAGGCTAGCCATCTTCCATAAGGACTCCCCCATTTATATCAAGTTGTGTCTGCATTGCATCATTCTGCTTGCTGCTTGAGCCTTGTGCCGGCTCCTGCTTACTCCGTTATTAGCCTAGTGCCTAAGCACTTTCCCTGTCGAGCCCTGTAGAGCTTACATTTTCCCTCCATAATTTGATGACCTTTTGACCCTGAGGGAACATCCCCCCCCCGAGTGTCCACATCCTGCACACGCTTCCTTGCATTGATCATAGGTATGTTCCACTGCTTGGAACTAGTTTTCTCTCTGTTTGACACTCGTTCCCTCACTTGTTGTACTATAAGCCATTTTATTCTTTTTCAAGCTTTCCCAAATATTAAAAAGACCAAAAAATCAAATATTCCAAAAATCCGTACGGGATTATGGTTACTACTTCTAGTTGGAAGTTGTTGTGGTGCCTTTAAACACAACATTCATTCCACTCCATACATTATGAGTGAGGACTATAGTTGGACCTTAGGAGTTGTACTTGTTTCTCAGTTTGCTCCATCGATTAGTTAAGCTTCCAGTCATTATGGATCCCTTTGTGATGCATCCTGCATCGCACAGTTTATATTGAGTCTATGCTGCCTGAATCTATCCATCTACTCATGCTCTTGTTCAAAGGAAGTCCTGAAACAAGAGTTGGCCACTCCTCAAATCTCTTGACTATCGCATGTCGGCCATCCTTATTGAGTCAGTCTGTTTCACCTGAGTTCTTCCAAATATTTCAGCATAGCTGGTACCTCATGCTGGCTGATGGGGGATGTCTTAATGCCCTCCTTCCAGTGAGTCTCATTCCGTCGACTTCAACTCATTTATTCTGGAACTTGAGGCTTAGATTTCCATTGAGTACCTTGAGGCTTGTAGCCATTAGTGGAAGGTTCTCTCACCATCGACAGTTTTGGGAATACATCAATGTCCCCTGATCGATGGATTCATCCTAGTGTTCAACTTCAACACATCTATTCACACTTTGATGATTGTCCTCTGTGCATTGATGCCCATTTTCATTATTGGTGGGTTATCTCGCGTATGTCAATGGTATACATCATTGAATGGTAATCAGATGATGTCACATCAGGTTTGACCTCAACTCCTTTATTCACTTGATGGGACATGCACCTTCGAAGACTTGTGTAGAAGACCCCAAGCGATAGTGGCATTCAGTATGCTACTAATGACTATGACTTTACATCTGAGATATCACCTCTCAGATATCAGCAGTTTGTACCTCCAGTTTGCAACAGTTGTTTCCTTTCCAGCAGGAGACCATATCTTACTGTAGAGGGATCATGGCTATGATCACTTATGACATATGTACTTCCTATTCATGGCCATTGTATCAGATTGTTGTACTATACCGACATGTACTCAGGCATACTATTGTATTATGACGATTGAGCTGCTCCTTCCACTTGTGTTTCCATCACTCCACTTCTGAGATTTATAATGTATTTCGGCCATTGTAGCATCAGTCTCTGACCTCACACATTAGGGGGCATCTGCTAGAATGTAATTTTCCACCTTGTGAGCATTAGTGCTCTTTGTCCTAGAGGATCCATTTTACTGACTCAAATCCACTTTTTATCCTCCAGAGACACTATTTTTCCTTATTTTTTCTCCTGTATGCTAGCTGCATCATTACAGTGGGCATACCCATGAGTTTCATCAGTATAGCCCGCGGGTAGCATGTAAAATGGTAAAAATCACTAGTTAATTACTTTTTACTCCCAAAAAGCAGTCATAGGGTGACCTTTGGCCCTCCATTTGCCCCAGAAATGCCTCGATGTGTCCTTTCACCTACCTTTAAGAGGACTATATATTGAGCACATATGGCTTATGGATGGGAGGAGAAAGGAGAGCAAGAGAACTCTAGTGGATTTCTGCCCTATCTTGAGTCTACACTCATTGATCCTTGTAGTTGTGAACCCTTTATGTTCACCTTCCAAACTCCTATCATAGTTTGAGTTTTCCATTCCATGGAGGACTAAAGTGGTGGAGGCACAAGTGGATTGACCCGGATGTTGGTTCATATTGGTTGCCGATAAGAGGTCATATCATATTGTACTTCTTGTTATTTATTAATAGAAATACTCATATTCTCGTCCATCAATGTTGTGAATGTGTTTATATTACATTGGGTTGCATTTACATATAATATCATGGACCATTGCTATTGATGATGTTAATGTCATTTATATATTATATGCGCTTGTTGTATATTGGCTGTCAAGACTAATTTGCAAGTTCAAGTGCACAGATTGAAAGCTCCAACGGGTATCTACATCAAACGTTTGGGTTGAGGTTGGTTATCTTCTTCATTATCTTAGCACTGTCATTAATATAGCATAGCATTGGGAATTGAGTTAATTTCTGGTATTCAGTTGTCTGTTGTGGTCCACCCCAAGCCATAGGAAGTTTTCTCCAACACACCTAGCTAGGTGTTAATGATCCAGAAAAATGTTCCTATTGTCCTAAGGCAGTGCTCAGTAGTAGTCTATCTCCAAAATTGAGAGTTTTTTGCGGGATATTGAATATTTTTTAGTGCAACAGTATCAACGTTTCAGTTTCTATTTTCTCCAGCAATTCATATGGAGAATTCAAATGTTCCTCCGTCTTCGAGGATATTGACACCCTTCAATTATCTTGATTGGAGGGATGATATGCATATGGTATTGCAGAACCAGTCATTGTACATGGTCATAATGGGAAAGGAGGTTGAATCTCAAGCATTTGTTGAGAAGGACAAGTGTCCGAATAGATTGGATGAAGCATTTGGTTTCATGTGTATTCATATTTCTAGAGATCTACTCTTCCACCTTTATGGATTGAAGACTCTAGGAGAGGTTTGGTTGAATATAGAGACCCTCTTCAGAAAACAAGATGAGATGATGGGCCATATTCTGGAGAATGAGTTAATTTCTCTTCAACCTAGCAATTTTGAAACTATACAACAATTCTTTTCTAAATTCATATCTTTGGTCATGCAATGCAAACAATGTGGCATTTAGAAGAAGGATGACTAGCTGGTGCTATCCATTCTAACCAAGCTTGGTCCAATTTTTTTCATTTGTGTTTGTACCTTGAATTTAGGGAGACTTTCAATCCCTGGTTGGAAAATACCATCCTTATATGCATTCACTGAATCTCTCATCCAGGAAAAATACAAATTGATTGATATGGGCACCTTGAAAGCCTTCAAAAAATCAAGCTCTTATGGCTGGAGAGTCAAAAAGTGCAAATGCAAAAGGGAAGAAAAAGGGAAAGGAGAAGAAGTAGTCTGAACACATGTAGAATGGAAAGTCTAGTCCATCGAAGGAACCTCCAACTCCAAGAAGGACAAGAAAAATAAATTTGATAAATCCAAGTGTGCATATTGTAAGAAGGGTAACCATCCTGAGATTTCTTGTATGGAGAAGATCATAGATCAAATGACCAAACTTCTTGAACAACACAAATTGCCCTCCCACAAGGCGCAAGGGAGACTGATTCTTGAAATGAGACAGATTATAATGAGAGATGCCATGCACTGAAGGATAGATTATCACCATCACAATCCTTCCTCGTAGATTTTGGATCCTCCAACCACATGGTTTCCTCCAAAGAATAATTTTCTTCTCTAGATCTCAATGATGGTCCTAGTATTCACATGGGAGATTATTCTCAGATCTCTGCTATAGGGAAGGGAACAATAAAACTAGAGCATGGAAAGCTCAAAAATGTTCTATTTGTGCCTTCTTTGTTAGCAAAGTTGTTGTCTATTTATCCGATGACTCACACAGGTTCACCGCAGAAAGTTGTCTTTGGGCCTAACAAAGTTGAGATTGCAGAGATATCGTCTGGGAATATTATAGTGAAAGGGGTTGCTAACCATGCCTCAAAGGCATATGCATTCTCTCATTTTTTTCCATACTCTCTGCCTATTGCATTGGAATCTAATGAAAATCAGGATGATGTCTCTTGTAATGAAGATGAGGAATAAGATCGTAATGTTGAGTATGAAGTTCAAACAGATCCAGATCCAGTACCTACTTCCAATCCATGGCCAAGGCCAATATGGGCTCACAAATTCCCTGAAGCTAATTCCAACATAACTGGGAATCGATCTAACTATAGAACAAACAAATCTTAGTATCATGCAATCTTTGCACTATGTCATACATATCCACTTCTCACAAGGAGGTGCTACATGATAGTGGGGTTTGATCCACAATACTTCGAAGAGACTGTTGGTTGTGGATAATGATCTTCCTTATTTAGAGGTCGTGTTTAAGCTGTGTCTAGATCCCAGCCCATGACAAGAGTTTTTTGGGGGGTTTCCCCCCCAAAAAATATTACCCATGGGGGGAGATGACTACTTTGGGATCCCCCCTCCCCCTGGTGGAGGTTTGGGGGCAGCGCCCCTGTAGTGAAAATTTTAGAAAAAATGTCTTGTAAAATGTTGTAATTTCATAGTCATGACTTGGTCAATAATGGGTTATTTATGGGCCCATGATATTGGGTGTTCCATAGTATTTTCCCATGGTAATCGCTCTTTAAAAGGAAGAAATTTTAATACGACTGTGTATTGTAGCATTGTAAATATCTTTGATTGTGTGAGAGAGATTGTGAGAGAGTGAAGAGGAAGTTGCAATGGATGTGTTGCGGCTGTGTGAATGTATCCCACCTTGGGTGAACCACGTTATATTGGTGTCCCTCTTGTAATTTGTTTTATATTTGCATCTTGTTTATTGTTATTGCTTTACGACCCTATTTTTCTAATAGAGACTTGCCATGATGGATCTACAACCATGTACAAAGCTTGATTGGTTGGAAAATGGTACTCAAGGGTTCATTATTTGGACTACAATGAGCAATTCGATCCAGTAGCAAAGATGGTTTCTGAAAGACTTGTTTTGGAAAATAAAGCTTCGACACAGTGGGAGTTACATCAAATGAGAAGATCCAGATCCAAAACTAGATCTATCACCTTCATTACTATCCTACATAAAAGTAGATTGCTAAAAATTTTACAAAGCCTTTCACTCAAAAAAAAATTTCCTTCTCTTCTTAGTGTGAAGGTTGCTTGAGTTTCCTACTATTCACTTTTTGAGGGGGGCCATTTTTCCCATGAGATCTTTCCCCATTTCCTTCTTTCATGGACATTTTTTTTTATCATTATTTGATTGTATGGATGACCTTTAGTTTCAGTAACTAGAGCCCAGGATGTCCAAGTTTTGATTAAAGGGGGGTATTAGGATAATTAATACTCCATCCTTGTCCTACTTAGCATTATTTTCATTTACTTAGTAGTTGATGATATCATTTCCCCCCTAGTGATGTGCATATGTCATCTAGGACCCATTATCCACCTAATGCACCCTGCATGCATCATTTTAGGACCACATGAGTCATTTCCCTACATTTTAGGAGCCAACTTAGTGTTCTAGTTCAATCCACCTAAGTTAGTTGACTCTTGTGGGGGGTTTATGCTCTGATTGCCACTGTTTGTGGCCTCATGCACCCTTTCTAAGGGATTTGCATGAAAAACTCACTAATGCACCCCTTTTGGTTAGTTAACTAATTGTGCCTTCAGTTAACTGAGTTTTGGTTTAGTTGAGTTGAGTTTGGGTCTTCCGGAGCATTCGAGTGGTGATAATTACTATGCTAAACAAACTGAGACTCGAATTATCCTAGGTGATTCGAATTCTCTCCATTGTAACATCATTGTTTACTATATTGATTGTTGAATGATAACACACATTTATGTTTCTATGTGACATCCAATGCATAATTAATTTTACTGGTCATTTCACTGAATTTTTCACTATAATTCATCTTTTCTGCTCATTCTTTTCACTGTGAGGTATTACCAACTCTATGATATGTTATGTTCTATAATTTCACACATAAATCCATGCAAATACATCTATATGTTCTTTAAAAATATTTATGTATCTCTATTTTACTTCAGTAAGAAACAACTTTGAAAGTTTAATGTTCTTGGATGCCTCTTGAGTGCCAATATTTCACACTTCCACATCCTCTTCTTTTGGTTGGATTTTAGAGTCATGAGGAACATAATTTTTTTCAAATAATATTTCTAAAGGAACTAGTCCTTTAGGGATGGAGTTACTCTTTAACTAGACAATACTATGATTTCTTATTTTGTAATTTAGTTTGTCATCAGTTTCTTCTCTTTCTTGATTGTTTGCATGTTTCTTTGTCTCCTGGTCTTGATCAATGCATGTACTAGAAAAATCATCAATCATTTACAAAAATATTTTGATCTGCTGATCATCCTCAAACACTTGCCAATGTTTGGTATTATCTGGAATATATGGCCTATATATCATCTCAACTTCATGCCCCAATTTGATTTCAATGGGAGGCTTAAAAGAGCTTGCTGCTATGGCTAATGAATCAACTCTCTCATTTTCTTCTCTAGGAATAGTTGTGATATTAAAATATTCAAAGAAATTTTCAATTAAATCCCATACATGATTCATGTAATCTCTCATTCTGGGATTTTTAGTCTGATATTTTCCTTTTATCTACTATACTAGGACTTCTAAAACTCCAAGACAAAGATAAGTTGTATCCCCATCTTTCTAGTTGTCTCTAGACCGAATACTAATGCCTCATACTCAACTACATTGTTTGTGGCCTCGAAATTCAATTTAAAAGACAATGGAATTTTTTCTTTAATTAGAGAAATAAGAGTAACTCCAGCCCCAACTTCAACTTTAGTGGAATATCCATCAAAGTACATGTCCCAAATTTGGTCTTGTTCAAAATTCTCATTCTTTACTACGATAATTTTCAAAGGTTTTGTTTCATAATCTCCTACAGCATTCAACATGAAACAACCCATATCTTCTTTTATGGTATATATGGGGTAATTTATATGAATTTTCCCTTCACTGAGTATGTAGGAACACCTGGATTCCCTATACAATCCTCTGGTTTCTCCTACAAATAATGAAACATTAGCATATTTCATGTCAATCTACATGGTTCCTCCCATCATTTTTGCATAGGTTCTTGACAGTAACATACCTTACATTGGAGGTACATCAGCTACCACTACATCAAGAAAAATACTTTTGGATGGTAACTGAGTCAAAGTTACTACCAAATCCTTTATCATACCCATGCATTTTACTATTTTTGAATAAAAAATGTACAAATCATGATAATGTTTAGTAATTTCCAATCCCACTTCCTCCTTGATTACATTTGGCATCAGATTATGAGAGGCACTTGAATCTAGCATCCAGTTATGCAACAACTTTCCATGCAGACTCAAGGATACATAAAAAGGAGGTGTGTATTCATTGTTTTCATCTTCAACTACAGGCCCAACTTCAATATTAGGGGTTTCATCTGCAATGCTCAAGCTATCTAATTGAGAACTTGCATTATTCAACTTTAGGAATTTATTCAACTTGAGGAATTTCTATATTTGTTTGGCACAAACAGAGTGTTGAGCTAGTTCAGATAGTAGAATGGACATTTGATTTTGGAAAGTTCATGTTGAGAATCAAAAGGATGAGAGGGTTTATCCACCTCTTTTGCTTGATTGGCAAGGACAATTACCACCATAACTATGAAAATATTGCCAACCACCATAACTATGAAAATATTCATTCATTTGTTTTCAAATTCAATTTTCTAATTAATACATAACTATTATAACATGTTCATTTCAAAATATTCATTCATTTGTTTTCAAATTGAATTTTCTAAGAAAACAAGAATTGAAATTACAATTAACTTAAAATTGTTAGTAACTTAGAAAATTGCAATTAGTTAAATATGTACAATTTAACTTGAAAAAAGTGTCCAAGTGTACATTTAATTCGAAAATTGTTAGTAAAATTTAGAAATTTGAAAATAGATAATATGTACATACATTTTAACTTGAAAATAGAATCCAAGTGTACATTTCATTTGAAAATTGTTAGACAATAAAATCGAAAATTGTTAGCAACTTTGAAATAATTTAAAAATTGTGAAAGCAACTTTGAAACATAGTTTGAAAATTGTTAGCAACTTTGAAATAATTTGAAAATAGTTAAAAATATGTACATGTATTAACATGAAAATATAATCTAAATTTACATGTTTCATTTGAAAATTGTTCCAATTTAACATTTGTTAGCCACTTGAAAATTGTTCATTTAACATAAAAATTGTTGCAAACTTTGAAATTTAAATAACAAATGGATAAAATAAATAAGAATATCATTACAAATAAATATGAAACAAATTAAATTATTAAATTTAGTTAAATTTATTGGAAAATTGTTACTAATTTTGTAAATTATGTAGCATAATATTTAAATTATGATAGCATGTAATTCAATAATTTACCTTGGTTTTCCTCAATTGGAATTTGTTGCACCAAATGTGCATATTATTCTTCTCTCAAGTTTGCTCTATGTTGTCTCATCCTTTCTCTAGCCTTCTCATGCTCTTCATTGTCATTACCTTGACGAGCATGCTTTCTTTGTCCTTTTCTCTTACTCCCCATCAAACTACACTGAAAACAAACAAAGATTTATTCAAATTGTTATAACAAACAACAATATGTTAGTATGAAATATGTCTACAAAGAAATCTTACATGTCTAATGAACTCTAATTGAACAATATCAAAATCACCAAGCTCTAATTGAACAACATCAAATTCACCAAGTTCTAGAATTGAACAACATCAAATTCAAATAGCTCTAATTGAAAAAAAACTAGTAATGACTTAAATTAGTGTTATTCGTCAATTTTTTAGTAATTATATAGAGGTTGGTTGTCATTTTTACAAGGGAATGGTGGTTGGAAACATTAATTGTCCAACTCCTTTTCCGGGCTCGTTTTATATTTTTTTTACACAGACGAACCCTCGATCGAGTTTATTTTACATACCCTCGATCGAGAAAATACCTCGATCGAGGGCTTAAAAAACAGGCCGAGAGCCCTTTTCACTGCAGAATGAAACTTTTGCCTGCCTTCCTAAAGGTTAAACCATGTCATTAAATGACCATTAATGGGCAGACTTGATACCATTGGATTTGTCAATGAATAATCTATCCATATACATAAAATTTTCAAATTTTTATCTTCATATGTCTTTTGTTTTTTAATTTCTACTAAAACTTGCCCTAAAAAACCCTACCGACAACTTCGATTGAGCTCAAATATAAATCCACAACATTCAAAATACACATCCAAAAAAATTGAAAAAATACACAAGCACTAGATAAGCACGTCATCTTCAAAAGGGTATTTTTAGTTTTGCAAATTATGTAAACAATCAAAAGATTTGGTGCACGAACACACATGTGTGCAAAATGCGACTAAAATATTCATTGGTCAGTTTTGAAAAATAATAATAAATATAATTTTTCGATAAAAAATAAAAGAAAGATAGGTAAGCACTAGTGCATTATGTCTAGATCATGTTCACATATTTCATTTTTTTAAATTATTACTTTAACGTTAAATTATCGTGTATGAATACAAACTACTTGTTAATTGCTCTTCAAATTTTTAAGTACACATGTTTCATTAAATGAAAATTCGACATGATAAATGACATTGGTATATTTCGAAACAAATATCATTGGAAATCCAATATAAGTCTCTACATTTCGTTTTTCAACCACATGTCAAAATTTATTTGGCAAATATGAGTTTCGAGAGCTTCAATTTAATACATGGGTAAAATTTCCATTTTTCACCATCATATTTGCCCAAAAAGAGTTACCCATCTTCTTGGAATCACCCCAAACCCATAGTAATATTTATTGGATCTACACCTTATGTAATAACAACAATCCTCTTCTAAGTTGTACAAACATCTATCCCAAAATTCTTAATATTTCTAAGGATCATGCATGTTATTCATTTTTGCAATATTTACCAACTATTCGGGTACATAGGATACTCCCAAAAGACCGAACACCTAGAGAAACCACTTCACACAAACAGATCACAAATCGACACACTGATGTTTTGACGTAGTTAAAACCCTTTCGAGGGAAATAGTCCACGGCCCAGGCCATATAGCTTCTACGGAGCAGTTTATTATGAAAAAGAAATAAAGTTACAAATGAACTTCTCAAAATCGATCAATTAGCCAATAACACTCCATGCTCTTTAAATAGAGATCATGGACCAATCGGATGTTAAGCCACGGATCAAGGGTAGGTATGATCTAAGAGAAGTTGAACCGTCGGATCACTCTATGTCTAGAACATATTATGACCGTCGGATTAAATATTTACAAATGCATACTAATGCATACTAAATAAACACACTTTACCTAACAGATATATTACACAAGTTGATCTTAACTAACTCCTAAGTGTCTAAATATCCTAACATCCCCCCTTAAGAACAACTTGGGAGGGGATTGAAGGATTTACAAAAGTGACACTATTAGCATAAGGAAGGAGGCATTAGAGCCTATCCCCCCTTAATGACAAATTCATAAACTCCTAATATCGATCGAAGTTTAGAAAACTTTGCTTCTGTAAGAGACTTGGTGAAGATGTCTGCAACTTGATCATCTGTAGGGAAAAAGAGCACTTCAAGAACACGATCATGAACAAGATTTTTGATGAAGTGCATATGTATCTCAATGTGTTTGCTTTGTTGATGTAGAACTGGATCTTTGGCGAGCTTGATGGCACTTTGATTGCCACACCAAAGTGGAGTAGGTTGCTGCTGCTCAAATCCAAACTTTGAAAGGATTTGTTGAAGCCACAAAGCTTCTTGACTGGAATTAACTACGGTTCGATATTCTGCCTCTGCTAAAGAAAGAGCAAGAGCTTGTTGTTTCTTACAAGCCCAAGTGATAGGTTTAGATCCTAGACTGAAAACATAACCTGCAGTAGACTTTCGATCATCAGGATCACCGACCCAATCTGAATTAGTGAAACCAACCAACAAAGGTTCCCCCCTATACTGTAATGAATCCCAAACTGAATTGTACCTTGAATATATCGAAGTATTCTTTTAGCTGCTTTCCAGTGACTTTCATGAGGTGTTTTCATATAACGAGCAACACGACCAATACCAAAGGAAAGGTCAGGACAGGAATGAGTCAAGTATAAGAGACTACCAACAAGTTGACGATACAAGGTGGCATCTAATTTAGGTGAAGTACAAGTGTCATAAAGTTTAACTTCAGACTAGAATGGAGAAGGGGCTCGTTTACAATCTTCCATGTGAAAGCGACGAAGAAGGTCACAAGCATACTTATACTGAGAAAGAAATATTCCTTCTTTGGTTTGTAGGACTTGAAGACCAAGAAAATAATGCAAATGTCCTAAGTCCGACATTTCAAAATTTTGCTTAAGACTAGATTTCACATGGGTTAAAAGCTTAGGGTCACTACCAGTAAGGATAAGGTCATCAACATATAGAACAAGTATGACGAGATGGTTTCCTACTTTCTTGATATACACATTCAGGTCAGAATGGCATCTAGAAAAACTAGTGTCAAGTAGAAAGCTATCCATTTTGGCATACCAAGCTCTAGGAGCTTTCTTAAGGCCATATAAGGATTTCTTAAGGTGACAGACAAGGCTAGAATTATTCTGAACATATCCGGGAGGTTGTTCCTTGTAAATTTCCTCTTGTAAATCACCATGTAATATTGCAAACTTGACATCCATTTGATGGACTTCTCAGTTATTTAAGGATGCAAGGGAAAGAACAAGGCGGATGGAGTTCATTTTTGCAACAAGAGCAAAGGTTTCATTGTAGTCAATCCCTTCAACTTGTGAAAAACCTTTGGCAACTAACCTTGCCTTAAGTTGTTCAGCACGTCCATCTGATGCATACTTAGTTCTATAGACCCATTTACATCTGATAAGTTTTCTTCCTTTTGGAAGAGGTACAAGATCCCAAGTATCGTTCGCCATTAAGGAATGATATTCTTCATCCATAGTTTCATCCCAATCTATATTTCCTGAAGCTTCCGCAAAAGTTTCTTAATCATGATTCTCGGAAACTTTAGCCAAAAGAGAGGAGGCTCGTTGAAACTAAGAACGTGTTCAACATTGATCGCTAGGATCACTAACAAGATCACCAGCTGCTTCACATGTTGAACGAACCCATTGAGGAAGCACTTGTGCTGGTGCAACTGGAGGAACATGAGCATGCAGAGGTGGAGTTTCATCCTCACTATCATCATCAGAAACTAGAGTTGGAAATCTGTCAAAGAAGTTGGAAGTAGAAGAAGGCATAATCATCAAATTAGGCTTGGAGGCCAAAGATGGCACAACCACCGAATTAGGCTCGCAGGCCAAGAGATTTTCATCAAATTTAACATCTCTTCTAATGATTATATCATGAAAATGTGGTTGAATAAGTCTATAACCTTTTACATCTTCAGAATATCCAACAAATATGCACTTTTCACTTTTATGTTGCAATGCTTTCCATTTTTCATTTGGAATGTGAGCCCATGCTTCACTACCAAACACACAGAAGTGACTTACATCGGGTTTAGTTTTACCCCATGCTTCTTCCAGTGTGATACCTTGTAAAGCTTTAGTGGGGGTGCGATTAACTATGTAATTTGCACAATTTATGGCTTCAGCCCAAAATTAAAGACTTAGTCCCTTAGATTGGATCATACAATTAGCCATTTTTTAAAATTGCAGTTCTTCCATTCAGCTACACCATTTTGCTGTGGTGTATATGGAATAGTGTGTTGTTGTTGGATTCCTTATTCATTGCAAAAAGTAGTGAACCGTTTGTTAACATATTCTCCTCCATTGTCAGATCTTAACTTAATAATTTGATGACTAGATTGTTTTTCAACAAGGGCCTTGTAGGCCAAGAACATGTTAAATACTTCGCTCTTAAGTTTTAGGAAATAAACCCAAGTGTGTCTGGTGTAATCATCAATTAAAGTTAAAAAATATTTGAAACCAAAAAAGGAAGCATATGGAAGAGGACCACAGAAGTCACTATGCACAAGCTCCAAGGGAACCGAGGCGTGCCAGGAGGCATGTTTGACAAAACTGTCCCGATGATGTTTTACGAGTACACAACCGGAACAAACACCATCCCTGCAAGATACCATCATAAGACCTATCACCATATTGTCTTTACATAGTTGTTGCAATGAGTGATAATTTAAGTGACCAAATCGCTCATGCCAAAGATTTCTCAAGTTATCACTATGAACAACAAAAACTGAAGGAAAAGGTGATGACCCAAAGTTGTTAAATTTGTACAACCTAGTAATATCATCAACAATTCCAGTAGCTAGGACATGTTGAGGATCTTTAAAATCTTTGATTACAACTTGGTGAGGTGTAAACATCACAGTTTTACCTTCACCAGAATGAGTGATTTGATAGACTGATAACAAATTGCAGGAAAGTTTTGGAACACATAGTACATCACTAAAATGAGCATTATCTACTAGAACTATTCTAGATCCTACAACACTTAGAGATCTATCATCAACAACAAATATTTGTTTGGTATTACATTCATGCATAGTAGAAAAGATGGCTTGATCCTTAGCCATATGATAAGATGCTCTAGAATTAATGAGCCATTCATTTGAAGTAGAAGAAGAAGATGCAGTATAAGCAGAAGCACAAAGTGCATGTCCATGAGAGGTAGATTCTGAAGGCGAATCTAGGCTGATGTGGTGCTTCTTGATTGCTGCTTTCAAGGTTGCCATCTTCTTGAAACACTTATATTCATCATGATTATATTTCCCGCAATAGTTGCAATGACACTTAGTATTCTTTCATTTTGGCTTGGATCCTTTGTCATTTTTTAAAGAAGGAGGTGACTGAGAGGGTTTGGGACCCTTGTTTGACTTATTATTGTAAAAATTTTCTTTCTTGGGAGGTTTGGACTTTTCTTTCTGTTGGGACAATCAGGCTTTTCCAGATGTATCTGCATTTCTAATCATTCCAAGATGAATGAGATTATCTTGCTCTCTAATCAAGGAATCACAAAAGGATTCAAGACTAGGCTCTTGATAGCCAGCTACATTCAAGGATTCTTTCATGGAGTAAAATGTAGATACAAAAATAGAATATGCAGGTCCAAGTTTTGAAAAAATATGATAAATGCATTGTTTGTCTTCCCTCTTAATCTTGCATTCTTCACTAAGAGTTTAATAGTTTTGTACTTAGATAAATAATCTTGAATGTATGAAAAATCACTTGGATTTAAATAAATCAACTCATTTTTGAGTTGATGACCTCGAATTTCATTGTGTTCACCAAACACAGGTTCCAACTTTTCCCAAGTTGTATTAGGTTCATCAATTCCAGATATGTGGAATCGCAAATTAGTAGAGATTGACATCTCAATCAATCCACGAGCTTCATCACATCTATTTGCCCATTTTATTTTCTTATCATCATCAGTGGGTTTTGTTTCTTTCCCTGAGGTAATTCTAAAAATTCTCCTACTTCGTAGAACATCCTCCATACGAGATTTCCATGAGAAATAGTTGGAACTAGTAAGTAGAATATCACAAGGGGCAGCCATATTGTAAATTAATGGTTATAAAAAAACAAGAACCAATAATCTAGATGTGAAGAGCTCGAAAAAATAGGCGGTTTAAAAAAAACGGCACTGAAAACTGACTCCGTATGATGAAGTTATGCTTGATCAAAGAAAATGTTGAAGATGTCCCCAATAGTGACATGACAGATAGAGAATGACCAACTAAAAAAACAACCCCCCTCTTCCCAAGATGAACCTTTGAAAATTAGTTTACAAGAAAGTCACTTTAAGTTAATCACTTTTGTAAAGTAAGTGATTTTCAGTTTTACACTAATGTTACTTTAAATAGTGCAACAAAAAAAAGGAACTTAAGTGACTCACTTTTTTTTTAATTTAAGTGAGATGCAGTTTTACAATAAAGTAGCTTAAAAGTTAGAAATTGCATGCACCTTTGTTTAAAAGTAACTTAATAAGACTTGAACTCAAGACCTATTAAGGAATAAAGCAACTTTGAACCAAGTGAGCTAATATTAAAAGGTATGTAAAAGAAGAGAAGGAGGAAGGTTTTTTTTTTTTTACTCCTCTTTCGGTTTCCGTGCTTGCCTCTTTTCCTGCAAATCACACCACAAACTAAAACAAAAAAAAAAATTCCACACTTTTGGGGTTAAATCTCATTAGCTTTCTCGGAAAGTCTACGTTTTCTCTCTATTTCTGATTTGCCACGATTGCACAAGGTGCACGACAAAGACCATACGCAGCCGAGAAAAACCTTTTCCCTTTCTGTTTCTAATTTGCCAAGATCACACAAGATGCACGAGAAAGAGAATACGCAGACAGGGAAAACAACAATCTGAAACTAAAAACAAATCTAATAATAAAAACTGATAAAATATGAGATATTTTTTAAAATAATAAAAAACATTATTGTAACATTATACTTTTAGATCTGATAAAATACGCATTTCTGGAGCAACCAGAAACCGTTTTCGATCAAACGAAAAGTATTTCCCAATGGAAACGACACTCCGGATGCAATGGAACACTTCCCACATCCCAGAAATACATAGAAATTACATAACTAGAAATCCTTTCAAGTATTAGCAACAACAGTTCAAGATCTAGATCATAACCAGAAGCGACTCATAAAAAATGCTCTGATACCATGTTTGGGTACATAGGGTACTCCCAAAAGACCGAACACCTAGAGAAACCACGTCACACAAATAGATCATAGATCGACACACCGATGTTTTGACGTGGTTAAAAACCTCTAGAGGGAAACAGTCCACAACCCCGGCCAAATAGCTTCTACGGAGCAGTTTATTATGCAAAAGAAAGAAAGTTACAAATGAGCTTCTTATAATCAATCAACTAGCCAATGACCCTCCATGCTCTTTAAATAGAGATTATGGACCAATCGAGTGTTAAGCCATGGATCAAGGGTAGGTATGATCTAAGAGAAGTTGAACCATCGGATCACTCTATGTCTAGAACATATCGTGACCATCGGATTAAATATTTACAAATGCATACTAAAGAAACACACTTTACCTAATGGATATATTACACAAGTTGATCTTAACTAAATCCTAAGTGTCTAAATATCCTAACACCAACTATATGCCATCATCTATGTGTTTAACAATAAAAATATGTTTTCCATACCACTCGAATGTTATTTACTCTAACTCTTTCTTATGGTTACATACAATTCAAGAGATGTTATTGCAAGAACATCCTTACTTGAAAACATGCTCAAAATAAGTTTTATAACCATCAATCAGATAAAGGAGGCATGTAAAAACATTTTGTACGAATGAATTGATGGTGTATAATGCTAATGGTCGATGTAATATACCATTTTTTGTTGTGGAAAAGCAAAGCGCCCATTTGAAATTTATCCTTCATTGGTATTGGGTGTTTGTTCATTAATTGTTATTCTAACTAATCATAAATAACATTTTTGTAAAACGTCCTAGTCATCTATGAAAAAATAAGCATTGGTCATGGAAATTATCGTAGGATATTGATAAATGTAGGTAGTTTGATATTGGATTCAAAAAATTCACTTGATCTTAGTGTCTAGTTTATTGGAAACCCTAAAAATGTCATTGTAGAAATTTTCGAGCCGCAAAAAAATGATGAAGTGAATAAATGGTAATCAAATTTAGAGTTTTTGTCTTGTGAGGGTTGTGAAGGAGTATATTGAAAAGGTGAACATCATACTATCAGAACCAAGTATAAGGGTTACATAAAACATGATAGATGGAAACATAAAATGGTTAGGGTAACTAATTAAGATAATGTTGTGGTTAACGAAGTGATTGAGTGTTGGATGTGATAGAATTATAGAATGAGAGTAATGGTAAATGATAGATATGAAGAGAGTGGGAGCTACTTTATAAGTGTGAGGTGACTAGGGAAAAAATAAAATGTTGATATGTTTTTTATTAGAGAACAAGGTGAGTAAGGAAATATTGCATAATACCATATGCAACCACACAAAATCAAGGTGGCGCTAGGGTTAATACAAAATGAACCAAAGTAGCTAATGAAAAACTATGAAGGGTAACAATAAATCATATAGGGAATGTGCATATAAGTTAGCTATCTATCACCAAATTGATATGCATAATAGGAAATTAAAATAGATGGGAGATACCCAAGTTAATGATTTTGTACTTCATATCAGGTGTACAGATTGTTGAGAAGAGACGATGCGGTCTGTTGAGATGAATCTATGTAAGAATGATCCTCTAATATATGTTGATATGAACCTAGGTTGGTGACTACTTTGAATTAAGGTCCTAGGATGAGTGAGGTCTTAGCATCATGCAATCAGATCAATCTCCAGCATACAGAGAAGTTATTTTTTTTAACACAATGAGAACGTTCTTCTCTCTGAACATGAGAATTTATGTCATTTTACATTAATAAGTAAGCATGACATGATCTTTATTTAGGATGTCAATGGTGAGGTGATATACAACACATTCTTAAAAATCCACACAAATAATGTCTAGAAACTAATAAATAATCTAGACATGAGAGGGAGGGAACTTTCTTCAAATATATCACTAGTAAATTCAAGAGTTATGATGTGAATACTAGCTATATAGAATTGTTGTCATGTTAAAACCACTCAAAAAGGAGTTCCAAGATGAGATATAATGGATGGTTGAACTTCTATCATTTTTATTAATAGAATTTACCAAGCATGGAAATAATTCTAAAAATCCATTCACAAAACCTAAGATATGTTTTTGACAAGATATCAATAAGGCATGAGGGGTGAGAGTCCCATGCCCTTCCCAAAAGAAAGAAAAAAGAAAAAAGAAAAAAGAAAACCCTAAATATTCAATAAAAGTTATAGACCTAGGTTGATTACTTTGATACCAAATGATGTAAATCTAGACCTCTTATGAAGATGAAAGAGCCTCATCCCAAAGAAAACCATTAAGAATAGAATAAAATACTAGATAAGAGATGAGATAAATTATCAATTAAAAATTAAAAATAATTACTTGCCTTTTACTCATATAGCTAATGCACTTATATTGTTTTAAAATGGGTCTGCACAATGATACATACATCTCAAAGATTGAGGAAAAGTAATAAAGAAAGCAATGAACATAGCCGAGGACTAGAAAGATGAAACTACCTAATTATATGGTCACATATCAAGAAAATACAATGTAAACCATGTTGGAAATAAGGGGAGTGATCCCTAATAGTTGGGTGATGTTGGGGGTGTGTCAGCGTTTGGAAGGATCCCCGGCTATCTATAGCATTTAGTATATTAATATTGAATGATACTTCTTAATACTTATATATTGTATTTTGAAACTTTTTATAATAGGTATGTGTGTAATTATTTATTTTTTATTTTAATAATAATTTGTTAATATAATTTTTTTCATCATTATTTTTTATAATACAATAAAATTAAAAATAAAAATTTAATATTATCGTAATTTGAAAATAAAATAATATATATATTATATTAAACTAAATATATGTTAATGTAAGCCTATGTTTATCTTTCCATCTTACACATATAAAGCAACTAAACTCCAATGTTTAACTTTAATATAAAATTGCTTAACTTTCCATCTTACACATGTAAAGCATCTCAATCAAATATTTTCATGAAAAATCAATATTTTCTATGAAACTATGTTGATTTCACAAGCTTGAAGTGACAATTTCACATAAATCATGAACAAAATAGAATCTAACCATATTTTCCCTTAATAAATCATGAAACACCTTTTAAATAACCAATCCTGGTTTACAAAACCTAGGAAATTCAATATTTTCGATGAAACTATTTAGATTTGACAACTTTGAACAAATATTGATGTGACAATAAATAAATCCATGTTCTATAAATTAGGATACAACGAGAAATAAAATCAAGCTTTTACAAGATAGGATACAATAATATTTGTTTCCACTAAGTCATGGAACACCTTTTAAACAATTGAATAAGTCTTCATTCTCATGGGATTTTGAGATAGAGCACTAAAGAAAAGGACCTTCCAACAATACCTAGAGTTTTCTTCTCAATGACTCACTCCACTCTCCTTGACCCTAACACATCACAAGGTCTTCATTCTAAGGGGATTTCCATGTGGTTGTCTTCTCAATGACTCACTCGACCCTTCTTGACCCCTAAAAACTGCATAACACATCACAAGGTCTTCATTCTCAATGGAATTTAAGATAGAGCACTAAAGAAAAGGACCTTTCAACGATACCTGAAGTTGTCATCTCAATGACTCACTCCACTCTAATTATGATAATGATGCTTTGGCATACTTATTTGAAAGTCACTTGTACCCAACACATCACATATTTCTAATTATGGCAATGATGCTTTGGCATACTTATTTGAAAGACTCAAGAGAAGCCACGCGCTAATAGACTTTTCGATGATCCCCGAATTTGTCTTCTTAATGATTCACTCCACTTATAATCCACCAGAAGTTTAAAGAAAAGGTCCCAAACTATTTATAATACACCTTTCCAAGAGATGCATGTATATGATATATACACTTATTGACGTGAGAGGAACCAAGTCTCTCTTAGAAATCGTAAAAACATAATGGTGTATGCTTCCATATATACTTTTTATTTTCAACAATGATGCATGAATTAAAAACAACTATCATGTCTAATATTTAATAATATAATAATAATAATAATAATAAAACAATAATATCACATTTATATTTACATGGTAGTATCATCTTTAAACAAATAGCTATATTTTGTATCAAAAGAGGTTGTGGTCAAATTAGACATCATATAAATATTTTTTTTTATAAAATTAAGTATTGCTTGTAGGTCTTGCATCCCTCATTAAAATCCACGGAGAGGAATTTCCAATGCTTTCTCTAACGTGTACACTTTATTGTGATTTATTACATATATGGGTGATCTTTACAAATTGATTGCCTAACGAAAATTATTATTTTTCACTATATTGAACCAAAATATCTCGCTTAATTAAAAGTGAGTCCAAACATCTCTAATATCGCAAATAAACATAAATATTAGTCTCTTCCTCATTTCCTTGTCTTTCCCAACCCTTTGTAGAGGTAAACTTGGAACAGACTTCAAACCTTGATTGATTCAACATAGAATAGGTCACATCGGATCTGATGGATACAAGTGATCATGCATGAAGTTGGAGATTGAGATTTTTGTGGCAAGGGAAACCCTAGCCACATAATTGATATGTCTTTATCCCTTCCTTTGAAATTATATTGAATCAAAAAATTTTAATTACCTCGCAGCATCACCGCCTATACCACCTATAGGGGAAAACCATTTGAATCAATATCCTCATATATAATTAATATTTAAAAACAATTTGTTACATATACTTGGCCATTTTATTCCTTTTCATTTACATTAGGTCTTATTTGTTTTTAGGTTGTAGGTCATCGCATCACATCCTCATCATGCATCATCTTAATATAGAGATCTCTATGTCTCTAAACCTCTTTCATATTTATTTTCTCCTTTATATCTAATTTTTTTAATTATTTATTTCTAAGGGTTGGCTTTGAGGTCACGAGGAACATGTGAGATCTATCCCCTCATTGTAAGGGAGGTTGTTATTGCCTAAATATTTCACAACTATGAAATTTTCATTTTTTGTTACTGAAAGGTATCATCATTATACATTAAATAGATCATAAAGTTTCATTTTACTAATAATCAACATGTGGAATAGAGGAACTAATGTGAAATTGAATTTTACTTAGATCGCACAATTGCAAAAAATGGAACCCAATCAAAATGGGACAAAATAACCCTCAACACTTACCTGATTCTAAGAAAAACTTGGACTCATAATTTCTATTGTGCATTAACGATCCCCAACTATATTTGGCTTCCAAAGAGGTCAACTTGAACTCACTATACTATGTACGTGGGATTTAATGGTCCACATTCTTGTACTTGGAGGTCACTTCATTAGAGAATCTTTCGCATTTGGAGCTACTTCATTGAAGACCTCCATTTTGGCTATTAAAGAAAACCATGGGCATTCATTTCTTAAGGAAAAAATGGAGAAAGGTTATGTTGCAGGAAGTGGATTGAAATACCTCTATCTCATTGTTTATTTTTTCCATTCATTGTCTTTCATGCCTAGTTGGTTTCTTGCCATAAGAAGAAAGCATTTTTCTTCATCATTCCCAAATTTTTTGAGATCATTTAGAGAGTTAAAGTACCCTTCGCAAAGGGAGCATTTCCTGTCATCTCTTAGTTTCATTTTTCAAGGTGATACTATTGTATACATGCCTTTTCATTGGACATTTACAATTAAGTTTAAGCTTGCCATTACATCCTTGATTTCATGTCATTTTCTAAGTAGTTTAATTTTTATAAGTATATCCTATGGTTTATTTTCTTCTTTTTTTTTCTTCAACACACCAATACTTGTATACTAACCATCTCATGATCTATTGTCTTGTTTGCAACTTACAAGAAAAGACAAATTGGTTCACCATTGATCCAATTTCCCCACAACATAATTGGTGAGTTCACTTTGTGATTTTACTCATTTAGTCTCCATTAGTTGTTTACTTGTTTTTTGATAACATGAGGTTTTTACCATACCAATACCTTCCCTATCATACCCATTCCCATTGAGTTTTATAGGTTTAAATTTATAATCCATCCAATTTTTAGATTGCACGGATCCCAATTTTATCCCGAGTGTTGAGCCATAGTTTTGACATAGTTTACAATGCTAGAAAAACCTTTGTTTCCCATTTTACCTATTAATATTCACCCCCTTTACAACCTATGTTACTACATTTACTCATTTTGAGAGGTTTATACTCCAAATATCTTCATCAAGTATGTGAGTAACTTCCATCAATTAAATGATAAAACTGCACGATATATAAAAAATAACAAAACATAGAAGGGATTTATTGATCGCATGCCAGTTAGAGGGGGAAACCTCCTTTGAGCAAGCTCAATACAAATAAATCGTGGATTCCTTCACTGGCCTCAACACGTACTTATATACTAAGTCTAAGATAAACAACTATTACTCCCCATGAATGTGGGATAATACAATATACTCACGGGATGACTTACAAAGCATACGCATCCAACAAAAATATACTAACCTTGTGGGGTAATACGATATACTCACGAGACGACTTACAAAGCATATGCGCCCAACAACAATATACCAACAAATTCAAGAGAAGGGTTGACACGGGTTCCTAACATCCCCTCCCTCTTAGAAAAAGCTTTGTCCTCAAAGCTTTAGGTGTGGAAATTGTTGTTGAATCTGAAGGAGTGATTCCCATGTAGCATCCTCTAGTTGCATTCTGTGCCACTAAATTAATACCTCTATGATGGATCAAGAGAGAAGCTAATGAGTGTGCATGTTGAGGATGGCCTCCGACTCCAATATGATGGATCTTTCATTATCTAGTTCTGGTAAAACAGTTTGTGCTCTGATGTTGGTGCTAATAACTTTCTTTAGATAAGAGACATGATAGACCGGATGAATGTGAGAAGAAGGAGGAAGTTCCAATTTATAAGCAACGGACCCAATATTTTGAAGAATCTTATATGTCCAATAGAAAATTGGAGGGAGCTTATGACAACCTTTGATTTTCAGGGAGGATTGCTTGTAAGGTTGTAGATGAAGAAAAACCATATCATCTTCTTGAAAGTGTTAAGATTTAATATGCTAAGACAAAAAATAGAAGCATTGCATTCCATTTCACAATAATAGCATATACAGGATCACTAAAGAAACAACAAGCACAGCATAAACACAAGAGACACAAATTTATCTTGGGAAACCCTCATGGGGTAGAAAACCCAGTAAAGCTTCCTCAATATAGATGACCAACAATATACAAAGATGTAACCCTGAGCATAAGCTCCTCCTTCTCCATAGCAGACCTCTCCTCCACAAGTGCGCCACTCTCAAGTGAGTGAGTGAGTGTGTAAAATGAGGAATACACCTCCTCTATTTATACACTACTCTGACTTGTCTTATACACAAAACATGTAGGCTCGTATTTAACCAATGGGTTAAATACCCCACTACAACTGACTGGGCCGACCCCTCTAGGGTGGTCTAATAACCCTTTGACCCACATAACACATACAGGGCCGACCCCCACTAGGGAAGTCTAATAACCCAAGTTACCACATTTCAACGGAGGAATAAACATCTCCGGATATACAATAAGATCTTCACGGAGGAATGAAACATCTCCGGAATAATAAAGTACAAATATAATATTCTTTGAAGTTACAATATCTCAACACTCCCCCTTAATGAGAAGGATATTATAACAGCATCTGCATGAGCAAGGAGTCATCAACATCATACATGATACATCTATAAATCATTGGAAGCTTTCTCAACATCATCAGTAACTCAGCCAGTTACTGGAAGATCTTCAATACTGGAACATCAACATCTTCAGTACTGAGTCTTTATCTTATGCATCATTCAAACAGCTACAGCAACATCAATACCTGAATCCTCATGATTGTCAACATCGTCATCACACGATCATCAGCATCGTCATCACATGATCAACACCGCCGTCTAGATAAACACGATCAGCATTGTCACATCATCTCGATCTACAGAATCTGGTTCATCATGATCTACAACATCTGGATCATCATGATCTACAGCATCTGGATCATCTCGATCTATAGCATCTGGATCATCATGATCTACAGCATCTGGATCATCTCGATCTACAGCATCTGGATCATCTCGATCTACAGCATCTGGATCATTTCAATCTACAGCATCTGGATCATCTCGATCTACAGCATCCTACAACACACACGATCATATTACAGGATGATCAATCCCGCTCTCTTTAGGACATAGGTCCATGGATGATACAATCCAGATCAAGTTACAGGATGATCAATCCTTATCCTTTTAAGACAAGTCTCATGTCTAGGGACGATGCAATCCCATCACGTACATTTTGAACCGAGGTCTAGGGACAATGCAGTCCTATCTTCAATTCTCGGAGACATCAATCTACGGATCAATTCTAGGACTTAAGTCCGGGGAAGATACAATCCCCTACCTGTTCATTCAAGACTTCATTTTTGGAGACATCATGTCTACGGCTGTCTTTTAGAACATGTGTTCAAGGATGATACAATCCCTCTTCTTTCTCGGAGACATCTGTCTACGGCTTAGTTTAGGACTAAATTCTAGGGATGATCCAATCCCCAAATGTCCACCAAGGACTTCATTCTCGGAGACATCATGTCTACAGCTCTCTTGAGGATGATGCAATCCTATCATGTCCACCAAGGACTTCATTCTCAAAGACATACATCTATGGCTCTCTTGAGGATGATGCAATCCTATCATGTCCATCAAGGACTTCATTCTCGAAGACATACGTCTACGACTCTCTTTAGAACATGTGTTCAAGGATGATGCAATCCCTCTTCTTTCTCGGAGACACCTGTCTACGGTTTCTTTTAGAATATATGTTCAACGATGATGCAATCCCCTTTTCACCTTAGACCCTGTCTAAGGACCATCCACCAACCTCTCTGTCGGCATCACCAATATAGGTATCCACATCATTGACCTCATTATCGATGCGGGAAATCTCATCATAAGTGATCACATCACTCCCCCTTTCGAGGAGGGTCCTTCTTAACTATATTAAGTTTGTCTTGGAAAACTTTACTTGAGGTAGAGGTTTGGTTAGTACATCGGATCGGTAGAGTTTTGGTTAGTGCATTGGTAACTTGTTATGAATTCGAACATTAACCATATCTTGTATATAGAAATGTTAGATCTCTATGTGCTTTGACTTATCATGGAACACTGGATTCTCTGCCATTTTGGTACAACTCTGTTTGTCACATAGGATCACAATTGGGTCTATATCTAAGTCAAACAATTATGAAACCATACCACTTCACAACTAGCAGAGCAAGCAGCCAGATATTCTGCTTGTGCTAAGAGCCACACTAGATTGTTTCCTGCTAAACCATGAGATCATGGCTGATCCCAGACAATAACATCCTCTCAATGTGCTATTCCTGTCTGATACACTTGTGTATCCATCTAAAGCCATGATCTCCAAGATAACATAGATCAAAGTCTATTGTATCCTTTAGGTACTGCATCACATGATTTGCAACTTATCAGGTGAACACATCTAGTTTCCAGTAGATACTGACTCAAGGCGTTCACAGCAAAGCATATATCTGACCTAGTATTCTTTAGATACATCAATGACCCAATAATTTGTCTGTACAGAGTTATATTCACTAACTCTGAAGAGTCACCCACTAACAACTTCAAGTTGGAATCCATGAGAGTGTCCATTCCAACACATCAAGTCCTTTTAATATTTATTGGAATATTTTCCCTGGTTGAGAAAGATTCCTTCTAAGCCTTGCCATACTTCCAGACCTAGGAAGTAATGCATCAATTTGAGATCTTTCATCTTTCATTTCTGTAGCCATCTTCTTCTTTCTTTTCATGATCTGTTTCTCATTCCTTGTCAGAAAGAGATCATCGTCATACAATAATGGTATGATAAGTTCATCATCCACAACCTTAAGGTAAAGGTTAGGTTCAGTTTTACTTCTGGTAAATCCCAAGCTTTGTCAAGAGGCTGTCAATTGTTCATCTTTCACACTCTGCATTCTGTGATCTTCTGCATATCTATCTGTGCCATCTCTCGTCAGATGGGTCTACTGATATGAGCCTCAAAATCATTCGAACTCTGTGGTGAGTTCCTTCTTGCATCCATGTCATATGTGTATAGAAGCCATATTCAACCTTGTAGCAAAAGTTGAGATCCACATCACCCATGGTGATCATTAAGCTCATCAATTGATTATCGATCCTGGGAACCTATACAGAACCTGATTCACACTTCTTCTTTAATTACACCATTAAGAGAATGGTCTTATCTAGCCACTTGGAGCAAACATCTCATCATGATTCTCTTCCTCTTTCTAAGAGAATCTTCTAGCCACAAGCCTTCTATAGTGTGTTTGATTTGTAAATCTTTTGTTGAACATCCATCGCTTGTTTAGTGTTCATCATTCATCATGATCTTTCCTACAATTCAAAATTAAGTACATAATTAGTAATACTTCATAATCATCAAATCATATTGACATGATAACCTATTATGCATACAGATATCATTTACATAGTTATGCAACTATTTTGACCAATACTTTGGCACAACACTTTCCCATATCCTGTATGCATACAGTGGCTATCTAAATGCCTTCCATCTCTACCAGAACATACTATCGAGAGTGTGCACAACTCTCAGCATGTCAACAAAGAGGTTTCATTCTAGACAAGCAACAATGGAATGTTTGTCCAACTTACCAATCATATGCATATTAGTAGTATACTGTTCAATGCTATATGAATGTTTACACTCAGTATGATATATTCTAGGAATACAAATATGCATACAAGCAATATCATTTATTATTTCAAATAACAACTCAAATACTTATCTTTTATGTTTGTGTGGTTGCCTCCCGCTTGATCTTCTATATGTCTTTTGAACTTCTATTCATTCTGTACCACTGTGCATGCTCAAGTGTGCACTAATGTCATCCTCGTGATCTCATACACAAACATACATTCATTAGTATATTCTCAAAACATTCTAATTCTAAATAATCCTGAATATGTATAGTCATGATCATTAGTATTCAGGGTTTCAAGGAAGTCTTCTTTTACTCATGCATATTCTTGTTTGATCATAGTACTCTTCTGGTTAATTAAATCATCAAGACAAGAGACATAATATGCATAAACCCTTGATTACTAACTTTATGAATAAGCATAACCAATCATACCAAGTATACTTATATAAGGGATCCTAACACAAGGTAAGATTCTAACTTGACATAAGAAAACATACCTGGATTAGTATACCTGCTTATTTATGTACAACATACCTAAACAATCTCTTCAATAATTTGGAGATCATGAGCTAGAACCTGCATGTCTCATAGGTTAAGCATAATATAACAAAGTCATACATACCTCGTAAGTAGAACAAAGATTATGGATGAGTCTTTGTCTTCATGTTGTCATGGTCATGGAACTTGATTTGTCTTTTATGATGTACCTGTATCTTGTTAGCAGACAACATCAACCTCACACAACATCATAATGCATTAGTACAATCATATAGCCCTAATCAATGAATGTCTTTGATCATTCACATGCATTCATACTGTTACTAGGGTGATAAGACAATTCTAACATTAATCAAGATTGTACTAATAAATAATATGAAGACAAACACATCATGAACTTAATCAAGAATCAGATTGCAAGACATACCTGAACCTCCTTAAGTCATACCTGTCGAGACTTCTTGTAGTCTTCTTATGTAAGGCCTTAGCCTCAACTCCCCCTGAAACTTGATCTAGAGCTTGATTAGGGTTTTCTAGAGAAACCCTAAAAATTCAATCTTTGACTTTCACACTTCTGAATGGATGGAAGGATGTGTCTTGCTAGCATACTTCAATTTTGAAATCTCCAAAATTTGACCCCTCAAAATTGCCTTCGAAACTTCTGGACAGGAACCCGAACTAGGATTTGATGAAGCCCACCCTTCTGTCCAATCAAAAGGTTCGATCCAAGGCTCTAAACTCTTATTTTTCTTAGGAGCTTCCAGCCGTGGTTACAGACTTAAAAAATTCCAACTTTTGCTGAAGCCCTAATTTTCCATCTTTCCGATCAAAATCCCAAACTGGGGTGTGATCAAGCCCGGTTTTCTACCCAACAAAAAAATTCGATCTTGGTCTCTAAATTTTGATTTTCCTGAGTAGCATTCAGCCGTAGATTCTGATTCCAAAAATTCTAACTTTCTCCGAAACCCTAAATTCCGAAAGCCATTAATGAAGGTGCTCCAAAAATAATTCTGTTTTGAAAGAAATATGTACCTAATTGTTTCTACTGTAACTCTGAACTTTTCACTCCATAGGGTCTGAAAACTTTTTTTGTGGTAGCATGACCTGTCATCTTTCCATCCCAATAGGTCTGACCTCAATTGGATTTTCTGAGAGAGAGTTATGCCAAGTGTCGCAACGTGACCGGTTTATGGGATAAAACAGGAGATCGAACTTGTATGGCGTGCCACGTGTCACTGGTTCAACTTCGGCCTCTGAAAACGTTTCCTGAGATAGTACCATCTTTGTAATACATATCAATTTTTACTAAATTTCATTTGGAGCTTCCTATCCCAAGTTATGCCAAGTGTCGCAACGTGACCTGTTTATGGGATAAAACAGGAGAGCAAACTTGTACGACGTGCCACGCGTAACTAGTTCAACTTCGGCCGCTGAAAACATTTCTTGCAATAGTACAGTCTGTGTACTACCTGTCACATTTTACGAAATTTCATTTGGAGCTTCCTAGCCCATGTTATGACCCTTTTTCCTAGGTCACCTGATTTTGATTGAGATCTGGAAGAGGCAGAAACCCTAACTTGTACTGATCATAACTTACAAAGTACAACGAATCTGAGGGTTCCCTTTGGACAAAAGATACCTGGATATGTTATCTACGACCTGTAAAGGTTTCAAATCCTGAACCTTTTCCAAAAATGTATTTATGGCAAAAGTTCCACGATGACTGGTTTTTTCTATATAAAACCCTAACCTTCAAATTGTCGTAAGTAAAGCAAGTGTCGTAAGTGCCATACATTGCCTTCCTTCAAGTTAGCTATGATACCATGTTAAGATTTAATATGCTAAAATAGAAAATAGCATCATTTCATTCCATTTCACAATAATAGCATATACAGGATCACTGAAGAAACAACAAGCACAGCATAAACACAAGAGACACAAATTTATCCTGGGAAACCCTCATGGGGTAGAAAACCCAGTAAAGCTTCCTCAATATAGATGACCAGAAATATACAGAGATGTAACCCTGAGCATAAGCTCCTCCTTCTCCATAGCAGACCTCTCCTCCACAAGTGCTCCACTCTCAAGTGAGTGAGTGTGTGTGTAAAATGAGGAATACACCTCCTCTATTTATACACTACTTCGACTTGTCTTATACACAAAACATGTAGGCTCGTATTTAACCAATGGGTTAAATACCCCACTACAACTGACTGGGCCGACCCCTCTAGGGTAGTCTAATAACCCTTTGACCCACATAACACATACAGGGCCGACCCCCACTAGGGAAGTCTAATAACCCAAGTTACCATATTCCGACGGAGGAATAAACGTCTCCGGATATACAATAAGATCTTCACGGAGGAATGAAACATCTCTGGAATAATAAAGTACAAATATAATATTCTTTGAAGTTACAATATCTCAACAGAAAGGTGTGCTCAGAACGATGTTGATCGGCTTGTTGTTTCATTTGATTTCTTTCCATGTGAATATCGTCCTGCAAAATGCGAAGAATCTGATGGCGGGTTCAAAGAACTATCTCAACTTCCTGAACTGGTGAACTATTGGGGGTGTATGGAAGAAGCAGTGGTGGTTCTTGACCATAGACTGCTTCATATGGGGTCATTTTAGATGCAGTGTGGTAGGAGGTATTAAATGACCATTCAGCGAGAGAGATCCACTTTGCTCACTAATGTTGTTGTTCAGAGGTGAAGCAATGAAGATAAGTTTCAAACATTTGTTGATAATTTCAGTCTTAACATTTGTTTGTGGGTGATACCATGAAATCATCTTTAGTTTGGTGCCAGTGTGGCAAAATAGTTTTGTCCAAAAACGACTGGTGAAATTTACATCACGATTCGTGACAATGGAAGACAGGATTCCACGGAGACAGAAGATCTAGTATAGGAAAATATGAGTGACTGAGCAGGCAGTATTGGGACGGATGAGGGCACAAAAATGACTATATTTGGAGAGGAGATCAACCACAACCAAAATCACTATATTCCCTCTAGATTTAGGGATCCTTTCAATGAAATCCATATAAATATCTTTCCAAATCCGTGTAGGGATGTGAAAGGGTTTGAGCAATCCCATAAGGAGTGTCATTTCACCCTTGTTGTGCTGGAAGGTATAACATTTAGCCACCATATATTGAATTTTCCTTTTCATTTCCTTCTAAAATAAGTTGCATCATTCCCACTCATATGTTTTGAGGAACCTAGAGTGACCTACCGATGGAGAAACATGGAGTTCATAGAAGACATCTTGTTGAAGATCTGTTCTCTAGGGAAGTACCAAACAACCCTTGTATCTCATAAAAGCACCATACCAAGAGTAATGCGGTATAGAAGAAGGGTTGTTGGCCAACTATTGTATGATTTGAGATAATAAGGATTCATTGACCTAGCCCTGCTAAACAGATTGCAACCAATTTGGAATAGGCATAGAGATAGCTGAAATAGAAATTTGGTCATCAAATGTGCGAGAATGAGCATCTGCCACAAGATTGTCCTTACCCTTCTTGTAAGCGATCTCATAGTCATAACCCATGAGTTTTCTAATCCATTGTTGTTGTGTTGGGGAGGATACCCATTGTTCCAGGAAATATTTCAGACTTCGGTGATCACTCTTGATGCATAAATGATTCCCTAATAGGTATGGTTGCCACTTCTGTACTGCATGCAAAATAGACATCATTTCTTTGTCATATGTAGAGGCAACTAAATTATTACCAGAAAGGGCTTTGATGGTGAATGCAATGAGAAGTTCATCTTGAAGGAGAACAACACCAAGTCCATTGTTGCAAGCATCACTCTTAATAGTGAAGGGCTTGGAAAAATTGGGCATAGCTAGAACAGGTGTAGTACACATAGATTTTTTCAGTTTTTCAAATGCATACTCCATAGCATTTGTCCATATAAAAGCATCATTTTTCAATAGAGCATTTAATGGAGCTGCAATATTCCCATAATCCTTGACAAAATTGCGGTAGTATCCAGTCAATCCAAAAACAACAATGAAGGTTGTTGAGTTTTTGAGGATGCGGCCAAATTTTCATGGCATATATTTTGGCAGGATCGATGTGAACCCCTTTATGCTGGAATAATATGCCCGAGATACTTGACTTCCTCCTCTCCAAAAACACATTTAGAGTGCTTGGCATGGAGATGATGATCAGAGAAAATTTGCAGTACAAGATCCAAATGTTGGAGATGCTCATCCCATGTTTTACTGTAGATGAGGATATCATTAAAGAAGACCAGAATGAAGTTCTTCAAGTAGGGCCAGAATATTCTATTCATCAATGCCTGGAATGTGGAAGGAGCATTAGTGAGGCCAAAGGGCATGACCAAAAAATCATAGTGGCCATCATGTGCGTGGAAAGCTATTTTAGGGTTATCATCCTCATGAACCCAAATTTGATGATACCCAGAACAAAGATCCAACTTGGAGAAAAAATGAGCACCATGAAGCTCATCAACAATAGGATTTGGAAACTTATCCTTGATTGTGAGGTGATTAAGTGCTTGGAAGTCAATGCAAAGGTGCCATGACCCATATTTTTCGGACAAGAAGAACTGGTGAAGAAAAGGAACTAGTACTAGGGAGAATAATACATTTCTTGAGTAAGTCCCGAACGAGCATCTCAATCTCTATTTTTTGGTGGAATGGGTAGCGATAGGGCCTGATGTTGGGAGGAACGATTCTAGGAAGGATCTGAATATGATGGTACTTTGGTCTTGAAGGTGGAAATCCCACTGGTTCAGCAACACACATGCATATCTATCCAAAATTTGTTGTAGATCCAAAGGAGTAGTGGAAACTATTTATGGATGCATCTGAATGGAATGGAGTTGAGAGATGACACCATGTGAATTATTCTTAAGAATATTTTCCATGCCATGTGAACTGATGATGCTGAGAGACCATGGTTGTAAGCTTGTCAGTTTCTTTTTTTTCCCATTGACTAAAAACTGCATCGAAAGTTCAGCAAAATCCCATAAGATGGGACCAAGCATTCGTAACCGTTGAGCGCCCAAAACCACATCACATCCACCTAACGGTAAGGAAAACATGTCATATCATAGGTTATAATATCCAATAGAGATATGCACATTAAAACACTTCCATTTGCAAGGTAAGGTTCCCCCATTGGCATCATGACTTCAAAGTTGGAGCAAGGATGGAAAAAACAATTATCATGTTTAGTGATCGGAGGGTCAATGAAGTTATGAGTGCTACCAGAATCAATGAGTATTGTAAGAGGGAGATTCTTGAAGTAACCCTTGAATCGCACTCTTTGTGGGGTGGTGACTCGGGATAAAGCATGGAGAGATATCTCTGGGTGGTCATCCTGAGAAGGAGGGTCAACAGGCGGCTGCTGACTGTTGACCTGGTCATCTTTTGTTTCTAGATATTCCTCACCAATTTTAGTTGCAGGTGGAGAATCCACATCCAAGAGATAGAGATTTTTCTCAACACATCTATGTCCCCAAGTGAATTTCTCATCAGAATTATAACAAATCCATTTTTCTCTACCTGCCCCAATCTCCGCTTAAAAGAAATGCTTGATAGCAGTTGCTCTAGGAGCTGGCATGACGGGAGGTTGTTGGGAAACCATATTTCTGAATGTAACAAAAGTGGATTTGGAGCATTGTTGCGATGTGATCTTGTCCTCTGCCAGCTTATCCAACCCTAGGGCTTCCATCATTGTACTAGGACAAAACATTTTAACCTCATATCGGATTGCATCCTTCAAACCACTGACAAAACAACTCATGTAGAATGCATCAGACAATCCTTCCGTGTGATTGGCCAGATTCTCAAATTTTCTCTGATACTCTCTCAAGTGCCAATTTGGTGAAGTTTATTGAGTGCTCCTATGAAGTCATCAAAATCACTAGGACCAAATCATTGCAAAATGAGTTGTCAAAAATTTGTCCATGTTGGCTCTCCATGAGCCTTTATGTACCAATTGTACCATTGAAGGGCTTCATGTCATGTCTCCTCTTAACCAATTTTTTTTTTTGCATGGGTCCATTGACCCTATAGTACTGTTTATAAATACGCCATCATATGTGAAATTTACTTAGAACCAGCTCCGAAGCACAACACTATGAAAAGTGTGTATGTCAAACTTACAACGAAAATACTCATCAAGAGCTTCATTGAAGTGTTATAGTCTTGCAGACTATATCCACCCTTACGTCTTACATGTTATAAGATAGACTTCACTTGAACAAGCATGTGTGCAGTAGAGGTCCCCTTTGTCAACATGAATACACATACTGGCCTCTATAAAAGCGACAGTAAAACATGTTGTCTAACTGAAGCAAGGATACATGCATTTAATTAAAGGCTTAAACAAAATGCACTTAACACTTATATTAAAAAGATGGTACATGAGAATGTATTCTAACCATAAATATCCTAGGCCTTAGTTTCTTGTTAGACTTACTACACCTATATATATATATATATATCTACCATAATTATATATACATGCATAAATATATATTAATATTATCAATTAATATATATATTCACCATTTACAAAACCTTCAACGGTTAATTAGCTATTTATGATACTCTTGAAGAACTATAAGTTAATATGGTCAAGGGCCATATATTAATACTTACTTCTATATGTATGTAATATTATATACATAATATACAATACAAGAACATGAGATATTAATTCAACACATATAAGGATTTATTTCTTTGAACCAACATATATAACGAAACTCCACACAAATATAAACATATGGTTATATGTGTTAATACATATAAAAGATTCGTTTTGAGTCCACATATAAAAAAAGGTTATATATAGAAAAATATATGGTTATGTATTTATATCTATATAAGTAGTGTGCTTCTAAACTATGGCTCACATAGCCAACACACCAAGCATACAAAACAATGGCTATAACACACACATATATATGTATCAACATAACGTTGTAGTGTTTGGGTGTTAGTGGAAGCCGACAAAACCACAACATGGTTGATACAATGCTTAAGCGTCAACACTAGACTTTTAAATATATATATCAACTTAATTAAACCACCTCCCACGTAGGTGACCATAGGCCACGATAAAGTGAAGTGGAGCTACGTAATGGCACAACGCATTACTCCCATGCTAAGCCTGGATAAAAATTTACTGTTACGGGATTGGTCCCACATGGTCTCGCTCCAACCGGTGGCCTAAGTGGTGATGTGGTGTGCGGCACGCAGGCTTGACCACCTCTCAAACCACATTTTAAGCCCATTTGCAGATGCCTTATTGCCAGGTTGTACATTAAGATCATCGCGTGGATGAGGCTTACCATGTGATGTGTTTTTGGCTTATCGACGTTGTGTAGAGTGGGTCGCTCCATTAATGAAGCTTCCCCAACCAGTTGTGGTCGTTTTCAATGGGATACCACACCCAAGGCATACCATGTACCTTCGATTGATTTGCATTGAAGCCTCAGTTGCTCTGGCCCATTGATGGTGATCCGAACCAGTTTTTGGGCAATCCAGAGTGGCTCTATGCCATTGATTTGGCTAATAGAATTTCGCTCCAACAACTCTATGTTGAGCATTTACTCTCCCAACACCAGTGGTAGTGGTCACTCACTCACGCTACCTAGCTTAGTCTCGTTGAACTTCGTTGGACGCTAGAAGTCTGGGTTATTTTTGAGGTTTGGCACATAGAGCTTCGGTTTTGCGCTGATAGTGGTGTAAGAGAGTTTCACTGCTATGGCTCCTTCGTCGCCTGGGTGCAGTACTGAACCAGTTTCCAACCTAAACTCTATGTTCGCCAACGTAGAAAGATAATCGTCATTACCCTTCTGCAAGCTTAACATTGCAATGGTAGCTTTGTTGCATGCTTGTTTAATCTATACATTTATACTACCAACGTTTTTTACCTTCATTGTGTTGTGAAACAGGTGCAGATGGAGATGAGCTGCGCTGCAACTCCAATCCACTTCTAGGTAATGTAAACTCTATTCGCATGCCAAAATCGTTGTTCTATTTAAATTTTGGTTATCAGTTGCTCCTCCCTTAGGTTTGATCTCGTGTCACAACACTGGTGCAGGTAGCCACGACAGGGTAGAGTGGGGGTGCACTCCTGCAAGCTCGCAACTGTCTCTAGAATACGTGGAAGGATCGCTAAGTTACTAGGTAATTCGCCAACCAACCACCTTGTTTTTGGTTTACCTCGTTGGTGTGGGCTGAGTTACTTAGAACGTTTGGTTAAACAGTGGGAAATGAGTTCTTTCTCCTCCTTCAAAATCTCTCTAGCATGCCTTTGCTCTTCCTTTGGGTGCTCTACAATGCGTCCCATGCCTTTCTTATATAGCATTGGGAAATGAGCCCTCATGTTTCTCTTTTCAATGTGGGATTGTCCCTTTTCATATTTTTTGATTATTTTTGCTCAAAAACCCACTTTTGATAGTTTATAGGCTTTTTGCACAACTTTAGCATACTTTAAGTACAATTAATGCACTTTAATGCATTCATCTTCACTTTTTGATTGGTGTAGCTTAGTTTTGGACCTTTTATGAGTGGTTCAATCACTAAACTTGGTCTCTTTAGGTTCTTACTGTCTTCACCTAATCCTTCCATTTATGGGAGAAGTGATTAGATCAGAGAGAACTTGTCTCTGAATGTACTTGTGTTTCTGCCTTCATGTTGCGGGCGCATAGTAAAAATGTGCTTCTTCCGTCACATGACTAAGGGTGTTAATTTGATTGTTAACAGATGCCCCCTAATGTGTGAGGTCCGAAGCAGAGCTAAGGGCCGAAATACATTACTGAAATTCATACTCTGTATACTGATACTCTTTATACTGAAAGTCTTTATCGTTCAAAGCAAGGATAAGAGAAGGAAAAATCATGGGTGCAGGATTGAGGATCACACCTGCAAAACATAGCAATTTCTCAAATATATAGTATCTTCCTGATGTAGGAATACCCATGCTTAGCAGTAAAAAAGCATTGCCACAAACAATACACAATGAATCCATGTCAAAAGCAAATTTTCTGAAATTTAAACATGCACTTTGATGAGTGCGCAAACAAAGTGTTTATTGAACTTCTAACATGGCTATCTAATCTTGTGCAGCTCAGGTAGTGCATCAATGAGTGATACAACTGTTTTTCCCAAGGTCTTCGATACAAATTGATGATAGTATGAGTTTATATTATGCAAATAAGCGATCTAATGTCGAGCATAATAAAACACCATCTGGTTACCGATCATTGATGTATACCATTAACAGATGCGAAGAGACCCACCAATAATGATGATGGACTCCACGGTACTGAGTACAAACTAAAAAGTGTGAATAGATGTTCTGAAGTCGAACACTTGTAGAATCAAACAATCAGGGGTCATTAATGTATACCCACTGTTATTTGCGAGGAAACATGCCACTAATGACTGTAAGATCCAAGATACTCTCGAGTTTCTAGATCCATGTCCTAGATGATGATTTGATGTCGATAGGAGTAGATCCATCAGAAGTAGGGCATTGATGTATCCCACATCAACCGATACGAAACAAAGATCAATAGTATGATATAATTTGGTATAACTGCAAGATCCAACACTGTATGTTGACACAAGGAAGGCCGACATGATTGGTGAGGAATATTTGATGAATGGCCAACTCGGTTTGGGCATCCCTTGAACACATAACACGATGAAAAATGGACCCTTGGAAACATAGGACTTTGAGTAACCGACCTTGATGATTTCCACTAATTCCAGATGCATTAACGAAAGATCCATTGGTGACGGGAAGGATAACCCATCGGTGGATATCTATTCAAAATACTGGTATAGTTTCCTAAGGCAAATGCAGATGGTGTACTGACCGCGGATACAATATTATGTGCTGTGTTGAAGGGCGACAAGGATTGACTATGGCCGTTTTTTTCAGAGTTTAGAATATGAAGTGATTCAAGTCTCTCCCTTTTTGGATTTTTATGTTTTCCAATTTTTTTTAAACTTTTTCATTTATTAGCTTGAAAAAAGAATAAAGCATACTATGATACATTAGAGGAAACGAGTGTCTCAAGGGCATGTGCCTAAATATCAAGGGCATGGGTCAGGCAAAGAAAAAGATCTGTATTGCAAACAAGGGTTGAGCTAGTTATGTACACTCTTACAGATGTTTCCTCCATGGGTATGGGTCAAATATACAGAAGCAATGGTTTATAGGCATCTTGTAACAAAAAATGACTATACAGGAAAATAAGCAACATAAGAAATAAGTAACGAAGCAATTTGCATGGATGTTTAAGTGGATATTTTAATCCAAGCTTATGTAAAATGACAAAAAATTGGGAGCCCATCAGGATATGGTCAGAAATGAATGAAAGAGAAATATGTGGTCTCAAACTCCAAGTCATGATGGGACTAATAGGGCTCCCGGGCCTATAAGAATAACTCAACATGGGCACCAAAATGGCAATGGGGTGCTTACTAGGGTGTCCCATGTTTGGTAGGATCTGTTGTCGAAATGGTGGAAAATACAGATATGAAGGGTGGACCCACCAATTTCCAACAGGTTCGACCCTATGGAAATTTTGGTTTGCAAAAGGTTCAAATGCATCTTCACAAATGGATGGCCTAAACCTATATGCAAGTTTCCAAATATACCAAATGAGGTCGAGGAACATGTAGATCATGCTCCTATACTTGGGTAGATTTATATCAAGTATGCTCCTAGTGGAGTCGCCAATATAATAATAGAAGATGTAGTTTGCTAGTAGGGAGTTGGATCTGCGACATATCAATCTATCTTACTAAGAAACGGTGAGTTTCTTTGTCAGCAAATGAAAGGATTATCACAAGTTTTTAAAGATCTATATTCATTCATCAAAACTCATTAAGATCTAAATCCATTTAAGAATTAAATTCATACATGATAAGAAATATTCAAACTCATAGATGGTAGAAACTTGAATCCATTCATATTAAAACAATGAAGAAGTACATCCTTACCATGGATCTTGGTGTGAATCCCTCCTCCATTGCCATGAGCTTCCCTTCCTTCACCATTGCTTTTGAAGAATTTGAGCTCTTTCTCCTCCTTCAGAATCTCTCTAGCCATGCTTTTGCTCTTCCTTTGTGTGCTCTACAATGCCTCCCATGCTTTTCTTATATAGCATTGGGAAATGAGCCCTCATGTTTCTCTTTTGAATGTGGGATTGTCCCTTTTCATCTTTTTTTATTATTTTTGCTCAAAAAGCCACTTTTCATAGTTTTTAGGCTTTTTGCAGAACTTTAGCATACTTTAAGTACAATTAATTCACTTTAATGCATGTTGGCACAGGTAGCTGATCTAACGGTTTTCCAATATAGACCCAGGTTCTTTGCGGTTTTATCTTTAACCAACAAAACCCCTTTTCACTGGTCCTTTCGGCAATGACCTACACACAGGTTGAGGTCTCACCTGAGGCGAAGCTATGGGGGTGCTGCAAAATCAATTTTCTACAGCAGGGTGATGAGTTGATGGGAAAAATACACTGCACAACATGCTATAGACTTGCACTGCGAACTGAGGGATGCACGACAATTGTCTTCGTCGCGGGTTCATACTTCTTCAACTGACAAGCTGCGCACCCAGCGCATCCATAGATTGCACGGGTCGACCTTACTCGCTCGATCAGATAGTGCAATAGATTTATGCACTTCCACTTCTACAGAAATCATATTAAGGGTTTTACTTAGCACTTATTCCTTTAATTACTACCAATGATTATTTAAACTTATACTTGATGTAATCAAACAAGCTATCAGTACTGCGCCCTTCCGATGTTACACATTAACATAATTATATGACCATTCTTTACTTACATATATGTTTATCCATGGCTGATACATTCACAAAATTAGAACACTTCATATTCATCAGCCATCCATTCATGAAATACTTAACATATTATCCCCATCTTTCTCCTATGGCGAATACATATAAAAGCATTAACCACCCAACTGATAACTGATAATTCAATCATACATAGTAAGCAAATAGATAGCGAAAAATACAAACACATAGACAGTCTCACTACACAAGATTTAACGTGGTTCACCCCCCGAATGGAGGCTACTTCCACAAGAACTGTTGTTAAATTAGTCTTTGGGAAGGGTACAATAGTTCTTAGTCTGCGCACTCAGCTTGTAGAGTCTTTACAAAATTGTTCCTCAATAGGAGTTTATCAAATCAGGAATAAGAACAATACAAAAATGAAGAGTAACCCTTTCCCATACAAAAATGCCTTATTTATAGATCATGCCCATAGGTCATGCCTTTACAATTCATAGGAAAAACCATTAGGTTTCCAAAACATGGCATGGCTAACTGCCAGCCTGACTGTCGCCATCGAAAGCTTACTATGCCTGCTCCAAGCCATCCTTCTAGGCCACTCGTGGCTCACACTCTCCTCTGATAGCCGTAGTTCTCAAAACGGTTACAATCTGCATTGTGGCCTGTCTCTTTCTGCCTCTTCCGCCTCCCTGTCTCTGTCGACATAGTGGCCTAGCTTCTCAACTACTTGCCGCCACTCTTCCAAACAAGTAACTTTCTCCTTCCTTCATCTAGCTCTTTACCAAAAATAGGTCATTTCCTCGTCTGAGTATTTCTTATATCTTCTTACCAAAACTTGTTGTTGCGTAGGTCCTGCGCCTCAGCATGGTTGCGCAACTAAATATGCCTAGCAAGCTACGCACTTAACTATATCATGCTTTTCTACTGCACAGCTCAAAATTGTGTTCCAACAAAATGGTACCTACTTCGGCCAGGCCCAACAGGCCCCTAACACTTACTTGTGGCTCGTCCCGAGCCACTTTAGTCCAGTTGCTCCATTTGTGCTTCTTTTAAAATTCTTGCCCATGTAGTGAATTCTTCAATTGTTGTGCTCAACTGTGCAACTACCTGTTTTACTTCTTGCTCACACTCCTTTACTTTATCAAGCCTTTCCTGTGAAGCAGGTTCCGAAGTTTCTTCCTAGATATGATTTTCCAATGTTCAAAGTTCTTGTGGTTTTGCCTCAATGTCATCGATCAAGGTAAGTGCTTCTTCCATTAGTGGTTGCAACCTGGTGGAGGCTTCAGCTTATTTCACTCTCAAGGCCTTGAGTTCCCTCCTTAGTACCTTGGTCTGCTCAAAGGCCTCCCTCTTATAGCGGACCAACAAGTCCTTCATGGACGCATCTGTGGCATACAACTCTTGTTGTTTTTCCTTCCTCTCTTCGTGGATATTCTACAACTCTAGATTTTCTTGTAGTATGCTCCACACATTGGAGACTTCGTTTTCCAAAATTTGGCATTGTGCTACTGCTGCGCAGATGCTTTGCAGGGAAGCCCTTATTGCTTCTACTCCTGTTTCTTCTTCTTGCCTCTTTGTGTCCACTGGCTGTCGTGCTGCTAGCTTAGCTATTTCTTCCTGGTGGGAAGCCTTCATCCTTTCAACTTCATCTTTGTGGGAGATCTCCAACTCCCTCATTTGTTCCTATAAACTGCTCATGGCCCCACCTATCTGTAGGATGGTTGCTTCTATTTCTGGATCTTCTTCGACTATGGGGAGCTTCGCGCAGAAATCCGACACTACTCCTCTAATCCTATGCTCTTTTCCTTGCGTGCGCTGAAGCTCCCTTTCCTTGTACTCACATTCTCCTTGTATTCGTTGGTAATTAAATTCGTGTTGTAGGCACTGATTGTGTGAAACTATGTCCCGATCATGCATTTCATGTGAGATCGAGGTGTGCAAGTGGTGTATCCCTTCAACTAGAATCATGGCTATGTTTAGTTCTAGCTGCTAGAGTCGTCTCATAGTTTCTGTCATTTCATCTGTGGGAAATAGAATGGATGCAGACGTAATATTGACGATGCGTGCCTGTGTTGTGAAGTCGGGTGTCCTGCGCATCATGTCACTTGGTTCCCCTACTTGGTCGTGTCGGTTGGTCTCCCGAGGAAAGTCGCGGTGGACTTGCTCCATCCTCAAGACCAAACTGGTCAATTTGTCAATGTTTTCTTGGACCTGCACCTGATCTGGCTCATCCCGTTTCCCCGTAAAGCCAGGAAAATCCTCTAGGTGCGCAACTATTTGAGATGCTATCATTTCATAGTCATCATCGTGCAAGATTCTATCTAATGGTTGTTTCTTGGCCTTAACCTTCTTCTTTGGCGGCTTCTGAGGGCTTCCAGTGCCCGACTCTTTTCATGTTTCACCTACTTGCTGCACAGGTTTCGAGGTTGAAGCACTTTGGACTTCCGCATCCTCTTTGCGGTCTTCTTCTTCTTCTTCATCCGATGGGGTGATGAGCGATTCTGGTGCATGTTCTCTCCATTCATCGGTCCATTCCTCAATAATGAGCTCAATCATTGGGACTCCTAACTGATATTGTCCTTCAAACCATTTTTCTGCATTCAGGCGTGGCTGAATAAAAATTGAATGGAGCTTGGCTTCAAAAAGCAAGAATGGTTTATACTGGGTGGTCACTTCTTTCGTGATTCATGAAGTCTTCTCAATAACGGTGCGCAGCTGATTGAGGAAAGTGAAGAATTGTAGGTTATTAACCCGCTGCTTCTCCGGATTTGGAGACGACCACATGTTTCCAAACCACATTACGCGGCAATCATCCTACACTACTGGTAGGCCGCACTGAAGATTGGGTTCTCTCCATCCCACAAAGGCAATGAGGACCAGCAGCCAATTAAAATAGAAGGGGATACCCTTATCTTGGACATCCTCGATGTCTAATAATAAATCGTTCAGCAGGAAGTTTTCCCAATTGTATTCGTGGCCATCCATAGTTTTTGCAGCAAAGGCTACAACCAAAGTTAATACATACACAGGTATATATTTCCGTAGAAGTCTGCCTACCAACAACTGAATCGTGAACCACAGAGGTTCATTTGGAATGGGGTCAGTCTCATAAGTCCTGGTCCCTCTCGCCAAATTAAATGTACTTTTGATGTTTGTGGCCAGTTCTTGATCATCCTTCTTGCCCACAAATTCTTGGGAAGGGTCGTCACCCTTCTTGCTCAACCCCGTGATTCTCACTATGAGGTCCACACTAATATTAAATTTGAAATCTAACCAGATATATTCCTAGTGCGTGCAAGAAACTAAAGTACGCACCACAACTTTATATTCCTTGTTGCACCCAAAATGTGGGATGCGCAACAGGTTAAGCAGGCCCACCTCGTATAGCGGCACTGCCCAATCCATAGGCACAATTTCTTCCTTGTTCATGGCTGGATTGTCTATGTTGCACATATATCTATCAACCTGCAGATGAGGGAATATCTCGGCACCCTGCAGATTAAAATCAATCAGCTTGCATTCCATGATCCTTCCTAGTAGATCATCTCTCTGTCACACGCACTTTGGTATTGGTGGCATTGGAAATCCATATCGTGTGTTCTTTTGCAGTTGCAGCTATAGGGCATCAATCTTCCTAGGGATGACATAATAAAGAATAACCCATATTGGTGGAGGTGGGATCCCTTTCGGAACCTGCTTCGGGGTAGTTGGTGCCTCTGGTTTCTGCGGCACTGCCATCGGCTACTTATCTTCCATTTGTTGTTGTTTAGGCTAGCTCGGCTTCGAGCTCTGTGATGGTGCTGGATTTTCTGCTAAAGATTTCTTCTGTGGAGGCTTCATGACACTGCTTATGCAAGAACATCTGAATGCACCCAAAATCTCTTCTAAGTTTGGCTCGTCGGACATAAACGCAACAGATATTAGCACTCTCACTACTTCGACTCTTAAGCTCTTCACACTTGCTAAAATTTGAATTTCACGGTAAATTTACATAAGGGAAAGTGTATGGGTATTTATAGGGCATGCCCTGATGTTATGGCCATTAATGAATCACCTGGGAAGTAAATGTTGTAGTAACTCTTTCAAATCCCGTATAGATCTCCGTGTAATGTGATATTGAATGCATCGGGAATGGCTAGATTAGGAATTAAGTGCCACTCCCATGGGATTAGATTCCACCAGATAATTGATCTCTTTCCGTCGTTCTTTATGTTGTGTCATGTAAAATTTATTTAATTGACGGGTTGGGCCGGTAGTGCCAGGCTGTCTATGTTGGAACATTTAAAAAATCCACTATGTCATTCCAGACTTAGGATAAAATTAATTAATCATTTATGATTAATTTCCTAAGTTTTGAGTAGGTAGAATAATCCATTTTTGTCTTTTAGTGGACCACATGCTATCCTCATTCACCAAAATTAATTTTGATAGATTTTGGAGAATATTTCCTTGGATTCTGTTTGATTTTATTCCATTCTTGAATTAGAAAGACACTATCCAGATTTAGTTAGCTTTGTCTTGCTTTTTCTACTTTCTAGTGGAAAAGATAAAGCTAGTTGACTTGGAATCTTTTGCCACTTGACCAATTCGACCTCCACATCATATATAACCTTCTAAATCCATCAATACATTCCATTTATTTCACTCATGATCTGCCATACCATGCTTTCCAAATTCGTGAACCTCTAGGACAGTTTTGGAAACTACTTTTGCCACCTAGGGTGTTTTTTGTCTTTTCTAAGCCTTGTCTTTTTGCTCTTTCCATATTGCCTCAAAGCAATTCAATTTTCTCCATGGAGGATGTATTATATATTGTTACAATATCAATGAATAATATATAGAGTGTTTTCAATAATTTATTCTCTCTATTCTTCTTCTCTCATTGTCTAAAATATTCCATGGTGAAATTGTCTTATGAATCTAGTTCATAGTAATTGAAAATCTCACATGGTATCAGAGCTAGATTGATTCAAAACAATTTCCAAGAGTGTTTTTTGTAGGTATTACCATCACCAGGAGTGCATTAGAATGGAGCAAAATCAATCCAAAGCTGTGACTCTCACTCCATTCAATTTATTTGACTGGAAGGAGCATATGATCATCCATCTTCGAAGCAAAGGATTGTATAGAGTCACTATGGGGCTTGAAATTGAACCAGGAGCTATTGCATTAAAATCCAAATGGTTCAATAGGATTGATGAAGCTTATGGGTTACTTTGTATCTTTGTATCTCCAGATCTTCTATTCGATATTGATTCTCTATCAACTCCAAATGAAGTGTGGACAAAGCTAGAGTCTCTCTTTGGAAAATAGGACGAGCTCAGAGGTTATTTGTTAGAGATTGAACTGATCTCTCTTAGTCCAAGTAATTTCGATTCCTTTGGAGGAGTTCATCTCAAAATTAAAGAACCTAGTGCTTCAACTCAAGCAATGTGGTAGAGAGAAGAAGGATGATCAATTAATCCTTACCATTCTGTCAAAACTGAACTCTGAATACTCAATATTTGTCTCTACTTTTCATTCTACAAGACTTGTTGTTCCCAAGTGGAAGATGCCAAGCTTGTATGCATTCATTGATTCGCTCACTCAAGAAAAGGATAAGCTGGTCCAAATGAGGGATCCATCACCCTCTAAATACTTTGCACTTGTTTCTCATGGAGCAAAGAGTTTCAAGAATGACAAATCCAAATGGAAGATATTGTCTGATGAAGAGGATTCTGGAAGATTCCAAATCCATGAAGATGAAGAAGGAGAAGCCCAAGTGTTCTTATTGCTGTAAAGGCACTCATATTGAGAAATATTGCTTCAAGAAGAAATTGGACATCATGGCCAAGATGCTTCAAGAACATAACATAGATGTTCCTAACATTGCAAAGAAAGAACAAGGCAAGCTTGCTGTAGAATAAGAACTCTGTCTCCAAGCCTCTTCCAAAGGTAATAATGTTTATGCTTTGAGTGCTAGAGTGAAAACTAATTTTGATGTCTCTGATATTGATTCACGTTCTGATATATCAGAATCAGAAACATCCACCTCTTCCTTGGAACAATCTTCAGTCAGTTCATCCAAGTCTACTCTCAAAACTAGTCATTTTTTACTAGCTTTTGACTTATCTTCTGAAATTTCTTTCCACTATCATTCAAATATTTTAGATTCTGATTTAGAATATGATTTACAGTCTGATATGCAGGTCATTACATATCCCACATCATATTCCCAACCTTTGGATGCACAAAATACCCTATAAACCCTAAGTTCACCAGTTAAGAAACTACACAATTCTATGTTTTCCTACAATGTGTCACTTGCCTCTGTTGCACTTTTGTCTTGCATATATTTCAATGGTTGGACAGCCATCATTTTGGAATTATTTGGGCTAATATTCCACACATCTGGACCTGACCCCATCACTCATGGTTCAAAAGTCAAGTCCTCACACTCTCCAGGCTCACTTAGCTGTCCGGGTGATCTAGTTTCTCAAACGTTTTGTACTGAAATTATGTTTGATCATGGAGACTCCACATATTTATTGGTTGTTGCTCCATATGACTTACATTCTGATATTTTAGAGCTATATGTTCTCATTTCAAATATCAGAAAGGTTCTACATCAGTTTGAGAAGAAATTACAAGAACTAGTACACAACATTGCAGCTACAGAAGAAATTGATCCTATTGAGTTCATTGTTTCTCCTTGGGAAGGAGTATGCGAAGATCTTCTTTCCATCATTGATTATGTTTTCAGATCTGATTATGTATGTTGCAGCAGCAAGAAAAATTCATTTCATTCTCCTCCATCATCAGAATATGAACTTCATAGATCTTCAACACATGGTTCTTGCCTACACAACATTGATGAACTTATGCATGATCATGACATCAACAATCTCTTCATCAAGTCAGTTACTCAGAAGCCACCCATTTAGCTCATTCAACTCATTCAAATGAGTAACATGATAGTATGAAGACATCAAGCATGTCCATTTTTGAGGGAGGGTTTTGTTCGCATGAGGTTTTCCCTATTTCCTCAGTTTACATGGACTAGTTATTTTTGTATTGGGGTGACCATAAGCCTTGTAACTTGGGCCCTATATTTATGATATTTTTCTGATTCCCATAACATAAAGTCAGGCTTAAGGGGGGGTGTTGGAACATTTAAAAAACCCACTATGTCATTCTAGACTTAGGATAAAATTAATTAATCATTTATGATTAATTTCCTAAGTTTTGACTAGGTAGAATAGGTCAGTTTTGTTTTTAGTGGACCACATGCTATCCTCATTCACAAAAATGAATTTGGATAGATTTTGGATAATATTTCCTTGGATTCTGTCTGATTTTATTTCATTCCTGAATTAGAAAGACACTATCCATATTTAGTTAGCTTTGTCCTGCTTTTTCTACTTTCTAGTGGAAAAGATAAAGCTAGTTGACTTGGAATCTTCTGCCACTTGACCACTTCGACCTCCACATCATATCTAACCTTCTAAATCTATCAATACATTCCATTTACCTCACTCATGAGCTTCCATACCATACTTTCCAAATTCGTGAGCCTCTAGGACAGTTTTGGAAACTGCTTTTGCCACCTAGGGTGTTTTTTGTCTTTTCTAAGCCTTTTATTTTTGCTCTTTTCATATTGCCTCAAAGCAATTCGATTTTATCCATGGAGGATGTATTATATATTGTTACAATATCAATGAATAATATACAAAGTGTTCTCCATAATTTATTCTCTCTATTCTTCTTGTCTCATTATCTAAAATATTCCATGGTGAAATTGTCTTATGAATCTAGTTCCTAGTAATTGAAAATCTCACAGTCTGACAACCGGTTAAACTCTAAATTCCAAATCCGTCAGGTGGATGCCGTTATGAACCTGGTCACTTCATCCTTTACGATGCCTAATTGGATAGGGTTTGTCATAAATGCGTGATTTGGCTGGTGGCATCCTTTTGATTAACGGTTTAATACCGTGCTGACAACTGTTGCAGTCATCTTTCCTTGTCCTGATCTGCTATCAGTTCTGAGATTACGGCACAGATTTATCATGCTTGTCTTTGTATTTGCTGCACACCTTTAGTTGTACTAATCATCTCTACATAGCTATTCCTTTCCCTGTTAGAAGCGACTTTTTTTTTTTTTTTTGCGCATGCAGCTTCAGCAGTGTTGCACGGTACACCTCCCTAGATCATACAGGACTCTAGGAGGCAGGGCTATGGTAGTAAAGCTTTAGTCTGCTTCCATTTATCAAACTGGGCCAGGTGTCTCCGGCTAAAGTGGCTAGCTAAACTGCGCCACTGTTAGTAACATGCATTACAGTATATGGACCAAGCCAATGCATCTTAAATTTTCTAGGTAACTGATCTAAAGTTTTTCCAATATAGACCGAGGTTCTTTGCGGTTTTATCTTTAACCAACAAAAACCCTTTTCACCGGCCCTTTCGGCAACAACCTATGCGTAGGTTGAGGTCTCACCCATGGAGAAGCTATGGGGGTGTTGTAGAATCAAGTTTCTACAGCAAGGTGACGAGTTGATGGGGGAAATATACTGCACAGCGTGCTATAGACTCACGCTGCAAACTGAGGGTCGTGCGACGATTGTCTTCGTCGTGGGTTGATACTTCTTCAACTGACAAGCTACGCACCCAAGGCATCCACGGATTGTGCGAGCCGACCTTACTTGCTTGATGGGATAGTGCAACAGATTTATCCACTTCCACTTCTATGGCAATCGTATTAATGGTTTTACTTAGCACTTATTCCTTTAATTACTACTAGTGATTATTTAACCTTATACTTGATGTAATCAAACAAGCTATCAGTACTACACCCTTTCGATGTTACACATTAATATAATTATATGACCATTCTTTACTTGCATATATGTTTATCCATGGCTGATACATTCAAAGACTTGGAACACTTCATATTCATAAGTCATCCATTCATGAAATACTTAACATATTATCCCCATCTTTCTCCTATGGTGAATACATACAAAAGCATTAAGCACCCAACTGATAACTGAGAATGCAAGCATACATAGTAAGCAAACAGATAGTGAAAAATACAAACACATAGATAGTCTCACTACACAAGATTTAATGTGATTCACCCCCCGGATGGAGGCTACGTCCACAAGAACTGTTGTTAAATTAGTCTTTGGGAAGGGTACAATAGTTCTTAGTCTGCACACTCAGCTGCACACTCTCTTCTCTCTCAACGGGCCTATATGCACCCAGCTTGCAGAGCCTTTACAAAATTGTTCCTCAATAGGAGTTTATCAAATCAGGAATAAGAACAATACAAAAATGAAGAGTAACCCTTTCCCATACAAAAATGCCTTAGTTATAGATCATGCCCGTAGGTCATGTCTTTACAATTCATGGGAAAAACCCTTAGGTTTCCAAAACATGGCGTGGCTAACTTCCAACCTGACTATCACTGTTGACAGCTTACTCTGCCTGCTCCAGGACGTCCTATTGGGCCACTCCTGGCTCACATGCTCCTTTGACAGTCGTAGTCCTCAAAATGGTTACAATCTGCATCGTGGCCTGTCTCTTTCTACCTCTTATGCCTCCCTATCTCTGTCGACATAGTGGCCTAGCTTCTCAACTGCATGCCGCCACTCTTCCAAACAGGTCACTTTCTCCTTCGTTCATCCGACTCTTTACAAAAAATAGGTCACTTCCTCGTCTCACCTTTTCTTATATTTTCTTACCAAAACTTGCTGCTGTGCTGGTCCTGCGCAACTAAATATGCCCAGCAAGCTGCACACTTAACCATATCGTGCTTTTCTACTGCACGACTCAAAATTGTGTTCCAATGAAATGGTACCTACTTGGGCCATGCCCAACAATGCATTCATCTTCACTTTTTTATTGGTGTAGCTTAGTTTTGGACCTTTTATGAGTGGTTCAATCACTGAACTTGGTCTCTTTAGGTTCTTATAGTCTTCACCTAATCCTTCCATTTATGGGAGAAGTGATTAGATCAGAGAGAACTTGTCTCTGAATTTACTTGTGTTTCTGCCTTCATGTTGCAGATGCATAGTAAAAATGTGCTTCTTCCGTCACATGACTAAGGGTGTTAATTTGATTGTTAACAAGCCATGACAGGGTTGAGTGGGGGTGCACTCCTGCAAGCTCGCAACCGTCGCTAGAATACGTGGAAGTCTTGCTAAGTTACTAGGTAACTTTCCAACCAACCGCCTCATGTTTGGTTTACCCCATTGGTGGGGTTTGAGTTACAAGAACATTTGGTTAAACAATAGTTAGGGTTTCATGCTTTCGTCTTTGTGGTTAAAAAGGGCAAGGCCATCGACCAAGCCAGTGGGGGCATGAAGCCTGCCTATGAGAGGTTCCTCGCGACCTCTGTGTGCTCTTTCAGCAACGTTGAGTAGTTTTCACATTAAAGGAAATGTTTTTAAGGTCAAGACTCACTATCGTGAGTGACTTAAGTATTCCAATGGTGCTCTATCTTGGCAGTTGCGTTGGTACTATGTATACGTTGTTCCACTTATTTTTTTAGCGGAAAAGCTACAACTTAAATTATCAAGTCTTTTATCTGTGCATATGCTTATTACTGTAAATTCGTTATGGTGTAAAGATGAAAGGCTTTGTTGATCTGTAACGCCACTCTCCGTTTTCGCCGAGACTGTTTGGTTTCTTTACAATGTAATGTGCAATGGATACAAAGCTTACATGGGTGAAATATTGGATGCACTTGATATTATTATAATGCATACATTATATTTGCAGCAAAACTTAGCAAATAGATGAATTTTAAATGCATAGATGACGTACTATTTTTACTGTTATTTAAGAAGGGAAAACGCCTTCGTACTGCACATCCTTAATGATTAAAACGATTAAAGTGATGCCTTCAAGCCACGCATCTTTGAATTTTATTCAACATTTAAATGTTGCATCCATAACCATATAGTAATGTTATTTAACCTATAATAATTTAATTGTATTTGGGGTGAAGGCGATATGCCTGCCCAACTTGTATGCGAAAATGGTTATATATAAATATATCGTTTCTCTATCAGGAATAAGCTGTAAATGATTTCATATTTGTTTAAATGATCCTCGAGCATAATGTTAAGCTTGATCTTGACCATAGGTTATGTGCAAATACATATATGTTTGTAATATATATATGGTGTATGAAATCGCAGCTTTCAAGACAATGTAATGTTGAATGATCAATTCATAAATTACGATAGTGCCCTCTGAGCTATGGGTAAAACCCTCATTTGCATCTACGATTGCCTTCTGCGTAGATGTATTCATACAATGCCTATTTCATATGTAAGCAGACAACGTAGTGATCTAAGTCAGCCATGATTCATTTTGTACCTTAGGAAATGGACTCATATTAATATCAATATTTTGAACTTACAATGCTTTCTGTATAAAATGATAAAGGTTCATCCCAACATGGGATTTATATAAATGCTTGAACTCAGACATAAAGCAGTAAACATCATAAATTTAGTTCAAAAAATGGTTAACCTAGAAATGCCATACTAAAGCAAACAATCTTCCAAGAACAACTTCATCCTGAGTCTCAAACTCTAATGATCTAATTGTCCAAAAAATATTATAGATCTGAACATTAGTATTTCTAGGGTTTTTCTGCAATAAACTCGAACATCAAGAGTTAAGAAAATATATGAGGGCTAGACATGCAAACCTCATGGTTTACATGTCTGCCCTATTCATAGCATATGATAAAAGATATAAGAGCTCTGTCCAAACTGGAATAAGTCTAATACAAAGATATGCAGTTATAAATAAGATCCAGAAAACCCTAGGTTAACATATGGGCCATATTGATTTATATAACTGATGCAGACATATAAAACATCATAGGGATTTCAATGTTGTATATCTACTGTAAACAAAATGTAAGTACCCTCACATTAATCTGCAAACATAAATATTCCAGATCTTTAAGTCTGATCATAAGATAGGACTTATTAGAGAGATCTATTAGTCTAGATGAGATTTATGCTCAGAATAATCCATAATACATTCTACATCTGGTCAGATATGATAAATATGTCATGCAAATGCAAATCAGAGATTTCATAAACACATACAAATATTGCTTCATAAACAAATACCCTGTAAGTACAACATATAGTTACTTATCTGAAATCTGCTGACCAGTGGAACCAAGCACAAACCTCCTAGCCTTTGACTAACAAGTTCTCCTTGCTTTTAGGTCACCCTCGAGCTGATTTCATAATCCCCCAGGTAGAGTATAGATTTTAATTTACCCTTAACTTGTTTTCCCCAAGTTATTGAGGATTGTTTCAGAGGCAGTAGGAAACCCAACACCCGACTCAGTACTCTTGAGCTCCAAGATGCTTCAGGGGATTTTAAGCCTTATCCGTTAAGAGAATCAATAAAACACAACCTATTCAGGTAAATGCAGTACTCCTGCAACTTGGGGTAGTTCTCCTACCTGCACACAATTAAGTGGCCAAGCTCATACCAAGCTATATGATTCCTCTTAATCTGGGCCAATTTGGTTCTCCCAAATCTGCCCTTAATCACTTGGCTTCACTTGTCTCAGGTGGTTGTTTATCCCAGGACCCATTTCTCTTGTGTGTTCAGCTCATGAGATTGTGAATAATGAATTTTACGATGAATGTGTGTTTCAAAGAGTTTTCACCTTTTATTCTCTTAGGTGTAGAAATTCTCATTTTATGAATTCTTTTAATTCATTAGTTTCTCAAATCTCTTCTTTAGGTTTTTCCCTTTTCACTCCAATAATAATTTCTTCTTCTTCTTCTTATTATTAAGTGGCATTTTCCCTCCAACCCTTAAAGGACTATGAGTTCCATCTCATTAATGTGATGGTCCACATGGTCATTAGAAATCAATTTATTAGATTTCTAAAATCACGTAAGTAAAATGAAATAATACTTAGCAAAAATATAATAGGGGTTCAAAGTCCAAAATTGGGGTATTACACTTCATGTGCCAAAAGAAAGGATGCAAGTAGAACTTTGTTGACATCAAAAGTATTATGCAGAGTGAACTATTGTTCTTCCTGGTATATCCATCCAGTCTTATCATCACCATTGAAGCAAGGAAAATCAAGCTTCGAACCACGAAAATTGCAGGAAGAAGAGAACCCAGTGTCTGGAGAAGACTCTGGCTGTCGTCTATTGGTCATGGTTGAATGTTGAAGATGGAGGCCAAGAATTTTTTCATCCAGATATTGGAGTTTGGTTTTGAGGGCTGCAAGTTCTTCCTCCATGTTTTTTGCTCCTGTGCGGGTGACAACCATAACTAGTATTTTTTTTAATTCTTTTTTAGTGGGTAAAAAATCCAAAACATAAACTTCTTTAGTAAAGGAAAAATTGGATTTGGGAAAAACTTTGATGGGTAATTGGGGTTTGACTAGGTTTTGGACACCTTTTAAGGGACATGGAAGCAGAAAATGGGGATTTCAGAAGCGAGGTGAAAAAATGGGAAACTTTTTCAAGAGGGACAACAAAGCAGAATTAGGAAGTGAACATTGTGGAAAAATTTGAAGGTGATTGGGTGAAATCGAAGAAGTTATGACAAACCCTAAAAATAGACAAATGTGGAATTTTTGGCTTCAGGAAGTGGAATTTGGGATAGGGTCCTTTGGAAGGAAATATGCAGAATGGAAGTGCAGGGGTTCCAGTGAATTTTCAATGGAAATGTAGCTAAAGCAAAGAAGCTATGCCAAAAAAATAGAATTGATCTACAATGGATCAGAATTGATCTGCAACGGCTTTGGACAGATGTAATCTTCTATTAATCAGCCAAAAATAGATATGGACCCCCGGTATGCTCGACTTCCTAAAGGTTCAGAGGATTCTCTCAGCCGCCAATGTTGTCTAACGACTTGCGTATTGGGGTAGTATCCATCACTCCATGGCTCAGGTAAAACTGATAATCACTTTTTCACAAACAACATCTCTTAGTTTACCTCATGGGTGGGAACTAGTCAATTAGGTAGGGGCCGTTTCCCTTTTCATTGGAAGGTCGTCTGAATGGGCTAGATACTTTGGGGTTTTTGTGGTACTCCTCACAATGAGTTTTAGGGCTATTCCCAAGTACTTCCCACAATTAAGAAGATAGGGATTATTCCGAGATCCAAACCTGCAATTGAAAGGAACAATACAAATGCAAATAAAAAGAATTGCTACGATAATCACAGCTTTTGGAAGCCACTGTGAAAAAAATAAATAAAACAAAATTGGCATAAATTCCACCCAGCGGTCCCAAGAAAGTGCTCTGATACTAGATGTGAGGAACCTCCAGCAATTAAATGATAAAAATGCACTATATTTTAGCAATAACAAAACACATAAGGGATTTATTGATCATAGGCCAGTTCGAGGAGGAAACCCCCTTTGAGCAAGCTCAATAAAAATAACTCATGGATTCCTTCATTGGCCTCAACACATACTTATATACTAAGTCTAAGATAAACAACTATTACTTCCCATGAATGTGGGATAATATAATATACTCACGGGATGACTTACAAAGCATATGCATCCAACAACAATATACTAACAATGTGGGATAATACGATATACTCACGAGACGACTTACAAAGCATATGCGTCCAACAACAATATACTAACAAAGTAAAGAGAAGGGTTGACACGGGTTCCTAACAAAGTATTAAATTGATGTTTTCTAGCAATTCCCAATTATCTAATGCATATTTAGAGTAGAATTTGTTATTGCCTAATGTGTTACCAAAAATTGCAATATTTCTGTATAGGTTCCAAAAATATGTACCGAAACACCTATAGGTGAGCTTGTTTTTTTTAGTAGTACCAAAACACCTGTAGGTGACCGTGCAATTTCAACAAGTGTAGAATCTAGTACCAAAGCAATTGGTTCAACTTCCTTATGATCTCATCTCATTTTTGGAAATTCCTCGTGTTCATGAGAATCCAATACACTCTTTAGTTGTTATATGAACATGCATTACTGATTCAGATTGGGAAGCAACAAAGGTGAGTTTTCGACCATGTACGAATTTTCTCGAAATATTTTTAATTCATTTCTACATGAGGGATAAGTTTAAAATATATAATTAAGCCTGTCTTTCACCTAATCACTTTCTAAGGATTATATTGTAATGCCTTGTATATTATGATATATTATCCCCTCATATTATGACCTATTTATAGTCCAATTTCACAACCACATTATCGATAGTTTTTAATTATTACATAATTGCTCCTATCATGAAGTTCCTAATCATACATATCAAAAGTTACCAGTCTTCATTTTAGTACCCAATGTTTGCTTGGAATGATTTTGTCCATGTAGGTCACGAGCACATAAAATTTTGGGAATTTTTAGCCCTGAAAGAGTAAAGAGATTGAAAAAATTCTGAAGAGTATGCAGATATGACCTATGGCCGGGAACCAAAGGACACTAGAAGAGGGATAAAGCAGAAGAACACCAATTGTTCGATCCAAAAAAAGATCGACGTCTCTGAGATCAAACATGATCATAAAAATCATCGGAGTTAACTAAAAGTAGATAACATGCAACTTCCCCACATGTTGATCAAGATTGATGGCTCTGATTGATCATGCATTGATAAGTTGCATCGACCAAAAAGTGAGCTCGGGCACGTTATGTAACTAAAACCACTATGGACATGTGCCTTGCAGTTATTGGCCACGTGCGGTTGAAAGTAGTTTCTCAAATCCACTCTACATCGACGCGTTACCATTGTGGGAAACCATAGTCGTATTTTCTTGAATCCAAAAAGTAAGTGTCATACAACTTACCACATCCCATCAACCTGTTAGCTGACGGTCAAGTCATCGCATTCCATCTATCCATGTTGTCCCATCACCCCTTTTGTTCATTCATACACTCAACAACTGCCATCTGGCACCTGGGACCCGCCGGTCTGTCTTTCTCTCCACCCCACCATCCAACGTGTAAATTTTATTGTCTTTCGACATAAAAAGGGTTTTATCCCTAGTCAAAGAACATTCTCTTGCGACAACCAGCTTACCAGGTCAGTATTGCACAAGCTACACCGGTCGATATGAGCATATTTTGATCCAAGTAGGCCTCCACGTTTCATGTAGGTATTCATCTGCCACTTCTAGTCATCTTAGTTAGTGTAATATTGCTTGTGCCCTAGTTTGCAGAAAATTGAACTTAGCCGGGATTGAACACATGTCTTCCCTAACACTATAAAATACAAAAATATAGCACCTAAGTCCAAATTCACACTCCCAAACACTCGCTTCACTGGAGAAGAGAACATTTATGACCGTGAAGGATATATTTTTGACACCATCATTTACAACTCAAATTTGGACGAGACCCTCAAATAATCGAGAGAGCTTTCCTTCAATGACTAGGATAAACTTAACCTCTGGAGTTGTAATTTCACCCTCTCTATTTTCCCTAGGTCAATCTTCTTCAAAGGATTGGTTACATGGTGTTCGAAGAAATATTCCCCCTCAACCAGAGTAGTCCTGTCAGCTGATTCAACCAAAACCTATTATTCATTATCCCTGAATCCCTAAAAATGAGGTTCTGCATACCTGAGTCTCCCGCCCATTACAGTTTAAATGAGAAAGCCTTAGCCACAAATTTTAATGGACTCAATATGCTCGATTGACACATATTCATATCCAAACACCTATAAACTCGGATGTATATACCAACCATCCCTCCCCCTTATTCTACAAGTGTCTTCTCTGGATACTCTAGAAAGGCCATTTCAATCATTTGCACTATTATTGGTCTGGAAGATGATAAAACAACAGATGAATTCATTTCAATAGTCCTGCTGAAAGTAACTATAGAGCCTGGAAAGAATCCACCTCATTTTGACCTTTGGACCTTTTTGGCTGAAAATATCCATGAACAGCTAGAGGCATTCCAGGCTATAGAATATTTCATATTTCCTTCATACCTATTTTTCCTCTCTTTCTATCACAATTTCAATAATTTCAAGCATTTGGGCATTAAAACCATGGACGATCAAGGGATGCAAAAACCAATTCATAAATGGACTTATTTGGTGTTGAGAAGATCATATAATTAGAACTTCTCTGAGTTCACAAACAAATTCATGAGTGTGGCTTATAGTCTGATACATGGTGTTTCTACTCCCACGATATTTCCTGACCCCAACAAACATCTACTATTCACATCAGATTTTTAAGTTGGATATTGGTTTGTATTTGAAGACGACAATGTTATCAGGGTATATGGTTTTGAAGGAGAACCATACAAGCGCCCTACTTTCCTTACACCCATGATATTTTCCATGGAATTAGTAACGCAAAAGATGGTTTCAGATGATAATTTTTTATTTTAAGCATTTTGGAAAAAATGGTACTTTCCATTTTCCACAAGAAGTAGGACCTCTCATTATAAGAGGGCTGAATTCTTTTCAGTACGTAGAAGAATATCTTAGTCAATTGAACCTCCCAAAGGAATAAAAGGATTTCTATGACCCTCAACAAGTGATTTCCAAGCAGAGGGTAGAGAATAAAATTTATGCATATGTATGCACACCCAAGCCTCTATGGGAAATAATAGAAAATAAGGAGACTTGGGAAGAGGTCCAGGAAGCTATAAAATGTTTTGAAGAAGAGAAAAATTAGCAGCAATTAATTGGATAAAAAAGGACAACTAAAGATCCCTAGGATATGGACATACATCTAGATCAAAAAGGTACTGACCCAAAAATAGCTAGATTAGCGACCGAGGAAGATGAACAATCTTTTGTAGATGTTGGACTAGAGTCAATAGATATTCCTAGTAAAATCACAGAACTCATAAGCAAGCCCGATCCCTAGCAATCCTCCAATACAATATGTAAGTTATCCTTCCATAGAGTTCATTGTTCCTCATAAAGTCCAAGTTTCCTCATCTGTAGAGCTAGTCCCTATAAAACCAGACCTGCAGACTCGATACAAAAATATCAAAGAAAGGGGAATGGAAATGATGAAAGAATTGAGACAAGACAACCCAACTACAGGTAAGAGGTTAATTTCATTGGAATACCACCAACATGATTCCTTTATGTTTTCTATTTTGGAACCTAAGGTACCCAAGTCAATGGAACTCAGTGATTAGAGAGTAGAGGAGGATATTATCAATTTCAAAGAGTTCAACAAGCTAGATAGGATGGATTTTTATAAATAAAAAAGTTACATGGTGTGCACAAAAATTGTCTAATCTGAAAAGGAAAAAGAAAAATGAGGTTGGCACTAGAGAAATTTGAGAAGTTATACAAAATGGAGAAATGGACTACTAGGGCTAAGCAGATCACCATGAATTCTTTGCAATCAAAGCTAGTAGCCTTGGTAGAAAATCCATATGATGAAAGCGCAATCATGCCACTAATATCCAAGAAGGATAATGAGATAGCTGTGAAATTCCACATGAAGAGATCACTTTAGCTTGAACAAACCTCATAATTTCACTCAAATAATTTTAGAGAAGAGTATACAGAAGATGATAAAAATTCACACATGAAACTCAAAAGATGTGACAAACTATTGTTGATACATTAATCAGTTGTAAGCTGGAAAAATATGACAATACAATAGAATCAATTCGATATTAGTGATGGTGATTCGAATTCTCCTGAAGGTATGGCTTGGAATGCATTGTAGACATCACCCAATCAGTGGTAGTTGTCACAGATAGTCAGAGGTCAGTCAATGTAAGTCTAATAGATTCTAACTGATGCATGTGAGCACAAATCTAGGGAAGGAGACTCCAAGGAGGGCATAGTCTATCTGTCAGTGGTCAAGTAGAGCTACTCTAGTCTCTGTAGCAATTAATCTAAGAGCTACAGTAAGTTAACTGAGTAATCAATCCTCAAATCAAGGAACTGACCCCCAAAATCATGGAACTGCTCATAGATCTCCTAAATCAGTGGAAGAAGGTGTAGTTGTAATCCAGTGATGGAAAAACGGGCGCATTAGTGGCTAGGAGGGATAATACTGAGTAGAAACATGCTCATAGGGGATCAAAAATAAGCACTAGGTGCTCGGAGACTACCATATTGATGCATGCATGCAGGCATGCAGAATGCATGCAATGCATGCAAATACACATGATGACGGTGGGAATATTCCAACAATAGATACCCTGAAGAAGAAGCTAAAAATTCCTACCAATGAACTAGTGTAGTCAGAAGAATTGAATCAAATTCAAGAAGGGAAAGAGAAATTCTATGACAGTATGATAGAATTTCAACAATTCTCTAAAGATAGGAGGAGGAAGATAGATGATCTGAATTGGCAGATTGCAAATTTGAAGTTGGTAGATGCTAATATTTATACCAAGGGGAGCAATAATGTTGGAATTTCCCTAGTTCAAACATCTAGTCAATCAACATAGCTAAACCCATAGGTTACAATGGAGAGTCATCGCACTCCAGGAGCATCTGAAAGTTATCCTACAATAATACAAGTTATAGTTGATCCTCAGTTCAATCCCCTAGACACTATTGTTGTAGATTCAGTGGATGAGGATCATGCAAATTTGAGATCTAGTACTAAACCTATTGAAGAAGACAATGACTTACATGCCAGGATGGATGAAGCAAAAAGGGTGGAGGAAAATAAAGATAATAGAGTCCTTGAATTAGAAAATGAAGTTAGCAAGAAAGAGGAGGAAATATCAAGATTGGAGAAAGATGTAGGAGACCTAAAAATTCAAGTAACTTCTCCGCAAATAGATGTTCAGGGAGAACAACTCTTAAGAAGAATTACTCAAAAATTTTGGGAGAAGATTGACAATTGGTTAAAAAAAAAGTGGGATTATTTTGAATTTATCCAGGATGAGTTAGATCTGTCTACTGAGGCCGTGGCAAAAATAAAACCAGTTGAGAGACAATTAGGAGATATGGAAAAGAAGGTTGTAGAGGTCATAGGCTATCTAAACAACAAAATTAAGAGGCAACTAGCTGAAAAGGGCATAACTTACAAGACTCAAATAATTAATATTCTCAGGTCTATGATTATGAAGAAAATTTATGTCTCAAGTATGAGAGATAATGTTAAAGAGTTGAATGATGAAATATTTTCTTTTAAATCACTCTTCAAAGATGTATTAAAATTGTTAATGCCTTTTCCATGGGATGGAAATGATGATGCTTATCCCAAAGAAACTTATCAAGAACATCTTGAGCAAAAGAAGGATGAACTCCCCTCAGATTTGCTAGAAGAAGATATAGAAGGAAAGCAAAAAGTTTGTAGGATAAAGAGTTGTTTTGAAATTTGGGTAGGCTTGAGGAATGTTGCAAAAAGATTGGGTACCATTTCATATTAGAAAGACACCAATACTGAAATTTATTCAAAAACTCTAAAGAATATAGACATGTTGTAAAATCAAGTAATAATGAGAGGGGAGAGGTCAATCGGATTTTAGATATTTCTTCAATTTTTATCACTTTTAAGACAAAATCAACAATATAAACACAACACATAATTTTATCGTGGAAACCCAATTGGGAAAACCACAAACACTTTCTATTACTGCAAAATTATGTTTACAAGTATTTGTAAGCACCAACTTTCTGGATGCTACAACACCCAATATTTTCATCTACAACTAAAGGATGCAATGACACCCAAGATTTTAAGCTACAACTGAATGCAACGACACCCTATTTACCAACAACAACTAGAAGGAAGCTACGACTTCCTATAGGATTTTGTTTCCTATCCTTGTGACTCCCAACCACCCTTTAAATGATTATGTGTCCTCTATTTTCTGTACGCCTTCTGATTTTCTATTTGAATGTACATAGACTCTTTATTTGAAGGATTAAAGCCTTGTTTATATTCCCTCAATCGTGGCTCTTCACCCAATAGTCATAACTCTTCTTTGTGACCCTTTAACTTGCATTTATATCACTTAAACTAATTCATAATTACCTCTATGTTTTAACCTACGAAATTAATGTCTGGAGAGGTGTAGCTCAACCGACGATTCGCTTGATATGAAGGACATGTTGTAAATGGAGGTCTCGAGTTCAAATCACCCTGGCTTACCTGTGCCCCATGCTTGCAGGCTGTTGTGGGGAACCTAGGGGTATAGTGGTAACGGGATTGGATCCCTGGACCCCGTGTCACGCGAGTACCATCCTAGTCCCCAGTTGTTGATTCCCCTAGTACAAAAAAAAAACTATGAAATTAATAATGCGATTATGAAACACTTCAACTTTGCAACCCCGACTTCGACATGCCGATTCCAATTCCGACTAGTGGATTCCGATGTCAGGTGTTAAAATATCAAATTTATACTCTTAATTCAGTGTCTTCGAATCCTCCTTTCCGACTCTAACTCGTTGATTCCGATTTTGACTTCATGACTTGGACTTTCCAACTATGACCTCGACTTCGTGACTCCGACTTGTTGACTGCGACTTCGACTAGCCAACTACATCTCTAACTTCAACTCAACTGACAATGGTAGATAATAAGTCAACAAGATATTGACTATTGACTTTATTTACAATGACTCAACCATAATAAAAGTGATTGGCAATGATCGAATTTATATGACTATCAACCACTTTTTAGCTTCAACATCTTCAGAAAAGAGGTTGGCACCAATCAACTTTATATGACAATCGACCAATTTTTATCTTCGACATCTTCGACTAGTTTTAAGCATCGACTAAATATGGTGTTGACCAGGCATCGACCATTCAACCAGTTTTAAGCATCGACTAAATATGGTGTCGACTAGGCATCAACCATTCAACCAGTTTTATGCATCGACTAAGTATGGTGTCGACCATTCGACCAGTTTTACGCATCGACTAAATATACTTTTTCCTTTGTCATTAATGAACTTCTTTGATACCAATGAAAATCATACTCAACATTATCCCCCTTTGTCATTGATGACAACAACTCTTCAGAATTTCTCCCCCTTTGACATCAATGACAAAGGATCTCAAAACTCCCCCTGTCAACATTTCTCCCCTTATCAACTATATCCATCTTTTTGTGACAGGGTGCAATCTTCAATTTATACTAAGGAAGAGGGATAACACCTAGCTTCTACCTGAGATAGGAAAAATACCCTCAAGTTAGTGGCTTCGTAAATATGTCTGCAATCTGTTCCTTTGTATCAACATACTCTAACTTGATAAAAAAATTTGACACTTCTTCTCTTCGAAACCGATATTTTATCGGAATGTCCTCGATATTGGAGTGCATAACAAGATTCTTGGATATGTTTCTAGCACTCGTGTTGTCACAGTGTATCATAATTGGGTCCTCATATTTCACAAGTAGATGTTCTAATGTTTGTTTCATCCAGATGACTTGAGTACAACATGATGCAACAACAATATACTCAACTTATGTTGTAGAAAGTGAAATGGACAACTTCTTTTTGCTTAGCCATGATACCAAGCAATCTCCCAAGTAAAATGTTGCTCCACTGGTGCTCTTTCTATAATCAATAATTCATGCCAAATCTACATCAGTAAATTCCTTTAGAGTGAATTCATTTCCTTTAGAGTGAATTCATTTCCTTTTGGATACCATAAACAATACTCCATAGTTCCTTTCAGATATCTAAGGAGTCTTTTTATTGCTGCCACATGTGTTTCTTTGGGGGTTGATTAGAATCTAGAAACCAATCCTACATACTGCATCACATTTGGTCTTGTAGTGGTTACATATAACAAGCTACCAATCATTTACCTATATATGCTATGATCTACTTCCAAAGACTCATCATCCTTTCTTAATTTACAATTAGTGACCTTATATTGTAACATCTATATGCCTTTTTGGTGGATGAATATCCAAGAAATTGTGAAAATCCTCACAGCAGATCTAAGAGATGATGTATAACTCACAAGAGAATAATGGATTAAGCAAGAGAATAGAAGAAGAGTGATACATGCAGTATAATGAGCAACAGAATAATGTGGTACAGTAGAACTCGGATAGAAGCAGTAATACTTCGGTCATACTATGTTATTAATCACAAATGGACATATAAATAATACAATGCATGAGGAATTCGAATGCCTAAGGTGGCAATTCGAATTAGCCTTCATGGAGTGATCAAAGGATCACTAGAGTGTCATCGGAGCACAACTAGGTGTCCTCATGATCATCGGAGCGCAACTGGAAGTCTTCATCATCATCAGTGGAGTCATCAATGCTCAAGTAACTGTCAACCATCAGTCAAACTAACTCTGGTAGGTGTAACTGAGTGTAACTCAATGTAACTGAGTGTAACTGACTGTAACTCAATGTAACTGAGTGTAACTGACTGTAACTCAATGTAACTGAGTGTAACTGAGTGACAACTGGACTGGTAGGTGAAGAAGGGCGAGTTGCTCCCTAAAATCAAGGAAGAAGGGCGCACTAAGCAACTGGAGGGATAAAACTGAATAGTGAGAAGCTCCTGGGGGCTGGCTAACTGAGGGCTAGGTGCTGGACTGATGACTGGGATGCATGCAAAATGCATGCAAACCCTAGAATGCATGCAAACCCTAAAAGGTGCATGCATGACTGAAAAAGTAAATGATCAAAATACTGGTGGGACTAGGATGGAGTATAGGAATATCCTAACACCCCCCCTTAATCCATCCTGGGCCCTGGTAACTAAGACCAAAGGTCACCCAATACAATGAATAATAACAATCAATAAACCAAGGAAGTGGGAAAATTTCATGGGAAACATACCCCCTCCTCAAAAAATAGACTGTAAGGCACACATAAAAAAAATAAAGGCTCCAAACTCAAGCATGTGTGATGCTTGGTCATATGTCTGGAGGTATCTTCTTCTTGGGAAGAAGTGGATCATGCTCAAAAAGCATGTGCTTGTACTTGCTCTTCAGATCGAATGTGATGAGAACAAATCCAACAGTATTAGAATGATCCTTGAACCTGTGATTCGAATTAGCTGAGGTAGGATCAAATTTTTGAATGTGCATATAGTCCTTTGTCTTCTCCTTCGAACCACCATGGGTGAGATTATGCCAAAAAGAACTATTACATGTTTGCTTGAAATCAAAATCAGATTTAAGACTTTCAAAACAGTTTCTTGAGATCTCCTTTGAACCAACAGGGGTGAGATCAAAACTATCATATGATGCATGAGAAATTATCTCAAGCGGGTGGCAATGGCCATATTCTTCAATAGCCTTCTGAAAGCATGTGCTAATGATCATATAGTAGTAAATAAGAGATGTTTGCTGAAGAGGAGCGAATGCATTACCTCCAATAGCTGATGTTACCTCCGAAATAATCATGTGATCATGATGCAAACCAACAAACTCTGGTGCAAGACAGGATTTAGGACCTTCTGCAATATCTAGAGTGTGAGCTGGCACAGAAAGAGAAGAAAGTTTGAGGATGAGCGGAGAATCTGCAAGTTCTTTGTCAACAACTTCAATATGAGATGATACTAGTTCATGATCTGAGAGATCATCAAGGGGAGCGAATGCAACATGATCTGAGAGACCATCAGGAGGAGCGAATGCATCATGATCTGAGCGACCATCAAGTGGAGCGAATGCATCAACTTGCTTGCTTTTGAAGGGATTTGGACCAAATCCATCATTCTTTTTGCCGAATCTTTCATCTAGATGAGCCCATAACTCTTTTGGAGTTTCAATATCAATGATGGTCGGGTACAATATGTAATCGGTCATAGCAAGCATCATTCTTCCAATGTGCATGTCACCTTTATTCAACCATTTAATCTTCTTTGTAGAGGATTCGAATTCTCTTTCAAAATAACAATCAAAGAGATCATGGCTCTTCAAATATGCTATCATTCTTGGTTTCCATTCATCATAGTTGAATGGAGAAAGAGGAGTAATTTCTTCTAAATTCATTGAAGTTGTAGAAGACCTGCAAAAACAATATAGAATCACTGCAACTGCTACTGCTGCAAAAATGCAGATTCTGCTACAACTGCTGCACTCGAAATCTTGGTAATAACCTGCAAAAAACTCTCAAGAATGGAGATAAACAATACTCTCAACATGCTCTGATACCATGTCAAAATCCTCACAGCATATCTAAGAGATGATGTATAACTCACAAGAGAATAATGGATTAAGCAAGAGAATAGAAGAAGAGTGATACATGCAGTATAATGAGCAACAGAATAATGTGGTACAGTAGAACTCGGATAGAAGCAGTAATACTTCGGTCATACTATGTTATTAATCACAAATGGACATATAAATAATACAATGCATGAGGAATTCGAATGCCTAAGGTGGCAATTCGAATTAGCCTTCATGGAGTGATCAAAGGATCACTAGAGTGTCATCGGAGCACAACTAGGTGTCCTCATGATCATCGGAGCGCAACTGGAAGTCTTCATCATCATCAGTGGAGTCATCAATGCTCAAGTAACTGTCAACCATTAGTCAAACTAACTCTGGTAGGTGTAACTGAGTGTAACTCAATGTAACTGAGTGTAACTGACTGTAACTCAATGTAACTGAGTGTAACTGACTGTAACTCAATGTAACTGAGTGTAACTGACTGTAACTGAGTGACAACTGGACTGGTAGGTGAAGAAGGGCGAGTTGCTCCCTAAAATCAAGGAAGAAGGGCGCACTAAGCAACTGGAGGGCTAAAACTGAATAGTGAGAAGCTCCTGGGGGCTGGCTAACTGAGGGCTAGGTGCTGGACTGATGACTAGGATGCATGCAAAATGCATGCAAACCCTAGAATGCATGCAAACCCTAAAAGGTGCATGCATGACTGAAAAAGTAAATGATCAAAATACTGGTGGGACTAGGATGGAGTATAGGAATATCCTAACAGAAATATGCCCTCATCTGTCTTGGAGACAAATTTTCCAAGATCATCATCCTCTCTCTTTATGTATCACTTACTTCCAAATACTTTAAAGTACTTGACTGATGTTGGTCTTCCAAACCATAGCTCATAAGGAGTTATATCATTATTTACCCTCAGTTCTCCTCTGTTTTGTATATAAACAGTTGTATAAATTGCTTCTCTCCAATAGCTATCTAGAATTTTAGCTTCATTAAGCATGGTTCTAGCTTCTTCTTGAACTGTCATGTTCTTTCTCTCAACAAATCCATTTTGTTGAGGAGTTTTGGGGGCTGAAAACCATGAGTTTCACAAAAACCATTGAATTCATCTATGGTAAACTCACCACCATATTTTGACCTTAGACATTTAATTTTGAGATTTGTTTCATTCTCAACTAGTTCTTTAAAAGCTTTAAAGTTCACAAAGGATTCTACATTTTCCTTGAGAAATGTTACCCAATTAATCCTTGTATGATCATCGATGAATAACATACTCACCTTGCATGCTTTTAGTTCTTGTATGTCCATAGAGATCAATGTGAATTATTTCCAATGGTTGTGTTGTTGTATGCCCTTTGATCTTGAAGCTTTCTTTTGTTTGTTTCCCATGAAGACAATGTCTACAAACATAGTTTGAAGTTTCTTATGGATCCCTTCTTACTTACTTTGACAAGATTGTCAAAGTTCAAGTGCCCCATCATTCTATGCCATAGCATACTTTCATCAGTCTAACTCATGTAACATTGTTCTTCATTTTCTAGGATGTATACATTGCTTGGATTTCTCACAGCAGTCCCAATAAGTTTTCCTGATTTTTTCTTTCTGATTTCACATTTCTTGGAGTCAAATATGCAAATGTTCCCTTGATCATAGGCTTGAATCACACTTAGGAGATTAGGTTTTGAGTTTTCTAATAGAAGAACATGTTTTTCCTTAACCTTGTTTCTAAGAACCACTGTACCTTCCCGAATTAGTTTAGAAGATAAATTATCTCCAAAAGTGACTTTTCCCTTTTGATTTTTTTTAGGATTATGAACTTGCTTGGGTCTCCTATCATGTGTTTTGAACATCCACTGTCCACATGCCATAGATTTTTCTTTTATGCGGCACATAGAGCTATCGAGCATTTTTCTTTCACATTTTCTATCGTTTTCCAAGCCTTTCTTTACTACTTGCCTTTAGTTGTGGCCCCTTTTTCAAAACGAATCACTGGTTTACATTTCCTAGCTATATGCCCATAGTTACAATATTTTTAGAATTATATGTCGTACCTCTATAAGGGTGCAAAATAATTATTACTTATGGCTTTTGGAAGATCACTAGAATTGTTTTCCTTATACGGATATTTCTGATTATGTTTTTCATAGTTCCTACAAATAAATGCTTTATGCCCAATGTTAGTCCCAGAGACGTTCTAAGGCTATTTTAGAACTGTGCCTGGGCATCAATGAAATATATTGTATTCTTTTCTTAATCAAAGTTACATTCACTTGAGTACAATGCAGATAACCAAGCTTGGAGTATTGTGGGAAGTACTTCAATATGCCAATGGAAAAAATTGACTGAGGGTGATGTTGATGAAATGGCACAAGAAAAAGGTACCTCAATGGAAGTAAATATTTGTTTTATGTGTATTAATAACGTACTGAGACGAATGAGGAATTTCGTGATTTAAACAACAATGATTATAGAGCTAAATACAAATAGTGTGAGGATATCATAACCAGATAACAAACATTAATATTTCATGCCATAACCATCTTAGAAGCAATAATTTAACCTAATAGAACTCATATTTGAATCAAAAATTAACTCTACGAATCATGAACATATATGAAAGAGATGAATTTACAAGAGGAAAAATTACTAACTAGAGATATCAAAGGTTTGAATCCATAAGACACCAAGATGGGGTAATGAAGTTCTTCTTTTTATCTTGATCAGGATTCCAATGTATGAAGTTACACTTCTTACAAAAATAGGTCGATATAATGTCCTCAGCTTATTCTTCTATATATAGCCTTCACAGGCCTTAAAAATAGTTTGTTACAACCCAACGACTTAATGTTTCTGTTTGTATTTTCTAACAAAAATTGGTTACAAAAATAGTCCCTCGGACTACTACTGACTTGTTTTTTGTTGCAACTGGGGCCCACCCTGTCGAGGCGGAGGGATGTCCTACTACGTGGAAGAGGTTCCTGCTATTGGCTGTGACTATGAAACGACGACTATTTCTTTTTCTTTTTCTTCTATATATAGCCTTTACAGGCCTTACCCAATAGTTTATTACAAAAAGTTTATTATAGCCCAATGACTTAATGTTTCTGATTGTGGCCCTAAAAAATTGGGTGTCTCTTGATGTTGCTTCTTTTCCTTGAGATGCACGCCCAACCAAAACAGCTCTATGGGGCATGCCCTTTCTTCTGACGGATCAACTGTTTGGCAATGTGTGGCCATAAAACCACTGTGGTGGACTTTGGATCAGGGTTCCGCGTAAGTAGTTTATCCAGACATGCATTCAACACAAAATTGTGGCTCGCCCTCAAGCCACCTGAGTTGGATACCTCTCTTACGTTTATGTTTCACTGAATTTGATCTGGGCCCTTCGTTGTCACATACTTCTTCAAACTCTTTTGAAACCTTCACCATCTATCCCATCTACACCATCCAATCCCTTTCCTCTCAAACCTTGCTTTCAACAGGGAAAAAGTTCATCGACATCACCGAATTGTGAAGCAGGGCCTGATATCTCTTCAAACAATTGAAACCATTATGACAAAACTATTTCACAACTTGATCATCCTTTTCTAGGACAGGCATTCCCTTTCCCTCTATGCTTCTGTATCCAGAAGGATCGCTTCTCTTTCAACATCTAAAGTTCACTTATACATCTCGGGTGAGACCCCATTTCCTTTCCCCCTGATTTTTTACGCATGCGCATATGTTGGCTTCTCGTGAACGCTTGTCATCCTTGCCATTAGTGCTCTATGTGTGCTTCCTCCGAAAATAAAATGCACCATCGTAGCCCTATATTCTCATTGCTTGATTCGGAAGCTCTGGGAGAGTCACGCATTCTTCTTAATGGATCTCTTTCTGCATTTTCTTTGGTTTCTATAACCTTATTTGCTTGTTCCTTGACAATCATGTCATCCTTGAGTAATGATTACCAATTCACTTATCGAGATCCTTCTGTGCTGGGATATGTTTACTCCTAAACGGTGGTGGTATGGGTCGTTTAAGGGAAACTTAAGGAAAAACAATGAGGATAGACTGTAGTGGGAAGTGGTAAACCATAAACGATCAGTGGCTTCTATTGGTCACCCTATACACAAATTAATTACAACTAACACATAGGATGCTCAATATGAATTGTCAACCCAGGGAAGTCTTTTATTTCAATGGAAATAAGCACAGTCTATGCATAAACATTTCAAGTAGCTGATTAAGTAAATGGAGATCAATGTTCCTACCTATCTGCTTAGCCAAATTGTTCTCATAACTAAAACTAATATGACTTACTAATCTAGGAATTGAAAGTACAATTACCTTCCTACAAATATCAATCCAGCAATTACTGATCCAGAAATAAAATAAACTAGACTCACTTTTGCAAGAAGTTAAATCCTATAATTATCAAACTATAGTATTCAATCTCTATTGATCTAACTCATCTAGCAACTACTGTAACTCATTCATAGTTTGTCTAATCTAATGAATTCAAGAAAGATAAAATGACAACCAGAACTAGAAGTAAGCTTGAACTCTAATTTGATTAATATTGGAAATCCTAGAAGGAATAAATGACTAAAAAGAATTAGAGCTGAGCTTGGATATAACAACTGATCTAACACACTATGCAACAAATAAAATAACCTACATAGTCGACTGTCACACCACAGAGTTGCATCTATTTAGGATGCAATCATAAACTACCATAAAGGAATGCAAGTATCAATCCATTGTTGCAGATTTCAGTAACACATCTAATGCGATTCCACACCACATGATATAAAAGAAATTAACTACCTACTTAACTGGGCTATCTCTATGAGAAGGCGGGGCCTGTCATTCTAACAGAGATGTCGTAGACTAACACAAATTAAAACTTAGATATAAGAAACTCTTCTCCTTGTGTTAAGAATTATGAATTTATAGTCACAGCTCTTTGCCTCAGCTTATACAATTAGAAATTTTCCAACCCCGGGCTCAGAATGCCTCTTTACATGTATACCTCATGACATGAAATCGTTACACCAAAATATCGAGCAGCCATGAAGATCTACGATCTTCAGGCTGTCGATTTACAATGGAACTGTTACAGCCATAAGTGATATTGAGTGAAATCGTTGCATTCAAGCATGAGCTGTTGCATGCTGTCGCAGCCCAGAACAGATTCGAGCTGAGTGGACTAGCTAGTACTCAGATGCTCTGTTTTGACTCAGTCACAGCTAACCATGTGGAGGAATGATCGAACTGTTGCAACGAATTATGGATTTGAACTCAAGAAGGCACAGCTGGTGACACATATGCCTCTTCTCCAAGGTCAGCGAGCTGCTACACCTGAGGTATTGTAAAGGCTTCTGGGCTATCTTTATCAAATTAGACAATATTGTCCCAATATTAAAATATAGAGAACAAAACCGTAAACAAATCAGTCATTAATTGAATAAAATAATTATAGAGTATACCTGTAGCAATCCATGCTTTGCTTGGGAAAGTATCTACTTAGATAAAGGAATAGTATGGCAAAACAGGGGAAAAGGTGTAGATAGGTGTAGGCAAAAAGGGGCTATTTTGGGGCCCAACATCTCCCCCATCTATCCAATTGCATGTCCTCATGCAACAACCAACTAATATGAGTCTGAATCTTGTCCCCGTCCATGCTGAGAGGAAAAATTGAAGGAAAATATCAAGTTCCTTGCCTGCTTCCAAAAACCCATTGCAAGCAACCCAATATTCCCACACTGTTTCTCTTCTGCCTTAGTCAAAGTATAATTATCTCTTTACAGTCGTCCTGGACACCATATAAGTGGAAATTTGAACTTGAGTCCCAACCAGTGTAATCCACACGTTCTCATGTAATTAAGATACCCTGCTACCCTTGGAAGAGCTTGTTTAAAATTCTTAAGGAAGTATGGGTCCCTTTCCTTCAAAGCTGGAGAGGAAGTCTGCCACCTGTTCTTGCTACCTTCTAAGGAAAGATGTTGTTGTTTGGAGATCAGGTGAACACATGTAGAGATAAATTTCTCTTGCATCTTCTTCAGGTGTTGAGTCTTCATAGGGGATAAGAAACACCTTCCATGGTTTATAAGAAGAACACGAGGAGATTGGGGTTCACTCCTAATCCATAGATTGGCATTGGCCTCATTCCAAGAGATTGTCTAGAAGGAATCGTCCCACTGCACATGATTGTGAACAAAAGAGGCAAAATCTCTTAACTGAACATCCCCTGCATAGGGAATAGGACTAGAGCGAGATTCACCAAGACATACCATATCGTCCAAATATAATTCACACAACAGGTGTTGCTCAAGAAAACTGCTTGAAAAGAAGGTCACTAAAAACTGGGAAGGGATCAGCAATTGATAAGGTATACCCTCATGTAGAGATTTTATTTGAACATGGTCATTTGTTCATACAGGAATACCAGGTAGGAAGGAGATGGGGCCCTTGAACTCAGCAGATCCTAAGAGAGGGCATACATTTGGTCTTTTTATTTTTTCATGGATTTGAATTCCTTCAACTCATCCAATTCTTTTCGTAGCCTTTCCATTTGAGATCCCTGAAGAATTGATTCCTCTGCCCACTTCTCCCTCAATTCTTTGATAGTTTTCTATGTTTAGAGAGAGGGACCATCCCTTCTCGACACTGATCAATATACTTTTTCGATTTAACTAACTCCAGCTGTAACAAGGAAAGCTTTTTCTGTAGTCATTGAATTTTTCTATCCTCCACACATTTTTCATCATCAAAATATAAATTAATGGTGTCTTGAGATAGTAGCATTCTTACCTCGTCACTAGATGTTCCAGCTTCCTCATTTTGGATTGGCAGTGTAATGACTTTCTCTTCCATCGATGTTGCAATGGCCTCTGCTTGTGTTGCAATCTCAGTAGTTGATTTCAAGGATGTTGGTTCTTGTGTAACAGCTTCCTCTTCCCTTGGTGTTGCAATGACCTCTGCTTGTGTTGTAGTCTCAGCAATTAATTTTGAGGGTGTTGGTTCTTGTGTAACAACATCCTCTTCCTGTTCTTTACCTTTGGCAACTTGCATTTGTGTTGTTGAGTAAACAAATAATTTCAAGAATATAACTAGTTCTTGTGTAACAACATTCTCTTCTTGAATACCAAACTCAACAACTTCTATCTGAGTTGCAGCCTCAACAAAAACCTTTAGGAATGTTGGTTCTTGTGTGGAAGCATCCTTTCTTTCCAATTCAATTTCAGCAACTTCAGTCCGAGTTGCAATTTCAGCAAACATTTTTAAAGACACTAGTTCTTGTTTAGCAGTGTCTTTCCTTTGGCCCTCAATATCAGCAATTGTTGTCTGGGTTGCAACTTCACTAAACATCTTCAAGGATGTTGGTTCTTGTGTAACAACACCCTGTTTTTCAATTTCTTCAGATTGCTAAGGTTGTTCTTGAATAAACTCGATATCTTCTGAAAGATGAGATTGGTCTTGGCATAATTCAGTATTTCTTGATGGTTGGGATTGCAATCCTTCATCTTCTCCTAAATCTAGATCAAGAATTTAATCTATTTCTGGCTCATTCTCCTTCATCAACTTCTCTGAAGATACATTTTCTCCTTCTTGTTTTACTTGTACAGGATCTTGTGCTACCAAACCCAACACTATGAATTTGTGCCCTGCAGAGAAAATATGTCTCCACATTCTGGGCATACCATTTCTCCTTGTTCTTCATTTCCCAAAACAGGAGATGAATTTTCTAACAGGTCTGCAGCCTCCACTAATGTGTTCAAGCCCTTCTCTACCCAATTTCTGGTTGCTTCTGTTATCTCCTCAAATAAATTGGTCAAATTTATTTTATTAAGCAATAGAAATTCATTAGATGAAGCATTATTAAATTTTTGAAGAGTCCTTTAGAAGAACTTTGGACTTATATTTTATAAGAACTCTTGAGTCAACACTTCATTTGTAAAAAATCTCAAAAGACAGGTTTCAGTGGCTAAGGAGTATGTTTTAAAGCTCTGTAAGCCACCGAAAGCACTCGCTTTCGGCAGCTAAGACCACAATTTCAAGGCTCTCTAAGTCACCGAAATTGCAGAGCATGCTAAATGATTAGCACGTCAAATTAAGGTCTTCAATCACCGAAGTACAAGTGTAGTAATGGCATGTTAGCTGCCAAAATAGATGGGGAACGATCAAATTGTGACTTAGTGATTAAGATTTGAAGTAATTATGATTTGATATTATTTGACTAAATCTATCAAAACCTATATCTCTGCCACCATTTTCGGATCTGATTTCACCCACATCCTCTGCAATAATTTCACTCACCTAAAACTTGTCATGTGGCCTTATACATTCCTAAAAATTAGGCCTTTGTTTCCCTCATAACTCGGCCTTGTTTTTGCTGAGCCCTAACTCACCTCCATCAGCGCTAATCTGGTCCCCCAAGCCCAATTTTGTTTTGCAGATACACAAGAGTTCAATCACAGATAGGGATAGGAGGAGCAATACTCATAAAAAGCTCAGTGACATAGCCTATTTGGAATCACACCATGAGGTGTGTCAAATGTTCAAAGATGTTGGATGTTATAGGTATTATGAGAAGCTCCAAGGATTTCACCAAGGTGTTGCAGAGGCCCCAAAGGAGCAACCTTGAAGATAAAAAATATGGAAGGCAATGCATTCTTGTAAATTTGAAAGCTAAATTGAAAAAAGAGCTTTCGGTGGCTTAGTTGAAATTTCATAGCTATTTTTAGCCACCGAAAGCAGAGCTTTCGATGGCTTACAAATTCGAATTTTGGCTCTTTAACCACTGAAAGTGTAGAGAAGGGAAGAATGACACTCTTTTTGCACAGATCTCAGTTTTTATGATCCAAAGAGCATGAGGATGGTTTCTAAGTCAATAATATAATTAAAGGGATCTGTTTTAGTGTTCTATTCCATTTTGTTTTAGATAGATGTTGAGGCAAGAAGATAAAGAAATGTGGCGTTTTTACTGTGATGAGTCATCATTTTCAAATGATGATTTTGAGTGATTGGAGAATCATTTTGCAAAACGGGAGGAGGTTTTTGTTCCTAACATGTCAGAGAACAAAAAAAATCTCATGTTTCCTACAAATTTCACAGATTGAGAGAATCAAATCCATCTTTGAGCCCTAATTTTAAGATCTCGGAATTTCCCTGTTTAAAAGAAGTTTTTGAAATACATATCTCGAGAAAATGAAACCAAATTTCAAAGAACTGAGAGAGGTTTTTTCTCAGAACAAAACAATTCACAAAAATCTCTTTCGGTTTATACATAGGTGTCATAGATTGGGAGAATCGAATCCATATCTGAGCCCCCATTTTCAGCAGTTTGGCCCAATTTTTGTGGTAGAAGAATGACCTATTTTGCCAAGGTGGCATTTTCGACCTTATCAACCAGCCTTTGAAGGCCTGCTGCATCTGTCAAAGATTTCAAAGAGTAGGAAGATCATTTGAGATAAAGAGATTGACCTTCAAAAAGGTATCTTTTCCTATTTTCTTGTAACTATTTTTTAATGTCTATTTCTAGTAATTTAGATCCAGTTTCTTAAGATCTGGAACTGATTTGTAAAGGCTATAAAGCCTGTGACTGTTGTAGAACAAAGGGGGGGATTTTGGAGTACTACACTTGACTGCATTTGTGAGAAAAACACTTTCTTTAATATATTCAGCTGCAAGCTTCTTTCATTGTTATTGTCAGACTCTTCTTTCATTTTTGTTGTGTGCTTATGAGTTGAATTTGATTCTTTATCTTTGTTTATATAGTCCTATGGTAACTGTCATCTTACTTTTTGATTAGTAAGCAAGGGATCATAAGCACTCATTGCTAGTTTTATTGGCCCATCATATATTTTGTTGAATGTATGTGTTATGGTTAATGAGATTAGCTTCTTCATCCTTTTAATACAATTACCTATCTGATAATAGCTCTTGAAGGCCTTGTACTATTTGAATATACCTAGACTGTCTTGAGTATACAATCCAGTGAATGAGTCATTCATCTTGATCCATCTACATACCCATCATTGAGAGAATAGTTAAGTTACCAGGCTCCTTTGACCTATACCCTAGAAGGACTCCTGGAGTGATAACATTTGGCGGCGTTTCCGGGGAGAGGAGATTGAAGCTCAGCTTCCTTGGGAGAACCGACATAGATCCAACTTTGATGATAGAGAAAGCCTAGACATTTTCTTGGTTGTAATCATCTATCTGGCGACTCCATGAAGGATGGATTCAATGGCGAATCCATTAATAAAAAATATGTTGGCGACTCCATTTTGTATGACATGAACAAAATCTTAGCAAAGAGGTATGCTTTCTACAATTTTTCAAAGATTGTTGGTTTCCCTAATCTAGTGCCTAGTAGAGATGAATGGGATCGTAGTATTCCCAGATTTCGAGGAGAAGAATGGGAACTGCCAGCTGAAAATTTGCTTGACTTTCAAGATTGCATTCATCGGTTGTAAATTGTACATAAAGATGTTCAAATTAAACTGTTTTGGTATTCATTAGAGGGGATTGCTCGTGATTGGCATTGATCCCTTCCTATTGCCAGTATCAGCTCTTTGGCAGATTTTCATACTCCCTTTCATGTGTTTTGTAAAGACAAATTTCCTGTTGATCTTCTGCATACTGAATGCTGACATGAATTCAATCTATTGAATAAAGATTCAAACATTTATGGATATTTTTCTATAGCAGAAGGTACTCTTCATTATGATCGAGAGATTAGTGATCCACACCATGATAACCTTAGTGATGCTTTTGACCTTGTACCAAATGCATCTACTGTTTTAGGTTGTCACAAAGATCAGACTTTTCCCTCTGAAAACTTTGAAGATGTTGAGTAGATCGACATATCAGTAGGAGACAATTTCGCATCCACAACAAATACTAAGGACAACCCACAACTTTATGATTTGTAGACACAGGAAGATTGCAGTAGATACGAAGAGGAAGATGATGGGCAGAAGGATCCAAATCAGCAGTCCAACCTATGTGACTCTCTGACAGATGTTGAGCAGTCTACATTCTGTATTGAGATCAATGAAGACAACCATAAACAACAACATTTTAGTTTACAGTTGGAACAACAGCTTAAAGAGGTATCTCTTGGCGAATTTAATGACCCTATTGCAAATTATTTGGAATCCATGAGCAACATAAATATCAAAATACTTTTGTCAAAAGAAGAGCAGTTCTCTCATCTTTTAAAAATATATTTCTGCATGACATGGCTTCCATTATTTTTCGGGTCAAGATCAAGAACAAGTTCAGCAAATCAGTTTCTGATATGGCTTCATTGGAAACATGAGTTTACTTGATTAAGCATCAATCAAATGGTTATAAGTAGGAGTAGGTGTGTGAATAAGCTCTTCATACGAGAAACTAGATCATTTTCAGTTGTTGAATTCTTGAATAAGCAGAGCAAGCTACATGCTGGCTATAGGTTTGCAGGGGATCAGTTGTAAAGGCTAGATGACTCCATGCCCAATGGAACTACAAGCTCAAAACCTCCCATTGTAAATATCATTTCTTTTCTGTCAGTTTTGCAAAATAACTCCATGCCCAATGGAATAGTAGATTTAAGTTTTAGTCTGAGTTTTTTCAGGAAAGGAAACAGGTATGTGGCTCTTGGAACCTTACAGGGAGGATTCCATCCCCAAGTAGGATCCAGATGTTATCTCCTCAAATAAATTGGTCAAATTTATTTTACTAAGTGATAGAAATTCATTAGATGAATCATTATTAAATTTTTGAAGAGTCTTTTAGAAGAACTTTGGAATTATACTTTATAAGAACTCTTGAGTCAGCACTTCATTTGTAAAAAATCTCAAAAGACAGGTTTCGGTGGCTAAGGAGTATTTTTTAAAGTTCTATAAGCAACCGAAAGCACTCACTTTCAGCATCTAAGACTGCAATTTCAGGGAACTCTAAGCCACTGAAATTGCAGAGCATGCTAAATGATCAGCATGCCAAATTAAGGTCTTCAATCACCGAAGTACAAGTATAGTGATGGCATGTTAGCTTCCAAAACCGATGGGGAACGATCAAATTGTGACTTAGTGATTAAGTTTTGAAGTAATTATGATTTGATATGATTTGACTAAATCTATCAAAACCTATATCTCTGCCACCATTTTTTATCTGATTTCACCCACATCCTCTGCAATAATTTCACTCACCTAAAACATGTCACATGGCCTACTATCTCTTCATTGTCGAAGTATACTATTCTAATCATCATTTGAAATCTCTCATTTCCTTCTACATTCCTAAAAATTAGGCCTTTCTTTCCCTCATAACTCGCCCTTGTTTTTGCTGAGCCCTAACTAGCCTCCATCAGCGCTAATATGGTCCCCCAAGCCCAATTTTGTTTTGCAGGTACAGAAGAGTTCAATCACAGATAGGGAGAGGAGGAGAAATACTCATAAAAATCTCACTGACATATCATATTTGGAATCACACCCTGAGGTGTGTCAAATGTTCAAAGATGTTGGATGTTACTTATGAGAAGCTCCAAGGCTTTCACCAAGGTGTTGAAGAGGCCCCAAAGGAGCGACCTTGAAGATAAAAAATATGGAAGGCAATGCATTCTTACAAATTTGAAAGATAAATTGGAAACAGAGCTTTCAGTGGCTTAGATGAAATTTCACAACTTTTTTTAGCCACCGAAAGCAGAGCTTTCGGTGGCTTACAGGTTCGAATTTTGGCTCTTTAGCCATCGAAAGTGTATAGAAGGGCAGAATGACACTCTTTTTGCACAGATCTCAGTTTTTCTGATCCAAAGAACATGAGGATGGTTTCCATTTTTTTTGAGATAGATGTTGAGGCAAGAAGATAAATAAATGTGGCGTTTTTACTGTGATGAGTCATCATTTTCAAATGATGATTATGAGCGACTGGAGAATCATTTTGCAAAACGGGAGGAGGTTTTTGTTCCTAACATGTCAGAAAACAAAAACCTCTCTCATTTTTCCTACAAAGTTCATGGATTAAGAGAATTGAATCCATATTTGAGCCCTAATTTTAATATCTCATAATTTCCCTGTTTAAAACATGTTTTTGGAATACATATCTCGGGAAAATGAAACTGAATTTCAAAGAACTAAGAGAGATTTTTTATCACAACAAAACAATCCAAAAAAAACGCTTTCGGTTTATACCCAGGTGTCATAGATTGGGAGAATAGAATCCATCTCTTAGCCCACGTTTTCAGCAGTTTGGCGCAATTTTTGTGGTAAAAGAATGACCTGTTTTGCCAAGGTGGCATTTTCGACCTTATCAACCAGCCTTTGAAGTCTTGCTGTAGCTGTCAAAGATTTCAAATACTAGGAAGATCATTTGAGATAAGGAGATTGACCTTCAAAAAGGGATATTTTCCTATTTCCTTGTAACTATTTTTTACTGTCTATTTCTAGTAAATTAGATCCAGTTTATTAGGATCTGGAACTGATTTGTAAAGGCTATAAGGCGTGTAACTGTTGTAGAACAAAGGGGGGGATTTTGGAGTAATACGCTTGACTGCATTTGTGAGAAAAACACTTTCTTTAATATATTCAGCTGCAAGCTTCTTTAATTGTTATTGTCAGACACTTCTTTCATTTTTGTTGTGTGCTTATGAGTTGAATTTGATTCTTTATCTTTGTTTATATAGTCCTATGGTAACTGTCATCTTACTTTTTGATTAGTAAGAAAGGGATCACAAGCACTCATTGCTATTTTTATTGGCCCATCATATATGTTGTTGAATGTATGTGTACTAGTTAATGAGATTAGCTTCTTCATCCTTTTAATACAATTACCTATTTGATAATAGCTCTCGAGGGACTTGTACTATTTGAATATACCTAGATTGTCTTGAGTATGCAATCCAGTGAGTTAGTCATTCATCTTGATCCACCTACATACCCATCATTGAGAGAATAGTTAAGTTACCAGGCTCTTTTGACCTACAGCCTAGAAGGACTCCTAGAGTGATAACATTTGGTGTCGTTGCCGAGGATAGGAGATTGAAGCTCAGCTTCCTTGGGAGAACGACATAGATCCAGCTTTGATGATAGACAAAGCATAGACATCTTCTTGGTTGTAATCATCTATTTGGCGACTCCATGAAGGACAGATTCAGTGGTGACTCCATTAATCAGAAATCTGTTGGCAACTCCATTGGTATGAAATGAACAAAATCTTAGCAAAGAGGTATGCTTTCTGTGATTTTTCAAAGATTGGTTGTTTCCCTAATCCAGTGCCTAGTAGAGATGAATGCGATCATAGTATTCCTAGATTTCGAGGAGAAGAATGGGAAGTGCCAGCTGAACATTTTCTTGACTTTCATGATTACATTCATCGGTTGCAAATTTTACATGAAGATGTTCAAATTAAACTGTTTTGGTATTCACTGGAGGGGATTGCTCGTGATTGGCGTCGGTCCCTTTCTATTGCCAGTATCATCGTTTTGGCAGATTTTCATGCTCCCTTTCATGTGTTTTGTAAAGACAAATTTCCAATTGATCTTCTGTATCCTGAATGTTGTCATGAATTCTATCTATTGAATAAAGATTCAAACATTCATGTAGGTTTTGCTACAGCAGGAGATACTCTTCATTATGATCAAGATATTAGTGATCCACACTATGATAACCTTAGTGATGCTTTTGACCTTGTACCAAATGCATCTACTATTTTACATTGTCATGAAGATCAAATTTTTCCCTTTGAAAACTTTGAAGATGTTGAGTAGATCGAGATATCAGTAGGAGACAGTTTTGCATCTGTAGCAAATACTCAGGACAGCCCACAACTTTCTGATTTGTAGACATAGGAAGATTGCAGCAGATATGAAGAGGAAGATGATGAGTAGAAGGATCTAGATCAGCAGTCCATCCTATATGACTCTTTGATAGATGTTGAGCAGTCTACATTCTGTATTGAGATGAGTGAAGACAACCATCAACAGCAACATTTCAGTTTATAGTTGTGTTGATGCCTCGGATATCGTAGCATCAATCAGAAAGGGATCCTCCCCGAGAGATGGTCCCAATTAGACTATCTCCCGTTTGGTGTAGGGGGTCCGTCCGGTTAGCGGTTCCGGCAACCGTGGGTTTGGAGTTTTAATTCTGAGTTGTATCGGTTATGGCCCGATCCACCTTTCTTTTTTGGATTTTATGTCTTTTAAATGAGATGCAAGTGCCTAAATTATATTTGATCTAGATGCAACTAAAACAGATCTAAGTCTAGAAGCTAGAGTAAATCTACCTATCCTTGCAGGGAACACACTTAAAGGATGAGCAATAAGCTGTAACAAATAACGTAAGGAAAGATCAGATAGCTGTCGATTCTCACAATTAAAGCTACAGCGAGATAAAGATATTTAGAAGATACATTCTAATCCAATATGGAACGCATCTATTGCTCACAAAAACAGAAAAAAGCAAAGATTAGTTAATCTACGTAGAAAGAATAAAGAAACAGATCTAAATGTGAACAAACTGACATTAAATTTAAAAATCCCTGCAAGAAGCAAGTTAAGGGCATGAACAATGAGCCATACGAATTATCTTGAAGAAAGAACAGTTAGCCGTTTAATCAAAAAGAGAATTCTACAGCAATGGTGAATATATCAGCAGGTAACTCCCGATTCACTATGAAATGTATTCATTGTTCACAGAAAAGAGAAAATCGCATGCACAGGAAGGAGCAAAATCATTGATACAAAGAAATAGTTCAGATGATAAGAATGATCTCACATTACAGAACAGCAGTCATTAGAATAGTCCAACATACATCCGTCCAACATCCCATGCAAAACGTCCATCTCCAGTGGCTTTTATTAGAAAATTCAATTTTACAGAAACGATACAAGATAGATCGTAAAGGTTTCAAAATTTCCTTCCCTGCCAAAAGTCCTCTTCTCTTCTTCCTAGCATCTATTTATAATTACAAATCTGCCGTTTGGGATGCCACCTAGCACCTTCCACTTGTCAATTACAGAAATTTCTTCTATAACCGACCACTAAGAAAATGACCACTTCTTTTACAAAATCATTTTGACAAAAAATAGGGACAGCTGTCCCATGGCTTACGCCTTACATATTCGGGAGTTTAACAAAATATACATAGCAAAAATAATGCTAACACCCACGCTTTCCCTACTGGACATGTGTTTGGTTGAAGAGATTTGCTCAACTGAATTTAGTTTATTTCATTCCTGTGCGTGATCTTCTGCTGGCAGAGGATTGCCCAAGTTAATTGCTGTTGAGGCTGCCTGGGAAGAGACACTCGAGCCTATTGATGATGCTGCTTCTAATTGGGAAGGAGGGATTGAGCTGGTCAGACTCTCTGCCACTGCTGGGGAAAAGGGAATCGATCCCACTGCTGTAGCCAGGCTGGCTGCTGGGAGAGAAGGTCCTTGCTCTGCTGATGCTCCTGCTGCTACTGCAGCTTTCCTTTCCTCCTCTGCTATGTAGCTGTACCACACACCTGTGTCCCTGATGATTATATTTACTACAGTAGGAAACAGGATTTTCTAAGAAGTTACATTCTTCCTGAGTTCTGTTCTAATACTTTGAACTTCTGCTACTGCATCCTGATGCATCTCCTTCAGCAGATGGTTGTGGAGGGATGACAATCCAACATAATGTTGAAGGTCATCAATAGCCAGAACATCAATCCTTTTCATATACTCGGTTTGAGCGACTAGCTCTTCCTTTAGCTGAGACAGACGCTGCTCCTTTTCCGGAAAGTCCTCCAGGGTCTGAGGGGAACTCAATGTACATTTGACATGTGCCTCTTGGAGCCTTTGGTAGAGACTACTGATTTTAACTGTTGTTCTTTGCACATTGGCCATCAGCTTACTGGCGCAGTTCCTGCCAAACTCCAACAGTGCTACGTCCTCATTAAAATTGTCTACAGATTTAAATGGGAGGTGCACAGGAAAACCCCCTTTTCCTTCTCTCCATGCCATTTGACTGATGATATTTGCCTTAACACGGGTATTCTTCGCTTTGAGCCTATGGGCTTCCGCATTGATTTCTTTTAACCTAACCACCATGGCCTTGAGCTTGCAAACCTCATGAGTGATTAGCTCCTGAGTGTCATACACTTGCTTCAGGATGCTGCATGACAGCTCATGGAAGGGAGACATGTCCATTGTTTTGCTCTATGCTTGCTCTAAACGCTCAGCTAATGCCTGCTTGTCTGCTTCTAGCTGAGATACCTTTTCTTCTGCTCCATTATTCTCCACTTCTACAATCATTATTTGGAGTGCTAGCTGGTCCTTTTCCTCCTCCAGCTAGCTGTACTTATTTGACAGCTCCTTATGCTCAGCGTACAAACAATTATACTTGTTCACTACCAGATATCTTTGGGCTTGTTCATTGGCCACATTCTGTTGTAGCGTACGAGCTCTCTTCTTTGTCAATATATTTTCTTTAACTATAACCTCTACATTGGCAAATGATGCCTTTGCTGTTGCTACAGCTGCGGATGCCATAGCAAAGGGGTCTTGATCTATGTTTTTCATTACAGTGACCTCTCGGTGGGTAACAATGTCTTCATGGAAGGGACTTTTTATCCTCTCTTCTGATTTGAGGACCATAGATTTCCTTTTCTTGTCATAGACAAACTCATTCCACTTGGACACCGTACGCTTTCCCGATGGCGTGTACGGGACAATTGGTCGGTTTATAATGTCTATGTCCTCTTTAGCCGGTGGGGTCCAGACTTCCTGAGCTGGATCCATGCCCTCCTTTTGGGTACCAAAGCCTCCTACTTGGGATGTGTCTATATCCATGTCTTGGACACTGGACCCACTGGCTTGAGCATCTTCCCTTGCTTTCAATTCTTCTTCCGCCTTCCTCTCTGCCTCTGCTTGCTCAGCTTCAGCCTCTTTCTGCTTTTGGGCTTCCTCAGCCTCTTTCTACTTTTGGTCTTCCTCAGCCTCTTTCTGCTTTTGGGATTCCTCAGCCTCTTTCTGCTTTTGGGATTCCTCAGCCTCTTTCCGTAGGCTTTCATTTTCAGCTTCTTGCTGCATTCTCGCCACTTCAGCTTCCTGCTACTTTCTTGCCATTTCAGTTTCCTGCTACCACCTGGCTTCCTCGGCTTCCCGCTGCAGTCTGGCTTCCTCTCTCAATATGAGCTCTTCATGAGCTCGGGCATCCTCAGCTTCTTTCTCCTTCTGCTGGCTGGTCTTCTGGGCCTTGGTTGAGCTAGAGCTTGCTTCGATGCTTTGGAAACAGATTCGTAGCTCAGCGATGTTGCTGATACCTCTGAATGCCTCTTCCTCGTCATCAGGATAGTGGGAGTACTCAAAGTGAGCATAGATCTCCTTACAATGCTCAACAACTCTTCCCTTTCTGTCATTCCTGTGGAAGATCACCTCACCGAAGTGGAAGGCTTTCATCTCTTGTATAAATTCGTCGGCCGAGGCAACCCCCAAGAACTTGTAACCACCTATACAGAAAGGTAGAGGGGGAAAGGAGGCCTTATGCTGTTTGTGGAGCATTGCTCCAATCCCATCCAGGAAGAGTTGTCTTACTGCTTCTTTGAGAACCACATAGTCTGTGGCATACTGTGGTAAGATGTATGGGGGATTAGTCCCTCCAAACATTCTCAAGTAGGTACCTTGCTCCGAAAAGTAAAAGTCCCCATAATCCTCAAGGACTTCCAAAGCATTCTCTGATAGGCAGTTTGGTTCTTCCTTGAACATTTTCTCATATAGGGGCATGATGAACCCCTCACAGATGAGTTTTAAGCTGGGCTTGTAATTCTGAGCCCACAACATCTTGAACGTGATATAGACCGGGGCGGTGGCCCTATCCCATGTGCATCCCAACTTATGGAAATCTATCTTGGCCAAAATACAATCAATCAGATATGAGGACATGAAAAAATCAGCCTTCTTCAAGGCTAGTCCTTCTTTAGAAGCAACTATCATCGAGGCCAGACTATCTGACAGGATAGTGGACCAGTCAAACACGGTTCCCTTGAATGCCACATAGTGGATGATAGGGATCCACTGAATCTTATACACTGTGCCATCGGGCATGCCAAAGATTCTGCACAGCATTAGAGCGATCAATCTGAAAGGAGCTCTCAGATTATGTACGTCATATTCATCACTTCCTTTCTTTCTCAAATGTTTGCCTGACATTAGCAATTTCTTGGCCATCACGACGTTGTTCATCTGGCTCAACCATTCATCAGTCAGAGCCTGCTGGACACGGGGAAATTTGTAGGTTGCCGCAAGATACGCAGGTTGAAATGAGGCAATAGCCACTTTCCCGCTATCATTTATCACTCTCCCTTCAGCATCGGCATGTTGGAGTATCCATCCGATCACTTCAGCACAGGGGAACAGCTCAGGGCGGGGTAGCGGCTCTAGTTATGCCTGAGGCTCTGATATTTAGATAAATTGGCCCTTCCTCTAGCAACATAGCTGGGATCTCTTAGTCCCGAATCATTCTGTAGATGTCACCCCATCTGATTTCAGGAGGGACACCGGTGGTGCACCTAGTGTCCTGGAGTGAAGTTTCAGTTTTGAGTGGCGCAGGCTTCTTTTCTGTCATCTTAGCGTTCTTCTTACCGGCTTTCGGCATCTTGACTTATCCCTGATAGCACCCATATACAAGTCATCATGAACTTGAGCAACAAACTGTGAGATTTCAACAGAGAGCATCATCGTTTTTTAATATGAGAATGTGAAGCTATATGTTTAGGAAGCAAAATACACCATTTCAACCTAACATACAAATTAAAACATTTGAATCTTTAAAAGGGAAGAATTTGGAATGCTCCCGAGAGGATAGGTGTATCGCGGAACAATCCGCTCTCGGGTTTCCCTGGGAGAAAAGATGATCTTCGTTTTTAGTAGGAACAAGATTATCAATTTTAGCCATCCTAATTCTTTAAAGGGGCAGGTTTGGGATGCTTCTGTGAAGATAAGCGCGTTGTGGAAGCAACGTGATTTCGGTTTAGCTTTGGAGAAGAGGGTGACTTTCGTCACTGTTGCGGTTTGAAAGGCTAATTGCGGGTAAGCTCAGGTTGGGAAGACTCTGTGACGAAATAAGGTGGCGTTTCGTATCTACGATTCGTTGCGGGTTTCGAATGCTATTGTTATTTTACGACACTTGCCGAGGTGCTCTATGGGAGGTTTGAATAGGGGCAATGGCGCTTGTCCTAGAATTTGAATTGGGTAACGGTCACGCTAGGACTGAGGTTTATGAAAAGGCCAGGGGTTTTACGTCTTAAGCTTTCGGCCGGGATATGAAAAGTCCGTTGGGCTTCGGCGGTTTTGAAATAACGAGGCATGCGGCCCGGGGAGGAAAATGGAAAAAGCTTAACCATCCAAACTAGCTGTCTCCACCCACAAAACAATTTTATCCTCTCTCTATTTTATGTGACGAGCAGAACTCAATTCAAATTGTATTTGACGGGCAAAAATCGCCCATGACGGGCGTTTTGCCGGTCAAAACCCCACCAATTCCCATCATTTTCGAAAGAAAGATAACCCAATAGCAATACGACGTGTAGAAGGGACAAATGCAAGGTTAAGATCCTACCTGGCACTGATGAAAAACGCTGACTGAGGTGGCCGCGAACGTGGTTGTGCAGGATGAGCTGGAATGGTCGCGCTACGTCTGATGGTTTTGTCAATAAAAAAATTGATAATGGGTTGTGGTTCGAGCCCCCACCGTATATTTAAACAAATCCGACATGTGTGGGGCGTTAATATGGTTGGTGGCGTTTTAAAATTAGTTTTAAATGCACCGTACGCCGGCGTCAAATCAAGCCATCTCGGTTTGCGTGCGATCGCCTCTAGCGGTGCAAAATCGTGAATCTTTCTCGCCGTTGCGGAAGGATATAGCGGAATCTTCTATGGTTTCGGGAGGCAATGGTGAAAATTTTCCGCAAAAGTAATCATGACGCTCTTGGAAAGGGCTCCCGCGGTAGCGGAGAGAAAACTTTTAAAATATTCCAACGTTTCAGAAGGTTTCGGTGAACGCTTCCGCAGAAGGCTTCTGAAAACTTCAAAAGTTTGTAAGTCATGGCCAGGCCTCGAGAGAGTGTCGGAAAAGCTTTGCCCTTAGCCTCCTCCGTTTTGAACGGGACGAGTGAATGCCTCTGCCATTACGGATGGGTTCTTTGAAAGGTTCCGCAAAGATTTGGAATATTTTGGCGTTTCAGCAAAGTTTCGCGACGGTCTCCGCAACTGCGGAAAGAAAACCCGAAAGGCTTCCGCGAGTGCGGGCGGCTCCGTAAAACTCTTCTGCCGTTTCGGGAGGTATACACCATAATATTTCTCAATTTTAACGAAGACTTTTCAAAACTTTTCGGGAGGCTTGGACGAACGGTTCCCGCCGTTGCGAGAGCAAATCTTGAATTCTTCCGCCATTTCGGGAGAGAAAACCGAATCTCCACAAAAAACCAAAAAATTTCTAAGTCCATTCTCGGGAGCTGAATGCGAATGATTTCCGCCGTTTCGGGAGAACAACCGGAATCTTTCTGCAAATTCTCTATTTCAAAAGGTAGCCTGAGAGCCTCCGCGGTTTCGGGAGCAAAGGCTGAAAGCTTCCGCGAAGCTTCCTCGGCTCGTTCTGTAAAGTTCTTTCAAAATATTCTAAGTCATTTTCACAGTTTTGGAAGAAGTTTGTGAATTTCTCTGTGGTATTTCGAAAATCTTTTGTGGATGGCTTCCGCCATTTCGGGAGTAAAACCTGAAGGTTTCCGCAGGTTTTCGAAAGTTTTCTAAGTCTCTTTTCGGAAAGCTTATGATGAACGCTTCCGCTGTTTCAGGGAAAAAACTTGAATTGCTCCGCCGTTTCGGAAGCATAATTTTTTTTTTGCAACCACAATCGTTTTGGGAGGAAAACTTGAATCGTTCCGCAAAAACAAAATTGAAAAGTTTCCTAAGTCTTATCTCGGAAGGCTTAGACAGGTGGTTTATGAGATTGGCCTCCGCCATTTCGGAAGGATAGCCCGAGAGCTTCTGCGGTTTCGGGAACATAAGCTGAACGATTCCGCACCGTTTCCTTGGGGTGTTCCGCAACTTTTCAAAATAATCTAAGTTTTTTCGGCAAGCTTAAGCGGAAGGCTTCCGCCATTTCGGAAGGATAGCCCGAGCTTCCGCGGTTTATTCGATGAAAGTTTCTAAGTCCTTTTGAGGGCGTTTAAGCGAGAGGCTTCCGCCACTGCAGGGTTTTAGCAAGTCGTTCCGTGACTTCGAAGAAGAATTCATTGAAACATTTTCTATTTGAGAGACAAAATCTTCTGGCAGCCTTGGAGTTTCTCATGGCGAGACTTTCTGTTTAATAGCAAAGATAAAAGCTGGGAAAGACTTTTAAGGCAGCCTTTCTAAAAATTATAAAGGAGGGGCCCCGATATGTACAAAATTTCAGGGAGAGTGTTGCTGCAACAACAATGGCGAGTCGCTGGCGAACACAGATCTCTGAAAAATTCCTCTTCATGGTCCGAAACCTCATCAAAAACATCCATCTTGGCTGCACTACTCGGCTGAGCACTTTAAAGTCATGTGAGGGGAAGAAAGTACTTTACCTGCCAGCCATTGGGGAAAAGGGAGCTTCGACCGACACATCTTCACCACTCTCCAAGGACCAATATATGAGATTCATTTTAGGAGGGTCATCTTTCAGATGGTCACTATTGCCGGACTCCATAGGATCTGCAACACTTTCTCATGGACATTATTGCTCTTGTTCCTCATTCCCATGCTGCTTGCATCCTTTTGGATGTTTGTACTTTGGACAGCTTAGTTGTTTGAGCCTTCCAGAGATATTTTCTTTTGGACATGATCTTTGATTTAGGCTCCTCAATCCATAAGGTCCTTTTGTGTGAGTTAGAAATTTTATTGATTTGATCAAACTTCACGGACGGAGAGGAGCCCATTTTGAGCTGGGCCTTTTGGACAGCCTTCTTGATTTTACATGTCTTCTGCTTTTGTCTCAGCCATGCTTTAATTGAGGCGAGAATCTCTGGAAAACAGACTCTTGAATGTAAGCCATTTTGGCTGTTAAATCTGCAGCATGGAGTCATTTCAATACCCCATGTCCTCGAGAGGTGCCACTTTCCATGGGTCCAACTTTGGTAACCCTCTTGAGATGCCTTTAAAGTGTGAGAGTGGGTGGAGCCCAACGATAGTAGTGAAGATGGTCATAGGTCTTTGCTATTAAACAGGATTAGTGTGACTAGCAGGGTAGGCTTCCTCCCTTCTGAACATTTCAGCGAGAGCACAACAGACCGGATTTACTTGAGCAGAGTTCCAGACTCATGGGTCACAAGTTTTCTTTGAGAGAGTTATCTTCACGGGGGATCTTAACCAAAAGGGTATTCAGAAAACAAAACTTGTCGCAAAAGTCAAATAACAAAGAGGGAACAACATGGGCGAAAAAATAAAGCAACTAAAGGCTAAAGCAAAAAGGAAACTTTATTTATGTACAGGAAGTCTCGAAAAGACTATGCGAAGTATTGTTTCAGAGCGAGGCCATTGAGAGGAAGGGTTACTTCTTCTCCCTTGAGATTTGTCAATTTGTAAGTGGATGGGCCTAATTTTGCAGAAATTTGGTACGGGCCTACCCATAGATGTTGAAATTTCGTATGCATTCCTTTGCCTTCATGATTATGGTCCCATTTCAGGACTAAATCTCCAACTTCAAAATCTCTCTTACCGGATTTCCTCTTATCGAACCATCTCTTAAATATGTCCTGGTGTTGATGGAATCAATCTTTAGCTTTGTGTCGGGCTTCTTCAAGTTGAAGCAGGGTGTTGATCCTGGATTGTAAGGCTTGGCTATCAGAACCCCGAGAGGCTTGGGACAATCGCAAGGATGGTAATAATATGTTAGGGGGAAGAATGGATTCCTTGCCATAGACAAGAGTGAAAGGGGAGACACCTAAAGCGTTCTTCGGGGTCACCCTATCTGCCCATAAGGCGTTTGGGAGAGCCACATGCCAGCTTCTCTGGTTTTCTATCACAGTCTTCTTAAGAATTCGAATCAGATTCTTGTTTGAGGATTCAACTAATCCATTCCCCTGAGGGTAGTAATTGGGTGAATAATGCAACTTAATTCCCCATTCATAAACAAACTCATTTATCTTGCAAGATGAAAAATAAGTAGCATTATCAAAAACAAGGGAAATTGGAACCCCAAACCTGGTTATGATGTTCTCTTTCAAGAAGCTGATGACTGCGTCTTCATTGATCTTGCGCAACGGGATGGCCTCCATCCACCTAGTGAAGTAGTCGGTAGCTGTCAGGATGTATCGATGTTGCAATGAAGAATTTGGATTTATTTCTTCGATAACATCTATGCCCCATTGCTCAAAAGGCTCAGAGATGATGACCGGCTGCAATGGTCCTGCTGCCTTAGGTAACTTCCCAGCGCTTCTTTGACATACATCACAGTTTCGTGCATATGTGTGGGCATCTCGGAACAGAGTGGGCCAATAATAACCAGCTCTCAGTATCTTGTGTGCTGTTGTCTCACCTGAATAATGTCCGCCTGTGGGGCCATCATGCAATTCTTTGACAACTTTGTTTGCATCTTCCTTTTCTAGGCATCTGAGAAGAACTCCATCGTAATTTTTTCTGAACAGTATCCCATCAATGATTTGATATGGAGCCGATTTCAAACAGAGTGCCCTTCTTTGTTTAGAGTTCCAGTGCTCAGGTAGATATCCCTGCTGTAAATAGTGCACCAGATCTCTATACCATGATTGAGGGGCTATGAAGATATGACATACTTCAACCGAATTGAGCTTAGCCTCATTTTTCCAATGTTGTTCCTCATCAGTTGAGTTTCCCGCAAGTAACTTGCACAGGCCTTGTCTTTTGATGATCGTGGCTGGTTTAAATTCCAAATCATATTCCTGAAGAGCTGTGACCTAGTTCCCTCTCCTTTCTCCCAACTCCTTTTGAATGAAAAGGGATCTAACGGTTGGATGGGGAACTATGACCTTAGTTCTGCTCTTCAAAATGTATGGCCTAAACTGCTTGACTGCTTTGAAGACCGCATATGCATGCTTGTCCACTACGGGATAGTTCAGCTCGGCCCCCTGCAGACCAGTGCTCATAAACGAAATTGGGTATTCATCCCCCAATTCCACCTTTTGCGTGAGTACAGCTGCAAGAGAGTCATCCGAGGCAAAGGCATACAAGATGAAATCCTTATCAAAATCTGGGCTTCTTAAGGAAGGAGCCTTAGCTACAGCTGCCTTGATATCTCTAAATGCGTCCTTCTCCAAATCTGTCCACTTGAATTGTATGCTTTGTTTAACCATCTGTTGTAATGGATTAACAATTTGTGCAAAATCCGGGACAAATCTGCAGACAAAATTGATGGTGCCCATAAAAGACTGCATAGATTTCTTGTTGTGGGGCATTGGAATCTTATTAATAGCTTGGACTCTTTCTTGGTCAATTGACACTCCTCCTTTGGAGATGATATGACCCAAGAGATTACCTTCGGGCACAGCAAACACGCTCTTCTTGGGATTCAGGGAAATACCATATTTCCGGCAGCGATCAAAAATATGCTTTAGATGCACGACATGATCTTCCCTTTTCTTCGAAAAGACTGTCACATCATCTAAGTAAATAACAACACATTACCCGCCCAATCCTCGGAAGGAGATATCCATTGCCCTCTGGAATGTAGCTCCTGCATTTATCAGACCAAATGGAATTCTTCTGTAGGCGAAAGTTCCCCACTTAGTTCTGAAAGTAGTTTTAAGGCGATCTTCTTCGGCTACTAACACTTGATTGTAGCCAGAGAAACCATCGAGGAGATAAAACAATTCGGATCCCGACACCATTTGTAGGATTTGCTCCATTGAAGGTATGGGGTAGTTGTCTTTATCCGAGGCTTTGTTTAAATTTCTGAAATCTACACATAGCCTTATCTCTCCCGACTTCTTCCTTACGGGAACCAAGTTTGCAACCCATTCAGAATGCCGGACTTTGAAGATTATCTTAGCATCCAGGAGCTTCTTTAATTCCTTTTGGATCAGCGGTTCTAGAGTAGGATGCATCCTTCTTAACTGCTGTTGAAATGGCTTGACACCCGCTTTCATTAGTATAACATGCTGAATGATGCGGACGTCATATGTTTTCAGATCTTCATAGGTCCATGCGAAAACATCTTTGTATTGCTTAAACAATTTGATGAACCTATGTCTTTCTCCTGGTGAACAACACTTGCCAAGGTTGAAAAATTTTGGTTCTGCCTCGGTACCCAAATTAACTAACTCATGTTGCATTGATGAGCTGTTAGTTTTGGTATTAGCAGGCCTTTTGAACTTATTTTGAAGATCGAACAACATTTCGAGGGACCTTACTCCCTTGGGCATGAAATTTCTTTTCTCCTCATCCTTCTTCATTAAATCAGCATCATGTTCTTCCTCATCTATTGCGGCTCCTTGAAAGCCATCTTTGTTTGTTAGGAAGCTGATAATTTGTTCATCATCATCGAAGAATCTGAAGTTTGTGATGTTATCGGGGACGGAAGGCCTGAAAATCAGTTCAATTGAGCACTTATTATTTGACGGCACCAATCTAGAAGCAGATGTTGCTAACAAATCAGCAGCAGAATTTTGCAATCTAGGAATTGATTTTATATTGAAAGCATCAAAATGCATGATTAAATCCCATACCTCAGCCTGATAACCTTTCAAGTGAGGTGAGAGACAATGAATGGTGTCCCTTACCTGTCTTACAACTATCTCGGAGTCACCAAAGACCTTCAGGTACTTAACATTTAAGCCAATGGCTTTCTTTAATCCATGCACCAAAGCTTCATATTCAGTGGTGTTATTAGTGCAATCAAATTCTAATCTACAAGACAAAAAATACTTGTTTCTTTTTGGATCCATTAGAACACAACCGGCTCCGGATCCTTCTAGAGTTTTAGAACCATCAAAGTATAATGTCCAAAAAGTATCTTTAGATTCAACTAAGTTAGTCTCTTTGTGGTCTATGTCAGTAACTAAATTGACTATGTTACAATCAACATCATCATCCCGAGAGAAATGAAGGAGATCGGACTATTTATCTGATTCATGGCTAATTGTTTCAGATTGATAATTACCCGGATCCATTTCTAAGAAGTAATTCCCCAGAACCGAGGATGAGAAGGCTACGGCCTCATTCTTTTCTTCTAAATGAGTTACATTTTGCTTCATACGAGGTTCCCTAAGAACTTTAATCTGATTCTGCCTGTTCTGATAGGGCAGCCATAGGTGGGGACCGATCAGTAGCAAAATAGCCACTTAGCTTGGTAGACCAATCCCTACTTAAAATCAGCCCATAGGCTTCAGGGATATCAACCACCATTATGTCAATGAATTGAAAGACTCTAGGGTCAGCTGATAGTCTAATTAAAACATCTTTCATCTCCCCAATAACCTTGACAACAGTCCTATCTAATTGGATAATTTGAGCTGGAGATGGCACGGGCTGCCCATTAATTTTCCTACAAATTGACAGTGGCATAACGTTTGAGGATGCTCCAGAATCTACCAAACAGTTGTGAACATTATGGTTGAAAATTTCGAACGTCAATAGGAATGGAAAAGTTTGAGATTTAGACTTCCCACCGATGCTAGCCTCATTAATTTCGGGACTGTTTTGAGAATCTGTTAATGGAGTGTTGGTCTGAGGTTGTAGAACATGCAGCAGTTTGTCTCGTTGGTGGGGCAGGCTGCACATGTCAAATATTGATACGTTTTCCTTGACCTTCTTGATATATTCAATAATATCGTATCCCATATCAGATTCGTTCCCAATGCGACTTGGCTGATTTGTTGTGCTCATTGTGACCTTAGGTGGCCGAACTATGATGTCAGCGCTTGGCTGTTTGGCCGTCGTTTGGTTAACCTTGGGCTGTCGGGGGATCATTTATATATGCCTCCTAGGTGCATCTTTTGAAATTTTAGGCTTATGGGGAATGGTGACTGGCACAGGATCTGCAATTGGTCCCTTGCTGCGAGTAGCAACATTTATGGTAGAGGGAGAGCTATCTAGGTGATCTTCTTCTACTAATTCAGTCATAGGTACCCAATCCCACAACACCATAGTAGTGTCTGGGGTTGGTTCCTCTAACTCAGGGCTCGATTCTTTTGGAGGATCATCCTAGTCTGGGATCTGAGAATCTAACATCTGGTTCATGACTAAGCTCATGGAATTGATCCATTGTGGGCAGCTCTTTTCCGAATGTGGTTTTTGGTGAAAGGTGCAGAAATTTTCCATCCCAATCTCATTTAAGTTTAAAACAGGGGCAGTGTTCATTGGTGGATGAGTTTGCTCACCGTCTTCCCTCCTTTTATAAAATGGCTTGAAAGGTTTCCTAGATGTGCTAGCATCCTTGTCTTTCTCGAGATCTACGATTTTGTTAGATAATTTCTGCATCATCTTGACTACATTTTCCATGTCCGTAGATGGCTCTTCTTTGCCTCTAGTGAGGAGCAAAGGTTTCTTGCTAACTGCTGGTTTTGGTTCTATATCTAAGGCATGTTTAGCAATGCTATCAGCCTCTTCCTCTACCTTTCTAGCTTCCTCAAAGTTCTCTATCGGGGTAGTTTTCTTGGATCGTTTTATGAACATTGTGATTGGACCTTCAAGAGCTGTTGTGTAGTATTCAATCAGAGACTCCTCTGCGGGTTTGTTAGCTTCACTGATGTTATTTAACAGCGTTGTGAATCTTTGATTAAAGTCTTGAACCTTTTCCTTCTTCTCCATTCTCATGAATAAGAGTTCTTTCATAAGTGTGGCCACAGTCTTTTGGTTTCCGTATTTCTTTAAGAAACAATTTTTGAATTCATCCCAACTAGAGATTGAGCTGGGTTGTAGGCTAAAGTACCAATATGATACCTTTGGCTCGAATGTGTACGGAAACAACCTGCAGACTACGTCTTCATGTTGTACATTTAAAAGGTTCAGAGCTAAGTAAAAACTCTTGAGGTGATCTTCCGCCGAAATGGCTTTCCCTGGATCGTACTTAGGCAAGACCTTTTCTGGGTTTTTAGGAAGATTATGGAATGGTCCAGCTAAGTTCAGCGCTCCCCTTGCCCTCCAAGCAGGTACAGCCATGTTTGGATGTGGAGATCCTGGTGGAGAATTGTAGGGTGAATTCTGAGGAGTACTTTTGGGAGTGGTAATTTCTTCAAGGTTTTCTTGGTCTGAGATTTTGTCTGAGTTTTCCAGATCTGCCTCTTTAAGAGTGTCTGAAATTTCTTCCAAAGTCAGATTTACCAGTTCTTCAAAACTTTGAACGAGAATTGAATCACCGGTGTACCGTGGCTCCTTTCTAGGTGTAATTTTCTTAGGGAGGAAGTTGACAGCGCTTAAACCACCTAGCTGTCTAACGTAGGATCTGGTATGTCTTCTTAAATCCTCTACTTCTGTAACAGGGACAACGTACAAAGATTCTTGAATCTCAGGGTCAGAAATGAGGCGTTCTTGATTTGTTAATCCAAGATCTGGGCTGTTTGCAATGCTTTCTTTAAGCGGGTTTTCAGTGTCTTCTATGGCAGTGGGAGATTTTCCTCTATCAGCCATGCACTTTCAAGGCCCTCCTTCTAGCGCCAAAAACTGTTGATGCCTCGGATATCGTAGCATCAATCAGAAAGGGATCCTCCCCGAGAGATGGTCCCAATTAGACTATCTCTCGTTTGGTGTAGGGGATCCGTCCGGTTAGCGGTTCAGGCAACCGTGGGGTTTGGAGTTTTAATTCCGAGTTGTATCGGTTATGGCCCGATCCACCTTTCTTTTTTGGATTTTATGTCTTTTAAATGAGATGTAAGTGCCTAAATTATATTTGATCTAGATGCAACTAAAACAGATCTAAGTCTAGAAGCTGGAGTAAATCTATCTATCCTTGCAGGGAACACACTTAAAGGATGAGCAATAAGCTGTAACAAATAACGTAAGGAAAGAACAGATAGCTGCTGATTCTCACAATTAAAGCTACAGCAAGATAAAGATCTTTAGAAGATAGCTTCTAATCCAATATGGAACACATCTATTGCTCACAAAAACAGAAAAAAGCAAAGATTAGTTAATCTACGTAGAAAGAATAAAGAAATAGATCTAAATGTGAACAAACTGACATTAAATTTAAAAATCCCTGCAAGAAGCAAGTTAAGGGCATGAACAATGAGCCATATGAATTATCTTGAAGAAAGAACAGTTAGCCGTTTAATCAAAAAGAGAATTCTACAGCAATGGTGAATATATCAGCAGGTAACTCCCGATTCACTATGAAATGTATTCATTGTTCACAGAAAAGAGAAAATCGCATGCACAGGAAGGAGCAAAATCATTGATACAAAGAAATAGTTCAGATGGTAAGAATGATCTCACATTACAGAACAACAGTCATTAGAATAGTCCAACATACATCCATCCAACATCCCATGCAAAACGTCCATCTCCCGTGGCTTTTATTAGAAAATTCAATTTTACAGAAACGATACAAGATAGCTCGTAAAGGTTTCAAAATTTCCTTCCCTTCCAAAAGTCCTCTTCTCTTCTTCCTAGCATCTATTTATAATTACAAATCTGCCGTTTTGGCTGCCACCTAGCACCTTCCACTTGTCAATTACAGAAATTTCTTCTATAACCGAACACCAAGAAAATGACCACTTCTTTTACAAAATCATTTTGACAAAAAATAGGGATAGCTGTCCCATGGCTTACGCCTTACATATTTAGGAGTTTAACAAAATATACATAGCAGAAATAATGCTAAAACCCATGCTTTCCCTGCTGGACACGTGTTTGGTTGAAGAGAGTTTCTCAATTGAATTTAGTTTATTTCATTCCTGCGCGTGAGCTTCTGCTGGCAGAGGATCGCCCAAGTTAATTGCTGCTAAGGCTGCCTGGGAAGAGACACTCGAGCCTATTGCTGATGCTGCTTCTAATTGGGAAGGAGGGATTGAGCTGGTTAGACTCTCTTCCACTGCTGGGGAAAAGGGAATCGATCCCACTGCTGTAGCCGGGCTGGCTGCTGGGAGAGAAGGTCCTGGATCTGCTGATGCTCCTGCTGCTGCTGCAGCTTTCCTTTCCTCCTCTGCTATGTAGCTGTACCACACACCTGTGTCCTTGATGATTATGTTTACTGCAGCAGAAAACAGGATTTTCTGAGAAGTTACATTCTTCCCGAGTTCTGTTCTAATACTTTGAACTTCTGCTACTGCAGCCTGATGCATCTCCTTCAGCAGATGGTTGTGGAGGGATGACAATCCAACATAATGTTGAAGGTCATCAATAGCCAGAACATCAATCCTTTTCACATACTCGGTTTGAGCGACTAGCTCTTCCTTTAGCTGAGACAGATGCTGCTCCTTTTCCGGAAAGTCCTCCAGGATCTGAGGGAAACTCAATGTACATTTGACATGTGCCTCTTGGAGCCTTTGGTAGAGACTGCTGATTTTATCTGATGTTCTTTGCACATTGGCCATCAGCTTACTGGCGCAGTTCCTGCCAAACTCCAACAGTGCTATGTCCTCATTAAAACTGTCTATAGATTTAAATGGGAGGTGCGTAGGGAAACCCCCTTTTCCTTCTCTCCATGCCATTTGACTGATGATATTTGCCTTAACACGAGTATTCTTCGCTTTGAGCCTATGGGCTTCCGCATTGATTTCTTTTAACCTAACCACCATGGCCTTGAGCTTGCAAACCTCATGAGTGATTAGCTCCTGAGTGTCATACACTTGCTTCAGGATGCTGCATGACAACTCATGGAAGGGAGACATGTCCATTGTTCTTCTCTCCGCTTTCTCTAAACGCTCAGCTAATGCCTGCTTGTCTGCTTCTAGCTGAGATACCTTTTATTCTGCTCCATTCTTCTCCGCTTCTACAATAATTATTTGGAGTGCTAGCTGGTCCTTTTCCTCCTCCAGCTGGCTGTACTTGTTTGACAGCTCCTTATGCTTAGCGTACAACCAATTATACTTGTTCACTACCAGATCTCTTTGGGATTGTTCATTGGCCACATTCTATTGTAGCGTACGAGCTCTCTTCTTTGTCAATATATTTTCTTTAACTATAACCTCGACATTGGCAAATGATGCCTTTGTTGTTGCTACAACTACGGATGCCATAGCAAAGGGGTCTTGATCTGTGTTTTTCATTACAGTGACCTCTCGGTGGGTAACGATGTCTTCATGGAAGGGACTTTTTATCCTCTCTTCTGATTTGAGGACCATAGCTTTCCTTTTCTTGTTGTAGACAAACTCATTCCACTTGGACACCATATGCTTTCCCGATGGCATGTACAGGACAATTGGTCAGTTTATAATGTCTATTTCCTCTTCAGCCGGTGGGGTCCGGACTTCCTGAGCTGGATCCATGCCCTCCTTTTGGGTACCAGAGCCTCCTACTTGGGATGTGTCTATATCCATGTCTTGGACACCAGACCCACTAGCTTGAGCATCTTCCCTTGCTTTCAATTCTTCTTCCGCCTTCCTCTCTGCCTCTGCTTGTTCAGCTTCAGCCTCTTTCTTCTTTTGGGCTTCCTCAGCCTCTTTCTGCTTTTGGGCTTCCTCAGCCTCTTTCTGCTTTTGGGCTTCCTCAACCTCTTTCCGCAGGCTTTCGTTTTCAGCTTCTTGCTGCATTCTCACCACTTCAGCTTCCTGCTGCTTTCTTGCCATTTCGGTTTCCTGCTGCCACCTGGCTTCCTCGGCTTCCCGTTGCAGTCTGGCTTCCTCTCTCAATCTGAGCTCTTCATGAGGTCGGGCATCCTCAGCTTCTTTCTCCTTCTGCTGGCTGGTCTTCTGGGCCTTGGTTGAGCTAGAGTTTGCTCCGATGCTTCGGCGACAGATTCGTAGCTCAGCCATGTTGCTGATACCTCTGAATGCCTCTTCCTCGTCATCAGGATAGTGGGAGTACTCGAAGTGAGCATAGATCTCCTTACAATGCTCAGCAACTCTTCCCTTTCTGTCATTCCTATGGAAGATCACCTCACCGAAGTGGAAGGCTTTCAGCTCTTGTATAAATTCATCGGCCGAGGCAACCCTCGAGAACTTGTAAGCACCTATACATAAAGGTAGAGGGGGAAAGGAGGCCTTATGCTGTTTGTGGAGCATTGCTCCAATCCCATCCAGGAAGACTTGTCTTACTGCTTCTTTGAGAACCACAAAGTCTGTGGCATACTGTGGTAAGATGTATGGGGGCTTAGTCCCTCCAAACATTCTCAGGTAGGTACCTTGCTCCGAAAAGTAAAAGTCCCCATAATCCTCAAGGACTTCCAAAGCATTCTCTGATAGGCAGTTTGGTTCTTCCTTGAACATTTTCTCGTATAGGGGCATGATGAACCCCTCACAGATGAGTTTGTAGCTGGGCTTGTAATTCTGAGCACACAACATCTTGAACACGATATAGACCAGGGCGGTGGCCCTATCCCATGTGCAGCCCAACTTGGGGAAATCTATCTTGGCCAAAATACAATCAATCAGATATGAGGACATGAAAAAATTAGCCTTCTTCAAGGCTAGTCCTTCTTTAGTAGCAACTATCATCGAGGCCAGACTATCTGACAGGATAGTGGCCCAATCAAACACGGTTCCCTTGAATGCCACGTAGTGGATGATAGGGATCCACTGAATCTTATACACTGTGCCATCGGGCATGCCGAAGATTCTGCACAGCATTAGAGCGATCAATCTGAAAGGAGCTCTCAGATTATGTATGTCATATTCATCACTTCCTTTCTTTCTCAAATGTTTGCCTAACATTAGCAATTTCTTGGCCATCACGACGTTGTTCATCTGGCTCAACCATTCATCAGTCAGAGCCTGCTGGACACGGGGAAATTTGTAGGCTGCCGCAAGATACGCGGGTTGAAATGAGGCAATAGACACTTTCCCGCTATCATTTATCACTCTCCCTTCAGCATCGGCATGTTGGAGTATCCATCTGATCACTTCAGCACAGGGGAACAGCTCAAGGCGGGGTAGCGGCTCTAGTTATGCCTGAGGCTCTGATATTTAAATAAATTGGCCCTTCCTCTAGCAACATATCTGGGATCTCTTGGTCCCAAATCATTCTGTAGATGTCACCCCATCTGATTTCAGGAGGGACACTGGTGGTGCACCTAGTGTCCTGGAGTGAAGTTTCAGTTTTGAGTGGCGCAGGCTTCTTTTCTGTCATCTTAGCCTTCTTCTTACCGGCTTTCGGCATTTTGACTTATCCCTGATAGCACCCATATACAAGTCATCATGAACTTGAGCAACAAACTGTGAGATTTCAACAAAGAGCATCATCGTTTTTTAATATGAGAATGTGAAGCTGTATGTTTAGGAAGCAAAATACACCATTTCAACCTAAAATACAAATTAAAACATTTGAATCTTTAAAAGGGAAGAATTTGGAATGCTCCCGAGAGGATAGGTGTATCGCGGAACAATCCGCTCTCGGGTTGCCCTGGGAGAAAAGATGATCTTCGTTTTTAGCAGGAAAAAGATTATCAATTTTAGCCATCCTAATTCTTTAAAGGGGCAGGTTTGGGATGCTTCTGTGAAGATAAGCGCATTGCGGAAGCAACGTGCTTTCAGTTTAGCTCTGGGGAAGAGGGTGACTTTCGTCACTGCTACAGTTTGAAAGGCTAATTGCGGGTAAGCTCAGGTTGGGAAGACTCTGTGACGAAATAAGGAGGCATTTCGTATCTACGACCCGGCGCGGGTTTCGAATGCCATTGTTATTTTACGACACTTGCCGAGGTGCTCTATGGGAGGTTTGAACAGGGGCAATGGCGCTTGTCCTAGGATTTGAATTGGGTAACGGTCACGCTGGGACTGAGGTTTACGAAAAGGCCCGGGGTTTTACGTCTTAAGCTTTTGGCCATGATATGAAAAGTCCGTGGGGCTTCGGCAGTTTTGAAATAACGAGGCATGCGGCCCAGGGAGGAAAATGGAAAAAGCTTAACCATCCAAACTAGCTGTCTCCACCCACAAAACAATTTTATCTTGTCTCTATTTTATGTGACGAGCAGAACTCAATTCAAATTGTATTTGACGGGCAAAAATCGCCCATGACGGGCGTTTTGCCCGTCAAAACCCCACCAATGCCCATCATTTTCAAAATAAAGATAACCCAATAGAAATATGACATGTAGAAGGGACGAATGCAAGGTTAAGATCCTACCTAGCACTGATGAAAAACACTGACTGAGGTGGCCGCAAATGTGGTTGCGCAGGATGAGCTGGAATGGTCGCGCGGCGTCCGATGGTTTTGTCAATAAACAAATTGACAATGGGTTGTGGTTCAAGCCCCCACCGTGTATTTAAACAAATCCGACATGTGTGGGGCGTTAATATGGTTGGTGGTGTTTTAAAATCAGTTTTAAATGCATCGTACGCCGGTGTCAAATCAAGCCGCCTCGGTTTGCCTGCGACCGCCTCTGGCGGTGCAAAATCGTGAATCTTTCTCACCGTTGCAGAAGGATATAGCGGAAGCTTCCGCGGTTTTGGGAGGCAACTGTGAAAATTTTCCGCAAAAATAATCATGATGCTCTTGGAAAGGGCTCCCGCAGTAGCGGAGAGAAAACTTTTAAAATATTCCAACGTTTCGGAAGGTTTCGGTGAACGCTTCCGCAGAAGGCTTCCGAAAACTTCAAAAGTTTGTAAGTCATGGCCGGGCCTCGAGAGAATGTCGGAAAAGCTTTGCCCTTAGCCTCCTCCGTTTCGAATGGGACGGGTGAATGCCTCCGCCATTACGGATGGGTTCTTTGAAAGGTTCCGCAAAGATTTGGAATATTTTGGCGTTTCGGCAAAGTTTCGCGACGGTCTCCGCAACTACGGAAAGAAAACCCGAAAGGCTTCCGCGAGTGCAGGCGGCTCCGTAAAACTCTTCCGCCGTTTCGGGAGGTATACACCATAAGCTTCCGCAATTTTAATGAAGACTTTTCAAAACTTTTCGGGAGGCTTGGACGAACGGTTCCCGTCGTTGCGGGAGCAAATCTTGAATTCTTCTGCCGTTTCGGGAGAGAAAACCGAATCTCCACAAAAAACCAAAAAAATTCTAAGTCCATTCTCAGGAGCTAAATGCAAATGATTTTCGTCGTTTCGGGAGAACAACCAGAATCTTTCCGCAAATTCTCTATTTCGAAAGGTAGCCCAAGAGCCTCCGTGGTTTCGGGAGCAAAGGCTGAAAGCTTCTGCAAAGCTTCCTCGGCTCGTTCTGTAAAGTTCTTTCAAAATATTCTAAGTCATTTTCACAGTTTCGGAAGAAGTTTGTGAATTTCTCCGTGGTATTTCGGAAAGCTTTTGTGGATGGCTTCCGCCATTTCGGGAGGAAAACCCGAAGGTTTCCACAGGTTTTCGAAAGTTTTCTAAGTCTCTTTTCGGAAAGCTTATGATGAACGCTTCCACTGTTTCGGGGAAAAAACTTGAATTGCTCCACCGTTTCGGAAGCAGAATTTTTTTTTGCAACCACAATCATTTCGGGAGGAAAACTTGAATCGTTCCGCAAAAACAAAATCAAAAAGTTTCCTAAGTCTTATCTCGGAAGGCTTAGACAGGCGGTTTATGAGATTGGCCTCTACCGTTTCAGAAGGATAGCCCGAGAGCTTCCGCGGTTTCGGGAACATAAGCTGAACGATTCCGCACCGTTTCCTTGTGGTGTTCTGCAACTTTTCAAAATAATCTAAGTTTTTTCGGCAAGCTTAAGCGGAAGGCTTCCGCCATTTCGGAAGGATAGCCCGAGCTTCCGTGGTTTATTCGATGAAAGTTTCTAAGTCCTTTTGCGAGCGTTTAAGCGAGAGGCTTCCGCCACTACGGGGTTTTAGCAAATCGTTCCGTGACTTCGAAGAAGACTTCATTGAAAGATTTTCTATTTGAGAGACAAAATCTTCTGGTAGCCTTGGAGTTTCTGATGGCGAGACTTTCTATTTAATAGCAAAGATAAAAGCTGGGAAAGACTTTTAAGGCAGCCTTTCTAAAAATTATAAAGGAGGGGCCCCGATATGTACAAAATTTCGGGGGGAGTGTTGCTGCAACAACAAGTTGGAATAATGGTGTCAAGAGGTATCTCTTGGTGAATTTAATGACCCTATTGCAAATTATTTGGAATCCATGAGCAACATAAATATCAAAATATTTTTATCAAAAGAAGAGCAGTTCTGTCATCTTTTCAAAATATATTTCTGCATGACATGGCTTCCATTATTTTTTGGTTCAAGATCAAGAACAAGTTCAACAAATCAGTTTTTGATATGGCTTCATTGCAAACATGAGTTTACTTGATTAAGCATTAGTCAAATGGTTAGAAGTAGGAATAGGTGTGTGAATAAGCTCTTCATACGAGCAGCTAGATCATTTTCAGTTGTTGATTTCTTGAATAAGAAGAGCAAGCTATAGCAAGGCTACAGGTTTGCAGGGGATCAGTTGTAAAGGCCAGATGACTCCATGCCCAATGGATCTATAAGTTCAAAACCTCCCATTGTAAATATCATTTCTTTTTTGTCAGTTTTGCAAAATAACTCCATGCCCAATGGAATAGTAGATTTAAGTTTCAGTCTGAGTTTTTTCAGGAAATGCAACAGGTCTGTGGTTCTTGGATCCTCACAGGGAGGATTCCATCCCCGAATAGGAGCTAGATGTTATCTCATCAAATAAATTGGTCAAATTTATTTTACTAAGTGATAGATATTCATTAGATGAAGCATTATTAAATTTTTGAAGAGTCTTTTAGAAGAACTTTGGACTTATATTTTATAAGAACTCTTCAGTCAGCACTTCATTTGTAAAAAATCTCAAAAGACAGGTTTCGGTGGCTAAGGAGTATTTTTTAAAGTTCTGTAAGCTACCGAAAGCACTCACTTTCGGCAGCTAAGACCGCAATTTCAGGGTGCTCTAAGCCATCGAAATTGCAGAGCATGCTAAACGACCAGCACGTCAAATTAAGGTCTTCAATCCCTGAAGTACAACTGTAGTGATGGCATGTTAGCTGCCAAAACTAATGGGGAACGATCAAATTGCGACTTAGTGATTAAGATTTCAAGTAATTATGATCAGACTAAATTTATCAAAGCCTATATCTCTACCACCATTTTTGGATCTAATTTCACCCACATCCTCTACAATAATTTCACTCACCTCAAACTTGTCATGTGGCCTACTATCTCTTCATTGTCGAAGTATTTTATTCTAATCATGATTTGAAATCTCTCATTACCTTATACATTCCTAAAAATTAAGCCTTTGTTTCCCTCATAACTCACCCTTATTTTTGCTGAGCCCTAACTCGCCTCCATCAACGCTAATCTGGTCCCCCAAGCCCAATTTTGCTTTGCAGGTACAGAAGAGTTCAATCACAGATAGGGAGAGGAGGAGCAATACTCATAAACTGCTCAGTGACATATGCGATTTGGAATCACACCCTGAGGTGTGTTAAATGTTCAAAGATGTTGGATGTATAGGTATTATGAGAAGCTCCAAGGCTTTAAAAGGTGTTGCAGAGGCCCCAAAGGAGCAGCCTTGAAGATAAAAAAGATGGAAGGCAATGCATTCTTGAAAATTTGAAAGCTAAATTGAAAACAGAGCTTTCGGTGGCTTGGATGAAATTTCACAGCTATTTTTAGGCACCGAAAGCAGAGCTTTCGGTGGCTTACAAGTTCGAATTTTGGCTCTTTAACCACTGAAAGTGCAGAGAAGGGAAGAATGACACACTTTTTGCACAGATCTCAGTTTTTCTGATCCAAAGAGCATGAGGATGGTTTCTAAGTCAAGAATATAATTAAAGGGATCTGTTTTAGTGTTCTATTCCATTTTTTTTGAGACAGATGTTGAGGCAAGAAGATAAAGAAATGTGGCATTTTTACTGTGATGAGTCATCATTTTCAAATGATGATTCTAAGCAATTGGAGAATCATTTTGCAAAACAGGAGGTTTTTTTTGTTCCTAACACGTCAGTGAACAAAAACCTCTCTCATTTTTCCTACAACTTTCATAGATTGAGAGAATCGAATCCATCTTTGAGCCCTAATTTTAAGATCTCGGAATTTCCCCTTTTAAAACATGTTTTTGAAATACATATCTTGCGCAAATGAAACCGAATTTCATAGAACTGAGAGAGGTTTTTGCTCACAAAAAAAAAATCCACAAAAGTCCCTTTCAATTTATACACAGGTTTCATATATTGGGAGAATCAAATCCATCTCTGAGTCCCCGTTTTCAGTAGTTTGGCCCAATTTTTGTGGTAAAAGAATGACCTGTTTTGCCAAGGTGGCATTTATGACCTTATCAACCAGCCTTTGAAGGCCTGCTGCAACTGTGAAATATTTCAAAGACTAGGAAGATCATTTGAGATAAGGAGATTGACCTTAAAAAAGGGATCTTTTCCTATTTCCTTGTAATTGTTTTTTACTGTCTATTTCTAGTAAATTAGATCCCGCTTCTTAGGATCTGGAACTCATTTGTAAAGGTTATAAAGCCTGTGAATGTTGTAGAACAAAGGGGGGGATTTTGGAGTACTAGACTTGACTGTATTTGTGAAAAAAACACTTTCTTTAATATATTCAGCTGCAAGCTTCTTTCATTGTTATTGTCAGACTCTTCTTTCATTTCTGTTGTTTGCTTATGAGTTGAATTTGATTCTTTATCTTTGTTTATATAGTCCTATGGTAGCTGTCATCTTACTTTTTCATTAGTAAGCAAGGGATCACAAGCACTCATTGCTAGTTTTATTGGCCCATCATATATGTTGTTGAATGTATGTGTTATGGTTAATGAGATTAGCTTCTTCATCCTTTTAATATAATTACCTATCTGATAATAGCTCTTGAAGTCCTTGTACTATTTGAATATACCTAGACTGTCTTGAGTATACAATCCAGCGAGTTAGTCATTCATCTTGATCCACCTACATACCCATCATTGAGAGAATAGTTAAGTTACCTGGCTCCTTTGACTTACAGCCTAGAAGGACTCCTGGAGTGATAATAGCTTCCTTCCATTTCTCCAATTCCTTTCAAATAAATTCCACCTTCTCCTTTAGAAGCTCATTTTCAAAAAGAAGGTTTTCAATTTGGGGATCTTCCACAGCAGGTTCTTGTGTAACAGTCGGTGATTTGGGAATTAAGATGTGAATTTCAATACCTACCCCAAGTGCACATGTTGTTTCTGCTATGGGAATTTCAGTGTTTTCCCTAATTGCACATGATGCTTTTGCTGCTATAACAACTCGAGTCCTTCTCTTCTTCCCAGCTCCCGATGGCTGGCCTTCACTGAATGTTGCTTTTGTTGCTGTAATAAATCTGGTTCTTATCTTCTTCACTGAGGTAGAAGGTTGACCCTTATTCCCTAACCTTTTTCTCTTCTTTTGTGACACAGGGGTTTCTAAATTTTCAGAAAGAGCCATGAATTCCTCCTCTTCAATGATAGTTCCCCTTATTTCAAGGGAGGATGCGACATCCAGCACCTCCACATTTCCTCCTTTTGTTGCCTCTTCCTGGTATTCATCTTGTTGCATTCCAGCTTTCGCAACTGTAGCTTCCACTGTCGCAGCTTCAACATTTGCTCCAGTTTCAGATTCCTTTCTTGCAGTTGCTAATGATGTCATCTTCACTGCTTCAGTTGCCACTCTAACTGCAACTTCAATTGGATTTGTTTCTTCCTCGATAGGGTTTGCTACTGTTGCAGCTTCCAATGTCACTGCCTCATTCACCATTGGTTCCATCATATCCCTGTCTACAATAGGGTTCATTACTGTCGCATCTTCCCCCATATTTACCTCTTCCACCTGGTCTTCCAATGGTCCATCCCTCTCCTAGTTGAATTGGAGGAACTCTGGTCCTCATTTACCCTGTCAACTCCTCCTAATGCCATGGTAGGTGCTCAGGGTACCCTTGGCCGAGCAACAAATCCTTCCCATGCCAAATTCTGGTGTGCAAGGGCCCGTAAGATTAATAATTTAATCAACCCATGGTTTGATATTGAAGATAAGGGATGTCGAGCACCCTTGACATACCCAGCCATAGTTTGCAGAGATTGTAAAAGATAAAAAAGCATATTTAACAATCTGCGGTGGTCTAAATGTGAAAGGAGGTAAATTTCATATATGTAAACCACTTTGTACCTACCTTCATAGGAAATGTATTTCTTGATGAAAGTAACCACCTGGTTCCAAGGATTTGGCAAATATTCCAAGGCTACTCCTCTTCCATGTGGCCGAACAACCTCTCCTGTAGCCAAAAGGTCTGCAGTTGCAGTCAAATTATGGAATTTCCAACCAAACCATCACATCCTAGTTCTGGGAAATCCTGTGACATCTACCATGATTGCTTCTGAAACATCTATTTTGATACCTCGAACCTCTGAATGAGTGTTAGTTAAATTCTGAGCAATATCAAGTGCGATTTCTACATGAAAATCATTCAACTGCTAGAAATATTCAATCTAGCTAGCTTCCTGGAAGATGGTAAAACCGCTCTATGTGCATGCAGAGGTTCTATGCTAACAGGCTTGTGTCATACCAGGATGCCCATATTGCAAGACTGTCTGTAAATTTTGCTATTAGTGGGATGTGTTACACTCTTAGACGTCGATCTATTGCATGCAGAATGAGCAATGGATAGCCAAAGGTTGGTTTGGGTATTTTGGGAAAGGTGGCATGGTTATTTTTGGGAATTGGAACGACCATTTTTGGCATAAAAGTGGTGACAGGTTGTCCCACGGAGCAGGTCGAATGGTGGTCATATACCGAACACAAAGGATGAATCATACGTTGTCGCTGCCTCAGCTGATTGGCTAAAGATAGATGACATGGACTAACAACAAAATATACTCATTATTGATTACCGCATTGAGTCATGCCTAATTATGTTCATCATTAAGACTTGTACCTTTGAATGTAATTCCAATCCATTGTTTTGCAAGGTGGCTCCTTTCCACGGTCACATCGCTGATAGGATCATCACTTTTCACATGCGCTCATGAACTGGCCATTATCCAATGGAAAATAAAGTACATCCATGCTGGCGTAGATCATAAAGATATGTGGCAGACAAGTAATATTTTTAATGTTCATTGTGCAGAATTGAGGACACTAATACTGATGAACAAAGATATAATGAAGTTCCAATGAGAAATTAGAGGAGTCGTAGCTGCTAGGAATAAGAAAAATGCAAAACTTTAGCTGTTGCGACAGCTCGAAATAGGAAAAAGAGGCATTTTTGGCAATGTTGCAGCTGTGCAAAAATAGGAAGGAAAGGAAATTCTAGTGGATGTTGCAATTGCGTGAAATAGGAAGGATAGGCAAGTTGGCGGTGTCGCAGCTGCTAAAAGTAGAAAAGGTGGAAAAATTTAGCGGATGTTGCAGCTGCGCAAAATAGGAAGGATAGGCAAGTTGGTAGAGTCACAGCTGCTAAAAATAGGAAAGATGGACAATTTAACGACTGTTGCAGCTACACGAAATAGGAAGGATAGGAAACTTGGTGGTGGTGCAACTGCTAAAGATAGGAAAAATGGGAAATTTTAGAGGATGTTGCAGCTGCTAAAAATAAGAGAAGGATACAACTCAACAGTGTCGCAGCTGCGTAACAAGACTTGGGTAGGATAAATGACTATTGCAGCTACAGGATATATGAAGGATAAGTGTAACGTCCCCTCCCGCCTTCCAAATGTAGGGGAGAGAACATGACCAATCATAGGGGGATTTTGGCAGACTTAGCCCCAATATTCTTTCTTTACTCATAAATTCATAACAATTAAAAACTTATGTGTGCAAAATCAACTCAATATAAACACAACGGAATTAAACATAATAGCAAGCACACAATCAGTAATGCCTAACATATATACATATATCACAACAGAGGATGATTCAGCATATAGAGACTCAATCTCATTCCAATGCCATGCATGGATTCCAAATTAAGATAATCAATTCAATTCATTAAACATGGACAATTTAACATATTGCAGAACACAAAATGAAAATAATTTATAATACATAGAACACTTATCTTGAAGATGAAGCTGTCCAAACAACTGGCTATATGAGAGAAACGTTCCACCCAACCATAGATCTCTGTCCAGCCTATATTCTTTCAGTTGAGAGATCACCCCGGAGCTGGGTTGTGTATCCACTAAGGAATAACTAGCTAGGCTCACTCACAGCCATGGTTTCGGTCATCAGCTATGCTAAGCCAAGACACCGTTGGGTTTATCAAGCATACGCATGAAAAAATGAGGAGGATGCTAAGCTAGTGAGCTCAACCACAAAGCTACAGGCATCTCAAATGAACTCAGCAGTCATGGCACCCACAACACCTACCGCACCCAACACAAGGAAGGTCCCCTTCTCTGCTGCACAGTCCCTCAGATGTCCCTTTCCTCCAGTTCTCTTCAAGGTGGGCATAGAAAGGTCCAGCTGCTAATTCCTTGAGATTCTAGCCTTCACTGGGTTTATCAAGCAAACCGAACCTCTGCTCAGTCATTCACACTTGGATTTCTCACAGTTCTGTTATCCAATAACTCAATCTCGTCACTTCATTTATGGGCTGTAAAAACTGGGTTTTCCAATGGATTTCGGGGTATTCAATACTCTCAATTTTGCCCCAAGGTTCATATCTATGGATCCCCCATTGGATTTCACTATCAAATACCAATTTTGGGTGTTTATGGCTCTTCAAACGTGGATTCTTTCAAAGTTGCGATTTTTGGTTCCGTCATTGGTTTTCTGGGTTGCAAAAACTGGGTACTCCTATGGATTTCGGGATAGCTAATGCTCCCAAATTCGCCCCAAGTTTCATACCAATGGATCCCCCATTGGATTTCACTGTCCAATGCCAAATCTGGGCGTTTATGGCTCTTCAAAACGTGGGTTCTTTCAAGGTCGCGATTTCTGGTTTTTCTCTCCACTAGCAATTCGTTTTTGGGTGGAAAATGGTGCTGGTAAGTTTTCACAATTGAATGGGGATGAGGAAGAAGCAACTCCCATGAGGTAGAGTGGCTTGTGGTACAAGAAAACAGAGCTCATACTCTGCCATATGAATTTCTGGGCTACCCATGCTCCATTAAAGCCATGGACTGAATTCCTCAACCACTTCCTTACAACATAAATAAATGTCAGCAAGGTAAGTCAAATGGGTTCTCAAGGTGACATATGGCAGCCTATGGTTCAATCCCACAACCCCCTCACCACTCCCTAGTGGATACACATGGCCCCTTCTCATTCGTTGCTCCCATAGCCAGTTTTGGTATTTTATTTCAATATTAAATATTTACATCAATTTACAATATCCCATGGCTTAATAGCACGTGGGTAACACAATATCAAAGCATGTCTAATTTAAATAAAATATGAGCATAAACCAGCGGGGCCTTGGCCTTGAGCTCCACGCTAGGGAAACATACAATGTGTGTATACAATATTTACATTAGAAGCCAATATTTCATAAGGGTCAAAATTGGGGTATTACATTCCCCTCCCCCTTAGAACAACACCGTCCTCGGTGTTCTCAAAACTGAACAAAAATGGGAATGCCTCCCTCATGGCATCCTCTAGCTCTCATGTAGCCTCATCAGGACTAAGGTGCTCCCATTGGACCTTTACCTTCCCGATGGCTCTGTTCCAGAGCAATGTGACTTTCTTGTCGAGGATGCACATAGGTTCTACTTCGAACTCTCCCTCGGGTTCCACCTGTATCACATTCCAATCAATCATATGATTAGGATCATGTACATACTTCTTAAGCAAAGATACATGGAAAACATTATGAGCTTTTATGTTAGCAGAAAATGCAATTCTATATGCAACTGGCCCTATCCTATCAAGGACTTCAAATGGCCCGCAATATCTTGGTGACAAATTGGCACAACTCTCCAACATGAGGGAACTCTTCCTTGGTTTCACTCTCAAGTAAACATGATCCCCGATCTGAAATTCCTTATGTGCTCTTTTAAAATGTGCATAACTCTTCTGCTTGTCCTGAGCCGCCTTTAAATTTTGCTTGATATTAACAATTTCCTGCTCCATTTCCTTGATCATCTCTGGTCCAAGCAATACCCTGTTCACTGGGCCGTCCCAATTCACTTGCGTCCTGCATCCCTTGCCATACAATGCTTCAAATGGACTCATTCCCAAGGATGCATGGTGTCCATTATTGTATGCAAATTCAACCAAGTGTAAATAATCTTCCCACTTGGATGGTTTGTCCATCACATACATTCTCAACATGTCTTCAAGAACCTGATTCACCCTCTCGGTTTGGCCATCTATTTGAGGATGGTAAGCTATATTGAAATTCAATTTAGTTCCCAATTCCTGAAATAATCCCTTCAAGAAGTTGGAGGTGAACTTTGTATCACGATCAGAAATTATTGCCTTAGGAAATCCATGCAATCTAAATATCTCTCTCATGAAGATTTTCACAATGTCACTAGCCTTGTGAGTGGACTTCACTGGAAAAAAGTGAGCTACCTTCGATAGCTTATCCACCACAACCATGATTGAATCATGCTTCTTCACTGTCATGGGAAGACCTGTTATAAAATCCATGGAGATCACTTCCCACTTCCATTCCAGAATGGGTAAGGGCTACAATAACCCTGTTGGATGTTGGTGTTCTGCCTTGACTTGTTGGCACTTCTGACACCTAGCAATGTACTCAGCTATGTCCTTCTTCATGCCATTCCAAAAGTATTGCTTTATTGCCGCTCTTATAGTCTTCTGATATCCTGGGTGTCCAGAGTACGGCATTTGGTGTATTTCATCCATCACTAGTTTCTTCAAATCTGCATTATTTGGAATGTACAACCTATCTTTGTAGATGAGGATACTGTCTTCACCCAGCTGATATCCTGCACGCTTTTCATCCACATTACCATGCTGCAACTTCTCTTTAATTTGAAGGCAAGTTTCATCACCGTTTTGGGCTTCAAGAACTCTTGCCTTCAAATCTGATTTGCACATACTTACTGCTGAAACATGAAATTTTATGCTAAGAGCATATGCAACCTTATTCTCCTTCCCTTTTACATGTTTAATTTCAAAATCAAATTCACAAAGAAATTCCATCCATCTAGCTTGCCTAGCATTCAAGTTTGGCTGATCAAACAAATACTTCAAGCTCATGTGGTCTGTTCTAAGCTCAAATCTTCTTTCCATCAAGTAATGCCTCCACATCTTAAGAGCATGCACTATGGATGCTAATTATAAATCATGCGTGGCATAATTCTTTTCATGCTCTTTTAATTTCCTAGATTCATAGCAAATCACAATTCCCTCTTGCATGAGAACCCCACCCAGTCCTTCAATGCAAGCATCTTTGCACACTACAAAATCCTTCCTTGGATCTGCTATTTTCAAAACAGGAGCGCTGGTAAGTAACTCCTTCAGCTTCTGAAAACTTTTCTCATATTTTTCAGACCATACAAATCTGATGTTCTTCCTTGCAATGAAGTGATCGGATGAGCTATCCTGGAGAATCCTTCAATAAACCTTCTGTAGTAACCAGCAAGGCCCATAAAAGATCTAACATCTGAAACATTTCTTGGAGTTGGCCAATCCATGATGGAATTAATCTTCTCCGGAGCCACTGCAATTCCTTCTTTTGAAATGACGTAACCCAAATATTGAATCCTCTTTTGATAGAATTCACACTTGCTTAGCTTGGCATACAGCTGATGTTCTCTAAGAACTTGCAACACCATTCTTAGATGCTCCTCATGTTCTTCTTCATTTCTTGAATAGACAAGAATGTAATCTAAAAACACAATCAAAAACTTATCCAAATATTTGTTGAATATGCTATTCATGAGACACATGAATGTGGCAGGTGCATTGGTAAGGCCAAATGGAACCACAGCGAACTCATAATGACCATATCTAGTTCTGAAAGCTGTCTTGTGAATGTCTTCTTCTTTAATCCTCACTTGATGGTATCCAGACCTCAAGTCAATCTTTGAAAATAATTTGGATTCGTTCATTTGATCAAACAAGTCATCAATTCTTGGTAATGGATACTTGTTCTTAACTGTCACTTTATTGAGCTTCCTATAATCAATACACAGCCTTAAAGTCCCATCTTTCTTCTTGAAAAATAACACCGGTGCTCCTCAAGGAGACACACTAGGCCTGATATACCTTTTATCCATTAATTCTTGCAGCTGCATCTTCAATTCCACCAACTCCGATGTACTCATTCTATAAGGAGCTTTGGAATTCGGCACTGCCCCTGGAACAAGATCGATGGTAAAATCAATATTTCTCTTCGATGGCAACCCTGCTACCTCATCCGGAAACACATCTTGGAACTCTTGCAATAACCTGAAGTCTTCTAGTCTTGGCCCTTTGTCCTCTAATGAATCTGGCATATGGATTGCATATAATTGACAACCCTTCTTATAAAATTTTTTCAACTACAGGGCTGAAATCTGCCTTACTGAAACTTGCTTGGGAATCCCTTTTACCAATGTTGGCCTTCCCTTTTCATCAATGCACTCAAGTGCTTTTTCATAACATTCCAATTTGGCTCTATGTCTTTCTAACCAATCCATGCCAATTAATGCATCATAGGATCCTAATGGTAACACATTCAATTCAGCATATGTGTGGAGTCCATTTAATTCTATGGGACACTCCATCACTACCTCACTTACTTTTCTCTTGGTTCCCGTGGCTAATTGCACTAGCCAAGACTTATTATGCTTCATTTTTCCAAGAGAACAACCTTCAACCACTTTTGGAGAAACATAACTATGAGTGGATCCTGGATCAATCAAAACAGAAATAGATTGCATAGAAATCTTACCTTCGACTTCCACCACTGATGATTGATGGTCTACTTGATGATTATCCAACGCTACATAAATCCGAGGTGCTATCCTTGCCATGTCCCCCACCGTAGCTACTCCCTTCAAGTTGTTCAACTTTCAAGAATTGTCTTTTCGATGTGGACAATCCTTCAACATGTGGTTTTATCCACATCCCCAACACTGAAGTGGTCCTTTTGATGCTTTGTCTGTTGCCACTGCTGGTTTGAATCCACTCCTTGCTTGCTGTCCCCATGGAAAGGTTCCAAGCTGACCTCTGAATGGTGGCTTGAAGCCATTCTTATTTTGATCAAACTTCCCTCTTGGCTTTCCTTTCCATGATGGGTTAGCCTCTATTTTTCCTTTACTTTGCTCATAGCAATGCATTACCATCCTAATGGCTTCGTCCAAACTGGGTGGATTAACAAACTCAATACTATCCTTGAAGCTTTGAGGTAGACCTCCAAGGAAGCACTGGATTTTTACTCTCTCATCCTTGATGTAGTCAACATACCTCAGTAATTCCAAGAATTTGTGGACATGCTCTTCCATAGACTTTAGTCCTAACCTGAGTTCATTAAACTCTTTTCTCTTACTGTCATAATACCTGGCAGAAAGGTATTTCTCCTTGAAGTACCTCTTAAATCTTTCCCAACTGATCTTTCTCTCATTAATTCTTTTCACTTGCACAAGATTGTCCCACCAAATGGAAGCTCTTCCATTTAGGTTGTAAATGGCAATTCTGGCTTTCTCATTTCCTAAGTAGTCTTGAATTCTGAAGTATTTCTTCATTCCAAGAAGCCATGCTTCTGCTTCTTGGCTAGTCTTGCCTTCCCCATCAAATGTGGGAGGTCTTGCCTTCCTGAATTCTCCCTGTGGGATGCCCTTGATCTTATTTCTTCCATCCAATCTCTTAGGTGCACGTCTTGGACTTCTTCTAGAACAATTGGAGTCACACGACGTGCTGGAAGAAGACCTTGATGAAGATGTTTTATGCTTTCTGCTCACCGAACTCTTCCTTGGGCTTAGAGTCCTCCTCTTCGAGCGAGCTCTAGAATGACTCCCCGCATTTCTTCCTTCTTCACCCATATTGCTTAGTTTGGACCCAAGGTTTATCTTATGTTGCATATTAGTGAGGCTTTGCAAAATATTAGCATTGAGTTGGTGTTGTTCTTCTTGAGTGTCACGTCCCCATTTTGACCCCCTTTGTATTAAATCGTAAATGATGTAAATATTGATATTTAATCATGGTGAGGAGCTCAAGGCCAAGGCCCCACCATTGATTTAGCGTTTATGTAATGGCAATTAAAATAGATGCTTATGACTCTTGTGCTAGATGGGCACAATGTAAATGAGACATCATGTAAATACGAGTTTTAATGAAAAATACCCACAACTAGATATGCAATGCAACAAAAGAGATGGGGCATGATTCTACAAGGAATAGGGAGGGGAAATAACCAAACCCTTGAGCCACTAGGGTCATCCCATGTGTCAATGAGAAAACCCTTGAACTCTTAACTATCCATTTTGTCTCATGCACCCAATCATTTATCTCTTCCAAAGATTGGTTGGGGCAGTTAATGTCTTGGGATTGGAGAAGTATGGCAGTCAGATTTTCGTGTATGGGCAAGCCATCAACCTGAAAATCGTATTTTTGGCTTGCTGGGCAAGAAAACCCCCATGAAATGCTGCCTAAGGCAATTCCTCATCCATTACGTTCTTTCTCTCATGCAAACTGAGCTCACTGGAATTTATCCTCATGTTTTCATCATAACCCTGCATTTTTCCATGCCCAGGAACTCGTTTTTAGTATTGTGCAACAGCTGGGGAAGGAGGGACGCGAATTGGGACTGAGGGAGAGGTCGTTTTTTCCCCTGGGGTGTTTTTCTGGAATGGGTTTTTCTCTCCCAGTCGAATTTTCCAAGTGCCAATATGTTTTGAGTCTACCCACGTTTTTCTGAAGCTCGCGAAACCCCATCTCATGCCATCCCACTGTTGAAACGTTTTTCTCATGCTCAGCAAGTGTAGTTTATTGTTATGTGCATCCTTGTTTTGAAGTGAACCTGTGAGCAAGAAACTGGAGTGGTAGTGGACAGAATTGGCTTGATAAACCTAGTGTAGGGAGTAACCTCTCAAGAAGATCAAGAGGGCTGGCTACTTTTCTATGCACACCCTGAGAGCACTAGAAAGGAAGGCATGGCTTGAGGGACTGTGTGGCAGTGAAGAGAATACTTCCTTGTGTTGGGTGTGTAGGCATTGTGAGTGCCAAGATGAATAGATCTGGGAGGGGTACCCATAGCTCTATGGTTGAGCTCACTAGCTTAGCCATTCTTCCCTTCCATGTCCTAGCAGCCTGATAAACCCAATTGCAGATTGGCTGGGCTCATCTTGGTGTATGGTTGGCTATGTGTGAGTCTGTTGTTCCCTAGTTCCTTCTAGAGATCATGCCCAGCTCAGGGGTGGCAGTTGTATCAAGAGGTTGATAAGCACAACTGGCCTATGGTTGGGTGGAACGTTGCAGTTGCATAGCCAGTTGCTTGGGACTACCTTATTGAGATAAGTATTCTCTGGTGTTAAATTGCAATTATCATTTGATGAATATTATGAATGTATGTGGATGGGTTAAATGAATTTACTTCCGCTGTGTTTTTATAAGTTTATGCATTTCCATATGATCTTTTATAATTCTGCAAAGGTCTTTATTTGGCTGTCACAGAAATCTTGAATGTATGTTAGATATCAACAGGATTTACTTAACTTCCATTGTGTTTCCATTGCATGCACATATACATGTCTTTGTATCAAAAAGTTTAATGAATGAATATGGGGGCTAGATGCCCGGTTTAACATGACGATCCTCTCCATCTAGCCGATATGATGGGAGGGGATGTGACATTGAGCCTTCATCAATCTTTCATTGAAGCTCACCATGGTTTCAACCAAATTCTGAGGAGTCATCTGCTCCCTTCTCCCATTGGATTCAGTCTCCGCATTTTCTTCATGCACATTTTCTCCTAGAACATCTTCTTCGTGTTCATAAGGATCTTGAGCATCATTTATGGTCACCATCTTTCCTGTATGCTACCTCTGCTACAGTTATAAATTTTATGAGCTGCAAGCACTATGCATTATGTAAATATTTGTCAGACATCATAAGAATGCATATAGAAATATACACAATCAATATTTAACATAATAGAATTCATGGAATAATTCACACAGTTGCTATGCGTTCCTTTCCCTTGCCCATTCAAGCAATTCTGGAAATTGCCCATATTTATCAATAATTTGTCAAAACAGTAGCTGGTACATTTCTGCTCTAATTATTTGTGGGGTATGATAACTTCATTCCAATTCTGGTCATACACCATTATTCCCTACTAGACAAGTTTTCCAATGCCTGTCCCTGTGCTCCATTCCGACATCGGGTGTGGAAACAGCGTTGTTTCAAAAATGACAACTCTTACCAATAATTCTGCACATTTTACACAGTTGTATTTTGGTCCAGAATGCCAAATTTAGCCACCTGTGGAAGAAAATCTATGAAGAATCACAAAAACTTTTATATCGAGCGAAGTTAGTCCATATAACAAGGAACACTCAGCAATTCGCGGATCTCAATTTCGATGCACCATTCATCTTTTATAAAATTATGGGTTTAACTACTTTTCCTTTTTAACTCCCTTTGCAACCTGTGCTCCACCTGTGCGCCACCTGAGCACAACTTGTGTGCAACCTATGCGCAACCTGTGCGCAACCTGCACGCAATTATGTGCGACCTGCGCGCAATCCGTGCGCGACCTGCACGCAATCCGTGCGCAACCGGCACGCAATCTGCGCGCAATCCGTGCGCAACCCGCACGCAATCTGTGCGCAATCCGCACGCAATCTGCGCACAATCCACACGCAATCTGCGCACAATCTGCGCGCAATCTGCACGCAATCTGCGCGCAATCCGCGCACAACCCGCACGCAATCTGCGTGCAATCCGCGCGCAACCCACACGCAATCTACGCATAATCCACGCGTAACCCGCATATAATCTGCGCGCAATCCGCGCGCAATCCACACACAATCTGCGTGCAATCCGCGCGCAATCTGCGCGCAATCTGCGCGCAATCCGCACGCAATCTGCGTGCTTGCGGGGGTCATATCTCCCTCGTCCCTCAACCAAATTGGATGAATTTGGTACCATTGGAAAGCTTTTGGAGAGGTCTATGCACCTATGTGATCTTATTCTTCATCTGAGAAGTCTAACCTTGTCATTTTTCCCAATAAAAGTGCCGCCCCCAACTTCCCAATATTACATTAAAACCATTATGTTTCTTGCCTGTAATTCAGAGTTTGGCCCAAGCAGCCCCAGTGCTGCAAGTGGGGCTGTGATACCACTCTGTAACGTCCCCTCCCACCTTCCAAATGCAGGGGAGAGAACATGACCAATCATAGGGGGCTTTTGGCAGACTTAGCCCCAATATTCTTTCTTTACTCATAAATTCATAACAATTAAAAACTTCTGTGTGCAAAATCAACTCAATATAAACACAACGGAATTAAATATAATAGCAAGCACACAAACAGTAATGCCTAACATATATACATATATCACAGTAGAGGATGATTCAGCATATAGAGACTCAATCTTGTTCCAATGCCATGCATGGATTCCAAATTAAGATAATCAATTCAATTCATTAAACATGGACAATTTAACATATTGCAGAACACAAAATGCAAATAATTTATAATATATAGAACACTTATCTTGAAGATGAAGCTATCCAAACAACTGGCTATGTGAGAGCAACGTTCCACCCAACCATAGATCTCTGTCCAGCCTATATTCTTTCAGCTGAGAGATCACCCCCGAGCTGGGTTGTGTATCCACTGAGGAAGAACTAGCTAGGCTCATTCACAGCCATGGTTTCGGTCATCAGCTATGCTAAGCCAACACACCGTTGGGTTTATCAAGCATACGAATGAAAAATGAGGAGGATGCTAAGCCAGTGAGCTCAACCACAAAGCTATAGGCATCTCAAATGAACTCAACAGTCATGGCACCCACAATACCTACCGCACCCAACACAAGGAAGGTCCCCTTCTCTGCTGCACAGTCCCTCAGACATCCCTTCCCTCTAGTGCTCTTCAGGGTGGGCATAGAAAGGTCCAACTACTAATTCCTTGAGATTCTAGCCTTCACTAGGTTTATCAAGCAAACCAAACCTCTGCTCAGTCATTCACACTTGGATTTCTCACAGTTCTGTTATCCAATAACTCAATCCCGTCACTTTATTTCTGGGCTGTAAAAACTGGGTTTTCCAATGGATTTCGGGGTATCCAATACTCTCAATTTCGCCCCAACGTTCATATCTATGGATCCCCCATTGGATTTCACTGTCAAATACCAATTTTGGGTGTTTATGGCTCTTCAAACGTGGGTTCTTTCAAAGTTGCGATTTCTGGTTCCGTCACTGGTTTTCTGGGCTACAAAAACTGGGTATTCCTATGGATTTCGGTATAGCTAATGCTCCCAAATTTGCCCCAAGGGTCATACCAATGGATCCCCCATTGGATTTCACTGTCCAATGCCAAATTTGGGTGTTTATGGCTCTTCAAAACGTGGGTTCTTTCAAGGTCGCGATTTCCTGTTTTTCTCTCTGTTGGCAATTCGTTTTTGGGTGGAAAATGGTGCTGATAAGTTTTCACAATCGAATGGGGATGAGGAAGAAGAAACTCCCATGAGGTAGAGTGGCTTGTGGTACAAGAAAATAGAGCCCATACTCTGCCATACGAATTTTTGGGCTGCCCATGCTCCATTAAAGCGATGGACTGAATTCCTCAACCACTTCCTTACAACATAAATAAATGTCAGCAAGGTAAGTCAAATGGGTTCTCAAGGTGACATATGGCAACCTATTGTTCAATCCCACAACCCCCTCACCACTCCCTAGTGGATACAAATGGCCCCTTCTCATTCGTTGCTCCCATAGCCAGTTTTGGTATTTTATTTCAATATTAAATATTTACATCAATTTACAATATCCCATGGCTTAATAGCACGTGGGTAACACAATATTAAAGCGTGTCTAATTTAAATAAAATCTGGGCATAAACTAGCGGGGCCTTGGCCTTGAGCTCCACGCTAGGGAAACATACAACGTGTGTATACAATATTTACATTAAAAGCCAATATTTCATAAAGGTCAAAATTAGGTTATTACAATAAGTGAAATGAAGCTGTGTTGTAGCGACAAAAGTAGAAATTTGGTCGGGATTTTGCAGTGTTGCAGCTGCGGGAAAAACGAGATAAGCAATATTTTGTTGAGTAATTGTTGTTGCATCATTCTTTTCTTCCAAGGAATTATTCAAAGAAAGAAAAGGAAGAACCAGAATGCCACAATCGCTTGGCCCGAGTTGCGACTGCCTTCATTCAAGTGATCTTCTGCGCATAAACCTGTTCAGAGTTCTTAAAAAAACAAAAACCCATAAAAAATGAAAAATAAAATAAAATAAAAAGAAAAGAAAATGATTTATTTATATATAGAAAAATTTATGCAGAATTGCAATAGCCTCTTTTTAAAAATTATGAGGGACGAGGAAAAGTCCTTGTTCCTGAATCAGCTGCTACATGTGAAATAAATGTATCCTTTGAAACTGGTTTATGATACAGTCGCAACCGATGACTATTGGAAAATAATGGTGTTTTGTTTTCATCGATGGTGACCAACCGAATTGTTCCATTGTCAAACACTCTATCTATCTGATAGGGTCCCATCCATCTTGTATGTAGTTTGCCTTTAAAATACCTTTTAAATCGTGAATTATACAACAGAGCCCAATCTCCTTCACATAATACTTTCTTCTTTATAAATTTATCGTGCCACCTAGAGCGCTACTGTTGGATCAAGGTTGTATGATGAACTGTAGCTATGCGCTTATCATCCAACTAGTTAAGTTGATTCAATCGGTTCCTCTGAGCTTCTGTTAAATCACGGTATGATTCTATGGCTATCTTGAAAGTTCTGATTTCAAATTCAATCGAGAAGACAATATTTTTACCATACACCAAATCATATGGGGAAAAACTAGTAGTCTTGCGTCGTGTGGTGCGATAGGCCCATAGTGCCTCTGGGAGTCTGTCAGCCCAATATTTTTGATGGATTTTCACTGTTTTTGTTTAAATAGTCTCAATGACCTTATTTGTGCTTTCCACTTGGCCATTGGCCTGTGGATGATATGGTGAGGTTGTTTTGTGGTGAATGTTAAACTTATGTAATAGGGCTTCCAATTTAAGAGACACAAACAGCGGTACACCATCTATAATGATTTCCTTGGGTACTCCAAACTAAGTAAAAATTTCTTCATACAGGAAATCAATTATAGCTTGATCATTGGATCTGACCAAGGCTACAACTTCCACCCATTTATTCATGTAATTTGTGCAAACCAAGATGTGAACTTTCTGCTTCAAGGGAGGGTTGATAGGCCCTATGAAATCTAGAGCCCATCTATCAAAAGGTTCAACCACAAGCTGTGGCTGAAGAGGCATTTCATCTAATATGTTAGGCTGGCCCATCCTATGGAAGCTATCACAAGCCTAAACATAATTTTTCACATCTCTAAAAAATGTCGGCCAATAATATCCCATCCTTAAAACCTTATGACCTGTCCTTTTATCAGCAAAATGTCCCCCACAGGGCTCATTATGGCAAGCTTTCAAGATATTGAAAATTTCCTCTTCTCTTACACATCTTTTGATTTCCAAGTCAAGAACTATGTAGAAAATATGTCCATCAATCCAGCAATAACGAGCGCTCTGCTGTATAATATTTTTTTTCTCTCTTCGACAGATGTGCTGGAAGCTTACCTACACCCAAAAAGCTAGCAATATCTTTGTACCATGGGGAATGAGATGATATCGCAAACAAATGTTCATCAAGGAAGGAATCTTTGACTGGTAAACTGTCATCATTATTAGTGAGTCGAGATAAAAAGTTAGCAACGCTTTCCTTTCCTGGTATGTCAATAATTGTAATGTCGAATTCCTATAACAGTAACAGCCATCTGGTAACTCTAGCATTCATGATTGGTTTATTCATTAAGTATTTGATGGCTGAATGGTCAGTGTGCACAAAAGTAGAATATCCAGTGATATAGTGTCTAAATTTGTTGATGGCATAGAAAATGGTACGGAATTCCTTCTCTGTAACAATATAGTTTAGTTCAACAGGGGCCGGGTTCTTACTAATGTAATAAATTGCATAGGGAGCATGACCCTACTATTGTCCTAGTACTGCCCCAATGGCAGTATCTGAAGCATCGGATGAGATGTGAAAAGGCATATCCCAATTGGGCCCTCGTAAGATAGGTGTTCTAGACAGCCTCTTCTTAAGTTACGTAAACGATGTTTGGCATGCATCATTCCAATCAAAGTGTGCATCCTTCATCAACAGAGTGAACAAAGGAGAAGCTAGTTTGGAAAAATTTTCTATGAATATTTTGTAATAGCCAACATGCCCTAAGAAGTTGCGTACATCTTTTTGTGTTCCAGGAGTTGGTATATTTTCAATTACCTTAATTTTGGATGGTTCTACCTGGATACCATCATAAGAGATGAAGTTCCCTAGAACTATGCCCTCGCTCATCATCATATGGCACTTTTCAGTGCTTAAATATAGTTGGCTTTGTTCACAGCGTTTCAGAACCTTTTCTAAGTTTTTCAGTGCTTCTTCGAAACTACTACCGTATGGAGTGAAGTCATCCATAGAAATATCCATGCAGTCATTTACCATCTTTGAAAAGATCCCAACCACTGCTCTTTGAAGTGTGGCTGGTGGATTGCACAACCCAAAAGGAAGTACCTTGTATGAAAAAGTGCCCCAGGGACAGGTGAAGGTAGTTTTGTCTTGATCTTCTAGAGCGATTTGGTTTGGTTGTAACTGCTAAATCCATCCAGAAAGGAAAAATACTTTTTTTCAAGACAAGGTATCAAAGACCTGATAAATAAAAGGTAGGGGAAAGTGGTCTTTCTGCATTGCTTTATTCAATTCCATACAGTATACGTAGACCCTCCATTTCCCATTCTTTTTTGGTATATTCACGAGTGGAGAAACCCACTCACTATCTGAAATTGGGTATATAAACCTTGCTTCCAAAAAAATTTGGATTTCTTCCTTCGCTATGTCCCTTAAGTTTGGGTTCATCCTTCGTTGCGGTTGGCACACTGGTCTGGAGTCGCTTTTGATGTAAATATGATGGGTACACATATTAGAAGGAATACCCTTCATGTCTATGTATTTCCATGCGAAATCCCCTTTGTGTTTTTTGAACAAAGTGATCAGCTGTTCCAGCTCGTTGGGCGCAAGGTTAGGGTTAATTTTCAATGTTTTTCCTGGCTCAATTTCTGTTGGGACACTTTTTGAGTTTTTAAGTACTCGAATTATATTGGTATCATTGACTAAAGTTTCTTCTGTTAGATTTTCTTCTTCTAATTCATCTAATGTATTGTTCAGAATTTGATAAACATGTTTATTGACAGACGTGGGTTCACTGATGAAACTATTAATAGTGTCATCGTCTGTTTCATATTTAAAAGTTAAGGCTCTCCCAGATCATTAATCATGGCTGAATATCAACTTCGTCTGAGATGGTGATGGATCCCGACTGACAGCTGATACTTGTTGATGTATATGTAACTTCGGAATGTATTTCATCTGTATATTATATATATATTTATTGTACCCTTATAAGAGATGTGTTATTCCTCTATAAGGAAGTGTCGTCATGTGGATTGACAAGTGTCGCAAGTGTGTGTACTTGCCGATGGGTTATTAGACCACCTTATGGGGTCGGCCCTGATTAATATATAATATAATGTGGGTGTATCAAAGTAGACAAGTCGGCCCCAGTAGGTCACTGGGAAAAAAGGTGAGTATAAATAGAGATAGGAGATCTCTATTTTACTCACTCGAAAAAGTAACCATCTCTCTCTCTGAAAAGTGGCGCACTAGTGAGGAGGAGGAGGATCATCTGCTAGGAGACTATCTCAGTGTTATTTGGTTGTATTTTGGTTGAGCCATTGCTCTCTCTATCTCTGAGGAAGTTGTGGGGTTTTTCACCTTAGGGTTTTCCCCACGGAAACTCTGTGTCTCTTGTCTCTATGCTTTTGATTCTTGTGATGCTTGTAATGCTTGTCATATTATGATTGTCATGCATTGATATACTATAGGTGTTATTCTCTCAGCAAAGATCCTATAGTATTGTGATTTAATACTAAAAATTCAACATGGTATCATAGCTTAACTGAGAAGAAGACATTTTGCAGTGACGGAAGCTTGTATTCCTTGTTTATTGGGTTTCTCTCCACAGATTTTTGAAATTCAGTATAGTAGATTGGATCTACTCATCAAGGCGCATCTATCTGTCCAATCAGAATTCAGTTCCGAGCATTTTCAGATTTGGCCCTAAAAATTAGGGTTTCCACAAAAATAGGAATTTCTGGAAACTGAAGGTACAGCTGGAAGCGCCTTGCAAAAATCGAAGGTTTGAGCTTTGGATCGAGATTTTTGGTTGGGTAGATCTCCGGGAAACTCAAACCCTAATTCAGGGCTCTCCCTAGTGAACCCGGGAGGACAAAAAGGCAATTTTGAAGGGCAAGACCTTGCTGATCTCAAATTCTGAATGTACTAGGCTGATCAGCTCTCCAAGGCGCATCTTTCTATCCTTTCGGAATTTTGAAATTCACATTTTGAATTTTTAGGGTTTCTCTGACAAACCCTAATCCGGGACCAGATCCAGTTTTCAGCACTTCAAGTGGTAAGTCTTAAATCTTTTCTATTTCCATTTGAAGTACTCTTAAAGATGTCTCTCCACACTAAGCTTGAGGATAAGCTTGAAGGGGCTGATAACTTCCGAGCCTGGAAGTATAGGATTGGGTTAATCCTGGAAGAGAATGAGTTGGACTCATATGTGAAAGAAGACATCCCTATCCCAGAGGATGAAGAAGCCAAGGCATTGCACAAGAAGAACTTGGTCAAGGCAAAGAGAATAATTGCTGATTCTATCAAAGACCATCTCATTCCTCATGTGTCTTCTCTTAAGACACCCAAAGAGATGTTTGAATCTTTGACCAAGCTATTTGAAGGAAAGAACATAAATCGGAAGATGGCCCTGCGGAACCAATTGAAAGCAGTGAAGTTTCAGAATGGAGAAACCATTCAATCTTACTTTTCAAGGGTCTCCCAGATCAAGGAACAATTAGAAGCAGTAGATGAAATGGTGGAGAATGGTGAAGTGGTGATGACCACTCTAAATGGCCTACCCAGGTCATGGGACTCCTTTATTCAAGGAATTTGTGCAAGGAAGAAGTTGATCTCAATCAGTAGACTTCGAGAAGAATGCTCTCAAGAAGAAGCTAGACTTATAGCTCATGAAGAAAAGATGGGAGGTGAAGATCAAGCTCTTGCAACTCACACCAAAAGAAGCAAAGCCAAGAAGGATCACTCTCGCCACAATAGATCCTATAAAAAGAACAAGAAAGACCTAAGATGCTTCACATGCAATGAGAAGGGTCACCTTGCTTCAGATTGTCCCAAGAACAAAAGGGATAATAACAACAACTCCAGTAAGAAGAAGAAGGGCAGCAAAAGAAGGTTTCATGCTCATGCTTCCGAAGATGATGAACCTCCAAAGAAGAAGGCTAGGGCAGAAAGTGATAGTGATGATGACTCATCAAGTGAATAAGAGTATATTCTGATCTCTGCTCTCACTGGTACTATTTCTCATGGTTGTAATGATTGGTTGATTGATAGTGGGGCCTCCAACAACATGACTGGGTTCAAGGAATCTTTTGTGAACCTTTCTGAACATGAATCACCCCATAAGGTGAAACTTGGGGATGATTATCAATATCCAATCAAAGGAAGTGGTGAAGCCTCCTACAACCTAGATTCTGGAAAATCATTGAAGATGAAAGAAGTACTGTATGTACTTGGACTCAAGAAGAACTTACTCTCCATCTCTGCATTGGATGCAAAAGGTATGAGGGTTGCATTTGTGGATGGCCAAGTCCTAATGTGGCCAAAGGGAAAGAACATAGATGATGCAGTAGTGATTGGAGAGCAAGAGGGAGGCTTGTATAAATTGAAGGGACAACCTGAACATGCCATGGTACATGAATCCATGGAGCCAAGTGAACTTTGGCATAGAAGACTTGCTCATATGCACTGATAGGGCACTTCCAATTGCAAGCAAGGTAGTAGAGGGTCTTCCTGAAATCAAGACCAAACATGAAGGTGTTTGCAAAGGATGTGCAAAAGGAAAGAACACTAAGAAGGCTTTCCCAAGCAGTGAAAGCAAGGAAAAAGACATTCTGGAAATCATCCACTCAAATGTATGTGGCCCCATGTCATCCAGTTCCCTAAGTGGGTATGTTTACTATGTATCATTTATTGATGACTTCTCCAGGAAGACTTGGGTATACTTCTTGAAAGGCAAAGATGAGCTGCTTGACAAATTCAAGGAATTCAAAAACTTGATGGAGAATCAAACTGACAAGAAGATCAAAACATTCAGATCCGACAATGGTGGAGAATTCACCTCAAATGACTTCAAGAACCTTTGCAGTGATTCAGGGATTAAGAGGGAGTTGACTGCTCCTTATAATCCTCAACAGAATGGAGTTGCAGAAAGGAAGAATAGAACTATCATGGAAGCAACAAGGGCAATGTTGCATGATCAAGATCTTCCTATGCATCTATGGGCAGAAGCAGCCAGAACAGCTGTATATGTGCAGAACAGAACACCCCACAAGATATTGGACAACAAGACACCAGAAGAGGTCTTTTCTGGTAAGAAACCTGAAGTCAGCCATCTCAGAATATTTGGTTGTCCAGTATATACTCATGTCCCAAAAGAGAAGAGGACTAAACTAGATCCTTCAGGAAAGAAGGGCATCTTTGTGGGTTATAGTGAAAGCTCGAAGGCTTACAGAATATACTTTCCAGGATTCAAGAAGATTGATGTCAGCAGGGATGTAACATTTGATGAAAACTCAGCATTCATCAAATCAAGGAAGGCACCTACCGAAGTTTATGAAGAACCTAAGGAAACAAGATTTCAGGACACTACCATGACTGAAGCAGTTCCAGAAGTTGTTCGTGAGTTTGAAGATCCACAAGAACCTGTAGATCCACCCCGTGAGGATAACTCTCACAAGAGGAAACCTGTATGGGCTAGAGAGCTCATTCATGATGCAGAAAGATTTGGCATTCCAGAAGAAGAACACAGAGCAAAGAAGAGAACCAGATCACACACCAGTTATGTTGCCTTACTCTATGACATTATGAACAAAGAGGCTTCCAGTTATGAAGAGGCGGCAGAAAAGAAAGAATGGAAGGATGCTATGGTTGAGGAATACCAATCAATAATGAAGAATGATGTTTGGGATGTTGTCCCAAGACCTAAAGAGAAGTCTGTTGTGACTTCCAAGTGGATCTACAAAATCAAGCATGCTGCAGATGGCAGTGTGGAAAAATACAAGGCAAGATTCGTAGCTCATGGTTTCTCTCAAAAAGAAGGAATAGATTATGAAGAAACCTTTGCACCTATAGCCAGGTATACTTCCATCTGAACAGTGCTTGCCCTGGCTGCAGCAATGAAATGGAAAATACACCAGATGGATGTCAAGACTGCTTTCCTGAATGGTGTAGTAGAAGAGGAAGTATATGTGGAACAGCCACTCGGTTTTGAAATATATTACAGGGAATCATATGTATGCAGATTGAAGAAAGCCTTATATGGCTTGAAGCAAGCTCCCAGAACCTGGTATGGTAGGATGGACAGTTTCCTATCTAGTTTGGGCTTTACCAAGAGTAAAGAGGATTCCAACCTTTACTACAAGGTTGAGGAAGGGAATCCTGTGATTCTACTACTGTATGTGGATGACCTATTTGTGACAGGAGATAACAGACTAATTGCAGATACTAAAAGGAAGCTTGCAGCTGAATTCGACATGAAAGATTTGGGAATGATGCACTATTTCCTCGGTATGGAGGTGTGGCAGAGTGCAGGTGGAATCTTCCTTGGTCAAGGGAAGTACACAGTAGATATCCTGAAGAGATTTGGGATGATGGATTGCAAGGCCATGGCCACACTTATGGCATCGAATCTAAAGCTTCTATGTGATGCTTCATCTGAGCCGGTTGATATCACTATGTATCGTCAGATGATTGGGTCCTTGATGTACCTGACGAACACGAGACCGGACATTTTCTTTGCTGTGAACACATTGAGCTAGTTCCTGATGGATCCGAGGAGTGTTCACCTGGTTGCTGTAAAGCATGTTCTGAGGTACCTGAAGGGTACAGTGGATTATGGGCTCAAGTATGAAGCAAATCAAAAGTTTAACCTACAGGGTTATGTTGATTCAGATTGGGCTGGCAGTGCTGCAGATAGGAAGAGCACATCTGGGTGCTGCTTCAGTATGGGATCAGGTGTGATCTCTTGGTTTAGCAGGAAGCAGTCCTGCGTAGCACTGAGTACAGCTGAGGCAGAATATGTTGCAGCCTGCTTAGCTAGTTGTGAGGCAGAATATGTTGCAGCCTGCTCAGCTAGTTGTGAGGTAGTATGGCTACGGAAGCTACTGTCTGAGTTATTTGATCTCCCGTTGGAGGCTATTGGTATCTTCTGTGATAACCAGAGTTGTGTGAAGTTGTCCGAGAACCCAGTGTTTCATGACAGGTTGAAACACATAGAGATCAAATATCACTATATCAGGGATATGGTGCAGAGAGGAGCTGTGAAGCTCCTGTATGTTGCGACGGACGAGCAGATTGCAGATGTGCTGACGAAGCCACTAGCCAGAGTGAAGTTCGAGTACTTCAGAGAGAGGCTTGGCGTTCTTCAGATCGAGGACACTTCGAGGAAGAAGTGATGGACACATTTGCTGAAGCCATTCCAAGCATGTTGGAAGGAGGATCCTTCACATGGCTGTGGATGTAAGCGCTGGATGATGAGCATCAGGATGATGTTCTAATTTCTGCTTGATATGATCAGTTGGATCATTTTTATGTATGTATGTATGCATCATGTTGGATGCTGGATATGATCAGTTGGATCATTTTTATGTATGTATGTACGCATCATGTTGGATGCTGGATGTGATCAGTTGGATCATTTATGTATGTATGCATCGTGTTGGATGCTGGATATGATCAGTTGGATCATGTGTACGTATTTTGTATATGCATCATGTTGGATGCTTGGACCATGTATCTGTATATGTATCAGGTGGATACATTGTATGATCAGGTGGATCATGTATGGTGATATGTATCATGTTTTTGTATCAGGTGGATACATTGATGATCAGGAGGATCATGTATGATGATATGTATCAGGTAGATACTTGGTATGCATCAGGTAGATGCATTGATGATCAGGAGGATCATGTATGATGATATGTATCATGTATTTGTATCAGGTGGATACATTGATGATCAGGAGGATCATGTATGATAATATGTATCAGGTAGATACTTGGTATGCATCAGGTAGATACATTGATGATCAGGTGGATCATGCAGCAAGATGTTGCAGTGATGATCAGGATGATCATAGATGACGAGCTTCAGGATGTTGCTCCAGATGACATGCAACAGGATTTTGCAGTGATGATCAGGATGATCATAGATGACGAGCTTCAGGATGTTGCTCCAGATGACATGCAGCAGGACGTTGCAGTGATGATGATCAGGATGATCATGGATACATCAGGATGACGTATGGTGAGTATCAGGTTGATACTCTGTGGCCGTGGATCAGGTTGTGTAGATGAGCATGTAATCCAGTGCCCTGGGAGATTTGCAGATGGTCTTTCGAGGTTTTGCCTATGGCATGTAATTCGGTGCCCTGGGACATTTGGCAAATGCTCTTTCGAGGTTTTTCTCTGGGAGGACATGTAATTCGGTTCCCTGGGAGATCTGAAAATAATCTTTCGAGGTTTTGCCTATGGCATGTAATTCGGTTCCTTGGGATATCTGGCCGATGCTCTTTCGAGGTTTTGTCCTATGGCATGTAATTCGTTTCCCTGGGAGATCCGATAGGTTGGGCTGTGTGCCCGTAATCAGTCCTGGGATGCTCTTGGGAGGTTTTGCCATGACCACATGTAATTCGTTGCCCTGGGAGATCCTATAGGTAGAGCTATGTGCTCGTAACAGCCTGGGATGCTCTTGCGAGGTTTTGTGGTGAGGTCACATGTAATTCGGTGCCCTGGGAGATCCTATAGGTAGAGTTGTGTGCTCGTAACAGCCTGGGATGCTCTTTCGAGGTTTTGTGACGCACGTAATAAGTCCCGAGGATTCCACAGTATCGCCAGTGATGATGAAGACCTGCAGGTGGTGGGCCTACATCCAGTATGAAAAAGGACTGGATCTGTAGAACTTCCTATGACGAGTAGAGTCAAAGATTGGTTGAGATAGTAGCAGCAGTGACGATGATGATGATGATGCATCGATGACGATGATCCAGAGAAGAAGACTTGTCTAGCAGATCTGTGTCGAGAAAAACCTTCCTAGTTAAGAGGGAGTGTTGATGTATATGTAACTTCGGAATGTATTTCATCTGTATATTATATATATATTTATTGTACCCTTATAAGAGATGTGTTATTCCTCTATAAGGAAGTGTCGTCATGTGGATTGACAAGTGTCGCAAGTGTGTGTACTTGCCGATGGGTTATTAGACCACCTTATGGGGTCGGCCCTGATTAATATATAATATAATGTGGGTGTATCAAAGTAGACAAGTCGGCCCCAGTAGGTCACTGGGCAAAAAGGTGAGTATAAATAGAGATAGGAGATCTCTATTTTACTCACTCTGAAAAGTAACCATCTCTCTCTCTGAAAAGTGGCGCACTAGTGAGGAGGAGGAGGATCATCTGCTAGGATACTATCTCAGTGTTATTTGGTTGAGCCATTGCTCTCTCTATCTCTGAGGAAGTTGTGGGGTTTTCACCTTAGGGTTTTCCCCACGGAAACTCTGTGTCTCTTGTCTCTATGCTTTTGATTCTTGTGATGCTTGTGATGCTTGTCATATTATGATTGTCATGCATTGATATACTGTAGGTGTTATTCTCTCAGCAAAGATCCTATAGTATTGTGATTTAATACTAAAAATTCAACAATATTGGCATCTGTTGTGGCTAACCAAGGTCTCCGCAAGATCAACGTATCTCCCCCCAACTGCGACTTCGGTTGTAAAACCACGAAGTCTGAAGGGTATTCCCACGAATCAATAGAGATAACCAGGTCATCTAGGATTCCCTCAGGCTTAATTGTTGATCTGTCAGCAAGTTCTAAAATGGTAGGGGTTGGTCGAAGATTAGTGAGCCCTAATGTTTTCACAGTTTCTATGCTCATAACATTGATAGTTGTTCCTAAATATACTAAGACATTCGGTATTTGAGTGTGCACTATGTGTACTGTAACTGTTGGGTTTCCCGGATCATCATATTTAACCACAAGAGTCTTTCCCATTATCAAATCTGAAATTTTTCCCAATACATGGACAGTGGGGGGATCCCTAGGCTTTGGTCTTGACTTTTTGACACATAGATCTTTAATGGTATTGACATAGATAGGCACGTCATGGAGGGCTTGAAGCAATGGAATTTTGACATATAAATTCCTCAATTCTCCTAGGAGATTGAATCGCGGTTGTTCCACTGTTTTCTGTAAGGCCAATTGGTCAGGATATGGTGGCTCTCTTATAAACTGTGTAGGTCGTGTTTCATTGTGTGTTTCTCCCTTTGTTTCAGCTATTGTTTCAGTAGGAATGTCAACATCCTCAATGATGGGGATTGTTGTATGGACTGAATTCTCAAAGTGTTGATCCACTCCAGTTTCAATCACTGAGGATGGAAAATCCTCAATGATGATGGGTTCCACTACCCTCCCTGATTGTAAATGTATGTCATTGCATGGAATTTGGGAAATGGAATAAGTGTGCATGTTGGCAGTCTCAAATTGATGGATTGATTTATTATTATTCAGGTTGGGGTTAGGTTGTGTAGGAAGTTGTGGTCATAGGGGTGCATTCATAGGTACGACATTGTTTTGGAATTGCATCTGTGGTTGTTGATATGGTTGGTGAGGATACTGTTGAGGAGGATACTATTGATATGGAGTCTAGTGATGAGTAAAATTATTTCCTAGGTAAGAATTTTTCCAATTAGGAGATCGGGAAGCTTGTTGATTTGATTGTTGTGACCATGGTATCTAAAAGTTAAAATTTTGCATTGGGTTCTGAGATGGATGCCATTGGTTATTCGAATAATGTGAAGGGAATTGTGTATTCAAGTTATTGATATTATTCATACCATTCATATTATTCAAAAACAATGATGGGTCTTGATTCATACCTTGATTGCGAGGCTGCCAAGCTTTCTTCTATGCAATAAAGTAAGCTTGTTCCACATCTGAAGTAGATTCCTATAGGACTGCTTTAACTTTGGGTAATCAAGGACATTCCCTGGTATCATGCTCCAATTCACATATCCTACACACCTCCACCTTGTCAAGCAGACATTTTTTTTCAGTGGATCCTTTTTTCTGCATTTGGGACAGAAAACACCGAGTGTAAGATCTTCTACTGCTTGCCTCTGTTTAGCTCTCAAGAAATCTAACTCTGAGGAAATGAAGATGATCATGTCTGTTTTGAAATTCTCCAGTAAGTTGCCTATTTCTGCTTGAGTGGCTCCTCCACTAGATGAATTTTGTGTCCTAGTGAAGACATCCTGATCTCGATCCTTGTCTCATTTGCTGGTTCTGGAGGACCCCCTTGAATATCTTCGACATAATTCAACAATTTTCTCAAAAGGTTCCTTTGAGATGTCTCCTTTCCCCAGCAAGTCCAACATATCAAGGAAATCTTCTCTAATTCTTGGTAGTAAGATAATCTTAAGTACATCTTTTCCAATCCTAGTATGACCAGACCTCTGTAAATTATACAACAACCTTTCAACAAAATCTTCCAAGCTCCCTTCTTCCTTCTGAACCATTTTAAACAATTCCTCCTTCCTATGTCTCGTTCTGTAGTATTTTTGATATTTGGAGAGGAAGGTTTGCTTCATCTGGTCCCAGGTAGTGATGGTCTCACGACCCAAACTCATAAACCAGCGCAGAGCATTTCCCTTCAGGGTGGCTGGAAATAGTTTCAGCTTCTGTGCACTAGAGGTGTAATCATAGTTGCGACAAAGGATGTCTAACTCAAAAAGGAATTCATCTGGGTCTTCAGAGGTCTTACCATGGAAATTAGGGAGAACCGAGGATGAAATGTTTTTCATAAGAGCTACCCCTGGTGTCTAGAGGATAGTGAATTCAAGGATGGAAACAGTGTCATAATGTTGATTATCTTCCACCTCCTCCTCATTGTTAGTATGGTGCTCATTATTTTCCTCGCGTTCTCCATTATTCGTTGTGCTCCAATACTTTAATGCTTCCATTGCTATTTCCTCCTATGCTCTTGGTTCTTCTGCTTTCCTCCTTTATTCTTCTCACCTTCTCTCTTCTTCTTGTTCCTAGAAATGATCCAACCACTCCTCTTTAGTAACTCTATTCCCATTAATATAATAAATCTCCTCTCTATCCGGTGCACCCACAATGCTTCCCTTGTCTTCAGGAGGTTTCTTCTCTTGAGCGGGAGTTGAAGGTCCTGTTACACCCTCCACAGTTGATGTCGATGTTTCAAGATTGGGAGGAATAGAGTTTCCTCCTCCTGTAGACATCTGCGGTAATCTGGTAGAAGAATAAGCTCTAGCAATTATATCGTGAATGAATGTCTGTCTTCCCAGACCTGTACTACTGCCATGACCTCTTCCACCTGCAATGTTAGTATTCAAAGGGGGTTCCCAATTTATTTTTATTGTATTCATGCATGCTGTAAATAATCAAAACTAAAATCAAATCAATAAATCAACCACTATCTATGCCTATAAATTATCATCCCCGACAACGGCGCTAAAATGTCGGTCACTCTATATGCAAATTAATTACAGCCAATAAACAAGATGCTCAATATGAATTGTCAACCCAGGGAAGTCTTTAATTTCAATGGCAATAAGAATAGTCTATGCATAAACATTTCAAGTAGCTGATTAAGTAAATGGAGATCAATGTTCCTACCTATCTGCTCAGCCAAACTATTCTCATAACTAAAACTAATCTGACTTACCCATCTAGGAATTCAAAGTACAATTACCTTCCTACAAATATCAATCCAATAGTTACTGATCTAGGAATAAAATAAACTAGACTTACTTTTGAAAGAAGTTAAATCCTATAATTATCAAACTACAGTATTCAATCTCTACTGATATAACTAATCTAGCAGCTACTGTAACTCATTCATAATCTGTCTAATCTAATGAATTCAAGAAAGATAAAATAACAACCAAAACTAGAAGTAAGATTGAACTCTAATTTGAGTAATATTGGAAATCCTAGAAAGAATAAATGACTGGAAGTAATGAGAGTTGAGCTTGGCTGTAATAGCTGATCTAACACACTACACATCAAATAAAATAACCTACACAGTCGACTGTCACACCACACAGTTGCATATATTCAGGATGCAATCATAAACTACCAGAAAGGAATGCAAGTATCAATCCACTATTGTAGCTTGCAGTAACATATCTAATGCAATTCCACACCACAGAACATAAAAGAAATTGACTACCTACTTAATTCGGCTATCTCTGTGAGAAGGATGGCCCTAGACTTCTAATAGATGCTATTGACTAACACAAATTAAAACTCAGATTTAAGAATTTATGCTCCTTGTATTAATAATGATGAATTTATAGTCACAACCCTCTGTCTCAGCTTATACAATTAGAAATTCTCCAACCCCAGGCTCGGAATGCCTCTTTACATTTATACCTCATGAAATGAAATCATTACACCAAAATATTGGGCAGCCATGAAGATCTAGGATCTTCAGGCTATCAATTTACAATGGAACGGTTACAGCCATAAGTGATCTTGAATGAAATCGTTGCTTCTATGAACATAAAATAAGATAATAGTTAAATAATTAATAGTTAGGTTAACTAAAGATAGGTTATGAAAGGAGGTGTCTCCTCAACATCAAAATGCCCAAGCTATATTTAAGGCAGGGCCATTATTGTAATCTATTATCCATTATCTAATATATTATCTATTTTACTCCATATTTATGGCTTATCGTATATACCAGATATTCTGGTGAAGTTATTTGTGTGAAGCAAATAATTATTTGCTGCATTTGGTATTAGAGCGTTCCGATTCTCGGACACTTATTGATTTTGGCCCTTGGCCATATTTTTGGCTTGTAGCCAAACTTTCAAGGATTCCTTGAACTTGGATCTATGATCTAGGCTTTTAGCCATCCATACTCAGATTTTCTGAACTCTGCTCAACTCTGCAAGCTTCCGCTCTCCTCATCCACATCCTCCACCTCATCACCCACCTCACCCCCGTTCCTCCCCCACGCTCTGAAATTTTCCTCCGCTCTCGGCTTCCCATCTCCGCTTTCCCTCCTCCTCCACACGACCTGCAACCCACCCGCCTGCCTTCACCTCATCCACGTCATCTCTTCCCTGCCAACCTTCGACCCTCCTCCCACCTGAATAACCCCCCTCCACTTCTCCTTTCCCCCAACAGCTCCCCCGTCCCGCCTTCCACGACCTCCTGCACGAGCTGTGTCTCCACCTGCTGCTCCAGTTCCCACACACTCCACCCTCCCACTCCAGCATCCACCATCACCGTCCCCCCACTGTGCTGCGCCCACCTTCCTCTCGTCCAGCCCCCGCTCACAATCCACCCGTCCACCTTCCATCCGCTCACGTCCCATCTGCCCACGCTCTTCCGCCCACGCCATTGTCCACCATCTCACCGCCTGCTGACGCTGCCGGCCTTCTCGCTCTTCGTGTTCCCTACCTCCTTCCCTTCTCCCTCACGACCTCCACCAGCTGCTTCCCCCACAGCTTCCTGCAGTTGTCCACCACCACTTCCGCCCCCATTCCCCGCCATCCATATTCCATCATCCAAACCCTAAATTTCGGTTTTTTTTAAATCAAATATTAAACCTTATAATAGTATCATTATATTGTTTAATATTTTTTATTTGAATATATATATATATATATATAGTTTATAAAATATTAATAATAATATTATTAATTAATTAATTAATAATTATTATTATTTAAAAAAAAAAAAAAGAGAGATCAATTATCATTGAAGGAAGCCAAGGACCAGTTGTCATCGTCAAGAAGACATTAAGACAAAGCCAAGAAAAACAAAAACTAGAAGTCCAAGCAAGACTCCTTATTGTCAAAGAAGTCGACGAACACTTATCACCGAAGAAATCAAAGTCAAGGACAGTTATTTATCATTGAAAAAGTCAAAGTAAAGGAAGGCTTATCAAGAAGTCGAGACACGTTAACAACAAGGAAGACCAAGTTTAAGAAAGACTCATCAAAGAAATCAAAGAAGATCATTCCACCGTTGAAGAAGACAGAAACCATGGAAGCCGATTTGCGAGAGAAATTAGAAGCCAAGTTAAACCACTATCGAAAAGACAATGAAGAATTACGAGACATTAATACACAATCAGAAGTAAGGATTGAACTACATAAGATACAAGAACGGTTCAATGAAAAAACAATGTCCAACCTGAAAAATCACATAGAAAAACTATGTGTGCAAATCAAGGAATTAAAAGATGAGAGTGATTTCAATCAGAGGTTGAAAAATCAAGATATAAAGAAGGAAATAAATAATTACGAAGCAGAAATAATACGCTTGAACAAAATCATTAGCGACAAAGATGAAGAACTAATGCAGTTACAACATAAATTAGAAATTCAAGAATCAGAGGTCGGCCAGTGTCGACAACGGATAAAAGTTCTTCAACAATAAAATGACGATTCTAAAAAGACACATAAGTCAGAGATCGTGAAGAGTAATAAAGCATTATCTAACAATGCTGAAGAAATTTTTAGACTAAGAAATCATAACAAGATACTAGTCACAAAAATTAAGAATTTGAAAAATAGCCAAAAGATAGAACAATCTATGGACGACATTGAAGGGAAACTTCTAGACAAGCAGGAAGAAAATAGTTGTATCAGAAGTCATAATGAAGATCTTAAGGAACAACTTAGACATCTGAAGATGACAGAAAATCGCAAGTCGAATTGATTAAGTTTCAAAATGATAATAGGCAGTTAGAAAACATGTTGGAAAAGATACAGAACAAAAACTTAAATCCTCAAGAGACGAAAATACAACTTCCAACTCAGATCAATGCTCTAAAGGTGACATTCGTAAATGAAAATGACATCGTGAAAGTTCCTTATCGACACCCCAACCATAAAAACCGATATTTGAAAAAGTGGGAAATGTCGAAAGATAATGGTACTAATGTGATCAAATCTCCTGATGACACATCAATAGGGAATCCCATCAGTCCACAACAAATCAATTTGGGATGGATTGATCCATCGACGTATCGGAAGTTATGCTCTACACTTAGCAATTCGTATCGACATGTTTCGGCGGCCACGACACGCAAAGAACAATGCGACAAAATTATAAGGATTTGAGGACAAAGCCTCTCTAAGAGAGTGGCAATGCTATGAACATAAAATAAGATAATAGTTAAATAATTAATAGTTAGGTTAACTAAAGATAGGTTATGAAAGGAGGTGTCTCCTCAACATCAAAATGCCCAAGCTATATTTAAGGCAGGGCCATTATTGTAATCTATTATCCATTATCTAATATATTATCTATTTTACTCCATATTTATGGCTTATCGTATATACCAGATCTTCTGGTGAAGTTATTTGTGTGAAGCAAATAATTATTTGCTGCAGTTGTATTCGGGCCTGAGATGTTGCATGCTGTCGCAACCTAGAATAGATTCGAGTTGAGTGGACTAGCTAGTACTCGGATGCTCTATTGTGACTCAATCGCAGCTGGCCATGTGGAGGAATGCTCGAACTATTGCAGCAAATTGTGGAACTGAACTCAAGAAGGTAGAGCTGGCGCCACATATGCCTCTTCTCCAAGTTCAACGAGCTGCTACACCTGTGGTCTTGTAAAGGCTTATGGGCTATCTTTATCGAATCAGACAATATTATCACAACATTAAAAGATAGAGTACAAAACCATAAACAAATAAGGCATTAACTAAATAAAACAATAATAGTGTATACATGTAGCAATCCATGCTTTGCTTGGGAAAGTATCTGCTTAGATCAAGGAATAGTAGGGAAAAACAGGGAAAAACATGTAGATAGGTGTAGGAAAAAAGGGGCTATTTTGGGGCCCAACAGCTTCAAGGCTTCAATGAAGTTGTTTAGGAAGACTTCTTTTCTGGCCCAGACTCAATGTGAGGTTGCCACGTGGAAAGGATGGTTTCAATTCAGGGGCTCCTTGGGATGCTACAATCTGAGCATATTAGACTCCCTGAAGTTCAAGAAATCGTCGATCCTCCACCAAGCCTTCCTTGATATTTGTGCCCAACTGACGCAGCTCTATGGGTGGGCCCCTTTCTCTAGATGGCTAACTAATTGGCGACTTATGGTTGAAAAAACAACTGTGAAAGCCTTTAGCAGTTTCAGGCCTCCAAAAATGTGGTTTATGCCAACTAACTTTCGTCCCTTGAATGATCCTAGGGTTGACACATGCAGGTGGCAGTTTTCCTTCAGGGGCGTCTCAGGAATGTTAAAATTCGAGCACTTTCACTGCCCTGAATCTTGAGTGTACGTTGATGCTCCCTCTATGCTTTGTTGAGATGCGAACCCTACCAGCGCAACTCTATGGGGAAGGCCCCCTCTTTCGATGTCTCAACTGTTCGCATTGTGTGGCCAGAAACCACCATGGCTAACTTTAGTTATTCCAGGGCTCCACATAAGTGTTTTAGCTGGACTTCTTTTCGGCCCCTGAATGATACTGGGGCTGCCACGTGTTTGTGGTGGTTTTCGTTAAGTGGTGTTCTTATCTTGATAAATGTCGAGCTCTTTGGGGCCCTGAATAAAATACTAATTGTTGACCTGAAATTAATCGACCATCTTTACTTCATCTTGCCGTATAAATTCCACAATTGATCTTTCGCGACAGGGTGAGATGAACCTCTTTCTATCCGTGTCGCTTCCACTACAGATTCTTGTCGAGAGGTCTTCATCAGCACATGGTATACTAGAGCTGGATTTGGTTGATTAGGCTTCTTATTAGTACTAACATTGGCTTCAGCAGGGACAGCCTTTTTCTTTGGAAGAGGATTAGAACAATAGACTAGTGCCTTTAAGTCCATTGGGTTGTGGAGTCATATCTATCTTTTATTTCTTAAAATCAGGTAACATAGGAACGTGAGAGAGAAAAATAACATGCGAGCATAATCTTTTGTAGAAGGAAAAAGGGAAAAAGATATGTTACATATATGATACAAAATAGCATTTGGTAGAGCTAGATGGAGATCAATATTGAAAAAATCACTTCAGGAATCTCCCATTTACAGGATTTCTGACGATTTCATCATTAAGTTGAGCCAATTCATATGTGTTGTTGTCATGGACTATAATGACCTTGAATGGGCCCATCCATAAGTTGTTAAATTTTCCATATTTAGATCTCTCTTATCTTCTAGAATCCCATTTCAGAACAAGGTCCCCATGTTGAAAATCTCAAGTGATAGCCCTTCGGTCAAATGTTGCCTTAATCTTATCTTGGTGGATCTTGTAGTTTTCGTTTAGCTGCTCCCCGGCCTGTTGAATTTCTATCAGTTGATGAATCCTTCTCTTCATGTCATTTGGTTCTTCATGCTCTGGTTGTAATAGTTTAATCACTGGGAGACCCAATTGAATGGGGAGGACTGCTTCCTTTCCATAAACCAGTTGGAATAGTGAATTGCCTATAGCACGTTTGATACTAATTCTATCTGACCACAATGCAAATTTTAGATGATATTCCCAGGACCATTTGTTTGTATTTAGCATCTTCTTGATGATAGTCACTAAACTTTTGTTAGAGGACTCATCCAAACCATTTCCCTGAGGGTAGTAGGCAGTTGAATGGATCAATTCAATATTGTAGCCTTGACAGAAACTCATCATCTTGGAGGATTTGAAAGCTTGAGCGTTATTTGTAATGATCTTTCTGGGGTAGACAAATATTTCCAGGATATTCTCTTCTAGAAAATTTATTATGACCATATCATTAGCGTTTCTTGTTGGAATTGCCTCTACCCATTTTGTCAAATAGTCAGTGGTTGTAAGAATCCATCTACGTTGGCCACTGGAATGAGTGTTTATTTACCCTATAAATCAATGCCCCACTGTTGGAAAGGTGATTCTACTCTGATTGGTTTATGGGGTAATGGTTTTAGCTTCTACTTTCTAGTGAATAACTGACATTCCATACATAATCTGACAATCTTATTAGCATTAGTGAATAATGTAGGCCAGAAATAACCGGCTCAAAGGACTTTATAAGCAGTAGCTCTCTAGGCATGATGTCCTCCGCACATTCCCTTATGAAACTGTACTATTATGCCTTTTGTATCTTCTTTAACAATACAATTTAGCATAATACCAAAAAGATCTTTCCAAAAGAGATATCCATCTAGAATACAATACTCGACAGATTTGAGTTTTAAGAGATCTCATTTTGCATATATATATATAGGGAGGACAAGTTAGATGCTGAAGGTAATAAACAATGTCTTTGTACCATTCCGAACAAGCAAATTTTTCAGACACATTATCAAGAATATTTTGTTGAATACCTTCTTTTTCCTGACTAGGAAGTCGATCTATCAGATTGACCTCTAGAGCTTGATAATTTGACTCAGCTAGTAGTTTACCTAGTCCTTCTCCTTTCACTAATTTAGTAGGCCTAATTTCCATGTCATATTATTGGATTTTGGAGATCCATTTTCCCCTTCTCCCTTCATTTTCTGGCTGGCACATGATACCCTTGATAGTTCTCCCTGGGACGTAGGCTATGATTTTGGAATGTAGGACATAATTCATGAAGGACTTAAGGGCCTTGACTAATGCATACACTTATTTTTTCATCGTGTTGTATTTTAGCTCCACATCCCTCAATGCTTGGCTGAAAAAGGAAATGGGTAGCTCATGTCCTTCATTATTCTTATATAAGAGGACTACTACAATGGTAACCTCAAAGGAAAATGAGAATATAAGAAAATCCTTTATGTAATGAGGACTAGTCAAAACAGGTTCTTCTCCTAAGGAATCCTTTATCTTTTTAAAGGAATCCCTTGCAACTGTGGTCCATTTGATCTCAACATTTTTCCTTAACATGTCAGTGATTTCTTTCATTGTTTCCGCAAAATTGGGGATGAATATTCGTAGAAAATTTATTTTTCCAATGAAGGAATGTACCTCCTTTTTATTCATTGGGATCTCAATTAGTTTGATAGAAGCTACTCTATCGAGATCTATCTTCACACCATATTTGGAAACAATATACCCCAACAACTTTCCCTCTATCATTCCAAAAAAGAATTTTTTGGGATTGAGAGACAGACCAAATTTTCTTCATTTCCTGAAGGTCTACTTCAAATGTTGAAGATGATCTTCATTAGATTTTGCAAATAATGTCATAACTTCCAAATATATAACAATAAATTTGTCTTTTTAACCTATGAATGCTATGTCCATATCCCTTTGAAATGTTGCACTAGCGTTAATAAGACCAAACGAAATTTTATCATACATAAAAGTTCCCCATGGTGTAGTAAAAGTTGTCTTTTATATATCATATAGGTGCATGTCGATCTTGTTATAGTCTAAGAATCCATCCATCTTAGACACTCTAGTGGACCCAACCACTTTTTCTACAATGTGATCCATTTTGGGAAAAGGGTAATTGTCTTTTAAAGAGCACTTATTCGGATTTCTAAAATCAACACATAAACAGATTTCTCCATTCTTCTTTTTGACCAATACCAAGTTAGCCACCCACTCTAAATATATGAGGGCAATGATGATTTTTGCATCAAATAAATTTCTCACCTCTTTTTCGATTACAGGGAGTAATATAGGATTCACATGCCTCACTTTTTGTTTTATTGGTTTAGCATCTAGCTTCAGTGGGATCCTGTGTTGTATGATAATTATATCATAAGTTTTCAGGTCTTCATAATTACGTGCAAAAATGTCTATGTGTTCTTTAAAAAGGCCCTCATACTTTTTCGTTTGCTCGATTGTAAGAGACTGTGAAAGTTTTATGAACTTTGGTTCTTTTAGGGTACCAAGATTCTCTTCTTGTACAACCTCAGTAGTTGGCTGCACTATTGGTATCACTGGGATCTCATTCTTGTCGAACAATTGTTCTAGAGGAACCAGTCCTTTAGGAATACAGTTATTCTTTAGTTGAAGGATCTTGTGGCCATCAATCTATTGTGTTAACCCAGGTGTCCTTCCATCTTCTATTTGCAGAATATCTTCTTCTTCCTCTCCTTCATTGCTATCTATATTGGTGTATGAGGTCTCATCCATAAAACAGAAAGTGTTTGATCTATTGATCGTCCTCAAAGACTTGACAATTTTTAATATTGTCCATGATAGAGGGACGATATCGTATTTCCACTTCATACTTTATCTTCAGATTCTTGGGAGGTTTGAAAGAGATAGCCATTAAGGCCAATGAATCATCCTATTGATTGCATTCCCTAGGGAAAAATTTTATATTGAAATCATCAAAAAAAATTATCAATAAGATCCCATGAAATATTTCGATATGATCTGAGCCTGGGATTCTTCACTTGGTAAATAAATTGATCTGGTTTAAAACCAACTCAGAGTCTCTGAAAACTGCCAAGTTAGTGACTTTCAAATCTTTAGTGGCTCGGAGGCCTAAGATGAGGGACTCATATTCAACGACATTATTAGTAGTATCAAAATCTAGCTTGTAAGAAAGACTAGTTTCTTATCTTGCCAGTGATGATAGTATTGCACCAACTCTAGATTCTTCTTTGGCTGAGGCTTCATCAAAATATAGTTTCCAAACTTGATTCCTGTTATCTTCAGCAATAGGTTCCCTCAACTAAGGTTGCACAATTTCCTCTTCAGAGGGACCACGCAACGATAACATATAACAACCCATATCTTCATCCGCTGCATAAATGGGATAATTCATTGGACTGTCTTGATCACTTATCACATAAGCAAACATAGCTTCTCTGTACAATCATCTAGTCTCCCCAGCAAATACGGGTATTGTATCATACTTCATATCCATCTACATGGTGTCTCCCAATTTTTTAGCCCATCTTCTTGATCAAAGCATACCATACTTTGGATGGTACATTTGCTACCACCACATCCATCATTACACTTTTGGAGGGTATTTGATCAAGAGTGACTACCAAATCCTTTATCATACCTATGCATTTCACTTTTACGGAGTCGAAACTGTAGAGATCATGATATGGACGGGTGATCTCTAACCCCAATTGTTCCATGATAAATTTGGGCATAAAATTGTGGGATGCTCCATATTCTAGCATATAGTTGTGGAGGAGTTTATCATGTATGTTTATGGTAACATAAAAAGGAGTAGTGGGATCTTCTTTATCATTGAGGTGGCGGCCACATTGAAAAGTTGGGGCTTCATCATTTAGATTTATAGAATCCTGCTAGTCAATGTTTTCAACTCTGTGTAACATCTTGCCAATTTTTTTTTGATACATAGGGTTCTTTATTAATTTAGACAGGGGAACAACTATTTTTAATTTGCTCAATTCTTGTTCCAAATTGAAAGGGGTAGATCCTTCTCTAGGATTTGGCTTTATTCTCATATGGGGGCTGATGCCTAGCTTAGTTTGGCTATATAGGACTGTGGCCTCATTTGCTTTATCCTTTGGTAGGATTTTGCTTTCTAACAGGGGGGACACTTGAGGAAACTTAGCTTGAGCTGTCTTCTAGAGAGTTCTTGGGAGGAACAACATTCTGTTTGTTTGTTGATCTTGGTCTTGGTATCAAGTCATACTTACTTTGCAATTTATCCGACTGAGAATTTGGGAATAATGGATATTCATCGGGGAATGAATCACTTTCTTGGGGTTTTATAAGATATAGGCCTGTCTATTTATATGGAAGTGAGTTCTCATAATCATCCTTAGTGAGGTGCATGAGATAGGAATATTCTTCCATCCAATTAAGCTTCTCTTCAAATTCTTCATAGATTTATTCCTCTGGAATTTCCATCAGATTATTCTCATTATCCCAGACAGGTGGTCTTAGGGGTTGTTCATCATTCCTTTTTTCTTTGTATTCCATTTTAGGGTTATAAGGCCTTTGGAATTGAGTAGGAGGTTGAGCAGGGGATTGTCCGTTAGGACTGCTACTTTCTAATTCCATTCTGGTAACTTTATTTGAAAGATTCTTTATAATGCGATTCATTTCATCAATCTTTGCTTCTTGAGAGTCTTTAACTCCTGAGGAGACACTCTCTTCTTTGGACTTCCCTTTGTATTTATATTCAACATCATTGGTCTATTTTATCTTGCCTCCTGCCCTCATATTTCCCTCAATGTCTATAGCATCATCTTGCATTATGCTAAGATAGGGTTATCTTCTTTCCCTCAATGTGATGGTGAAATCTGAGGGGAAAGATCCTGCATATGTGTCTTGATTTGTGGCTTCAGTGGGTCATATATCTTCGGGGATTCTCTAATACACTTTGTTGAATCTTGTAGTGAAATCCACCACATTTTTTAGAATTGTTTTTTCTTAGGGCAGAAAATTCCGTGAGATAGTAAAGGCTATCACGCTTAATTCCCCACTTCTTGATGAAGGTGGTTTCCAGAATTTCCATAGTGCTGATGGAAGTGTTGGGTAGTGACCTGAACCAATTTTTGGCTTCTCCTTCAAGTGATTGAGTGAAGACTCTCATTAACACATCATCATGGTCGATAAGAATGTTGTTGGTGAAATATTGGAATCTATTTACATGATCTTCTATAGGCGTTCTCTTACTTCCATCATATCTTGGTAATAACTTCAAATAGTGGGTACTCATATCATTTAAGGGTGTTGGCAATTGTAGGGGTCCATGTAAGCTATCTACCCATCTAGGTGTCCTAGGTGGTGGTAGTGGTCCTGCGCCTCCTCCTCCAGACATGAGGTGGTTGACAATTAAATTCTTGGCTTTAGGACAAATGAAAGACTTGAGGGGATTGATACAAGCTGAAGATTCTCTGTTTTCTATAGGAATCGTTTGAGAGCTGGGTAAACCACAATGAGTGTGGCGATTCTAGGGAGATAGTTCTCTTTCAGGGGTTTGGATAATGAATTCAGTTTCAAGTAATTGAGGACCAAACAAAGGTGGGGAGAAACTTCGTCGGTGGCTTGGATAGGTGGACTACTATTTTCCCCACCTGCGTCTCCAGAAGAAAGAATCTTGTAAAGCCACAAATTCTTCGAGGCTGGGGTTCTGGCGAGTATGTCTTCATCTAGATGCTAGGTTTCTTCGGTGGAGTCACCAAGTTGATTACAACCTACTTCTTGGTTTCATCCACTATGAAATCAAGACTATATAATTTGTCATTGTCCCTAGGGAAGATTTATCTTCTTTCTTGAGTCCCCATAAATGGCACCAAAAAAGATGTTAGTCCCAGAGACGTCTAAGGCTGTTTTAGAACTGTCCCTGGGCATCAATGATATTTATTGTATTCTTTGCTTAATCCAAATCACATTCTCTTGAGTATAATGCATAAAACCAATCTTGGAGTAATGTGTGCAGTACTTCAATATACCAAAAGGAAAAACTACAATGAGGGTGATGTTGATGAAATGGCACAAGAAAAAGGTACCTCAATGGAAGTAAATCTTTGTCTTATGTGTATGAATAATGTAGTGATCCAAAGGAGGAATTTAGTAGTTTAAACAACAATGATTTCAGAGCTAAATCCGAATAGTGTGAGGATATCATAACCAGATAACACAACATGAATATTTCATGCCATAACCATCTTAGCAACAATAATTTAAGCTAATAGCACTCATATTTTAATCATAAATTAACTCTGGAAATCATGAACATATATGAAAGAGATTAATTTACAAGAGGATAAATTACTACTTGGACATATCAAAGGTTTGAATTCACAAGACACCAATATGGGGAAATGAAGTTCTTCTTTATATCTTGATCACACTTCCAATGTATGAAGTTAGAATTCTTACAAAAAAAGTTGACATGATGGCCTTAGCCTATCCTTCTATATATAGCCTTCACAGGCCTTAAAAAATAGTTTCTTACATCCCAACGGCTTAATGTTTCTATTTGTATTTTCTAAAAAAATTATATTGGTCACAAAAATATTCCCTTGGACTACTAATAACTTGTTTGCTATTGCGGCTTGGGTCCACCTTGCTGGGGTGGAGGGATGTCCTTCTTCATGGAAGAGGTTCCTGCTGTTGGATGTGACTATGAAGCAACGTCTATTTCTTTTTCATTTTGTTTTATATGTATCCTTCACATTCCTTACAAAATAGTTTATTACAAAAAAATTATTATAGCCCAACTACTTAATGTTTCTATTTTTGGCCCTGAAAATTGGGTATTTGTTGATGCTGCTTATTTTCCTTGAGATGCGTGCCCAGACAACACAGCTATGTGGGGTGTGCCCCCTCTTATGATGGCTCAACTGTTTGGCAATGTGTGTCCAGAAAACAATTGTGGCAGATTTTGGTTCAGGGTTCCGCATAAGGAAATTGTCCAGACAAGCCTTCAACAAAAAATTGTGGCTTGCCCTTGAGCCACCTGAGCTGGATACCTTTGATACGGTTTTGTTTCACTGAATTTGATCCAGGCCCTTCATTGTAAAGTACTTCTTCAGACTCTTTTGAAACATTCACCACCTAGCCCCTCTACACCATCCAAGCCCTTTTCTCTCAAACCTTGCTTTCGATGGAACAAAAGTTCATCGACATCACGAAATTGTGAAACGAGGCCTGATATCTCTTCAGAGAATTGAAACCATTCTAGTAGACTTGTTTCACAATCTCATCATCATTTTTTAGGAACGACGTTCCCTTTCCCTCTATGCTTTTGCAGTCAGAAGGCCTGCTTCTCAATCAACAACTGATGTTCTCTTAGACATCTCAAGCAAGACCCCATTTCCTTTCCCCTTGATTGCTTGCTCATGTGCATCTGTTGGCTACTCGTGAACGCTTCTCTTCCTTGCCCTTAGTGCTCCATGTGTGCTTCCACTAGAAATAAAATGCACCATCGTAACCCTCTATTATCGTTTCTTCATTCGGAAACTCTGGGAGAGTCGTGCATTCTGCTTAATGACTCTCTTTCTACATTTGCTTGGGTATTTATAACCTTATTTGCTCGTTCCTCGACAATCGTTTCATCCTTGAGTAGAGATTACCAAGTCACTTATTGGGATCCTTGTGTGTTCAGAGACATTTACTCCTAAACGGTGGAGATATGGACCGTTTAAGGGCAACTTAAGGAAAAACAATGAGGATGGAATGCAGTGGGAAGTGGTAAACCATAAACCACAAGTGGCTTTAGGGCTTCGATGAAGCGCTTTAGGAAGATTTCTTTTCTGGCCCTGACTCAACGTGGTGCTTCCACATGGAAAGGATGGTTTCGATTCAGAGGAGCCCTTGGAAGCTAAACATTGAGCATCTTAGATTCCCTAAAGTTCAGGAAATCATCGACCTTCCACCAATCCTTCCTTGATATTTGTTCCCAACCGACGCAACTATATGGGCAGGTCCCTTTGTTTTGATGACTAACTGCTTGGTGGTTTGTGGCTGGAAAAACCACTATGACATCCTTTAGCAGTTTCAGGGCTCCAACAAGGTGGTTTAGGACAACTACCTTTCGTCCCCTAAATGATCCCGGTGCTGTCACATGTAGGTGGCGTTTTTCCTTCAAAGGCGTGTTGGCACCCCAACAACTCCCCTTGATTTTGGCAAAATAAAGGCCCCCCTGTGTAAATTTTGTAAATACTTAGTTTTTTGTTTTATTTTTCTTACTCGATTTGATAGGTCATTTCATGGTTTTCTTTCGTCGATCCTTCACTTTTTCCTCTTTGGCTTGAGTTAAGGATTTGGTGGGTTTTCAACATCTGTGTTCTTTGACCTTTTGACCTTTTGCTTATGGAACGAAGATTGCATGCGCTTATTTGAGATTGTGTATACTTTTCCAATTAAACAAAACATTACTTTTTGTTTGGACACAACATTGATTATTATTGAGAAAAATCAAAATAATTTAAATAGATTATTGACTTTATCATTTTGAATCATTTATTATTTTGAATCATTTATTTTTATAAGTCAAAATTCTTGTTTTATAAAATAACTTTTATAATTTAAAGAACTCTTTATAAAATATTTTGAATTAGTTTAAGGAATTTCTTTTATTGTATAATTAACTTATATTCTCATAACACATAATAACTAGCCCAAACTTTACCATTATCTAAAAATAAAAATTGAGTACATAATTATAGAGTTACTTGGTATTTTACTTTGCCAAAGGGATTGAACGATTAATAAAACGTTTTCATATTGTCTTTGTAAACCAACTCATTTTATAATAAAATGCATGAAAAAGTATAAGCTCATTTACATTTGTTCTTATTATGACATGCTAACTTTTTTTTGGAAGATAGGTCGTGGCATATTAAGACACTATATACTTTTTTTTGTCATACGGATGTTTTATAAAGTTACTGCCATTTGGTCTTCGCAGAACATGCCCACGCTATCTTCTACATTATCGGATCGCATCCAGGATTGTCAAGGATTTGTCTTCTCCGTAGTTGTTATCACACAGATAGGTTGAAATTAATTACTCCCAGATATGCTCGCCAAAGCTCTCGTATCATTTAAAGGTCGTTGCTATATCACCACAAAAATTAGAAAGAAAAGAAGACCGTTATGCTTGGTGTTTTTTTCACTGAAAAATATAACTTACTATTAATATATGAAATAGTAAATAGTGCCAACTGTCAGATGAACATATATCACATCGCTGCCCAGCCATGCAGCTGTATCAAGCCTAAAAACGATGGCCATAATACCATCAAACCAACGAGGAAAAACAAAGTGGAGCAATATGTTCACAACATAACAACATGAACCCCTCCCGGAGGAGAAACAGGTTCAACTAACCCAATAATATATCTGAGAGTCCCACCAAAAAAAGTATGATATGAAAAAACAGTACAGGCTGTCAAAAGCAAAAAATAACCAACAGTGACAAGCCTACACAGGTCATAATGCCGAATATATAGCCGCAAATAGAGGAAGCATACAAAATGTCCAACGAGAGGTTGGCCACATCCTCTATGAGATATCTGCACAAAGAACTAACAGTATATGTAAGAAAAACGGAGTGCTAATGATAACCATACAGCAGTATATAAAACAAAAAGTAGTAGAGCAAATATCAAACCCAAGACAGTGGTAGAGTGCCCTGTGTAAACAAAAAGTCCTCTCGCCATTCCTGCCACATGATGGTCCCGGGTGCAGCGCTAAGGGCCCGTTTGGATAGCATGTCCGCCTCCAAGTTCACTTCACGAAATACATGGGCAAAATGTATGTGTTGAAAGTCATTAATTAATAACATGGCCGCCTTCATCCAGTGCAGAAGCATCATGTTGTGTAGAGTGGAAATGCCACTCGCCCAGGAGATGATAGAAAGGGAGTCGCCAAAGACCACAAGGTCGGAGAGATCTCGTTCTTTAGCCCAATAAAGTAATAACCAAAGAGCACATAGTTCGCTCCTGGTATTGGTGCCACCTCCCAGATTAAGCCAAAGATGGATGGAGATTTCATTTGTAAGGTGAAGAACAGCTCCAGCACCACCCCCCCCAGGATTGAAAACAGCAGCTCCGTCAAAGAATCCACATGGGAAGGTCAGCACCGGGGGTGCAAAACGATGGTGCCTAACCGGAAAGTCTCGAGCTCTGGCCAAACCGTGGATGGTGAGGTATTCATGATGTGCAGCAAGTATTTTGAAGCCTATCCCAGCCAGGAAAGGAATCTTGTTCTCAAATATGTGCATATTACGAGCCTTCCAAACCTCCCATATCATGAAATATGGGAGTTCTCTGACCCCATGATCAAGATGATCCCAAGCTACAAGGCAATCATTAAGTGAGCTGAAGTTCCAAAAAAAAGTAATACCTGCTCTGGCCGCAATAAAGGACCAAAGATTTTTGCTGAATGAGCAAGAGGTGAAGAGGTGATCAACCGTTTCCCCCTCAGAACAGCATAAAGTACACCAACCTGGGCCACAAAAACCGCGACGACAAAGGTTGTCCCACGTTAGAATCCGGTTATGCAGGGCCAACCAAATGAAACATTTAATCTTGAGCGGTAAAATGAGTTTCCAGAGTGCTTTATCCCACCATCGGATCATAACCTGCGTTTCTGAGAATAGTGCATCGTATGCCATTGCAGCAGTGACCTGCCCTACAGTTACGTTCCACGACCATACAATCCGGTCAGCGCCACCAGAGAGACGCATGTTAGAATGATGCAGAGGCCGGATATAATCCTCCCATTCCTGCCTCAGGGAGCCCGTGAGGCCCATCTGTTCAGCCGAGATCCACCGGGGACGATCTTCCCCACTCCAACCAGCAGCATGTGATAAGGAGAAATATCCATTAGCATTGAGATGTGTTCTCAGTTCAATCGAAAATGTGTATCGCGGTGGGCCACCAATGAAAGGATCAAGGCCCAGCCGAATGTCTCTTCCATTGCCAGGCAGCCATGCAATCCATTGTGCAATGATCCTGTATGCACCCAGCAGACCGTTCCAAATGTTTGATATGCCCGTAGTTCCAGGCCGGTTTAAACGGAACCAACTAGGGATCGGAATGTTACGCATGTATTTGGCCCGTATGATCTCACCCCAGATCGAGACGTCGAAGAGTGCACGCCAAAGGCTTTTAGCATGGAGGGCCGTTACAAATATTTCTATATCCTTAATATTCCAGCCACCCATATGCCATGGCCGAGCCAGAACCTGCCATTTTATCAGATGAAATTTCTCCAAGTTTCCACCTCCAGTCCAGAGAAAACTGAAAATCTTCCTTCTTATAAGTTTCAGAATGGTTCGTGGAATCTTGCAAAGTGAAAACCAATATACACCTAAATTTTGCAGAACGGCTTTTACCAGAGTGAGCCTGCCGCCCAAAGAAAGATGCCGATAGCTCCAGTGTCCAAGTCTCATTTCAAATCTTCTGATTAGCCAGGACCAATCACTAATCAAATAGTTTGTAGGTTTAATATAAAAACCCAGATATTTGGTACCCGCTTCAATTTCATTGAAATTTAGCGGCAAGAGAGTGCAAATTGACTGCTGGACATCCTCGGCCAGAGAGTGTTTTAAGAAGAAGGATTTCATATAACTGATTACCATGCCAGAAACCCTGCAGAAAAGATCTAGTATCTGTTTATATTCCATCCATTCGGCAAGTATACCCATTCCAAATAGCATGACATCATCCATGAATAATGAATGAGAAACAGATATATTACGTGTTACTTTGATGCCAACAATTCTTCCTTCTTGACGAGCTTTATGAATGGACAAACTAAGCCCTTCTATCACCAGAAGAAACAGTAAGGGAGAAAGTGGACATCCCTGTCGAAGTCCCCGAGTAGCCTTGAAGAAATCAGTAGGAAGACCATTGATGAGTATTGCATAATTGACAGAATTAATACAGCCCATAATCCATTTCATAACTGTCCATGGCAGGCCAATCTGGATAAGTATTAATCTCAGAAAATTCCAATCTACTTTGTCATATGCTTTCACCAAATCTAATTGAAGGATCAGAGCATCCATCTTTTTCTGTTTAATAGTATGAAAGACTTCCTGTGTCACCCCCACGGCATCATGGATTTGTCTCCCACTTAGGAAACCATATTGTTCCTTGGAGATGTGCCGAGATAGCACCGGTTTGATTCTTATAGCAATAATTTTAGCAATAATCTTATAGACCAGGTTGCATAGCGCAATTGGTCTAAATTCATCATAGCTATTTGGATGGGAAGTCTTTGGTATGAGGGCCAAATATGTAGAGTTTATAGCCCCAGAGACAAACCCCAGCTTCCGCGATTCCTCCACAACCAACCTTATTTCTTCCCCCATGATATCAAAATTCTGTAAGAAAATCTCAACCGTCCATCCATCCGGGCCCGGGGATTTGTCCTTTGCAATCCCCTGTAGAGTTTTTTCCACTTCATCCAGAGTGACTTCCAAAAATATACTGTCACCTTCCTCTTCATTGAACATTCGTGGATATTCCTTAATAAGTTTGAATTGTTCAGCCAGATTAGTGTTTTTTGGGTCCCTGTAATATTCCTGGAAATGAAAAACAGCCTCATTCATCAAGTTCTCCTCCCCCCGAATCCGCCTTCCCGAATGATCATTTAGGTCCCAGATTGTGTTATGTATCCGTCGGGAGTCAGCAAAATGATGAAAAAATTTAGTATTCATGTCTCCAGATTTTAGCCAGGTTGCTCGGCTCTTCAATCTCCAGGATTCTTCATGCATCAGTAGAATTTTCATTTTCTGACTTTCCAGTGTTGATAGTTTTTTAAGCTCTTCCATAGTTAGCTCATTATCAACCCTTCTGTTCATCAGGTATTCCACCTCTGCTTCAATCTCAGCTAATTCCTTTCTCATCGATGCTTTTTTGCCTTTCTCCCATTTTATGGAGAAGTTTCTTAAAACCTTGAGTTTCTCCGCCAACTTATCCATAGCCGATCTCTCCATTGTTACATCTGTTTGCAACCACACCTTCCGCACCCCCGAACAGAAATCCAACTCAGAAAGCCACATAGAGTTGAATTTGAAAGGGAATGTTTTGTAAAAGGGATCGTTATCAAATTGCAGAATAATAGGGAGATGATCACTGATTTTTATTTGTTGCATCCAGGATCTATAGTTCTGGCAATCTGCTAGCAAAGTATCTGATACTAAGAATCGGTCGATGCGTTTCTGAATCTGATTATCTCCCATTCTACCATTTGTCCATGTTGGAGCCAGCGGCCGAGGAGCCACAATCCTGGATCAACGGAGGAAGATGCTCTCAATCATATCAACGCCATGATCAATGAAATAATCAAAGAATTAAATTGGGAATTTCTGAGACCCGATAGCAATATTCCAATGCCCGCCAGGAAACATGCTTTTGACATAACCAGAGCTCTCCACCACCTCTACAGGTACCGAGATGGCTTCAGCGTTGCCACTCAGGAAACAAAAGCTCTAGTAAGGAGAGCGGTACTTGAACCTGTGCCTTTGTAACAGCTTATCGCAGGTTACCAAATCACATAAAAATCGCAGTACTTCCACAGAATTCTCTCAAGTTTGCCAGCAAAAGTTTTGAATGGGTGCACGTTTTCTCGGTTCGCTCGCTCGCCGTAGACGATCAGTCAATATCAACGTTGAAATCATTGGGATGGGCATTAAATTGTTGAACGGATCCCTGGAAGTAAACACGTTACTCACATTGCCAAACATAAATGTTTTAATTCATTATGACAGTGTGTAAATGAGAGATTGTTAAAAGAATTACTCGCCACCAAAGTCGCCAAAAATAATGTAACCAACTCATTATTGGGATACCGTATCAAAGTGGAAAAGGGAAGATTACTATTTGCATTATTGTTTTATTAACTTTCATAATTGTTTATTGAAAGTAACTATCCTTCTCATTGATGTTAATAAATGGCAGCTACTATGATATATAATTTTGATGTGCAGAGATGGCGAAGCATTCGGTGTGCAAAGATCGCAAGGAGTTAATCGTATTGCCAACAAGTGAAAAGATCAACCAGACGCACCAGACGGAGGACATCTCAAAGAGTTGGAGAAGATTAAGTAACTCTTTATGGAAACCGTTTTACCTCATCAAAATGGAGAAGGCCATCCATCAAAGAATAGAAGGGACATCTGCCATTGATCCATCAGCCATTTATCAGTAGAAGCTTCACGAATTTCATCTTTGAGTACAGTGTAAAAGGGAGGAGTCTTTACCTTCTTTTCTCATTTTACCTTTCATGGCAGCCTTACAATTGGCAAAATATCTGATACCAATTCGTTATTAGATGATATTACCAGGGAAACTCTATTTTTAAATACATCTTTTAAGAGGCTCTTTCATTTTTTGTTTTCAGTGACTTGTAATTTTATAATGCAGGTTTACAAAGGCGTTAAATGTGCAATGCGAAGAATATCGTTTGTCATCAAGTTAAAGCAAATACCATTGGTAGTAGAAATAGAATTACACCAAGTCTTCAAACAGAGATGGATTTGCTTTCTCCCGGTCAATAAGTTTCACGGTCTCGCTGGGGATAGAAGGCGACGTAACATGGAGGATTTGACGCCCGACAAAAACTGTCGATGGATAAAGACCTGTGTAACCATAAACACAGAAATCTACGGTTCGATTGCTCAGGTCATTGGAGAAATTAATTGTTGTAGGTGTTGTTGAAGAGATTGATATTAGTTATCATCACCTATAAAAGAAACAGTTCACTCACTCGTGAAGGGGAAATAGAGACTCGGCAGAATGGAAGAACTTTTTCTCTCCACTCTGTATTCTTCTTTGCAATATTTTTTAATATACATGAAGGAGGCACTGTTTCCCAACCAGTTTTCCTATGGTTAGTTTTCATACTTTGTAACTATTTACAACCATGTAACTGAGAACCAGGGATGGTCAGTAAGTATTTTCAGATAATCAGTCATGATCAATGGATGTTATGTAAAACTTTTCTTCTGCAGAATTGGTTAAGAATCAAAGATAATCTTCTTGGCTCATTTTTGTGTTTGGGTTATTATATAGATTGATTGAAATATTCACATGTTTCTGATTTTATAAACAATTTATTTGAAGTTGAATAATTAGTGTTCTCTATTATTTATCTTTGAAAAGATTGTTGTTTTTATTCAAAATGACTGTTTATTTAACTTTGTTTAGATACTCTAGGGGTGAAAAAATGAAGATGGGTGTCTGTTTTGGGGGGTCTTGTGAGAAAATAATTCTGGTTTTTTCATGTTTTTCGACTTCGGGCAAACAAAAGTGATATTTTTGTTTAAAATTTCACTTTGCAGTAAAAAGAAAACTTTTATAGAATTATGTTAGCTTTTTATTCATAATTTTTAAATTTTTTTTTATTAAGATTTGATATGTTGATTTCGCAAATGTTTGACAATGTGTTTTTATAAAATGAAAAGACTACAAAATAGTTATGATTTGTTGCGCCACTAAAATCGTTGTTAGACTTGTTTTTTGCAAAAACAGAAAATACTACGAAAATCTATTCACAATGTACTAGTGCTTGACTATAAGTTTGTAACCAATGGATCTATATACTAATTATTATATTTTTTAAAAGTCGATCAATGGAAAAACTCAGTCGATTTTCAACATCTTTTTTGTTGCTCCACTTTTCTCTCAATCCGCTATAAAAGTAAAAAATCTACGAACACCCTTTTGAAGTAGACACGCTAATTAAAAGTCCCACATTTTTTTCACTTTTTTTTGTGTTGTATTTTTAAAGTTATGGATTTTTCTTTTCACCGTTTTTTTAAAGAGTTGAATCTTAACTTGACACATGTTACGAAAATAAAACTTAAAAAATATCAGTTCTTATCTATATATAACAAAATTTATACCCACATAAAGTAGATTCAATGATGAACCTACTGGTATCAAGTCCGACATTCGTTTTGTTGTGTAAGAGGTGGTTTTTCCCTTCCGAAAATGGAGAAACCTGAAAATTCTGCAGAAATGTGAATATTTCATGTTTCAGAGGTTATTCGGCCGAATAACCTTTTTTCTTAAGGGTGCCGTCAATTATAGTGAAGGTTATTCAGCAGAATAATGAAACGAAAAAAAACTCGTCGGCAGGGAAAAAAAAAATTATGTTTTCCAAACTCATATAAATAAACCTAAAATTGATTCTTTATTTTTTCATGTTTTAACTTCGCATATTTTTTGTCAAACTAATTTTGAAACAAGGAGACATTTTTTGCAAAAGGAGATTTTTACAAGGTATGTTTTTTTTTTTTCTTTTCCAAAAGGCATATTGAAGGAGTTTTTTTTCTAAGACATATTTGCAAGGAGTTTTTTTAAAATATTTCTTTTCTTATTGCCTATTTGCAAAGAAGACATTTTTTGCAAAAGGAAGTTTTTACAAAGTATGTTTCTTTTTTTTTTTTCTTTTTTTTTTCCAAAAGGCACATTGAAGATGTTTTTTTTCTAAGGCATATTTGTAAGGAGTTTTTTTTAAATATTTATTTTCTTATTGCATATTTGCAAAGAAGACATTTTTTGCAAAATGAGGTTTTTACAAAGTATGTTTCTTTTTTTTTTTTTTCCAAAAGGCACATTGAAGGTGTTTTTTTTCTAAGGCATATTTGCAAGGAGTTTTTTCAAAATATTTCTTTTCTTAGACATGTTTGCATGGAGGTTCTTTGCAAGGATTGTATTTAAAAAATATGTATTCCAAAGTATTTTTGCAAAAAAAATGTATTTTTCCTTTTTATTTATTTGAAATGAATTTTTTCAAAGAGTTGTTTTGGTAAGATAATTTACAAATGGTTTTTTTCCAAAGTAGTTTTGTACTTCTTATTTATTTGAAAGAGGTTTTTTCAAATAGTTGTTTTGCTAAGGTATTTTGCAAAGGGTTTTTTTGCAAAGTAGTTTTGCACTTCTTATTTATTTGAAAGGGGTTTTTTCAAATAGTTGTGTTGCTAAAGTATTTTGCAAAGGGTTTTTTTCTAAGGTAGTTTTGCATTTCTTATTTCTTTGAAATGAGTTTTTTCAAAGAGTTATTTACTCAAAGTATTTTTGCAAATAAGTTATTTCTTTACAATGGTTTTTTCCAAGATATGTTTACAAATAAGTTTTTTTTCAAAGTACTTTTTTCCAGTGGTTTTTTTCGTATATATTTTTTCAAAGAAGTTTTTTTTCCAATGATTTTTACAACAAAGATTTATTTACAAGGTGTTCTTATTATTTTCCAATGGGTAGGTAATTTATTGTCAAGGAGTTTCGTATTTCTTTCTAAGAAGGTTTTTTTCAAAGAAGATTTTTGTTCAAAGAGTTTTGTCAAAGGAAAGTTAATTCCAAAGAGATCTTCTTCAAAAAACTCTTTTTTAATACCCCAAAAGTGCTCACTAGCTCATTTTCCTATTTCACATGACCCATTTGTCCACTTTTTCACCATTTGAGCCTCTAAAGCCAACAAAAGGTCACCAAAAGGCCTTAATACACCCCTTTTTCCACTCAAAATGAGTATTTTTCCTAAAAAAACATAAAAAACCCTCAAAAAGGATCCAAAATTTCCAAAATATTAAAAAGTGAAGAAAAATAATAAAAATATTCAAGAAAGGAAAAATGAGGGAAAAGTACCTAAACCATGTTGGTCAATACCATTGGTTTCCACAAAACCACAATGGCATTCCCCACCACCAAAACCTATAAAAAGGTGGTAGGGGCTCCTCATTTCACATCCATTCATCTTCCTATCCTCATGCTGCCAAAATCTCCCTTGAGTTTTTTGCCATTGTAGCTACCTTGGAGAAAGGACCCTTTGGAGTTTGGAGCGGCTCACCATTGGAGCTTCTCAACTATCTTCATCACTTGGAGGTATTATTATTGCAAGCACTTGCTTGCCCCCATTTTCAATACAAAGTTATTTTCTATATTTCTTGTTCTTGTTTTTTAATTCAAAAGTTTATTATGATATGCACATGCTAGCTTAGTTTTAAATTTAGATTTAGTTTATTGTTTTTGCTTAATATTGAAACTGCTGTTACTAGTTAGTAGGTGCCCATAACACTAAGCTTGGTTGCAAAATCAAGCCAACAGTTTTTTACGACTTCGCTGCTTTCGAATTTATAGATCTCACTTTTGCTTTAGATCTTAGTTTTTTATTGTATTAGTTGGTTTAATTCATAGATCTGCCACCCTAGACAGCAGATCCATTGCTGTTCTAGATTTTGGTCCATTTCATTGCCATTAACAACCCAAAATTTTCAATTTTCAGGTTCGTTTTTTGGCATCCGCGTATGGCTTTCATCTCGCGGCTTTTTTCCCAACAGTCGCGCGGCTCATCACGATTGCGTGACTCTTTTCCGCGCGGTTCCCCGCAGCTTCGCGACCTATTTGTGCATTGCACATCACGGCTTCACGGAAATTTTTCGCGCTGCACATCGCGACTGTGTGCCGAAATCCCGCGCGGTCCATCGCGGCTTCGCGGCCGAAACCCGCGCTGCCCATCGCGACTGTGCGACAGAAACCCGCGCGGTCCATCGCGGCTATTCTGTTAAAACCCGCGATGCCAATTTTTTCCATTCGGCCAATCCGTTAAAAAATTAATTTTTTACTGTATTTTCTGCCCACTTAGCTATTTTACAGTATCAAAAATTCCTGTATTTTTTACAGCCATAGAAAAATTTTACTATTTAGAATGCACATTGAAAAAGTCTTTTTAAAAATTTTTAGAACTTGAAAGAAGGATTTATTTGGCATTTTATCTAGATTAAAATTTTTTTTACTATTTACTTCCTTCATATTTTTCCCATAGCAATTTTTGAAAAAGAAATCCATTTATTTCTCAAAAAAATCATATTACTTGCTTTCCTATTTCAAAAGATCTTTTGTTTTTTGAATAGTTTTTGCAAAGCATTTAACTTCCATTTATTGAAAAAAGACATAATATTTGCTTTTTTATTTCAAAAGATCCTTTGTTTTTTGAATATTTTCTGCAAAGCATTTGCTTTTTTCAATTTCAGTTTAAAATACCACACGTGCACCCACTCAAACACATAATTTAAACTGAGCCTTAAAATTTACCCTAACTTCAAACCAACTTTTAACCCCACTTGGGGAAGACTTAAAAGAATTTTGTAGCTAGGTAGAACTGGGGGGATAGGTGTTCCAATAACACCCCTCAGTTATTACATTTGAGATATAGAAGTTGTCCATTAGGGAACCAAAATCTCCTAGTATTTTTTGACACGGTCATAACCAGTTTATCGGAAGGCCTCTCCCCTAGGAGGGTTGAAGTCACAAGGATGGTTCCGGAAGCCTGAGTGGAATACCGAAATCCATTCAGTAACCGAAGGGCTACCATTCACAGTTCTTGGGATATCCCTGTATAGGGGTATTGCGGTAAAAGGACCAAACAGCAGATTTACCTTTTTTGGACATGTCATGAACGGAGTATCCTAGTTGCCATTCTTTAGGATTGATTACCCGGTGTCCCTCCCAGTAGGGGGATATCTAGCTGTTGATTCAACACTCATATTATCTGACTTGGATTTCATCACCTTCCAGAGAATATCGTTTGCTGATTCACAATACTTTTAGTTAGGTGTTTGCATGATACAATCCACCTTTGGTTTAGTTACATCTCTTTTCTCTAGAAGCTGTTTGCATGTTGGTACTCTGACCATTTTTTTCATCTCTCCACTTATTATAGCACAACTGCTATAATAAGTGCCTTTTTGAGGTTGATTTTTTGGCCTGAGAGCCTTCATTTTCACTCCCCTTCTTGCACCCTTGGTTGCATTAGGGTTCGAGTTTTTTATACATTACCACCTTATACTATACAGATTTTTACACAAAAACTTATTTCTCACCATTGAGAATTTTAGACGCTCTCGTCGTCTTCAAGGCGAATTCCCAAAGTTCAGTCTACTTGGCTTTCCATGTCACCGACGCAGAGCCTTATCCCTTGACTCGACACATCGTCGATCAACCATACAGTCATCCGATTCTGACATGCCTCACTTCACATCTGATTCTGAGGTAGAATCCGAAAACCCCACTGCGTTATTCCCAACCAACCTTATGGATGGAACACCATTTGACCCACTTTTTACTAGCACCATAGGAGATATGTCCACAGAACCTTCTACTGCGGTGCCATCCATGGCAACAACCACCCCCCTTGGTATGCCTAATATGAGGAACACTCCACCTTTAGGAATTCCCAACACAGGGTCACCTCCTGTTATAGGAATTCCCAACACAGGGCCACCACCTGTTATGGGTATGCCCAGCATAGGGGTCACACCCCCTCTGATTACCACAACCCAGATTCTAGGAATCACCACTACTATTCCTAACCCCGGTGTAACCCATGTTGCACTCGAAAACGCTGGCCCATACCAGACCATAGCTATTGGAGGACACATACCTTCAATACCTAGCATACCTTTAGGCGCTACTGGACCCCTACATCATACCACCATGACTAGTCATGTCCCAGTCACTCCGCCACATCCATCTGCTATCTTACCTTACATGGAGAGTCTGAACTTGCCAGACTTAACCAGGTTAACCAATGATCCTATCAGACACGACCCTGCGTGGCCTCAGATGCCCACCAAACACCCCTCCGACATCCCAAAGTTTGAGGGCAAGGCTTGTGAGGACCCCCAGAACCATATTATGTCCTTCCATCTATGGTGTTCCTCCAACTCTATAGTGGACGACTCTATCCACCTCCGTCTGTTACGGCACACCTTCACTGGCTCTGCAGCTAAGTGGTATATCGAGCATCCCCATGGGACTCATGCCACCTTTACCTCCCTTGCCTCGACCTTCCTGCAATTCTTCCAGTTACCTATCCGCTATGATGCGGCAGTCGAGATCCTACTGTCTTGCAGACAAAACACGGCCACCCACATCACTGACCACATTCATGAGTGGCGTCGACGCTGAAGCCTCTGCAAAATCAAGTTAGATGACCGTATCTTCTTAGATTGGTTTCTAAAATCCCTCCTCCCTCTCATTACGAAGGGTGTGGCATCCGAACAACCCCAATCTGAAGAAGAGGCCATCCTCAAAGCCCAGCAGTTTGACCTCATTTATGCCCAGTCAGGTTATCTGTATACCATTATACCGGACGCCCCTCGAGCTGATTCATCCCAACACGATGCGTTGGGGGCATCCCATGCTGCAGATGGCATCATTGGTCGTATTACCCCGCATTCCTAACCCTTTTCCATTGCACATCCTAGCCATGGTCCCGACCTTTCGCAGGCTACATCTCAATCTGGAGCAACCAATTCATCTGCTCCCATGGCACAGAACCACCATACCCATGGAAATTCATGTCCACCTCAGTGCTTTGGTCATGCACCACCCGCATACTCCCCCCCAGCCGCACCTCAACCAGTGTACTACCCACAGCTAGCTGTGACCACTTGCCCAACACCTCCAATAGCTCAGGGTTACTAACAACCCCAGCAGGTAACTGGTCCACCTCCATCCCCACCAGCTTATTATCCACCACAACCTGATCCCACACCTGCGGCGAACCAAAATCCTCCCACTGCTCAAGGGAAAGTGTACACACAACACAACCAGCCCCAGCACCAAGCCAACCAGCGTAACCAGGGTGGGCAACAAAACCGTGGAAGAGGACGTAACCGCGGTAATAACCAACAACAACATCAAGGTCCTCCACCTCCCAATCCTCCGCAAAATAACAATGTTGCTCCTCCCAACCAGAATCCTAATCGTAATCCCGGACAGCCCAAAAACAATAACCTCAGAACAAACCATCCTTGTTCTATTTGCGGGGTTTATGGTCATTACACACATGCTTTCCCACATTTGGAGCAAGCTCGGCAACTCTGGACTGACGATGCCCATCGTCAAGGGCAAGCGGCTCCTCAGCCGCCACCTAACCCTCCACCACCTCAACATCAACCTTTGGTGCTGCAAAACCCCTTTCCAACCCAAGGCATAGTGAACACTCAGCTGTTAGCTCCCCCTCAGGGCAACGCGCCACCACAACAGATCACTTATCCCGCTCCTGATCAACCCATCTTCGATTCAGGTACTCACCACTTGTTGATGATGTCAACTACCGATGCCAACCTCCAAACCCATTGGAACCAATATGGCTCCACCTCTGAAACCCCTCCTGCCGACAAAAACACTACCGTTAATCCCATGGATCAAACGTTACGTATACCTCCAGCTCCACTCGATGGCGCTCCCAAAGCACCTCGCTTCCCACTTCGTCGCATCAATAATAACCCCAATGCTCGTGCTGCGTCAAATTACAACATTGTAGATGACTTAGCCCAATCTCCTGCAGCCATGTATGCTTTAGAAGTCCTAAAAAACTGTCCTTCGCAGCGCAAGACTTTGCTCTCTTCCATTGGTGCTATTGACCTCAATGATTCACAACTAATCACATTCGATTCAGACTAGTCCGAACCACGACTGCCTTCCAGTTTAGCATTCCAAGTTTCCGTTTCCATTCGAAATCTTGTCATCCATCGGTGCATTATCGATGAAGGGGCTTCTACATGCGTCATGTCCACATTCGTTTGGAAAAAGTTGGGATCTCCTACTCTCTAGCAGTCCACCATTGCGTTGCGAGCCTACGACGGCCGTTCAGCTCAACCCCAGGGTGTCTTACCTAATGTTCCTGTCCAGTTGGCTGGTAAAACCGAACTCATTGACATTGAGGTCATCAACGCCCAGCTCGATTATAACCTGTTACTTGGTCATAGCTACATGTATGCCATGCGGGCTGTTGCCTCATCCATTTTTCGTACCATGCAGTTCCCCCATGAGGGACGCGTGGTCAAGGTCAACCAACTCACCTATTACGATCCCAAGGCCCCGCTGCACCTAAAAATGTTCTCCCCATGGTTGAACAACCTGTTTGTGGTGCAACTACCTCATTCATTTCCTCAGTGGGACTCAGACTTTACTCCAACGCGCTGATGACTTCTACATTCCAGTCCATTCCACCACCATCACCGGAGACCCACGTCGCTAACCTCTGTACTCTTTCCCACAATACACAAACACCCAACAATCAACAGCCCTTGTTACCTAAACCACCATTGGTTCCTAGTCACATTGGTGTTACACCCATCCACACAATCCCATTTCTATTCCCTCCTTCGAGCATAGTAAGCGCTTCGGTTATGGCTACCCTTAGTCTCCCTGGGCTAACCTTGGGATTACCCATGTGGTATATTTCACCTCCCGTTCCCCCGCCGACACCAAATGTCATCCTGCAACCGGTGCAACCCATTAACACTTCTACCCAACCACCTCCTAGTATCACGACTCCTTCGTCATCTACAAATCCCCCCCCTCTCATCAGACCCACTGGGGGCAGAGGCCCACAACCATACACTGCCGTACCTCCTCCCAAAGCAGTTAAACCTCCCCCGTGTTTTGTGCTCCTCCTAAATGCTCGTTGTGTGATGAGTTAGGCCATCCAACTCATCAGTGTCCACAATTACCTGCATTACAGGAACACATGCAAATGCTTGATGATGACCCCAACATCCCGATTGTCAAACTCGACTCAAACCCCAAGCCTCGTGATAAATCACTACGCACTAACCACCCTTGTGCCATATGCGGTGTTTACGGCCATTACTCACATCACTATCCTGATATCCCAGATTATAGAGCAGCGTTGTATGAGTTGAACAACGTCGACTTAGAAATATCTCCTCCCCTCATCGAGGATATCTACCCTCCCGTATCATCCTCATCCGGAGAGATTAACACCATCTACATGATCTCTTCGACTACCACTACCTCATCACTTGATTTGACCACTCAAAGCTCCCGCAATGATGAAGAGATTCTAGAGTCTCCTATTTCCCTTAATTATCCCTGGGAAGACATGCACCATCGTCCATACTTCCTCCCAGAAGAGACTTCATCCACCACCGCTACCCAATCCGCGGTTGAGTCCAAATATTTCCTTCCTACTAAAGTCGACTGGTTCAAGGATCCTATTCCTACTTCTGATGCCTCTGCGGAAAATATGGCCAATATTTCTCCCAACATCCACATTGACATCTCTGACCCACCTGGTGCCCTTCATACCATTACACTAGGAGCCTCCCACAGTGAGCACGAGATTGGAGAATACAAAAAACTGTTCCAAGAATTCACTGATGTCTTTACTTGGTCAGATACCGAAATGCCTGGCCTTGAACCCGCCATTTATACGATCTCCACTGGATACCCCTCTATCCGGTCGGCCCCTTCCATTGATCCCGTTCAGACACATGTTCCACTCTGCTACGTCGGTTTCGCTGATGGTGCAAGCCATTGGTCCCCCAATCTGGCCTCCGCAGCTTGGGTAATATATTCCCCTTCACATGAGTTGATCCACATCGATGGAGTGTGTTTAGGAGCCGCAACCAACAGCCAAGTTGAATATGATGCCGTGACTGGTCTCCTGGCCACAACTCTCCAAATGAGCATACGTCACCTTAACGTTTTCTTGGACTCACAACTCCTTGTTTCCCAACTCAACAATGATTACCAGGTACGTGATCCCTGTCTTTTCATAAAATTCCCGCGCACTAAACAAATGGTTAGACAATTTGAATCCATTTCATTTACACATGTCCCAAGGAACCTCAATAGTGTAGCAGACCATATGGCCAACAACATTCTAGACTGGCACACTAATCGCATTATACCCAAACAAAATGTGCATCCACATGCATAACATGTGCCTCCACGGGCATAAACAAAAAATCAAAATGTGCATCCACGTGCCTCCACGGGCATATACAAAAAAAAAAATCAAAATGTTGCATCCACGTGCATAACATGTGCCTCCACGGGCATACAGAAAATCAAACATGCCTCCACGGGCGAACATAAAGACAACAAGTGCATCCACGTGCATACACGACCATAAATCCAAACATATATATACATATATATATAAACCATGATAGTCAACATGTCATAGGTGCCCTCAGCACCCAATATACAAAAAATACATTAGCCGTACAAAAAAGTGCTTCCCCATATGCTCATCAGCATTTGGGGGTAGATACAATATCATCTAGTCATCAGGATCCATAAGCTCCTCTGGCGCCTCCTCCGCTGGCCCCGCTGGATCATGGCGAGCCCGAACTCTCCGCTCTACTGGCCCCGCTGGATCATCCCGTAGATGGATCCTCCTCTCAGCCGGCCCTACCGGGTCATCCCGAACACCATCCCTGTGCTCGGCCACAAAAATCGCTGTCCTCAACAAAATCGACCGCCACTCACGCGGTGCACCGAAGCAACGCTCCACGATGTCCCGGTCCAAGTCTCTCCAGCCATCCTCAAGGAGTCCAGCTAGAATCATGTCAAATGTCTATCTGACACCCTCTATGGCATCATCTCGAGGGCCAACCCCTTGCCCACGAGCCGCAAATCCTCCACCATGTGGAGGCGGTACTGCTGCAGGAGGTTGAGCAACCACCATTGCCCACCCCCGACGAGCCACGTAGTCGATCGGGGGTACATGACCAACATCTGCACAATGCAAGTAAACCATCATATACATATCTAACTATAATCATAAACAAATCACATGATATAGTATAAAACAAACCACAAAACATACCGTCTAAACCCCAGGCCTGTCCCTGGGCTCGAGGCATTTCTGGGTCGCCTCGATAGTCCATGCCAGCATATGGGTAATCCTCAATCACCAGGGGCATCTGTTCCCACTGCTCATATACCTCCTCCATAAAAAACCCGCGGACACCACCACCACCACGAGGCATCATATGCCCCCACCACACCATGCGCGGCTCGCTCACCAGACCATCACGAATGGGCACCCGTGGTCGCAAGGTCGGCACCCGCTCGAAGAAAAAACAACATAGAAAGGAGGCATAACAGAACTCCCCTCCCTCTCGACTGACCTTGTCTAGATCTCTCCGGACACCGGCCAGAAACAACTGACCCCATGCATAATAGGTCCCCCGAAGCACAGAGTCTACCATCATCGTTTGTCCCCCTAACAAACGATGTGGAGCCACGGCACCCAGCACCTGCAGCACACATGCCCCAACAACCCTCATGTCCCACTCCCGTAGTGATCGCAGACTCAAAGCGCTATTCTGCAAAATGGCCCCATCAACACAAAAGGTCTGCAGCAAATCCTCCATATCAACACCTGGTGGGATCCTCGGCAGAAGATCTCCCACCTCCCCTAAACGAGGAAACCCAGTGAGAAAATATATATCTGTGAGGGTTATCTCCAACCTCTGCCCCCCAATCATAAAAGCACCCTCTGCAGGCACCCACCAACTCACCCACTTGTTCAGGAGCCATCTCACTAAACACATTGGTGGGATCTGAGCGAACTTCAGAACTCCACTCACCGCCAGAGTCTGCCAGACCCCCGGATCAGTCTGAATCCTCTCCATCAGATCATCATCTATCTCCCGCTCTCGCCATGAAGTCAATGGTCTCCTCAACATCCTGCCAAAAAACAAAGAAATTTTTAGCACCTGGGAAAAATTTTCAAAATACAACATTGCGGCTTTTCCATCAAAAGCTGCGATGATCATCGCGGCTTCCACACAAAAACCCACGATGATCATCGCGGGTATTGGCCAGACAGTCGCGATGAACATCGCGACTGTCTCCCACGAACTCGCGATGAACATCGCGGGTTCCAACCTCACAGTCGCGATGAACATCGCGACTGTCAGCCTAAAACCCACGCGGTTCATCGCGGGAAGAGACCCGAAACCCGCGATATTCCATGTTGGAAGGTCAACGTGGAATTTCACGGCCTTCGGGGGCCCGCCGCCAAACAAAAAAGACATAATTGAAAAGGCTAAGGCAAATAGAGTTACCTGAAACTCGCAGAATCGAAAACCAATGGTCAAATCTCCCAGAAATCGAGAAAGAGCTCTGACTGCTCTGCCAAACTCGCGCGTAACAATGACACGGCATATGGGCCCCATGCCCTATTTATAGAAATTCCACCATTTTTCAAACAACCATTCCGGTCTCATACGACGTCCGTTTCTCAAACCGTTTGTACCATTGGAATCAGCACATCGAGAACTTCATGATAGATCTTTCTGTTTCCTGTTTTCATCAGGTCCATTTTTTGGATGCCCTAGTCACCTCGATTTGCGTGCCACATCGGCCGTTGCCCATTTTCAATGAGCCTTATATCGCCGAATTCAGTTTTCCGCGCTCGTGATGATGCTTGAGATCATTTCTCGCTCTCACACCTAGATTTTTTGGGCATTTTTCCATGCCCCCCCTCGTCACCTCAGTTTACGTGCCACATCGATCGACGTCCGTTTTTGATGAACCTTATATCGTCGGATTCAGTTTTTCGTGCTCGTGATGATGCTTGAAATCATTTCTTGCTCTCACGCCCAGATTTTTTGGGCATTTTTCCATGCCCCCCTCGTCGCCTCGGTTTACGTGCCACATCGGTTGGTGTCCATTTTTGATGAGTCTTATATTGCCGGATTAAGTTTTTCACGCTCGTGAGGATGCTTGAGATCATTTCTCTCCCTCATGCTCATATTTTTTGGGCATTTTTTCATGCACCCCTCGTCACCTCGGTTTGTGTGCCACATCGATCAGCATCCGTTTTTGACGACCTTTATATCCCCAGATTCAGTTTTCCGCGCTCGTGATGATGCTTGAGATCGTTTCTCGCTCTCACCTTTAGATTTTTAGGGCATTTTTCCATGCCCCCCTCGTCACCTCAATTTGCGTGCCACATCGGCTGGCATTCGTTTTTGACGACCTTTATATCGCCAGATTCAGTTTTTCGTGCTTGTGACGATGCTTGAGATCATTTCTCGCTCTCACGCCTAGATTTTTAGGGCATTTTTCCATGCCCCCTCGTCGCCTTGGTTTGCGTGCCACATCGACCGTCGTCCGTTGTTTACAATCTTTATGTCACCGGATCCAGTATTCCGCACACATGATGATGCTTGAGACCTTTTCTCGCTCCCATCAATCCCTTTTTTGTTTGGTATAATTTTATCCCTTTTTCAGGCCGAGCAATTCCTTTTACGAAAAAGGCACTTAGGGAGTTTCTGTTAAGCTCTTTTCTGACTCCTAAAACAATGAAAAGATCACCGAGCAATCTTGCTTCCTTTCATGCTTGCTAAATGTATTTGAAAGGGCGTCTACCTGGTATAAGTTTACCCCTTTTCCGGACCTTGTAGACTAATTACGAAAAAGGAATACTCTAGTCACATCGGCTAGAAGAGTTCTCCATGTGCATCATTTTATGTTGTTTCGGGCCTTGGAGACTAACTTACGAAAAAGAACACCAATGGAGTCCAATTACCGTTTTCAGACTCTCTAAAAATGAAAGCGACCACGAGCAATCACCATCCTGGGCTCGTAAAACCAATAGGACAGTAATCATAACCACTGCAGAGTCTTCTTATTGTTTTCAGACTCCTTAAAAATGAAAGCACCAATGAGCACGAACAGTCTTGGGCTCACAAAATCCATAGGACAGTACCATTTCAGAGCACACGTTTATCCCTTCTTGGAGCTCATTAAAACTACGAAGAAGGACCCAATGGTGCTTCTTGGTGCCACAACAGATCACGTCTACTCATAGGGCAGCTTCCCCATTTTGGTCGCCTTTGTTCAGAGTATTCTATAGTATGTCATCCTGAGAATCCCTCGACAGCACCCATCAGCTTGACCCCCCCAGAGTCAAACATACCCTTCAGTCCTTCAAAGCAGTGATACCCACACCTACAAGTCAGTTCCTTACGCTGCGAGGTCAACCATGCCATTATGCTTTGAACAAAGGAAGTTTGAGTCTTCCCATTATGACCCCAGTTACTTCCCATCCCCACAAGTATGTCAGTCCTAACATCAGTACTACCACACTTCAGTTCTACACCTCGCGCTCCTATCAAGGAAACATCATTGCCTTGTTAGTTGCTGGTCTCCCTCTGTCGACGACAACCAAATTTATTCCAGAGGATAGACCTAGAGGTCCTTGTGTCTTGGACTCATCACCATTTATGATGAGTGCCTACGAATCATTTTGAGAGGAGTCCTCAGTGCCTCTCCAAATGGTTGTTTCTCACATGCTTGACGTCAACACCTTGATCACATTGTTGAGACTCGCACAGGGTATTGGTCCGTTCAGTTATTAGTCGAAGACCCCGGATACCTCCCGACTCTTCCACATTTGAGAGTATACTGATAGAAACAACCAGTTCCATTTTTTCTATAGATATCCGGGTTGCGTATGGCGACAGTATTGAGATGTACCCTAGTTTCATACTCCCTCGAGTATGCAGTTACAAATACTTCTCAGAGAGACTCTTTGTCATTGAGTCCCTACAGATGTTGGACACCTTCAGTTTCAGCAGTTCAACAGTTATTCCAGTGTATCAGTTATTGAGATCAGTCATGTTATGATCATAAGTATATCCCAAAATAATGTCCCCTTTGGACCATTATGATGTACCAGTAGATTCTTTATGTATTAGATCCCCCTTCTTGGGACTAATTGTTATGTATATGTCTTGATACGAGCATGGGTATGCCCGCCTCGTCCATTATCAGAGATTATTCCTCATTCATATTGAGGCCATGTAACATTTGTTTAGTTTTTGCAGCTTCCAAGGTCCGTGGATCCAGACTCCAAATGGTCTCTTCTCCTCCCCAAACCCTAGAAAAAAGACAAAAGAACTATGATGTCTATCGGCCATACGATGAGCTCCTGCCCTCACACATCAGGGGGCAATCTGTTAATACCCAAAAAGTGCTCACTAGCTCATTTCCCTATTTCACATGACCCATTTGTCCACTTTTTCACCATTTGAGCCTCTGAAGCCAACAAAAGGTCACCAAAAGGCCTTAATACACCCCTTTTTCCACTCAAAATGAGTATTTTTCCTAAAAAAGCATAAAAAACCCTAAAAAAGGGTCCAAAATTCATAAAGTATTAAAAAGGGAATAAAAATAATAAAAATATTCAAAAAAGGAAAAAGGAGAGAAAAGTACCTAAACCATGTTGGTCAATACCATTGGTTTCCACAAAACCACAATGGTATTCCCCACCACCAAAACCTATAAAAAGGTGGTAGGGGCTCCTCATTTCACATCCATCCATCTTCCTATCCTCATGCTGCCAAAATCTCCCTTGAGTTTTTGGCCATTGTAGCTACCTTGGAGAAAGGACCCTTTGGAGTTTGGAACTGCTCACCATTGGAGTTTCTCAACTATCTTCATCACTTGGAGGTATTATTATTGCAAGCACTTGCTTGCCCCCATTTTCAATACAAAGTTATTTTCTATATTTCTTGTTCTTGTTTTTTAATTCAAAAGTTTATTATGATATGCACATGCTAGCTTAGTTTTAGATTTAGATTTAGTTTATTGTTTTTGCTTAATATTGAAACTGCTGCTACTAGTTAGCAGGTGCCCATAGCACTAAGCTTGGTTGCAAAACCAAGCCAACACTCTTACAAAATTTTTATAAGGTGAAGTAAATTTCAGTTCATGTTTTTATAAATTCCGTAAATGTTTTTAAATCTTAATTTATTTATTTTTACTATAATGTAATGATTTTTTAATTTATCATCTACAGATTAAACAATCATGGGAAATAAGAGACAACGCAAAAAAAAAGGTGATCGTAAACATGATGATGATGGTAATAGAGAGAAACAAAAACTCAGATATATTGCCAAAAAACAAATGGTTGCCGAAACGGAAGAGAGAACTATTGAAGATATAAATACAGATTTACATGATAATGTTGAAGAGATGAAAATTGAAAATAGAGTACAAGAAGAACAAATTGAAGTTGAAAAGAACATTGTAAAAGATGTAAATAGTGATTTACATGCTAATGTCGATGAAGTCAATATTGAAGATCAAGTTCAAGATCCAGAAATTGGACCTGGTATGTATATATCATATATTTTCCAAATTCATTTTTTTATAATGAATTTTATTTTTGGATATATATTAAATTAAATTTAACTTGATGTATAGGTACTTTTACCATTGATGATGAAATGTTAGAAGACATTGATTGTGACAAATATGGAGAAAAACTACCAATACATGTTGCACGATATCGTGCTACAAAATTTTATAATGAAGTTCTCAAGGATTACTCAATAGCAGGACAAACACAAATTTTGAGATGTTTATTACTGTCCAAGAAGTTAGAAGGTGCTACATCATTATTGGGTATTGACAAAGTGACAAAAGAGTCGAAATTGAAACAAAATGTGATGGAAAATATAGATGATGCAATAAAAAAATTTGGAAAATCTATGAAGAAAGATATCAGTGCTGCACGTAAAGCAATCCATACAGCAATTCTTTCAGCTAGTACTAAACAAAAGCGTTTGACAACAGAACTAGCAAAAGCAATTGGAACATCAAGAAAGACATTATACAAACATAGCAAATTCAGAATGCAAATAGATGAAAATAATGAACTTGCTTGCTGGGAAATTATTTGTATACAACCTTACAAAGATAGATTGGGAGCAGGTGTTAAAGATATTGTACGAGAATATTGGTTGGAACATGCTCGAGTTTCACCAAATTCAAGAGATGTGATACGCAAAAGAATATCACGAAATATATATGAAAGCCAACCAAAACATATAATGGACATGACACAAGTACAATTGTTCAATAAATTCAAGGAAGATCATCGTGGAATTAATATATCAATCACTACATTTGTGCAACAAAAACCATGGTATGTTAGACCTATTACTATACGTGATACATGTTGTTGCCGTTATCATGTGCAATTTCAGTTATATTATGACACGTTTCTTGAATTTGGTAAAATGTTTTGGACAAATTCACCACCTCCGCCCACAATACGTGAATTCATATCTCAAATTTTATGTGAGAGAAATCACGATGAAGTATTTTATTCAAAGAAATGTGTTAGTGGAAAACATTATCATCATTGTGGAAATCTGGTGCTATTCCACAATAAATATCCTATCGATAATGATCAATCGTTGTCAAATGTAAATGTTGATTGGAGGAGATACGAATACATGAGTTATAGTACAAGTTCTAGTGATTCACATTCCAAAATAATTGATTTGCTAGAAGACAAGATATGCGTAACAGATTTTCTCAAAAAATTTGAAAGAGAAATTTATAAATACACCCAGCATTCACATAGAGCACGATAGCAAGATCTTCAATTCAAATAGTCTCGTAAAATTTTTCCACCCGGAACAATTTTGTCCGTGGTTGATTTTGCTGAAAACTATACATTTGCTGCACAAAAAGAGAAACAGAGTGAATACTATCACTCTGAACAAGTTTCGATATTTGTCCATGTTGTATATAGACATTCTCAACAGGATATTGATGGCATTGAAAGCACATGTGACAATCGGGATGTGATTAAAGAATATCACTTCTATATCAGCGATGATCGTACACACGATACACATTTTGTTCAACATTGTATAGAAAATATTTTCTATGACTCACTGAAAAACGCGAAGTTAAATTCAATGAGCATTGGATATGGTCTGATGGATGTGCGGGTCAATTTAAATTTTCACGATCATTTTTTTGGTTATGTCGACTTCATAAAGCGCTGAACATTAAACATCGCTGGAATTTCTTTGAAACTGGGCATGGAAAAGGTGAACATGATGGTGTAGGAGCATGCGTAAAAAGAGCACTTCGAAGATGGCAAATGAACTATTCTTCTGCACGGTTTCATTCAGCTGCAGAGGTTGTCCAATGGTGTCAATTAAATCTAAGCCATGATTATCATCAACAATCAAAAGATGTGCACAGGTATGTACACTATTTTTTTAATTTATATTATTTCTTGAAATTTAAAAAAATGTATGTACTTAAACATGTACACTAACATTAAAAGTTGTTCTTTGAAAGTGATTCATCATTTATTTTGTAGGTTTTTTTTGGCATGTTGGGATCCAAGATATAAATAGATCAATATCATACGATGCTAGCACCATACATGGGACTAGAGATTTTCACTCTATTCAAACAAAAGCCTTCCAAAACATTTATGCATTTGACAGTAGAAAGCAATCATGTTTTTGTCATATTTGCATTGAAAATATTGAATCTACAGAAGTTTGTGAAAACATAACGAACAACTACGTGAAACATTGGAAACACACAGAAATTAATCCTAAAGGAAAAATGCCACTAGCAAGCATTGAAGAATTAGAATCAGAAGATATAGCAATATCATCTGATGGCGATAGAATTTCAGATCTCGTAAGAGAAGGTAATGATCAAATACCATTGTTTTGTCAATTGTTCATTCTTGTCATTCACCTTATACACATGTATATTAGTCAATTTAATTGAATTAAAAATCCTAACATCAATTGTAATTTGCACAGGAGATGTTTTTGCTGTGATTGCACCTGTCGACAATAGCAAAAATGTGAAGTATTATTTGATGCGATGCACTGAAGAAAAAATGAAGTTATTGGAAGATTACAATGACAACGGATATACATACGAACGAGGATCCATCATTTTAAAGGGCTATTTTTTTCAACAAACCCATATGACTCAAAATTATGTCTACTTTCAGGATTATGAACTTGATGTCATATGTTGTCAATATAGCCATTTAGTATGTGCATCTAGAATAAAATTGGTTCAAGTTCCATAGAAAAAACAATTAAAAAATAAGAAATGGAAACTGTCCAAATATGACCATGAATGGATAATTGAAGACATCATTCCATTGCGATGTTTTTAAAACTATATATTTAAAATTAATTGATCGATGGTTTTGTCGATGTCATTGTCAAATGTGTATAATATTTTCTTTTATTTTTATGTTTATGATCTTGAAAAGAACTATAATATATAAAAGTTTAAATAATCGTATTCTAGTATGCTGAAATTTGAATTCAAAAATTATTTGATATTGAAAACTTCAATGTGTAAAATTTTTGACTTAATTCTGTTTGAAATGCTTTATTCGGGTCCCCATATGTCTATTAGACCACTTAAGGGATGAGATAACGGATCTGTGGTTATCGCCACTCTCCGCCCCGAATCTTTAATTTAAAATATCGCTTGTAGAAAATTATTTGGTAACGAAAACTTGAATGTATAAAATTTGTCTTAATTCTGTCTGAAATACTTTATTCACGTGGACCCATATTTCTATTAGACCAATTAAATGATGAGATCTAACGGATCTGTAATTGTCGCCACTCTCCGCCCCAAATCTTTAATTTAAAATATCGCTTGTGCAAGTTCACATAACTGAAATCATGGCAAATGGAGACAACGATTATTTGATTTTTAATCACAAGAAAAAATTTCAGGATTGTGAAGCTTATGCTAAATTAGAGAAATGATTGTTTACAACAAATCGATGAAAATTCATCAAATTGTTGTTTAAAATCATTGCTCTAATTTAGCACAAACTTCACAATCCTATAATCTTTGCTTACGATTAGAAAACAAAAAACCGTTATCCCCATTTGCCATGATTTCAGCCGCATCAAATGTACCTAAACATTGAAAGTAAAAATTATTAATTAAAAATCCATATATCAAAATTTGAACAAATAATATTATTTATTTTTCAAACTTCCTAAAATTTGAACTTAACATGTGTTCACTTTTAAACTTCCTAGTTCATCCATATTTCTATCAAAACTTCTAACATTCATAAACTTCTTAACATTTAAAGATAACATTTGAATGTGTTCTTAACATTCATTTTAAACTTCCTAATTCATCCATATTTTTATCAAAACGTATACAACATTCATAATCTTCCTAACATTCTTAAGTTTCATAATATTCATAAACTTCCTATTTCATCCATATTTCTATCAAAACTTCTATCATTCCTAAAACTTCATAACATTCAAAGTTAACATTCATGTTCTTAAATTTCATTTTTAAACTTCCTAATTCATCCATATTTTCATCAAAACTTCAAACATTCCTAAACTTCCTAACATTCCTAAAATTTAAACTCAACATATGTTCATTTTTAAACTTCCTCATTCATCCATGTATCTCTTTCAAAGCTATAACATTCAAAAATTTGACATTCATGTTCTTAGCATTCATTTTAAAGTTCCTAGTTTGTCCATATTTCCATCGAAACTTATATAACATTCATAATCTTCCTAACATTCATAAGTTTCGTAACATTCCTAAACTTCCTATTTCATCCATATTTCTATCAAAACTTCTAACATTCCTAAAACTTCATAACATTCAAAAATAACATTCATGTTCTTAAATTTCATTTTTAAACTTTATAGTTCATCCATATTTTCATCAAAACTTCAAACATTCCTAAACTTTCTAACATCTCTAAAATTTGAACTCAACATGTTTTCACTTTTAAACTTTCCTGGTTCATCCATGTATCAAAACTTCTAACATTCCTAAACATCCTAACGTTCAAAGATAACATTCATGTTCAAAGATAACATTCATGTTCTTAGTATTCATTTTTAAACTTCCTGATTCATCCATATTTCTATCAAAACTTCTAACAAATTATTAAACTTCCTAACATTCAAAGATAACATTCTTGTTCTTAATATATTCAATCTTAACATGCATTCATGTTTCAATCAAAACTTCTTCATTTATGAACTTTAAACCTATGTTCATCCATAACATTTCTTAAACTTCATAATATTCAAGAATGTCATGTTCTTAACATTCATTTTTACATATTCATTCATTCATTTAAACATACAAATACATATTCTAAACCTTTAAATCACACCAAATATGTCAAATAAAATAAACTAGATCATTTAAACCAAGATTCACAAAATATGTAAGTTCAAAGAACATGTATATAATCTTCAAAAAAATACTCATGAACACATGTGCAAGTTCAATGTACCCATATATGTATATATCTAGTCCAAAAATAAATCTTCTCAACATGTCCAAAACAAATGTTTCCAATCTAGATGCATATCAACAACAAAAAAATTGTCCACCATGCTATAAAGATAAAATGTCCACCATGCTATCCTCCACTCGGGCCTCCCCCTGGACTCAACCCACCCTGCAACATGTGTAAGAAAAGATTATGAATATCATTTAAATTATTTAAACTATATTCAGAAAATTAAACTTATATGTCAACAAACAATTCAAATATTAACAATATTACATCAAATTCTCCAAATGCTTGTCCACCACCATCCTCCAAAGGATTTTTTCCTTTGCTTCCAAAATATTTGAGAGACCCAAGCTGCAACATATATAAAATCAATTTATAAATCTCATAAATATAAATCCATAAAAATTAAAATATTAAAACAGGAAACAAAATTAAAGCACTAAACGAAATCACCTCTCTACCAATATCTGCTCCATTAAGCAAAGAACCTATATCTCCCCCCTAAAATTTAAGTTGTATTAATAAATAAAATATAATGCAAACCAAAAAAATTACTATGCCAATTAACTTAAAACTAAAACAAAAAGATTAAAAAACATTAGCTCACAACAGATGGTAAATCATTTATAAAGTTTGTATCTAAAGAAACCTGCATGGATAAGTCAAATTAACAATAAGATGCATAGTTAAATTAACATTCAAAAAATAATAATATATATATATATCAAATTCAAACATAATTACAAATATGTTAATAATAAATATGTACCTCTCTCTCTAGATTTTCACTAGTTGAAATGTGGAAAGAATGTTCGTTCATCATTCTTGAAAACTGCAACCAATTTAAACATTTACATAATGTACCTATTACTTTACATCAAAAAATATAATTTATCATTCATATAATGTAACCAAAAAAATCAATTCAAAATAAATAAAATATTTAATTAAGATCAAGTCATATCGTAGTCAACAAACCTCTCCCAAACTCGATGTGTCATTGGATATCACATTTGCCGCTAGGTCACGACAAACCTTCACATATGCCCTGAGATCTTCAATGCTCATTCCATCTATCTCATCATCAGTTTTGTAAACAAACTTTTGACGAGTAACAGAACGAGCCCTTTCTCGAACCAAACCCACATCTACTCCAACTAATGCTGACGATAAACCATCGCCAACAAAATTCCTTGCAATTATCCCAAGTTGAGATGTGGGCTCTATCTCTGATTTTAATGCCACCAACCTAGGTGGATGAGATATCTGGGGTGGAGGTTGAAGAGTTGCAGGATCTCTAAATGCACCTTCTCGATCATATATTCGACCCTTTCCAACTCCATAAAATTTTGAATGAACATCGGTATAGTCTGGCTTCATATTTAAAAAAAACCTAGCATAAAAAAATCTAGCAAAATATTGAGAAACTTCATCGTTCCACAGAAATCGACCATAGGTTGCAAGAAACCGATCATAAAGTAGATGTGCAAGATGAGGATGCTTGAAATATTGCACTTTCAATATTTCTTTTTTCAGACCTTCTTTGAAATTAAACATTGATTTGGCATGTTCTTTTGTCACTCTCTCCTTCACAACATCCCATTTGTCTGGACCCATCACTTGTTCCCTTCGTCTTCGCATCAAATCTACAAAACCATCTGTAGTTGGTCCGAGATTCTCATATGCCTGAATGAAGTTTTGCAATGATCCCAAAACAATCTCCAAACTTTGTTTACTCTCTAGAGGGAGATCCATAGTAGACAAATCATTTGCCAACTTGTCGTAGTGGGATCTACATCTTTCATGAGTCATTTGATGATCACCACCTTCCCATGGAAGCTCCCGAGGTAGATCAAATGGATATGTTGTAATGGGTGTACAACCCTCGGTTAATTCAACATATTGAGTCCTAGCTCGACCATCACCACCTCGTGTAGAATGGTGAGCCTCTTGAGAACCTTGCTCTGCACCCTCATCTGTCTCCCTTGCTTGCTCTGCTTCCCTCCCTATAGAATTACTAGCATCTTCCAAACCATGCTCTGCTTCAAATGAAAAAAAGGTCTTATTTAAACACAAATACAAATTTTGTACACACAAAAAAACTATTTGCATATAAATGTTAAAAGATCGATATTCAGATACCAATAGAGGGTCGAGATCGACGTTCTCCCACAAAAGATATAGGGGAATTATTTGTATCCCTTTCACCTCGTCGATGCGAACTATACATTAAATTAGAATCCCGAGGGGAGGTTGACAACCTTCGATTATCACTTGTAACACCAACCCCAGAAGTTTGTGAAGACCTCCTACGTTTTCACCTCAAAGAATCCTCTCTTTCCATTTGATATATAATGCCTACACTTACACACAAATATCAACTAATTACATATTCAAATCCTACATGTTAATTCTACGAATTCTAAAACCTAACTACTAAAGAGACTAAGTTATTTAACAAGGACCTAGATTTACCTAATTTATCATCTAATAGTTCTCAAAAAGAGTTTAGCTAATATTGTTAGATGTGTGACGAATTAATGTACCAATTTTCTAAGTATTTTTTATGTTTAAAATGAATGAAACCAATATAGTTAAGTACTAAGTGAAGGGTTGATTTCTTTATGTCAAAGAATGAGTTCATGAACCTGTTTTAACTTCTGACCTCAATCTTAAATTAATAATTTAAATGATATTTTAATACCTTAAACATAAATTACATCTTCAAATATTTTCATTATTGCACAAAATAAAATAAAAATTGACAATTCATGTATTATGTTTAGAGTTGAAATGTTTTCCAAATTTGCCATTTTTGATAATAGTTTTCAATTTCTTAAATTAATAATTTAATCAAGATATTTTAATACTTTAAACATAAATTATATCTACAAATATTCTCATTATTCCATAGAATAATTTTTTTTTACCGTTCATAGTATTATGTTTGGAGTTAAATGATATGTTTCCCAAATTGGCCATGTTTGACAATGGCCTTCAATTTCAATTTGATAATGGTAACGATTCTTGGTATTATGTTCTCCAAGTTTTCCATGTTGCAAACAAAGGAAAACATAATACCAAGAATCCCCGCCTTTACAAAAATAAAACTCAAGACCATTGTGGCATAATATCACCTAATAGTTTCTAAAATGACTACAACTATTATTGTTCAATTGCATAAAACTTACTATAGTACATCTAAATTACAGCCTATTCATGTCTATAGCTCCGTTGTACATAAAGTCCATTTAAAGTTTTGTTCTATCAAAAATAGAGTTTAATTGTCTAAAGTTTTGTTGTATCTATAGCTATCTATCCACACAGTTTGTAATAGAACTAATATATTGATCTCTGCACTCTGTGAACATAGACAGAATTCATGAACTGTCCATGTCCATGTTGACAGAGTTAATGAACTCTGTCCTCGTCCATTTCAACAGAGTTCATGAACTCTGTCCATGTCCATGTTGACAAAGTTTTCAGATAAAACAAGCCTATATATAAATGGGATATGTCCTTTACAAATAAAATTACTGTCCTACTTTTATTTTCATTTCTAAACACTGGCAAATCCAACAATTTAAAAAAAACAACTAACTGAACACTAACCATATTCCTCTTTAAATTTAAATTTAAATCATTTTCAACAGACCATTTGACCAGAGCCCAAGAACTCTGCGGAAGTGGACAGAGTCCTTAGACTCTGCCCGATTGGGCAGAGTCCAAGAACTCTGTCCATTTGGACAGAGTCCATGGACTCTATCCAAATGGGCAGAGTCCATGGACTTTGTCCAAATGGGCAGAGTCCATGGACTCTGTCCAAATGGGCAGAGTCCATGGACTCTGCCCAATTTTGGGCAGATTACCACAGCCGCCACGAAAAGCAAACGAAACGATTGCAGGCGAGAAAAACGTAGGCGAATTAGAAAAATAATTTCTGCATACCTCTTCAAATGCAGCCGAAACTAAAACAGGCGAATTAAAATCTGGCCGAGGAGAGCCCAAAGCCGAATTTGAAACACCCAAAACAAAATGAAAGTAGACAGAAAGGAATACCTGCAAAAACAACAGCAACTTAAATGAGAAAACCTGCAATAACAATAGCAACATAAATAAGAAACTTAAACAGAAAAACATAATTTCAAAACGAAAATTGGAAAACCATTACCTCTGCACACCACCGTGTCGATATGTCACCTGCTACAGAACCTCGGTGACGTTAGAACGACTGAAACAAAAATACGACCGTGCAAGAAAGCCAGAACCTCACATACGTGCGGATGGCGAGAACAGAAGGTGGCAGACAAAAGATTGGCAGAGGCGGGGTATAGAAACTACACTCCAGCTACGACGAACAGCCGTGCACACGGCCGGGGTGGCGGACCAGCGACACACAGCAACGACCAATCGGGTGGCAGACAAGCGACAGAACGGACCGATGACGGAGAGGCAGGGCCACCATCAGCGCCACAAGGGTCCACAAGATGCAAAGAAAGTGACGGGTGAATGGCCGGGACCGAGCTTTTATGCTGAATAATTGTTCAGCCGCATAATTATTCGGCCGAATAATTGTTCGGCCAAATACTTATTCGGCCGAACAATTATTCGGCCGAATAATTGCACACAGCGCCGTGAGTTTCCTCCGTCCGGCTAAAACTTGGCACATACATCGAGGCCACTGTTAGGTCTAACGGTGGCTCGTTAACTGTTATTCGGCCAAATAAATACTAAGTTGTTTGGCCGAATAACCTCCGCTATAGTTCTTTGCCCGCCGATTCTCACCAAAGTGTTACCCACCTTCGCGTTTCCACCCTAAGCCAGTTGTTAAATCATACTCTTTATGCATCATAAATTATTCTTTTAAACTTGCTCCTTATCAGGATAGTTAGGATAAAATAGGGTTAAAAAATCAGAATTAGGTTTTATTTTAGCAGCTACTAAATTTTCCATTTCAGTTTTTTTTTAATTGCATCCTAGATTAGATTAATTTGCATCTTAAGATTTGAATTACATTTTAAGCACTCAGATAGGTGGTTTGAGAGACTCTCTATTTTGAGAGCACAGCTTACAAGCAGCAGGGCCTTTATTCCTGTGAGGGTTAGCTATTTCAAACACATCGGAAGCTGCTGTAAGCGACCTGTGTGGGCTATCTCTCCTTCGTTGGCCTCGGTCATAAAATCGGGCCAACAGGGCGTCTTAGGAGTGTTAAACTTTGAGCACTTTAACCGCTTTGAAGCTCGACTATCCGTTGATGCTGCCTCTTTGCTTCCTTGAGGTGTGAACCCTGTTGGCATAGCTCTATGGGGTGGGCCCCCTCTTTCGATGGCTCAACTGTTGGGCGGTGTGTGACCAGAAATCACCATGGAGAACTTTAGTTGTTTCAAGGCTCTGCGTATGTGGTTTATCCTTTCTTCTTTTCGTCCCCTAAATGATCCTGGGGCTGCCACATGTTTGCGGTGGTTTTCATTCAAGGGTGCTCTGAGCTTGATAATCGTCAATCTCTTTGGCACTTTGAATAAAATACCAGTTGTTGACATGAAATTAATCGGCCATCTTTACTTGAGTTTCCCCTATAACTTACATAGTCGATCTTTCGCCACAAGGTAAAATGAACCTCTTTCTGTCTGTGTCGCTGCCGCTATAGATTCTCTCCCATATGTCTTAATAAACACATCGTATACTGGAGCTTCCTTTGGTCGATCAGGCTATTGATATTAGTACTAACATCCAAAACTGTTACAGACATAACAATTACCCAAAAATAATTGCATATTTCTGCTTGTCATTGGTCTTCTTGGCATTTCTCCTATCCTATTTTCATTTTGAAAAGAAGCAAATTTTTTACTATCTTCCTTTCCAACTGGGTCTTTGAGTACATTAACATAACTCCTTTTGTTTCCATCTTGTATTGTTGAAGACGATTGTTCAGAATTCATTCCTTTGTCATAACCTAATCTGGTTTTTGTACTGGATGATCTTTGGCAACTTAGGATGTCACCTGGAGTTTTTGAGTGCTCATAAACATTGATTGAAAGAATTCTTCATAAATATTCTTTCTAAGTAAGACCATTTCAACTTCAAACTTATTTAATTACTGCTCTCTTTTCTTGAGTTGTTGTTCTAGACTGTTTTCAACCCTTTTAGCTTCTGGAAGCCGATTTTTTAAGTCATCGATAATTCTTTCTGTATCATTGTTTTTCTCTTCAAACTCTGTCATTTTGGTTTTCGATTTTTTGTACATCCTTTTATATTTCCTTAATTATTCAAGAGCACTTATGAGCTATGCTTCAATATATACCACTCCTAATTCTTATTTAGGGTTTTCACTCTCTATTCCCATGAATAGAACTTTTGATTCTTCATCTTCACTAGACTCATCTGGGAAGCTGCCATCCATGGAGTAAAAAGCATTCTTTTTATTTTTCTTCCTAAAAATCCTTTTCTCCTTCTTGATGTCTTCAGGGCACTCATCATTGTCTTGTTGTTTGGGATAAGGGAATTTGGAAGAAAAGTGACCAATTCCCATACAGTTGAAAGATTTTAAGGGAAATTTCCCTTTGTACTTTCCAGAAGCCTTCTTAAGATTTTTAACAAGAAGAGATTCTCCATCATCAAATACTTCTGATTGAATCTTTGTTTTAGATTTCTTAGCTACTTTTGATGCTTTAAAAGTTGCTTCCTTCTTTTGAGAATTATCTTGTCCAATCCTCATTTCATAACCTAGGATTTCATATAGTTCATCCATGATGAGCTTGTCAAGGTTTTATTTATCTTCTAGGGTGGAAATATTAGGATTGTCAATCATTGGAAGTGATCTTAGTACTTTTTCAACTATTTCCATTTCTTCCAATTCTGCTCCTAGCCCTTGAATTGCATTAATAATTTCATCAATTATATCAAACTATTCTGAAATGTTCTCTTCTTCCCTCATTTTTATACTTTCAAATTGAGCTTTAAAAGTATGGATTTTGACCCTTTTTACCTTGGTGTCTCCTTCATAGATGGTCTGCAATTTGTCCCACATCTCCTTCGTTGCTTTGCAATGCATCACCTTGGCAAAGATTGTTATGTCTAATCCAGCCAAAATTGCATTAACAACTTTTCCATTGTATCCAAATTGTTTTATTCCTTTAAGATCCATGTGAGGGATTTTGGATATATATACCTCGATTCTACAAATAACGAAACTTCTAGTATAATAGAAATTATTTTACATCTCATCCTAACACTCCAGAACGCATAATCCTCACCATTGAATAGTGGAACCTTGGAGGACATTTTCCCATGTTGATCCATAGTGATAAAAGATCTCTCTTCAAGCAGTTAGACTTTTATTGAAGAGACCTTCTCTCATACCAATTGTTGGAAAATCAAGTACTAAGATGGAGGGGTGAATCATATTTTAGAAATTTCTTCAATTTTTATCCCTTTGAAGAGAAAATCAACAATAGAAACATAACACATAATTTTATCGTGGAAATCCAATTGGGAAAACCACAAACACGTTCTATTACTGCAAAATTATATTTACAACTATTTGCAAGCACCAACTTGATGGATTCTACAGAACTCAATATTTTCCGATACGACTGAAGGATGCAACGACACCCAATATTTTCAGCTACAACTGAAGGATGCAACAAAACCATGGTTACCATCAATAACTGGAAGGAAGCTATAACTTCGTACAATATTTTGTAGCCTATCCTTACGCCTCACAACCACCCTTTAAATGATTATGCATCATCTATTTTCTCTACACCTTTTGATTTGATATTTGAATGTATGGAGACTCTTTATTTGAAGGATTAAAGCATTGTTTATATACGCTTAATCTTTCTTCTTCACCCAATAGTCACAACTCTTCATCGTGACCGTTCAATTTGCAATTACCTCACTTAAACTAATTCATAATTACCTCTTTGTTTTAACCTGCGAAATTAACAGCACGATTATGAAACACTTCGAATTTGCAACCCCAACTTCAACATGCTGACTCTGATTCCTATATCAAGTGTTGAAAAATCAAAGATATACTCTTAATTTTGCGTCTTCGACTTCTCCCTTCCGACTCCGACTCGCTGATTCCGACGTTGACTTTGTAACTTTGACTTTTCGACTGTGATTTCGAATTCGTGACTCTAACTTGTCGAATACGACTCCAACTAGCCGACTACATCTCTGACTTCGACTCAGCTGAAAATGGTCGATAATAAGTCGACAAGATATCAACTATTGACTTGATTTACAATGACTCAACCATAATAAAAATAGTTGGCACTGATCGACTTTATGTGACTATCGACCACTTTTTAGCTTAGACATATTCATAAAAACAATTGGCACCAATAGAATTTATATGAATATTGACCACTTTTTAGCTTCAACATCTTCGACGACTAACTATGATGTCCACCTCTGACTTTGACTTGACTGAAAATGGCCGATAATAAGTCGACAATAGATAAAATATCGACTTGATTTACAATGACTCGACCATAATAAAATAAGTTGGCATTGATCGAATTTATATGACTATAGACCACTTTCTAATGTACAAACTTAGGATTGTCGCACAAAAACTCTAGACTTCTCAAATTTGACTGAAACAAGGTTTGGGGAAGCTTGGTGGACTGAGGGTGGACTAGATCAAAGTCTTGGGATGGATAGGACGCTCTGATGTGGAATGATACCTATAATATATATTGATACATTTTATGTTTGAATAGAAGTAAGGCTGCAATTTACTCCAATGCTCCTAGTCCCCTCAGCATATGCAGACTAGTATGGTAGGAAAATTGACTAAAATATGGGGATGGGTGTTTTAGTCTGTTAGTGCCAGAATTTGTTCCTAGACTACTAAGGGACAAACTAGCACAATCTTCACAATCTCAAGATAAATATGCAATAGTTTTTTCTATTGGTTTAGAGTTTGTGGTTTGAAGGTTTCAATCTCAAGAAGAACAAGAGAAAACAAACTAAAACAATTTACTGAATCATATACTTCATTGAAAACTGAATTCATAAATATATATCAAATAAATATAAACCATCACATCATAATCACTCATACTGGTTTTCATCTACAATTCATGAGAATTCGCTGGTTTAAAAGACATTAAAACAGAAATGAAATCATGCATTGAATGATCAAACTGATCAGGAATAAAAACTCAATCAAATAGTATAAAATGCCTTATATAATATGTGTATTAAGTCTCAGTTCCCATGACTTACACGATAGTTTTGCTAGCTTCATATCACTGTAAAATAGCTTTTTGAAATCAACAATCCAACCCCCTGTTGCCTCCTCATTTGATTCCTTCTAACCATTTACAAAAAGAGTAGTTTGCTAACTAACTTCTAGGTCAAATTTTGGAATCAGTTACATCCATTACTTACACTCTAACCTAAATATTTAAAGATAATTAACTAAAAATAGCAAATCGGCCTTTTGGAAATTCGGCGAGTTTCTGGAAAATTGGGTCTCACAAACGCCTCCATATCTCTCAATTCTTGACACCTGTTAGAAACCTGAGAGAGGGTTTTTTAAAATGATTCCATGATGGACAAAAATCTCTCTTGGTTTTTGAAAATTCATCTCCAGTTGATCAGAAGACATGTTGAAACGTTGTGACTAAAACAGTAAAATATTAAACATTTTTAACCCTGAAAAATAGGCCACGAAGATGAATTCGAATCTCTCAAATAGTGATAGATGTTGCAAAAATGCAAGAGGTTTTTGTGAATGTTTCCGTTATTGAAAAAAACCTCTTTGGGATTCCTAAAATTTGCTTCCATCTGTTCGTAATCCGTGCTCAACTGTGATGACCAAAACAGGGAAAAACATGGAAGTTTAGTTCTGGCTGCTGCACCATCTTTTGAATTTCTTCATATGATTCTACCATTATGCAATCATGCTATAGGATCATTTGATGAGAATATGATCTATCTTTATCCTCCTCACATTAATCAGACGAAGAGCTTGGAGCTAAATTTATCTTCTCTGTTTTCTTATTGGAACTCGAACCTCTTTCTGCATTACCTTTCATAGCTGATCTTGTCCTATACTTCCCTATTGATTCTTTTAACTACATGAGAAGACTTGCATTTGCTTCTAAATCCATATCCTAAAAACTTTCATTCTTTATATCTTCTGCAGTAGGTTGCAAAACCAAATTCTCGACTGTGCTCTGTTTTGATATGTTTGGAATTTGAACCTGTTCCTCAGTAATATCAATTACCTTTTCCATTTTCTGAACTTCTTGACAATGTACCTGTTCTTTATTCTTTGGAATGTCAGATTTGCCTTGTAAAAGAGGCTTTTCATAAATTCTCCCATTGCCCTTTTTACCCTTCTCTTTAGATTTATTCTTATCTATGCGCTCATCTCTTTCAGCCAAAAACCCAGACCAAAATATGAAGTGTTCCCGGGTCTTCTGTTTTTTCTGCAATTCCGTTTGAATGAGCAGCTTTATAAGCCCATGATGAAATAAGGAATGTCTCATATGCTCAGGATTCATTTTCACTTTATTTGACATTTTTTGAATGCTCTTATACAGGAAATAGGGTAAATTTACTTTATAATGCGATTTGAGATGCATCAAAAACCTTACATGATATTTAAAAACCATTGTAAATCTGCCTTCACATGTGATGTAAGACTGTATAACGCCAAGCACCTCTCTCCATTATGGTTGAAAACTTGTTATATGAACTCCATTACTCCAATTTAAGTTTTCATCACCTAGTAACAAGAACGACTTTGGGTCGAATCTGAAAGGAACTTTTTTGAACCACAATTCCCGGTCCATGGAGAGACCAGTGGCTTTAGAAATTAGGGCTTGCGAGAGATGAAATGTTAGGGTTTTAAATTTAAGAACGTCTTCAGCCAAATTCCTTTCAAAGTAGATTGAAACTTCTTCATTAAACCCATTAATTTTCTCGAAGAAATTTAACCATCCTGTTGCTTTAAAAAACCTCTGCACATTTCAGAAATTTCATAGCACACTGCGTGTCCATCGGTTCTACCCTATTTACTTCACCACTTCTTCCCATCTCTCAACTGTATATTTCTTAATTTTGGCTTTTGAGAAAACGTAGATGACAAGTGTTCGAAAATCAAAACACTAACTTCCTTCAGCAATAGATGTCCATTGGTTTCATATTTTGCGATTCCCAAATTGATTTGTGACACCTCAACGCCAAATTTCTATTAATGATTGAATGTGGTGGAGCTTTGAAAATATAATAATTCTTTGATATGTGTTGAAACACTTCGAATCATCATAACATAAGTTGTTTAGTCATCATAACTAAAGCGAACCATTACCCATCCCGGAAAAGCACGATTTTTTATCATACCATATTCCCATAGCACATTAGGGGTTTGTTTTGCATTTTGCGCTACCAGAATTTTTTAACATAGCTAATTTGACAAATGCACTTAGCAAAAAGGTTAAATCTTGGTTATGAACTTTATAATAAATCTGAATAAGCATAACTGAAAACTTTTAGACTAATACCATGTTGAATAAGCCATTTGAAGATTTTGAATTAAAAAAAATAAAAACAATCAAAATTTAATAAAAAATAGATTGAAAACAAAATAATCAAAATTATGGATAAATGAAGGCAAATAAAGTTCAAATAATTCTGAAAGAAACACATAAAAATGAGAACAATCTTAGCATTAACATCTGGCTCTTACTGTGGGATGAAATCCTCCTTGTGAGGTTTCAAGAACTTGTAGACCTTGTGCCTTATCCATTGGACAATGGAGTCATTTGTATCTAGTTTCCAACCTGTTCCAAAACTAACAAGCCTACTCATAATTTTTAAATTGATGAGCTTATTGTATGATCTTATAACAAGATTCTGCTGAAAAACACTTTTCCTTCCTCAAATTCTGATCCTGGCTATCAAAAACTATGTGACTGCTGCTAAGAAATTATATCTGTGTTGTAATAGAAATCCGCTCATCAAATTGCAAATCCATCTGCCTGGTAGACTGAAGAACAACCATATTTGCTGAAACGATACTGCAGACTGAAAACTGATCAATGCTTACACTATACAAACTGAAACCAATGCTCGAAAAGGAGCTTATTTATTTACAACTTCTACTTCTAACCAACTGAGATTATTTTGATTATGCAAAGGAAAACTTCCAATGAAGCCAAGAAAGTAATTGACTAACAATTTGAACCTTCCTTCCAACTTTATTCAAAGCCTCAAATAGACAAACTACAGTATGTGAATCATAATGTTTGAAATCATACTTACAATCAAAAGATCCGACTTTAAAAATGGCAATAGCTGAAACTTCATGACTGCAAAACATCTTCATGTAAGTGGCAACTGGATCTTGAAATTGATACAAAACTTGCTGCTGCTTAACCACTTACAGTAAAACATGCACCATCAAATGCTCATCTAATCCTTTCAGTTTTCCTTTTGCTATATCGCTGTGACTTGGATTCATTACTATATTGGTGAAATATTGGAGTATTAGGATAAAATCCTAATGGAAAAGATGAAGTTTTCTGCAAAGAATAATTATCAATATGATTGCGAAATAGATTTGAAATAATATATCATTCTTCTTCATAGATAGGCTGATATCCAATAGTTTTATGATTAGAAATATGTTGAAAATTGTCTTGAACAATGGGATGATCATCAAACAATTTGGGAACAACAATTTCATCCTCTGAAACAGAACCAAGGGCATCTTTAATATGATTGTCATCCACACTAATTTTAACATTGTCTTGTAAATCTTCATCAATGGTATGATTCTCAACGTTTTCTTCAATAAAAAGTTGATCTTCACAAGGAGTTTCAACAATAAATTCTACATGATAATGATGTCTTGACTCTTGAAAACTGTCAAATATCTCCTGAACTTCATTTTTATTAAAAATTTCTTCATGAACTTCATCTTGATCATCACTTCTAAAAGTTTTCTTAGATTCAAATTGCTCACAACAGTCCTCTAAAAGGAGATCAGCAGGATAAATCATCTTACAATATGAATGAAAGACAACATGAAAATCTTTTAATGAAGAGATGCTAGAGACAGGAAGAGACTTGTACCATTGTCTGGCCTCTCCTTCCAAGGAGTACATAAACATTTTCAACAATATATCCTCATGATGAATATCGAGTTGGTCCATGTATTGATGAAAATCAATCAAGTGTTGTGCCAGATGGTCATGATCATCTCCTCTAAATCTTGGAAGGAAGTCTCCCCATTCATCCATAGTGGGAACATCATTTGGAAATCCTGGAATATCAACAAAACAAAAAGGAGAAAACCTCTGTGCCAATATAGCAGCAAAAGACTTTGACATTATGAAGGTGTGAAGTTGCTTCTGAATTTTTCAAACATAGAGTCACCAACAAATCCTTCCCCTGCGGGGCCACCTGGTGAAAAACCAATAGTTTGAAAGAATTTTTGATCCTGTTCACCTCAAAACTAGAACAATAAAAATACCCCACGAAAGATGAAACTTCACTTCCATCCACGGCAACGGCGCCAAAAGATGTTAGTGCCATAATTTGTTCTTAGACTACTAAGGGACAAGCCAGCACAATCTTCACAATCTCAAGATAAATATGCAATAGTTTTTTCTATTGTTTTAGAGTTTGTGGTTTGAAGGTTTCAATCTCAAGCAAAATAAGAGAAAACAAACTAAACCAATTTACTGAATCATATACTTCATTGAAAACTGAATTCATAAATATAAATGAAATAAATATAAACCATCACATCATAATCACTCATACTGGTTTTGATCTACAACACATGAGCATTCGCTGGTTTAAAAGACATTAAAACAGAAACGAAACCATGCACTGAACGATCAAACTGATCAGGAATAAAAACTCAATCAAATAGTATAAAATGGCTTATATAATATGTGTATTAAGTCTCAGTTCTCATGACTTACACGATAGTTTTGCTAGCTTCATATCACTATAAAATAGCTTCTTGAAATCAACAATCCAACCCCTGCTACCTCCTCATTTGCTTCCTTTTAACCATTTACAAAAAGAGTAGTTTTCTAACTACATTCTAGGTCAAATTTTGGAATTAGTTACATCCATTAGTTACACTCTAACCTAAATCTTTAAAGACAATTAACGAAAAATAGCAAATCGGCCTTTTGGAAATTAGGCGAATTTATGGAAGATTGGGTCTCACAAATGCCTCCATATCTCTCAATGCTTGACACCTGTTAGAAATATGAGAGAGGTTTTTTTAAATGAGTCTATGATGGACAAAAACATCTCTTGGATTTTGAAAATTCATCTCCAATCGATCAAAAGATGTGTTGAAACTTTGTGACTAAAACAGTAAAATATTAAACATTTTTAACCCTAAAAAATAGGCCATGAAGATGAATTTGTATCTCTCAAATCGTGATAGCTCTTGCAAAAATGGAAGACTTTTTTGTGAATGAGTCCATGATGGACAAAAACCTCTTTGGGATTCCTAAAATTTGCTTCCATCTATTTGTAATCCGCGCTCAACTGTGATGACCAAAACAGGGAAAAACATGGAAGTTTAGTTCTGGATGCTGCACCATCTTTTGAATTTCTTCATATGATTCTACCATTATGCAATCATGCTATAGGCTCATTTGATGAGAATCTGATCTATCTTTATCCTCCTCACCTTCATCAGACGAAGAGCTTGTAACTATATTTATCTTCTATGTTTTCTTATTGGAAATAAAACCTCTTTCCGCATTACCTTTAATAGCTGATCTTGTCCTATACTTCCCTATTAATTCTTTTAACTGCATGAGAAGACTTGCATCTACCTCTAAATCCATAGCCTGAAAAATTTCATTCTTTATATCTTCTGCAACAAGTTGTAAAACCAAATTCTCGACTATGCTCTGTTTTGATATGTTTGGAATTTGAACTTGTTCCTCAGTAATATCAATTACCTTTTCCATTTTCTGAACTTCTTGATAATGTACCCATTCTTTCTTCTTTGGAATGTCATATTTTCCCTGTAACAGAGGATTTTCAGAACTTCTTCCGTTTCCCTTTTTACCCTTCTCTTTAGATTTATTCTTATCTGTGCACTCATCTCTTTCAGCCAAAAACCCAGACCAAAATATGAAGTATTCCCAGGTCTTCTATTTTTTCTGCAATTCTGTTTGAATGAGCAGCTTTATAAGCTCGTGATGAGATAAGGAATGTCTCATATGCTCAGGATTCGTTTTCACTTTATTTGACATTTTTTGAATGCTCTTATACAAGAAATAGGGTAACTTTACTTTATAATGCGATTTGAGATGCATCAAAAACCTTACATGATATTTAAAAACCATTGTAAATCTGCCTTCACATGTGATCTAAGATTGCATAACGCCAAGCACCTCTCTCCATTCTGGTTGAAAACTTGTTATATGAACTCCATTACTCCAATTTAAGTTTTCATTACCTGGTAACAAGAACAACTTTGGGTCGAATATGAAAGGAACTTTTTTGAACCACAATTCCCCATCCATGGCGAGACCGAGGGCTTCAGAAATTAGGGCTTGTGAGAGCTTAAATGTTAGGGTTTTAAATTTAACAATGTCTTCAACCAAATTCCTTGCAAAGTAGATCGAAACTTCTTCATTAAACGCATTAATTTTCTTGACGAAATTTAACCATTCTGTTGCTTTAAAAAACCTCTGCACATTTCAGAAATTTCACAGCCCACTATGTGTCCATCGGTTCTACCCTATTTACTTCACCACTTCTTCCCATCTCTCAACTGTATATTTCTTAATTTTGGCTTCTGAGAAAACGTAGATGACAAGTCTTTGAAGATCAAAACACTATCTTCCTTCAGCAACAGATCTCCATTGGTTTCATATTTTGCGATTCCCAAACTGATTTGTGACACCTCAAAGCCAAATTTCTATTAATGATTGAATGTGGTGGAACTTTTAAAATATAATAATTCTTTGATATGTGTTGAAACACTTCGAATCATCATAACATAAGTTGTTTAGTCATCATAACTGAAGCGAACCATTACCCATCCTGGAAAAGCACGATTTTTTATCATACCATATTCCCATAGTGCATTAGGGGTCTGTTTTGTAGTTTGCGCTACCATAATCTTTCAACATAGCTAATTTCACAAATGCACTTAGCAAAAGGTTAAATCTTGGTTATGAACTTTATAATAAAGTTGAATAAGCATAACTGAAAACTTTTAGACTAATACCATGTTGAATAAGCCATTTGAAGATTTTGAATTAAAAAAAATAAAAACAATCAAAATTTAATAAAAAACAGATTGAAAACAAAATAATCAAAATTATGGATAAATGAAGGAAAATAAAGTTCAAATAATTCTGAAAGAAACACATAAAAATGAGAACAATCTTAGCATTAACATCTGGCTCCTACTGTGGGATGAAAGCCTCCTTGTGAGGTTTCAAGAACTTGTAGACCTTGTGCCTTATCCATTGGACAATGGAGTCATTTGTATCTGGTTGCCAACCTGTTCCAAAACTAACAAGCCTACTCATAATTTTTTAATTGATGAGCTTATTGTATGATCTTATAACAAGATTCTGTTGAAAAACACTTTTCCTTCCTCAAATTTTGATCCTGGCTATCAAAAACTATGTGACTGCTGCTAAGAAATTATATCTGTGTTGTAATAGAAATCCACTCATCAAATTGCAAATCCATCTTCCTGGTATACTGAAGAACAATCATATTTGCTGAAAAGAGACTGCAGACTGAAAACTGATCAATGCTTACACTATACAAACTGAAACCAATGCTCAAAAAGGAGCTTATCTATTTACAACTTCTACTTCTAACCAATTGAGATTATTTTGATTATGCAAAGGAAAACTTCCAATGAAGCCAAGAAAGTAATTGACTAACAATTTGAACCTTCATTCCAACTTTATGCAAAGCCTCAAACAGACAAACTACAGTATGTGAATCATAATGTTTGAAATCATACTTACAATCAAAATATCCGACTTTAAAAATGGCAATAGCTGAAACTTCATGACTGCAAAACATCTTCATGTAAGTGGCAACTGGATCTTGAAACTGATACAAAACATGCTGCTACTTAACCACTGACAGTAAAACATGCACCATCAAATGCTCATCTAATCCTTTCGGTTTTCCTTTTGCTATATCGCTGTGACTTGGATTCATTACTATATTGGTGAAATATTGGAGTATCGGGATAAAATCCTAATGGAAAAGATGAAGTTTTCTACAAAGAATAATTAGCAATATGATTTCAAAACATATTTGAGATAATATATCATTCTTCTTCATAGATAGGTTGATATCCAATAGTTTTATGATTAGAAATATGTTGAAAATTGTCTTGAACAATGGGATGATCATCAAACAATTTGGGAACAACAAGTTCATCCTCTGAAACAGAACCAAGGGCATCTTTAATTTGAATGTCATCCACACTAATTTTAACATTGTCTTGTAAGTCTTCATCAATGGTATGGTTCTCAACATTTTCTTCAATAAAAAGTTGATCTTCACAAGGATTTTCAACAATAAATTCTACATGATAATGATGTCTTGACTCTTGAAAACTGTCAAATATCTCCTGAACTTCGTTTTTATTAAAAATTTCTTCATGAACTTCATCTTGATCATCACTTCTAAAAGATTTCTTAGATTCAAATTGCTCACAACATTCCTCTAAAAGGAGATCAGCAGGATAAATCATCTTACAATATGAATGAAAGACAACATGAAAATCTTTTAATGAAGAGATGCTAGAGTCAGGAAGAGACTTGTACCATTGTCTGCCCTCTCCTTCCAAGGACTACGTAAAAATTTTCAACAATATATCCTCATGATGAATATCGAGTTGGTCCATGTATTGATGAAAATCAATCAAGTGTTGTGCCAGATGGTCATGATCATCTCCTCTAAATATTGGAAGGAATTCTCCCCATTCATCCATAGTGGGAACATCATTTGGAAATCCTGGAATATCAACAAAACAAAAAGGAGCAAACCTCTGTGCCAATATAGCAGCAAAAGACTTTGACATTCTGAAGGTGTGAAGTTGCTTCTGAATTTTTCAAACATGGAGTCTCCAACAAATCCTTCCCCTGCGGGGCCACCTGATGAAAAACTTGTAGTCTGAAAGAATTTTTGATCCTGTTCACCTCAAAACCAGAACAATAAAAATACCCCATGGAAGATGAAACTTCACTTCCATCCCCGGCAACGGCGCCAAAATATGTTAGTGCCAGAATTTGTTCCTAGACTACTAAGGGACAAGCCAGCACAATCTTCACAATCTCAAGATAAATATGCAATAGTTTTTTCTGTTGGTTTAGAGTTTGTGGTTTGAAGGTTTCAATCTCAAGCAGAATAAGAGAAAACAAACTAAACCAATTTACTGAATCATATACTTCACTGAAAACTGAATTCATAAATATAAATGAAATAAATATAAACCATCACATCATAATCACTCATACTGGTTTTCATCTACAATACATGAGCATTCGCTAGTTTAAAAGACATTAAAACAGAAACAAAATCATGCACCGAACGATCAAACTGATCAGCAATAAAAAATTAATCAAATAGTATAAAATGGCTTATATAATATGTGTATTAAGTCTCAGTTCTCATGACTCACACGATAGTTTTGCTAGCTTCATATCACTGTAAAATAGCTTCTTGAAATCAACAATCCAACCCCTGCTACCTCCTTATTTGCTTCCTTTTAACCATTTACAAAAGAGTAGTTTGCTAACTACATTCTAGGTCAAATTTTGTAATTAGTTACATCCATTAGTTACACTCTAACCTAAATCTTTAAAGACAATTAACGAAAAATAGCAAATCGGCCTTTTGGAAATTAGGCGAATTTATGGAAGATTGGGTCTCACAAACGCCTCCATATCTCTCAATGCTTGACACATGTTAGAAATATGAGAGAGTTTTTTTTAAATGAGTCTATGATGGACAAAAACCTCTCTTGGATTTTGAAAATTCATCTCCAGTCGATCAGAAGATGTGCTGAAACTTTGTGACTAAAACGGTGAAATATTAAAAAATTTTAACCCTAAAAAATAGGCCACGAAGATGAATTCGAATCTCTCAAATCATGATAGCTCTTGCAAAAATGGAAGATTTTTTTGTGAATGAGTCCATGATGGACAAAAACCTCTTTGGGATTCCTAAAATTTGCTTCCATCTGTTTGTAATCCGCGCTCAATTGTGATGACCAAAACAGGGAAAAACACGGAAGTTTAGTTCTGGCTGCTGCACCATCTTTTGAATTTCTTCATATGATTCTACCATTATGCAATCATGCTATAGGCTCATTTGATGAGAATCTGATCTATCTTTATCCTCCTCACCTTCATCAGACGAAGATCTTGGAACTATCTTTATCTTCTATGTTTTCTTATTGGAACTCGAACCTCTTTCCGCATTACCTTTAATAGCTGATCTTGTCATATACTTCCCTATTAATTCTTTTAACTGCATGAGAAGACTTGCATCTACTTCTAAATCCATAGCCTGAAAACTTTCATTCTTTATATCTTCTGCAATAAGTTGTAAAACCAAATTCTCGACTATGCTCTATTTTGATATGTTTGGAATTTGAACTTGTTCCTCAGTAATATCAATTACCTTTTCCATTTTCTAAACTTCTTGATAATGTACCCGTTCTTTCTCCTTTGGAATGTCATATTTTCCCTGTAACAGAGGATTTTCAGAACTTCTCCGATTTCCCTTTTTACCCTTCTCCTTAGATTTATTCTAATCTGTGCGCTCATCTCTTTCAGCCAAAAACCCAAACCAAAATATGAAGTATTCCCAGGTCTTCTATTTTTTCTGCAATTATGTTTGAATGAGCAGCTTTATAAGCTCGTGATGAGATAAGGAATGTCTCATATGCTCAGGATTCGTTTTCACTTTATTTGATATTTTTTTAATGCTCTTATACAAGAAATAGGGTAACTTTACTTTATAATGCGATTTGAGATGCATCAAAAACCTTACATGATATTTAAAAACCATTGTAAATCTGCCTTCAGATGTGATGTAAGACTGCATAATGCCAAGCACCTCTCTCCATTCTGGTTGAAAACTTGTTATATGAACTCCATTACTCCAATTTAAGTTTTCATTACTTGGTAACAAGAACGGCTTTGGGTCGAATATGAAAGGAACTTTTTTGAACCACAATTCCCCATCCATGGCGAGACCGGTGGCTTCAGAAATTAGGGCTTGTGAGAGCTTAAATGTTAGGGTTTTAAATTTAACGACGTCTTCAACCAAATTCCTTGCAAAGTATATCGAAACTTCTTCATTAAACCCATTAATTTTCTTGAATAAATTTAACCATTCTGCTGCTTTAAAAAACCTCTGCACATTTCAGAAATTTCACAGCCCACTATGTGTCCATCGGTTCTACCCTATTTACTTCACCATTTCTTCTCATCTCTCAACTGTAGATTTCTTAATTTTGGTTTCTGAGAAAACGTAGATGACAAGTGTTCGAAGATCAAAACACTAACTTCCTTCAGCAACAGATCTCCATTGGTTTCATATTTTGCGATTCCCAAACTGATTTGTGACACCTCAAAGCCAAATTTCTATTAATGATTGAATGTGGTGGATCTTTGAAAATATAATAATTCTTTGATATGTGTTGAAACACTTAGAATCATCATAACATAAGTTGTTTAGTCATCATAACTGAAGTGAACCATTACCAAGCCTAGAAAAGCACCATTTTTCATCATACCAGATTCCCATAGTGCATTAGGGGTTTGTTTTGCAGTTTGCGCTACCAGAATCTTTCAACATAGCTAATTTGGCAAATGCACTTAGCAAAAAGGTTAAATCTTTGTTATGAACTTTATAATAAAGCTGAATAAGCATAACTGAAAACTTTGAGACTAATACCATGTTGAATAAGCCATTTGAATATTTTGAATTAAAGAAAATAAAAACAATCAAAATTTAATAAAAAATAGATTGAAAATAAAATAATCAAAATTATGGATAAATGAAGGCAAATAAAGTTCAAATAATTTTGAAAGAAACACATAAAAATGAGAACAATATTAACATTAACACAGTCATCAGAGAGGATGAATAATGTTCATTTACATTAATTTCATAATAAAATAACATTTCAAAAAGTTTCATGAATATCTGAACAATTCTCACACTAAAAATAGTAAAAATGCATTGCAAGACTGCTCAACTAGTGAGAAATATGGGTTCCCAAACAATGCTCACAAGTTGACAAAATTATGAACCAGGACCTGGATCATGACACATAACATGTTACTCAATTCCAGAAACATGAATGAATTAATTTGTACTTATACTCATTGACTTATGAAATACACACTGAAAATTAGTCAAATTCTAGCTAAATCTAGAAGGGGCGGCGAAATAGGAGAATAAATCATAGTTTTGTAATTTATATTGAATGGAATGATATCTGAGCATTAAATCCTCGGTTATACATCATAAATAGGCCAATATTACTCTCATAAATTTCTAGAAAGATCTCTCTTATTCTACACAAGAAACTAGCTGCAGAAACTCACAGAAGGCTTGAAGATTCGAACTCTGAACTGGATGATGATGCTTCTGGAATTCATATTCGACTTGAACAGATACAGGACCTGAAAATAAACTCAGTTACAATGGCTTAATTCCATCATCCTCTCACAGAAATTTGCGGCACATCTCCTAGACTTGACTATGGGCACATCTCCCAAGTCTCAGAGGCATAATTACACTCATACAATTTCTCAAATTAACAAAATATGTGAATGTGGTGCTCATGGAATTACTTAGATATATTGTATGCCTTGGTGAGAAAGTATCCATGAGGAATGTTCCATCATTGAGTGGATAAGGAAAGCTTGCTTTCCTTCCTTTTCTTTTGTTTTGATTTGCTTTACTTTTCTTTGGATTTCCTTATTTTTCTTATTTTCCCGACTTTTCTTCTTTTTCAAACTTTCATGGTTTTCTTGTTTTATGCTGCTTTTCCTGATTTATTCCTCTTTTATTCTTTTTGGATGAATTTTTGGAGTCATGTGCTTTCCTTAACTTCTTTCTCAAGTCTCTTGACGCAAGTCTCCCTATGGAAATAAGGTTCTTGCTTAACAATACACACGACACAAACCACAATGCTCACACAAACAAGGTGTAGAACAAGATGACTGGATTGGCTTATATTACTTCTCTAAATTCGGTTACAATGTAAAATAACTGTAAGAAAATAACTAACTACAATCGGCCTCAGCCGTTACAACAATGAAGTAACTGTGGTGTGTTCTCCCTATGTGTCGACCTCACCCTCTCCTGGTTCTCTACGGAACTCTGAGCTATGGTTCGATCTCAACAGTCTGCACTCGGCCAGTGTGACTCTTCACAACTCTCTCGGCTCTGTGCTCTGTTCTGCTCTAATAGTCTAACTGTCTCTCCTTTCCCCTTTTTTTCACCTCTAGAACTTCTTCTTCTCCCCTGCGGGTGCTATTTCCAAGATTATTACAATCCCGAGACACGCATTCCCTCCATTCACCAATCCTGTCCAAATCCTATGAATCTGCACTTTCAGCTTCTATCCATGCTCCACAGCCTCTGTCCATGACGTCCTCTATCAGGTCCTTCACCAACTCGCATTAACTGTAATAGCTTCTTCAGCAACCCCGAACGGCTACTGGTACAGTCCCTTGACTTTCTATCCTTCCAACCTGCTACAGCAGTCAGTCACATCTCGACTGTCTTGTTGGCTCACTCCTTCCCATTAAACTTGGCTTCTCCAAACCCTATCGTGTCGTAGTTCAACCACTTGTCGACTATCTCACCACTTACATTGCTCATCATCTATCGACCATTCCCTGTCGATCCTCGACCTGGTGACATCTGCTAATCCTTCAGTCGGCCACACCCCGACTACTTCTGCTTGACTTGTTGACTTCGACAAGTCAACCTGCTTCCCACACCAGTGGTCATCGGCACTCCCGTTGGTCGGATCCCTTCAGTCAATCAATCTTGACTGATCTTCCTAGGCCCCGATGCTCCTGCACCAGTCTCCCCAAGTGAAAAATAATTTGACTGCTCCATCAGTCTCTTGAACTCCTCTTCGGAAATCCACATTGCTTCTTACAACTCATCATTGGTCCATCGCACCAAATATTCCTTCATGCGTGATCCATGAGTATGCCCCACTTCGCGCTCATCAATTACTTCTACGATCCCTTCTTTATGTCGGTGTGGAATCTGTTCCGTCCAGTCGATACTTGTTTCTTCTCCTTTACTGCTACTTGACCCTTCTTCAAATTTATACAAGTCTGAGACATTGAATGTTGCTGAAATGTTCAAGTCTTCTAGCAATTCAAACACATAGGCATTGTCCGAAATCTTCTTCAGAATCCTGCATGGTCCTATCTTCTTCAACTTCAGCTTGTTGTATGTTCCTGTCAAAAATCGCTCCTTCCGCAAATATGCATAGACTAAGTCCCCTTCTTGGAATGACAATAGTCTCTTCCTCCAATCGGATCTCAACTTGTAGGCCGCATTACTCTTCTCTATGTGCTTCCGCACATTTTCATGAACTTCATGGATATGTTCTGCGAATGATTCTGCATCTGCGCTCTTCCTGGTTTCTGTCGGCAATTCAACCAAATCTGCCACTGTATGTGGACTCCTCCCTTGAACAATCATGAATGGGCTTAGTCCTATCGAACGATTCACAGAATTTTTATATGCAAACTCTACCTGTGCCAACACATTTTCCCACTACTTGGGTCTGTCGGCTGCTAAACACCTTAGAAGGTTTCCCAAACTTATGTTTACAACCTTGGTCTGTCCGTCTATCTGCGGATGATATGTCGAACTAAACTTGAACTTCGTGTCGAGTTTCTTCCATAGGGTTCTCTAGAAATGCCCCATGAATTTTGTATCCCTATCCGACGTCATACTCTTTGGCAACCCATGCAACCTCACTATTTCCTTAAAGAATAACACAGCGATACCTGTGGAATCACTTTTCTTCTTACATGGTATGAAATGTGCCATCTTCAAAAATTTGTCGACTACAACAAATATTGAGTCATTCCCCTACTGTTTCCTGCGAAATCCTAACACAAAATCCATGCTAAGATGCTCCCATGGGTTCTCCGATACTGGAAATGGTGTATACAACCCCGTATTCTGACTCTTTCCCTTTGCCAACTGGCAAATTTGACATTGTCGAACCCATTTTCTGACATCTGTCGACATTCTTGGACAGAAATACTTTTCGTTGATCAGTGCTTTGATCTTGTCGATCCCAAAGTGCCCTGCTAACACGCCACTGTGAAATTCTCAGATTAGGTTCTCTCTCACTAATCCTCTGGGAATGCATAGCTGACTTCCCCTGAACAGGTAACCTTCTTGGATGAGATAACTCAAATATGGAGTTCTGTCGATGCTCCAAGGTTCTCGACAAGCCTTCCATGCCTTTGCAAAATCTTCGTCGGTTTCATACTCCGTCTTTATCGACTCTATTCCTGTTGCCTGAACAATCATCGTTCCCAATAGTGCAACTCTCATGCTCAATTTGTTGGCAACTTTGTTCGACTTGCCCGACCTATGTCGCAACACGAATGCATATCTCTGGAGTAGCTCCACCCACTTCATGTGTCTTTGATCAAACTTCGATTGAGTATTCAGATACCTCAGCGCTTGATGATCGGTGTATAACACAAATTCCTGTGGCAACAAATAATGCTTCCACTTCTTCAATGCTTGTATGATAGCATAGAATTCCTAGTCATAGTCTGAATATTTCTGCTTCGCTCCACTCAGTTTTTCACTGAAGTATGCAATTGGTCGCCCTTCCTGGCTCAACACTGCCCCAATTACTATTCCACTCGCATCACCATTGACCTGGAAAACTTTGTTAAAGTCTGGGAGCGCCAACACTGGGCTCTTAGTGACCTTTTCCTTCAAATTGTCAAAAGCTTCCTGGGCCTTATCCGTCCACTTGAACTTGCCCTTTCTCATGCATTCTGTCAATGGTGCACAAATACGACTAAATCCCCGAATGAACTTCTGGTAGAAACTAGCAAGTCCATGGAAACTTCTCACTGCAGTCATACTTATTGGTTTCGACCAATCTACTATTGCCTTCACCTTCTCCGAGTCCATCTCCAACCCTTTACCTGAAATTACAAATCCCAAGTACACTAATTCCTTCTTGATGAAGAAACACTTTTGCAGGTTAATCATCAGCTTCTCTTCCTACAATTTCTGCAATACTTGTCGAACGTGCTCCAAATGTTCTAACTTGGTTCGACTAAAAATTAGCATGTCATCGAGATAGACTACAACAAACTTTCCCAAGAATGGTTTCAGTACTTCATTCATCAATCTCATGAATGTACTGGGTGCATTAGTCAATCCGAATGGAATGACTAACCACTCATATAACCCTTCTCTTGTCTTGAATGTTGTCTTCCATTCATCTCCTTCTCTGACCCTGATCTGGTGATATCCACTCTTCATGTCTAACTTCATGAAGTATGTCACTCTACTCAAGAAATCCATTAAGTCATCCATCCTTGGTAATGGAAATCGATACTTGATTGTGATCTTGTTTATGGCTCTAGAGTCAGTACACATCCTCCTTTCCCCACCTTTTTTTGGTGTTAATACTGCTGCTACTGCACACGGGCTCAAGCTTTCTTGAATCAATCCCCTGTCCAACAACTCTTGGACCTGTTGGTTGAGCTCCTGTCCCTCTACTAGACTCATCCTATATGGCACCTTGTTCGGCAGACTTGACCCTGGAATTAAGTCGATCTGATGGGATATACTCCTTGTCGACGATAGCCCCATTGGTTTCTCATCAGCCATTATGTCCCTCAACTCTTCGAGCAACTCCTCGACTTTGACCGAAATGATCTCCATGTCGGTCGTTTCATCAACATATGGTCCCTTTGGAATGATTGCAAAACATCCCGATTGCTTTTCCTCCTCTGCGAGGAATTCCTTGGCGATGCTCATCAACACACACTTTTCCCAAAGATTTCTCTCGCCGTCCTTGTTGTCGACTGGCTCTCCTCACCTCAACTTAAGAGTCCTTTTCACGCCATTCTTCCACACTGTGACTGTGTTAGCTCGACCATCATAGGTCATCTTACGATCATATTGCCATGGCCTCCCTAACAACAGATGGCATGCATCCATGGGAACTACATCACACAGTACACTGTCCTCTAATCCTTCAACTCTAAAATTGATCAGGCACTGTTTGGTTACCTTAACATGGTGTCCTTTCTACAACCATGAGATCTTGTAAGGGTGTGGGCGTTCTCGACACTTCAACCCGATCTTGTCAATGAATTTTGTCAACACAAGATTCTCTGTACTCCCACCATCAACTATGGTCTTGCAACGCCATTCCCCAATCCGTACCTTTGTTTGAAAGATCGCCTTCCATTGTGCTAGCTCCACCGGGTCATGTTGATCTTCCTGGATCAAATCTCTTTGAACCGTCAGATTTCGGTTCTTCTTTTTCTCACCTCCACTGCTATCGAAAGCCGACTCTTCCCTCTCATCGACTTGCTCATCCTTTCGACGTCTGGGTTTCGACTCTTCTGTAGCATGTAGTTTTTCGAGGCATTCATATGCCTTGTGACCCATTCCTCGACATTTGTACCAGATTATAGCTGGTCTATTAACTCCTTTCTTGTTGGATGGACCACTTCAACTATACGCACCTCGACCACGGTTCTCACGACCATCGTGTTGGTTCTCTTGTGCTCTTTTTTTCATCGATGTCCCTTCTGTGCATTGACTATCTTCTACACCTTCTCTCTTGTAGTCGCTACCTTGACCTCTCACGAAGACAGTCTTTCCACCCCAACTAGTCATCTTGCCTCTGGTTGCTGCGGACTTTCTCGACAGTTTCTCTTCCGCCTTCAGAGCTAGCTGATAGGATTCTTCGACTTCCCTGAATATCGACATGCTGAGCTCGTCCTGAATAGCATATTTCAAGCTATTTACATATTTGGTGATAACTTCTTCCCCTTCATCAGTTTGTCCAGACCGAATTGACAATCGGTAGAACTCCTCTGTGTACTCTTTCACGGTCATCTCTTTCTGTCGAAAGTTTTGTAGCTTTCTGAACAAGGAAATCACATAGTCATTTGGCAAGAATTTCCCCTTCGACTTAGCAACCATCCTATCCCAAATTTTGATTTTCTCCTTTCCTTTCTTGAGTCTGTCAGCCTGTACATTGTCTCACCACAACGAGGCATGACCCTTCAACCTTAGACATGCAGTCTTAACCCATTTAGGATCCTCAATCTACTCTACATCAAAATATTTCTCCATCTCTCTGAACCAGTCGATCAAGTCTTCTAGGTCCAGGCTTCCCGAGTACGTACGCACATCTATCTTTGCCCGACCTCTCATTTCTGTCAGAATCTTGATGAGTTTCTCCTTTGGTTCTTCTACTGCGGCTTCCCGAGCTTCCACTTCTTCGACTTCCTCGTCCCTGTGGTCTAGTGCTTCAGGAATGCAACCACACCTCTGGTTTTCTTTGATCGATGTGACTTCGTTTGTCAAAGTCCATAGTGTTCAAACGCATTCGTCGAACATCTCACGATCCACTGTGACGGCTGCTACACCATGCGCTCTTCGTCCTCGGACATTAATGCCTTTGTGATCCATCTTCAACCTCTGCTGAAAATTCTCACACCTTCAACACTGATGCAAGTTAGGTTGGTATGGTCTTCTCTTTTCCAACTGGACTCGCTTCCGGGCTCTGATACCAACTGACGCAAGTCAGGTTGGTATGATCTTCTCTTCTCCAACTGGACTCTCCTTCGGGATCTGATACCAAACTGATGCAAGTCGCCCTATGAAAATAAGGTTCTTGCTTAACAATACACACGACACAAACCACAATGCTCACACAAAGAAGGTGTAGAACAAGATGCCTGGATTGGCTTATATTACTTCTCTGAAATTGTTTACAATGTAAAATAACTGTAGGCAAATAACTAACTACAATCGGCCTCAGCCATTACAACAACGAAGTAATTGTGGTGTGTTCTCCTTGTGTGTCGACCTCACCCTCTCCTGGTTCCCTATGGAACTCTGAGCTATGGTTCGATCTCAACAGTCTACACTCGGCCAGTGTGACTCTTCACAACTCTCTCGTCTTTGCGCTCTGCTCTTCTCTAACAGTCTAACTGTCTCTCCTTTCCCCTTTTTTTCACCTCCGGAACTTCGTCCTCTTCTCCCCTGCAGGTGCTGTTTCCAAGATTATTACAATCCCAAGACACGCATTCCCTCCATTCGTCGATCTTGTCCAAATCCTACGAATTTGCACTGTCAGCTTCTATCCATGTTGCATAGCCTCTATCCATGACATCCTCTGTTAGGTCCTTCACCAACTCGCATTAACTGTAATAGCTTCCTCAGCAACCCCGAACGGATACTGGTACAGTCCCTTGACTTTCTGTCCTTCTGACCTACTACAGCAGTCAGTCACATCTCGTCTGTCCTGTCGGCTCACTCCTTCCCATTATACTTGGCTTCTCCAAACCCTGTCATGTTGTAGTTCGACCATCTGTCGACTATCCAACCTTTTACATCGCTCATCATCTGTCAACCATTCCCTGTCGATCCTCAACCTCGCGACATATGCTGATCCTTCAGTCGGTCGCACCCCGACTGCTTCTGCTCGACTTGTTGACTTCGACAAGTCAACCTGCTTCCCGCACCAGTGGTCATCGGTACTCCCACTGGTCGGCTTCCTTTGGTCGATCAATCTCGACTGATCTGCCTAGGCCTCGATTCTCCTACATAATCTCTCCTCCAACCTTATCCACTAGTGCACCCTAGTGGAGCATTATATCAATTTATCCAGCATAACAATAAATATTAAATGGACCATAAATTTTTATTCCAAGTAGATAACAAACTTTGGATAAAATTAAATGAACACTTCTTATTAATTAATTGCCTCATCTTAACCCCTCATTAATTAATTAATTCAATCTGTCACTAGGATCCATGGGGTTCGATCTACTTCATGGTGCTAACTAAATGGGAACATGACATTGAAACTTCAAACATATACTCTTAATTCAGCGTCTTAGATTCCTCCCTTCCCACTCCGACTCACTGATTCCGATGTTGACTTCGTGAATTTGACTTTTCGACTGCGACTTCGACTTTGTGACTACAAATTTTTTATTATGAATACGACAAGACGACCACATCTCTGACTTTGACTTGAATTAAAATGGTCGATAATAAGTCGAGAAGAGATCAACTATTGAATTGATTTACAATGACTCGACCATAATAAAAGCAGTTGGCACCGATCGACTTTATATGACTATCAACCACTTTTTAGCTTCGACATCTTCAGAAAAGTGGTTGGAACCGATCAAATTTATATGACTATCGACCACTTTTTAGTTTCGACATCTTCGACTAGTTTTAAGGATCAACTAAATATGGTGTCAACTAGGCGTCGACCATTCAACCAGTTTTAAGCATCGACTAGATATGGTGTCAACCAAGTGTCAACCATTCGACCAGTTTTAAGCATCAACTAATTATGTCGTCGACCAGGTGTTGACCATTCGACCTGTTTTACGCATCGACTAAATATACTTTTCCTTCGTCATTTATGAACTTCATTGATATCAATGACAATCACACTCAACAAGAAATCCTTTGGAAAAGGAATGGAAAACAATGATCCAATACCACAAGCATGTCTTTCCCCCTAGATAATCAGCTAATTAATCACAAGGACAATCATCCAGTCAAGTAGCAGGGTTATAGTTTGGGAAATCAACAGCTTCTCGAACATGTCAAGGGCCTAGTGCATTTACAAATCAGCCACCTCTTATTTTATTCATGCCACCTGTAGGTCCTATCAACATTCATATGGGGAACCAAACGAGTCAAGATGCTATGCCTCCAATGGGGCCTATAGTATAGTATTATAGGAAGCCAAATGTATATATGAGGGTGAAGATGAAGAAGACTCCCCAAAAAATAAATTAAATGTCAAAAAATTAGAATTTTTAGCTAAGAAAGAAGACCTCTAAAATTTTCTTTGTAAAAAGTAAATTTGGTTTGAATTTACTTTTATTTTAGAGTGTAAGGAACTTAATAAGGTTACCTACAAACTCTATATAAGGATTATTGTACTCCATTTGAAGACACTGAAAATTTTAGTGGATAGGTTCTCTTGCTAATTTTTGTAGAGCCGAGTTGCATTCTTAGCTTTGTAAATTATGATTTTATAAGAGATTAAAGAGACAACTATATTTCAGAGAGATGCGTTTCCTCTCTTGAGTGAATCAATTGTTATTTCATTATGTTTTCCATGTAAATATTCACAACATTAATATAAATATTGATGCAGTTTTTTGTCTCATTTTGAGATCATTGATATTCATGACATTTCAGAATTGAAAGATCTATTAGAGATTCATTAGTAGTGTCTGCATCTATAATATCTTTTAAATATTTTTCATGTATGATGTAAGGTATTCATGATTTTCCTACCTGTATTGTGTATGCTAAATTTAACTACATTTACTTTCATTCCCCGAGTTTACTTTACAGATGTGTAGGAATTGCTGAAATTCTTGAATCAGAAGCTCTAGTACATTCCAAGACTCCCTAGATGTGTTGACATAGATCTGTCAACAGGGGTTCACTTCGCACTATGTCAACCAAGATCGACACAAACTCCCATAGATATCGACCTGGAAAGGGTTTAACCTTTCTAGAAACACTCGCAGAGGACATGCATTATTCACATTAACGCATAGCATAACCTGAGGATCGACACAATTATCATTCACATCATAACATCATTATTTTATAACAAACATATTAATCATATCTACTCATTAACACATCATAGAAAAACAGATCATCAACACATATCAAATATATCCATACTATGACAAAATACATCATACTGCGGTAAAAAACATAATGAACACAGTCATAGATGAACATTCCTATTCATTATACATCAATTTGTCTTACAATGGATCCGCAAAACCCATCTCAACTGCTCAGGGAAAATACAAAATGTTATCCAATGTGAAATAGAGATCAAAATTCTGCAGATACGAAGATACATTCATTGACCACATTCATTGACCCAGAGATCAGCTCAGAGGCAAAGAATGGGTAAGATAAGATACAATAATATGTCCGAAGGCTTATAATGCTACTGCTATTTGTAGGCTCACTTGGTTATTGCAAACTTGGTCCACTTCACAGCATGACCCATTGACTAACTAACTAATTAACTAATGACTCTGATTTGTCCTCTTTATCTTCCTTATTGTGCTCTGCAACTGGTCCTTTACCCTTATCGCTCACCCCATCGTCGCTGGTTGTACCAAAACATCTGCAACTTAGCCCCTTGCGAACAGGCCCCCAACAAAAACTTATGGCTCTCCCTCGAGCCACTTTAGATGGACGCTTCTAGTGCATTCACCCTTTTCTTGAATTCCTCATATGTGGCTTTGATTTTGTCGACATATTCCCTTACTATAGCTTTGAGCATCATGCAGTCCTCAGCTTCCTGCTCCATCGGATGCTCACTTTCTGACTGTTGATTCTTCTACAAATTTTCCTTTGTCTGTGACAATACTGGCATCACTTCAACTACCAGCTGCTCTGGTTTCAACTGTAACTCATCCAATTGCGTTGTTTTCCTTTGTTGCCTTTTCCGCACCTTGTTTTCTTATCTGCGCATTGTTGTCTTGGTGCTGCAATTCCTTCAATTTTTTTGCCTTAGTCATATGTGCAGGTAGAGGCATCTTCTTTAGCAAGCCACTTAATGTTTCTAATTTTGCACCTATCACACCTATTTGCATGTTCAGTTGGTGCAACTGTGTCATGTCCCCACAAAATTGATCATTGGAACAAGTTCCTAACCCAACGTAACCCTTGGGTTGAGGAGACAGTTGCATAACCATGGGGTTAAATTTTGTATTCCAGGCAATTAATTATTTAAGAGAGTGCATTTAATTTTATCTATAATTGCTACCCACTTCGAATAAATAATTAATGGAGCATTATTAATTATTGATGCAATTAATATTTTTATTTATTATGTTGAATAAATGGAGAACTTGACCCACTAATTCAAATTGGTGGATAAGATTGGAGGAATTACTTGGGGTAGAAGTCAAGTAAACACGAGAGTCCAAAAATGTTGCTAAAATGGTGAAAAGAGGCTTATTTCAGGAAAAGCAGCATAAATCTAGGAAAAAACAAGCAAGTTGGAAAAGAAAGAAAGTTTTGAAAGAAGGAAAGTTTAGAAAAGGAAGGAAAGTCAGAAAAGTGGGAAAGTAAGAAAAGCCAAGCAAAGCAAGCAAGCAATCAGGGAAGGTTACCCACTCATAGGTGAACTATTCTCATAGGTCAACATGCCAAGTAACTTTCTCAGTAGGTCACCCAAAATTCTATAAAAGAATACAAGCAACTCCCTTTCACATCTTTTGCTAGTGTGAGTAATTTTGTGAATGCATTTGTGCATCCAAGACTTGGGAAGTGTACCCCTAGTCAAGCATGGGAGATGTGCCCTAGCTTTCTGTGAGAGGATGATGGCATCCATCCATTGTCACTGAGTTTATTTGCAGGTACTGAATCTTAACAGGTCAAATTAGAAGTATAGAGCTATCTTCATCAGAGTCAGATATCGAATCCTCCCTCCTTCTATTATGCAGCTAGTTTCTTATGTGCAAGAGGAGATATTATTCCTTCATCTTATGAGAGCAATACTGGCCTATTTATGATTTTATAACAGAGTATTGAATCTGCTCAGGTCGAAATAGAAGTTTGGAACCATCTTCACCAAATTCAGGAATCGAATCCTCCCTCCTCCTTCTATTCTACAACTAGTTTCTTATGTGCAAGAGGAGAGACTCTTATATCATCTCCTAAGAGACGTCATGGCCTCTTTATGATGTAATAATAGTGTATGTAATATTTTGATATCATTCGCTTCAATAAAAATTACAAAACTCTGAATTATTCTCCAATTTATGCACCCCTGCTAGATTTAGCTAGATTTTTACTAGCTTTCAATGAATGGTTCATAAATCAATGAGTAAAGGTACAAATGAAGTCATTCCAGTTCCTTTAGTTAGATAATATATCACATATAATTATAAAACCACTGTTTCATAATTTATACCACCTTCGAGCATTGTTTAGGATTCCACAAGTCAAACTAGTTGAGCTGTCCTGAATTGCTATTTTACTAGTTTTGTTATCATACTTGCTCAGATATGCATATAAATTTATGAAATATTATTTTATGATTATATGAATTTAAATGGATGATTATTAGCCTCTCTAATTCTGAAAAAAACCTTTTCCCATCCTCAGTAAATGTCCCTACCCATACTAGTCTGCATATGCTGAGAACCCCATGAGCATTGGAGTAGAGTTCAGCTAGGTTGTTCTTGAAACATAAATTCTCTCAGTGCATTGTGCAGAGGTATAAATCCATATCATAACCTTTCATCCATCCATAGCCTTTGACCTTGCCCATATCTAGCCATTATAGCTTCCACAGTCACGGTTTCAGTCAATTTGGAGGAGTCTTGAGTTTTGTATCACTATTATAAGTTGGTAAATATTGTGGTATCCTTGCTGCTTCACACATCCATACAAATTATATAGATTAATTTCATCCCTACCATCCTCATTCATTGTCTCAGTCCCCGTCACTTACATCCTGTTCAGTTTGAGAAATTGCCTAAGAAATTGACCAGTAAAATCTTGTTAAAAATATGAGTTGGAGATAATATTTTGGCCAAATCTTGGCTGGAATATTACAGTGGTATCAGAGCACTTTCCTTGGCTCAACCCGTGGAAAGTAACTCTCAGTGGAAAGGTAGCTCAGCATAATCTTCAAGTTGCAGTTGTGGAATTAGTTCCATTCATGGAAGATTTAGAGTTTGAGTTGCATGAAGAAGAAGATTATTTTTATGAAGAGTATGATGATTATGATGAGCAGTATGAAGAATACTGCAGACAGTATGAGGAAGAGAATTTCCAAGCAGTACCTTCCACAAGCATCTCCCATGAAATCATGATTGGAAGAAGAGACTATGGTTATTCTAATAGCCATATTTAGGAAAAAGTTGCATGTTCCACAGTCAAAGTTCGACCTTCTATGGAAGAGATAATAAAAGATATGAAAGATTAATGGATGCATGTGACTTCACAAGAATTTTTGGATCCTCTTTAAGAAGAGCCTCCAAGAATCTTCATCCTAAGACAACCATGGATAAGCAAGGCCCAAAAACCAATCATGAGATTGTTGACAAAATGGAAGAAGAATATACTGCAAGATTCTATGCTGAGGATCTCAAGGTCACCTTAGAAGAGATTGGAAAGCTTAATGATGGTGAGAAATATTTTGGATCAGATCCAAAAGAAGAACTTGAATCAGATTCAAAGTCACCACTTGAGCTTCATAGTGAAGTAGAATTTGACCTCACATCAGTTGTATGTGAACTAGAAGATTTGGTGGAAGGGCAAGCCATCACAGATCCACCACATGAAGAGAAAGACATGATACAAAGGTATTGTCACAATTCTGATTTTTGTATCCCTTTGTTTCATTTTGATATGGTAGCCACTTACAGTGATAAGGTTGGCATGGTTAAGTCCTTCGGTATGGAGGCTCAAAATTTTGGTGTTAAAGATGAAGGCATTCATGGAGATGAACCATTGGAGGAGCATGAGTCACTGCAAGGTGATATCAATGGGTGCTCACATCTCTATGATGGTGACATAGAGATCCAATTTGAAGATGTTGCTGCAAGCTAAAGTACCATTGATCTTGATGATGGAGTCCTTGCAATAGTGGAAGCAAACCAAGGATCAATTTCACCTTCACTGCTTGAATTTTATGAGGGCGATCCAATGAATTTTGAAGAAGAGGATGTTCTATCTCATGAAGTTTCATACTTTGATAAAGGTGATGCAAACATACCTTCCTTTGAGAATGAATATGATGAATTTGCAGCCATTGGTGAGGAGAAAGGAGTAACTTCACCATCACCACATAAGCTTCATGATGTTAATCCAAGGAAAATTGAAGAAGAGGATGTTCACTGTCATGAACCATCCTTCCTTGAAGGGACATTAAAGATGAACACATTGAAGATCAAGGAGGCCATTGAAATTCTCCATATCACTCATGCTCTAGTGTCACAATATTGTTGGAGAGTTGCATCACTGAAAAATCCACTCTCCATTGAAGACTTGGAGGAGATTTAGAAGTCAATGACAAACATCAAAGATATATTTTCACAATTGATTTCTGATAGAGATTATTTGTTTGATATTTAAAGAATGTATCATGATTTATTATTGAAGAATGAAGAAGAACTTGAACAGCTCTCATATGAGTTGGAATACACCCAAGATTCTTTGAGAAGTACTCAAAGTACTCTCTTGGAATCTCAGATGCAAGTAGAGCAACTTCAACAAGAGTTTCTAAGATTCCATATTCCCTCATATCTTCCAATCAACCATTCCCTTTTGGTTGATGATTTTCAGATTCCTATGGAGGAATCTCATGTGATGGTGGAACATGAGGTGCATGCTGATTTGAATGTGCTTGAAAGGGCTGAAATCAAGCAAGAAGGTAACCAAGAACTTGCCTTGTTCCACAGAGATTATGAGTTACCACATGATGAGAGATGCATAATTTCGGATGAGATACATGGTCTCATATTTGAGGGATCATCTCATGGTGAGAAGTTACATAGATCCACATGCTTGGTGGATCACTATTAAAAATATTTTATCCATTCTCTTTCACCCCACACTTCTGTTTCAGTCACATCACTTGAAGATGAGAATTAGGTGAAAGGATTTTTCTTGATAATGCACCAAGAGGAGCAGGAGGCTCCCACAGTCATTTGGGATAACTTGATGGTCAAAACATGGGGTTTAGTAAAGGCTCACATTCCTACCAACAGCCATGATATTTATTTCATATCCTTGGAATTAAGTAGCAAAGAGTTATGTCCATCTATGGATAGATGCTCCACCAAGTTAAAGACTCTAGGAGGTAAAAATTTTATGTGTAAGATTTTTAATCCCTCTGACATTGATATGTTTTGTGATCAGCAACATAGGTACATATTGTTGCCATTAGATACTATTCATCCACACGTGGATTGGGTGGAATATTACATGTCACACATGGAGTCTCCTAGGAGAAATATTTTTGCTCATGGTAGGTGGAAGAGAGCTAAGCAAGCAAGCTTACAAAAGAATTTGTTGAGCCATTGGAGACATGCACTTGAAGAAGCCACAAGCTTCTTACTTGGACCTGATTTGATAAGTTTTTGTTCATCCACTGATGGGATGGGTACATACTTGATGGAGGTATGCAACACATGTTCTTTCCACTTGAGTGGAACCAGTGGCAAATAGTTGAGCCATTTGGATAGTACATGCTTGTCTTTTGGATCCTGTGGCATAACGTTGAGCCATGAGATTACTTCTTGCACTTATGGTTTTTCATTATATTCATCATATTTTACTTATGATCATCTAACAAGGAATTTTTGCTTATATGATGCCTATCTTTCTCATGATTGGATAAGGGACTTCCACCCTTGTCATTTGAGCTACAGTGATGACATTTCTTATTCTTATGTGCATTCGGAATATGAGAACCTTCTTGATGTAGTGGAAAGAATTGATGGGGTTCAGACTCACTCTTGGGAGGCATATTTGGTGATGCATACTCTTTCCTTGATTGGGTCCTACAATGGAGAGTTGCATATCTTGATTGAGGGGCCCTCAAAGCTTTAGGGCTGCATTGGAAAGCATGATTTTTCAATATGGTGGTATGATGTTTTCATCTTTCCCCACATTTCATATGATGCTGATTTTTTCTTGTTACTAATGTTTGGGGAGATGCAACATGATCAGTGGGATCCTGACATTCCAAGGGATGATAGTTTTTCACACATGTCACTTCTACTTGGGAACTTGCAGTTGAAGCAGTGGGATCCAGGCACTCTTTTGCTTAAAATATTTTTTTGGATGGTATTCCGATCCATGGGCGTTCCATACAAGCAATGGGATCCTGGCATTATTTTCTCTTGGAGCAGTTGTTTGCATGGTTGCAAGATGGAGCAAGCCAACCCTCTTTTGCACCAGTTCATCTACGTTGCACTTGGTTTCAGTTTCCTACATGGGGAACACCTCATTGGATGGATTTATAGTTTACATAGTAGTGGTATCCTTGCATTTCTGATATTCTTATGGGATCTAGGAACACTTTCCAATTGCTTCACTTGGATAGAGGTAGGCATGTTCAGTTACAAATGTGGTGAATATTTTCTTGGAGAGATGATTATGATCAGAGTAGTGCAGCAATAGCATGATGGACCTCTTGGGATATTTTGCTTGAGGACAAGCAATCTTGGGAGTGGAGGACTGTCATGTCCCCACAAAATTGATCATTGGAACAAGTTCCTAACCCAACCTAACCCTTGGGTTGAGGAGGCAGTTGCATGACCATGGGGTTAAATTTTGTATTCCAGGAAATTAATTATTTAGGAGAGTGCATTTAATTTTATCTATAGTTGCTACCCACTTGGAATAAATAATTAATTGAGCATTTATTAATTATTGATGCAATTAATATTTTTATTTATTATGTTGAATAAATGGAGAACTTGACCCACTAATTCAAATTGGTGGATAAGATTGGAGGAATTACTTGGGGTAGAAGTCAAGTAAACACTAGAGTCCAAAAATGTTGCTAAGATGGTGAAAAGAGGCTTATTTCAGGAAAAGAAACATAAATCCAGGAAAAAACAGACAAGTTGGAAAAGCAGGAATGTTTGGAAAGAAGGAAAGTTTAGAAAAGGAAGGAAAGTCAGAAAAGTGGGAAAGTAAGAAAATCCAAGCAAAGAAAGCAAGCAATCAAGGAAGGTTACCCACCAATAGGTGACCTATTCTCACAGGTCAACAAGCCAAGTAAATTTCTCAGTAGGTCACTCAAAATTCTATAAAAGAATACAAGCAAGTCCCTTTCACATCTTTTGCTAGTGTGAGTAATTTTGTGAATGCATTTGTGCATCCAAGACTTGGGAGGTGTGCCCCTAGTCAAGCATGGGAGATGTGCCCCAGTTTTCTGTGAGAGGATGATTGCACCCAGGCATTGTCACTGAGTTTATTTGCAGGTACTTAATCTTAATAGGTCAAATCAGAAGTACAGATCTATCTTCATCAAAGTCAGATATCGAATCCTCCCTCCTTCTATTATGCAGCTAGTTTCTTATGTGCAAGAGGAGAGATTATTCCTTCATATTAGGAGAGGAATATTGGTGTATTTATGATGTTATAACAGAGTATTGAAGCTTCTCAGGTCGAAATAGAAGTTCAGAACCATCTTCACCAAATTAAGAAATCGAATCCTCCCTCCTCCTTCTATTCTACAGCTAGTTTTTTATGTGCAAGAGGAGAGACTCTTATATCATCTCTTGAGAGGCCTCATGGCCTATTCATGATTTAATAACAGATTATGTAATTTTATGATATCATTCACTTCAATATAATTTACGAAACTCTGAATTATTCTCCAATTTATGCACCCTTGCTAGATTTAGCTAGATTTTGACTAGCTTTCAATGAATGGTTCATAAATCAATGCGTAAAGGTCCAAGTGAAGTCATTCTAGTTCCTGTAGTTAGATAATATATCACATATAATTATCCAACCACGTTTTCATAATTTCTACCACCTTTGAGCATTGTTTAGGGTTCCACAAGTCAAACTAGTTGAGCTGTCCTGAATTGCTATTTTACTAGTTTTGTTATCATACTTTCTCAGATATGCATATAACTTTATGAAATGTTATTTTATGATTATATGACTGTAAATGGATGATTATTAGCCTCTCTAATTCCCACAACAACCTTTTCCAATCCTTAGTAAATGTCCCTACCCATACTAGTCTGCATATGCTGAGAACCCCAGGAGCATTGGAGTAGAGTTCAACTGGGCTGTTCTTGAAACATAAATGGTCTTATTACATTGTGCAGAGGTATAAATCCATATCAGAACCTTTCATCCATCTATAGCCTTTGATTTTTCCCATATCTAGCCATTCTAGCTTCCACAGTCACGATTTTAGTCAATTTGGAGGAGTCTTGAGTTTTGTATCACTATCCTAAGTTGGTAAATAAAGTGGTATCCTTGCTGTTGCACACATCCATACAAATTCTAGAACTTAATTTCATCCCTACCATCCTTATTCATTGTCTCAGTCCCCGTCACTTACATCCTGTTCAGTTTGAGAAATTGCCTAAGAAATTGACCAGTAAAATCTTGTTAAAAATCTGAGTTGGAGATAATATTTTGGCCAAATATTGGCTATAATATTACAAACTACTCGTCTTGCATGAGACTTCCCCAAAATTGTGAAAAATCCTCTGTAATGTGTTGTGCCGCTTTCTCCAATTCTATGATCTCTGTTGCAGCATCCTCAATCATACTCTTCCTCACTTCCACTTGCTCTGGTGGTGTGCTTGGAACCACCTTTGTTTGCAATTCCTTGTTGGATTTCTGTAGATCCATGATAACTATGCCCAACCTCAATTCCATAGCCCCTGCGATCATCTCTTTGGCTATTTCTGGAGCATCCTTGCATGCCATGGAGATGGAATGTTCCATTCTTCTCCTACTCTCCATTGCTTTCGTCCTTTTAGTCATCACAACCTCCTTTTCTTCATGGAGTCGTTCAACCTCCACTTCAATACTTCTTACCTGTCATTTATAGTTGATCATTTGATTGTGTGCTGACGCTTCTCGGTCATCGATTTCTACACTCACCCCAATGTGGGTGTGGTGAAGCATAAACATGGGAATCATATTCAAATCTATGCCGATAGTGTCTTGTCCTGGCAATGTGGCATCCAATTCTTCACTTCCTGTAGAGATCACATGAGGTAGCACTTGTACGATCCGTCGGCGAGTGCCGATATCAACATCGACTCGACACAATTCTAATGGACTTGACTCTGGACACCCTCGCTGCACCCTTGTTTCCATAATCGCAGTGCTCAGTGTCTGCAATGACTGCGACACTTGATGAAAGTACTCCGCCGCATGTTGCGTTAGCTTTGTGTGGTTCTCCTCCACCACAGTTGTAATTTTCTCAAGAAGCTTTTTCATCTGTTCATTTGGGAGACCAACAATAGTACTCCCCTTGCCTCTCTCTATTTTGTGCTTTGTTCTGGCTTCTTTTCGTTGGGATTCCAACTGTGAATCTGTCAGAGTGTCTTTCGATGTTTCACAACTTACGGTGTGTGATTGGTCATCCGCACCTTCATACTCATCATTTGAGTCCTTTGTTTCTATTTGTGTCTTTGGTACATCTGTTGGCTTCCCATCCTATGGATCCAACAGTTGGTCGTCGCTGACTGGAACCTTACATTCAGTTAGCTATTCATCTACTATGGAATCCAGTTCTTCTTCGCTTAGCTTATACTGTATTGTAAACCATTGCTTCTCGAGATCTTTCCATGCCTGGATGAAAATTGCTTGAGTCCCCACCATGAGACTCACGATCCTCCTATACTTCTTTTTTATGGCCTCCGTCAGTTGCACGACCTTCACTGCTTGTGCACGCAGCTTTTCTAAATATATATAAAACTAAATATTATTTCCTTTATGCCTTTCTTTGTCATTCAACGCCCATAGGTTCTAGTGCCATGTCTCTTGGCACTCTTTAGTAGTTTCTGTCTCTATGCCTTGATATTATGGTGGCTCCATCCGTGCGACCAATTCTATTAGAAGAGCCTTGAATAAGTGAAGGTCTTACCCTTCTCTTGTGCCATGACTGGGTCCTCTATCAATTCATTCAGTAAAAAAAATGATGAGTTCATTTGAACTCCGACTGAACATTGCTCTGCTGATGCGATTACACCTTATGTGCACTGGTTGGGGTGGTTCTTCATCATGTCCTTGATAGACAATAATTTTACCATGATCCTAATAGCTCGGTCATTGATTGTGTTGACAAGACACCCCAGGTGTTCTTCTCCACCCCATACTTAACTTTCATCTTGGTACCCAGCTTTCTGTCGTTGTCTTTCCCTTGGAAGTAGTGCGATGGGTCTACCCCTGCCTTGGGTAACCCAGTAATCTGTGCAATAAGATCCACAGTGATTGGGATCTTTGTATTGATCCATAAGCAACCATCGTAAAAGAATACAGGCAATTTCTTGATGCATTCAAACTTACCTCTGCCGATATACCAAAGTGTGGAATGTGGATAATTGACAACAATCTTGATCGTTGCAACCCCAATTCCCATTGCATTGGTTCCATGGTGATTGGGCCTCCATTGTCCTGGACTTTTTCGATAAATTTATTTTGGGTGCACTCTGGATAAGCGACAATGCCGTGATCATTGTATTGCAGTTTGTTCGTTTGCTTCAATACATCTCTAGTGGTATGGACACCCCCGGGTGTCGCTGGCTGTACTATGGTGTACTTGGAATTCTTCCCAATTCTTACCATTGGAGCCCCTTCTTTCCTTGATGGGACATAATCGGGAATGTCTGCTATGGTCGGACCTTGTTTCCTTCCTCTTGCTATGGTAATATATTCTTCTACGATGCCTGAAGTGCCCGCCTCTCCTCCGACAACTGCAGCCCTTGTTGAGTTGCGGGTCGTTTTTGTTCCTCTTTCTATATCTGTTAGTTTTTCATCATTTAAATAAATAGATCTAGGATTTTAACTGAAAGAACATGTACATCATATCAAGCATAAGGGACAAGAGACAAGAGACACAAAACATTTCACCGGGGAAAACCAAGAACGTGAAAAACCCCACAACTTCCTCAGAGATAGAATACGCATCAATACAAGGATCACCATGATCAAACCCAAGAGATAGATATATTCAACAACATGCTCCTCTTCCACTTGTGCACACTCCTCCTGTCTCTCACTAATGTGAAGTGAGTGAATAATAGAATGTGTAAAATGAGAGAGACACACTCTCTATTTATACACTAATTTTCACTTGACCTTTACACAACAAGGTCAGCCCCAACTTAACCACTTAACATAATGCTAACTGGGCCGACCCCACTAGGGTGGTCTAATAACCCTTTAACCCACAAGACTCATACAGGGCTGACCCCATCAAGGTGGCCTAATAACCCATCAAGTATAAGTTATGACACTTACAATATAACTTGCGACACATGCAAGTACAACTAATGACACTTCCAATCAGAGGAATAATACATCTCCGTTGGGGATGCAATAAAGTACAAATACAATATACAAGTGAATATATTCCAAAGTTACAAATACATCAACACTCCCTCTTCACTAGGAAGGTATTCTCTTGACACAAGTCATCAATACATATAGGCACAAGTCCTCAATTCTGGAGCTGGATCATTGTCACTGGATCACATAGCATCATCATAATCACTGTTGCTGTACCCATTATCTCGATCACTGGGCTATCTTTGAATTCTTCTCGTCATAGGAAGTTCTACAGAGCCATCCCTTTTTCATGCTGGATGTAGGCCTAGCCTCCTGCAAGTCTTCATTATCTCCGGCCATCCTATGGAATCCTCAGGACTAATTACGTGCATCAACAAAACCTCGAAAGAGCATCCTAGAACTTTTACGAGCACACATCTCAACCTATCGGATCTCCCAAGATCTTTTACATGTGACCCTCACAACCTGTCCACGGCCACAGAGTATCATCCTGATACTTGTTGGGCCTAGTCTAGATGGGGCATTTTTTAACAGGAAGAATTTTGAGAACTGCGGAGCTAAGCACAGTTAAGTTTGAACAATTTTGGGATAAGTTTTGGTACGCTGCGAAGTTGCACGCAGCATAGTGGCAAAGGAGCTGCGAGGTTGGTGTTGTGAGGAGTACAGCACCATGATGTGCCATGTCGATGGAGATCCAGCTAAGCAGACAATGGACAGATGAAGACAACCATTTTGGTTAGGTCACAGAAGACCTATTTTTGGCAAAGATCATCGATAAATACCAAGCAGTGGGTAGGTGCAGATTGGAGGTAGGTGACTGATCACAACAAACAAAAGACTACTTGAACCAGTCAGCTAAGGCCGTGAAAGAAGGAACAACTCAGTGGAAGTAACCTATTGGCATGCGCGTGACAGAAGATCTGCTACCAGATATCAGTAATCCGGTTTTGGGAAAACCGTGATAGTTTTGTGAACCTAAGGGTTCTCCCTTCATAAACATAAATACATGACCTACGAGTCTTGATCTATAAATAAGGAAATTTTGTAAGGGAAAAGGGTTAACTCTTAATTTTGTTGATATTATCGAATATTGTGAGATCTGTCCGATTAAAGCATTGTAAAGGCTCTGCAGCTGTGTGTGCAGAGACCTAATTTTGAGAGAGAAAGAGAGAGAAGAGCATCTGCAACTGAGTGCGCAGAGGAAGAACTGTTGTACCCTTTCCAAGATAAATAAACAACAGTTCTTGTGGACGTAGGTTCCCATCCAGGGGGTGAACTGTGTTAAACCATTGTGTTATGTGATTGATGTGTATGATTGTCATTAGTTTACTTACAGTGCATGCATGAAGATTACTATTGTCTGTTATATGGTTACTATTATTTGTATTCACCGTAGAAAGAATGGAATAAGATGCTAGTAGTTCCTGTATGGACGAATGTTAACAGTAAAGCACCTATAAGTATCAACTGAATGAATCTATGAGATAACCACACAATAAAGGGTTAAAGTTGGATCACGACATCAAGCATACAACACCGCGCATCTCACTCATCTGCATAAGTTATGATGTTTATCAAGCTAAGTATTGATGAATGATTAAGGATTATCGAGTAAGATTTGGTAGAAGTGGTTAGGTCTCATAACCCCACTGTGCGGCCTTTGGATGCGCTGAGGGTATAAATATCTTTGTTCATGAAGAGTCTTGATGCGGGGTAGAAGACTGCGCGCAGTCATTGACCGCAGTGCACAACCTGTATCACGCTGCACATGAGTTAGTCCAAACACTTGCATCACAAGGTTGTGGAAACCTGCTTCTGTAACCACCCCCTCAACTTCACCTCGGGTGAGACCTCAGACTACTTGCAGTCTGTTGCCGAAAGGGTTGGTGAATAGGGGTTTTTTTTGGTATCTTGTACCACGAAGAACCTAGGCCTACATTGGAAAACCTCTAGAACCGTGCTGCGACCAAAAAATGGTACCATTGTTGTGCTAAGACTAGTGATGTGATAGTGTATTCAGAAAAGTAATTTCCAATAGTTGGAATCTAAAAAAGAAGGAGATCTGGGCTTGGTGCGATAAGATCGAAAGAGACTTCGCATGGAAAGAAACAGACATTCGCGTATATCTAACGTACAGTGGTTGAACAGATACTTGTGGTGGGACATCCACAAAATTTTTTGGGCTTCGTTTCCAAATGAGCTATATGAGTGTATATCGTGCCTAGCAGAAAGAAAGAATTATTCCCAAGGTGGAGTACCTACAGAGTGGAGTCCAGAACTTACTGAACAACTCAAAACTATAGACAACCCACTGTCACGAGCAGTTGACTTCTGGGTTGATAGCATACTAGTAGAATTTGTGACCGAGTTTGCTGTAGATACACTGAAGTCCTACAGCCAAGCTGAAGCATACTTTTTCGAAGGATTCAGAGGTAAGTTCCTCAAAAACCTCAGTCTATACATTAAAATTCTTTTAACTGAGAAAGGTGTTTTAAGAATGCAACAATAGTTCTAAATCTGTCATGGTAGAGAATACATACATTGATTATGACAAAGAAAACCATACTTTGAGAAGTGGAAAGCGATACAATCTTACTAATGAGAAGAAACCCACATCATCTAGAAACCGTATAGATACCGAAATTCCATGTGATCTCAATAATATGAACACTCAGTTATCAGCCACAATCCAGTGTATTACAACTCAAAATGAATTAGTCCAGAACCCACCTACTGCAAGTGTTGCGTAGCCCATCCCACAGATTAGTAATACTAGTAACACCGCAGGAGCGAGTTCTCACAGCACTACGACTCAAACTATTCCACAGAATACTGTCCCTAGCGCAATCCAACAACCCGTGTCTACTTTTGTCACAGGGAATCATTCCTATAACAGTACACAATCCAGAAGGAGAATGACAGATAACGATATAAAACTTCTGATATTCAAAGGAATGGGTCAGGAAGACCCTGATCAGCACTGGTTTCTATGCGAAGCCTTGTGGAGTGTTAAGCAAGTGAAAGATGATGCTATAAAGAGAGCGTAGCTCATAACTACTTTTAGAGACAGAGCATTGCACTGGTTTATGAAGTATTCTCAAGCACAACCAAGAACCTTAGCAGACATCAAAACCGCCATTGCAGCAGAGTTTAAAAAGCCCAAATCAGAATCACAGTGCATAACAGAGTTGAAAGAAATCAAGCAAAAACCTACTGAATCGGTATGGGAATTCGACCAAAAATTCAAAACATTATTGGACCAAGTGAGCTTTGTTATAGCTCTGCAACAGCATCAAGAATGGTTCATTGCTGCGTTGTTGCCCCATATCAAACAACCACTGATGCAACAGAAGGTTGTATCTCAAGCTGAGGATTTGGAGATCGCAATGAAGTTGGAAGCCTCACCAATTGGAGAAAGTATTTTTGGGATGATACAGATCCAGAACCAATTGGCTACCTTGAAATTAGAATTACAAGGTATGAAAAATGGAAAAGAACATAAACATGAACAAAGACATGAAGTTTGGTGCACAGGATGCAAAGGAGAGGGCCACACTAGAGAACACTGCCCCTTATTTCAAGAATATCTTAACAGCTATGCACCAAACCCAATAAATATGAATCAGAACCAGGCATCATGGTGTGAAATTTGTAGAAGCAGAGGACAGAGGCCTGAGGACTGCTATCTGATACAAAAATATGTAAAGAAACCTAAAAACTTATACTGTAATTTATGTAAGTCAGTTGGACATAATGAGTCCAACTGTCGCGCTTATTAACTGATGAATGAAAGAAAGCGAGATATGGAAGCAATGCGAGGTGTTGGAATGTACCGCGTCCAAGAGGAAAATAAGCCAAAGCAAGAGAACACCCATTATGATCAGGGAGGATATAGAGGCCGCGGTAGTGGATATCGCAGGAGAGGAAGAAATACTGGTCAAAATCAAGGAAGAGGACGAGGCCAGGTCATATGCTATAACTGTGGTCAGCTAGGTCATGTATCAAGAGAATGTACTAATCCATGCACCACATGCAACTACTCCAAATCATTTGACCATGTCATTGAAGATGGCCCAGTGCTTGAAGTAGAAATGCAAAAGCAAAGAAGAACAGAAACATTGATCCCTAACATCCAGTTGATCACATTAGAGAGCATACCTATAGGTCAGAGCATCAATGCAGTAACACGAAGTGGCGCTGATATTGGAAAAAATAAAATCACAGAAGCCTCGACTTCTGGAACAGCTGATCCTAAAAAGAACCCTGGAGAAATAGTAGGAATTAGAAAAGCTCCTGGGAAAGCACCTCCATTGAACTTACAGAAAAATAAAGAGATATTTAATGAAGCACAGGACATGTTTAAACAACTACCACCTAATTCACCAAGGATCCCGTTGTGCAGTCAAGAACCACAAATACAAGATATGCCACTGGCATATGATCAGACACGCGCTGCACCAGATACATCTGTTTTTGTTGCGAAGTTTTTATAAAGCTACATCAAGTTATTAAAAAATATAGACACTCTTATGGAATTTGAAAAACTAATAAATTAGTACGAATCATGCAGTAAGAAAGGAATAGCACATGGCATAGTACATAACATTAGGAGTCCCAAAAGAACCGGCAGGGAAATGAGGTTCACTGCATAGATAGGAGACTATGAGATGGACGAGATCATTCTTGATCTCGGATCTGAAGTGAATGTCTTAACCAAGCAGACATGGAAAACTATGGGAAAACCAAAGTTACAGTGGTCACCTATACAGTTAAGAATGGTTAATCAAGGCATAGTTATACCTCTGGGAAGGTTAACCAATACTATTGTCGACATTGATGGAGTGCGAATTTATGCAGACTTTGAAGTAATTGAAATTGTAGATGATAGCAATCCTTATCCAGCACTGCTGGGTATTGATTGGGCAATGACGAACTCCACCATAAGCAATCTAAAGACATTGAAAATGATATTTGAAGGCAATGACATAAGGGTCATCACACCATTGGATCCTTCATAGGGGGAGCAATATGTTGAACCTATTCAAGAAGAGTATAGATCTCAAGACCTTGACCGTATCTATAAAATGACAACAAATGCTGTGGATTATACTCATCCTATTGCAGATGGAACACTTAGCTGGCACTGCAATAGTTCTTGCATCTCAGACTCTGACGTAGGATTAGAAAACTGGCAACACAGAATACATGAAGTATCCGCTAGGAGATGCGCAACAATTACAAAGTCACTCCATTGGATTGGAAAATAGGTAAGTCCAATCCCCACTTATGATGGTACAACTAACATCTATTCATTTATCAAAGAATACACTGCAACAGTTGCAGATGAACATCGCGTCTTAGCATTAGACATGGCACTCCACGAGACACCTACTAGATGGTGGACCACACATAAAAAGACATTTACAACCTGGGACAAATGCAAAATCAAACTACAAATCAGATTCGCTGATAAGGTAACACTACCATTTGAGAAATATAATGGCCAAACAGATACAAAGGATCATATTGGAGCATGTGAAAAAGCATGGGAAGAAATACCACAGATAGAATGGGTACATCTCTTTGTGCATATGTTGGAGGAGCCTATTCTAAAGAAATGCTACCTAGAGGAGGAGCTGCACAGAGGAACAATGGATTGGTCTGTCGTTACTGCGAATTTCCAAAAGGACTTTAGCTTTGAAGATGACCATCCGACTATCCAAGATGCGCTACAGCTTATCAAGGACAAGATATTTACACCAGATTCCATGGAGGAAAACATAACATCATAAGTGTTTTTTGAAGCAAACAATGTACTTGCGAGTCTACAACCAGATTGGACAGAACAAGTAGAGAAAATCATGGTCTGCTATAACCTAGCTGAAAAAGATGAAGATAAGGAAGAAAACGATGAGGAGGACCCGCTCAATATAAAGATCCCTGAATCGAAAGGAATGCGCGAAGTAGAAGGACCTTCATTAGAGATTCCTGATATGAGTGGACTGGTCAAAACAAATAAAGTGAACATCAGTACTAGTGAAGAGCCGAAGTTTGCAGCAATAGGAGACTACTGGGATGATGATATAGTTGTAGAGATCGCAGTTATATTACACGAATATCAGGAAGTATTCCCGATGAAGTTCACAGAGATGAAAGGTATTCTAGGAGACTTAGGAGTGATGAGAATTCCTCTTAAACCTGGAGCGAAACCTATTAAACAAAGATCATATAGATTGAATATGCGCTACAAAGAACAAGTTAGGGTAGAAATCGACACGATGCTCAATGCAGGAATCATTGAGCTAGTTGAAGAATCTGAATGGATAAGCCCGTTGGTCATCCAAGACAAGAAAACAAAGGGTGAGATTAGGATCTGTGTTGATCTTAGAAAGTTCAATGATGCCTCTATGCATGATCCATTTCCTACACCTTTTACCGATGAAGTACTTGATAACGTTGGAGGGAATCAAGCATACTCTTTTACTGATGGATTTTCTGGATACCATCAGATAAAAATTGATCCAGTCGATAAGCACAAAACCACTTTTGCAACAGAATGGGGGTCATTCTAGTATACAGTGATGCCTTTTGGTTTGAAGAATGCACCATCCATATTCTCAAGAGTGGTGATCGCAGCATTTAAAGAATTCATCCACAAGTTTTTAGAAGTTTACTTTGATGATTGGACCATTTTTGGGTTACTGAAGAACCATACCGCAAACCTCAGGATGATGCTAGAAAAATGCAGATAGCATCAGATTTGATTGAATTTAAAGAAATTTATTTTCAGTGTTCCATATGGGATTCTGCTAGGACATATCGTCTATAAGCAAGGGTTGATGGTTGATCCTGCAAAGATAACAATTATTGTAAACTTGCCTACACCAAATTCAGTTAAACAATTTCACACTCCACTGGGGCATACCAGATACTACAAAAAATTCATAAAGGGGTATGCATAGATAACCGAAGCAATGGAGAAGCTTTTAAAAAAGGATGCACTGTTCAATTGGGATGAAGACTGTGAGAAAGGATTCGACACATTGAAAGAAAAAATGGTCACTACGCCGATCCTAGTTTTTCCAGATTGGAAAAATCCATTTCACGTACATGTTGATGCTTCATGTATAGCATTGGGTATTGTTCTTGCATAGCCAGGAGAAGGAAGAATTGATCATCCCATTGCATTCTCAAGCAGAAAGTTGTCATCTGCTGAGAAAAACTATACCACTACTGAAAGAGAAGGACTTGCAATGGTGTACACACTACAGAAGTTCAGACACTATTTTCTTGGTGCGCACCTCTCAATGTTTACCGACCATTCTGCATTAAAATACCTAGTCAATAACCTAGTGTTAGAGGGGTGAATATTCAAACGGATCTTACTCTTCCAAGAGTATGATTTTGAAATAATAGTTAAACCAAGATGATTAAATTGAGGCCCTGATCATCTATCAATCATCGAATCAGGAGAGGAACCTATGAATCTAGAAGACAATCTGCCTGATGTGCAATTGTTTTCTATACAGATTGCCGATGATTATTATCATGATATCATTGACTTTCTAACTACTGGGTTCGCACCTACTGAATTCACTACGCAGCAAAAGAAGCAACTGGTAGTGCGAGCCGCAGACTTCACCATTATCGCAGGACAACTCTACAAGTTAGGACCTGATGAAGTGCCGCAAAGATGTGTATTAGAACACAAGAAACCATTTATATTAGCTGATGCACATTTAGGAGTCGCAGGAGGTCATTATGTAGGAAGGGCTACTGCGCATAAGATATTACGTGCAGGGCTATGGAGGCCTACGATTCATAAGGACTCCAAAGAATATTGCCAGAACTGCGATGTCTGTCAGAGGACAGGGAAACCGTCAAGAAGAGATGAAATGCCATTGAACCCTCAGCTGAACTTCCAGGCATTTGACAAATGGGCAATCAATTTTGTGGGACCTATTAACCCACCAGGAAAAAGAACTGGTGCGAGGTACATTATTACTTCAACTGACTACCTCACCAGATGGGAAGAATAAAAACGAGTCAAAGACTGCAGCACAGATACAACCGCGCAGTTTATCTTTGAGAACATCCTTACATGATTTGGATGCCCAAAAATTTTGATGAGTGATCAGGGTACTCATTTCCTGAACAGAACTATTGAAGCTTTAACTGAAGAGATCTCCATCCATCATCAGTGCAGTATGCCTTATCACCCACAAGCAAATGGAAATGTTGAAGCATTTAATAAAGTACTTGCAAATGCGCTAACCAAGATATGCAATGTAAACCACGATGATTGGGACCTGTGCATTCCATCTGTATTATGGGCATACAGAATGGCATGCAAGAAATTAACTGGACATACACCTTTCAGATTGGCTTACGGACATGAACCAATAATGCCAATGGAGTACATTACCCCAGCTTGAGAATAGTTGTATTTACAGGGATGGCAGATCGCGCAACACTAGAAGAAAGGCTGTTACACTTGGTTGGGTTGGAAGAAGAGCGCTTCATCGTGGGATTCCACCAGCAAGTACAGAAAGAACGAGAAAAAGCATAGCATGATCACCACATCAAGAATAAGTCTTTTCAGGTAGGTGACCTAGTCCTCCTATATGATAGTAAATTCATGAAGTTTCCACGAAAATTTAAAATGCATTGGCTTGGACCATATACTATAATAGATGTTACTAACGGTGGCGTAGTCCAGTTAGCTACTTTAGCTGGTGATATATTACACAATTTGATAAATGGAAGCAAACTAAAGCTTTACTGCGATAGTCCTACTTCGCAGCATCCAACAATGATCAGAAGAAAGAAAAGTTTCTGAGTGCCAAGTACAGTGGGAATTGGGCACTATGAACAATCTATACACAAAACCTATAAAAATATATCTATGTACAGTGCAACATTGTTGAAGCTGCGCGAAAAAAAAGAAGGAAAAAGAAACAATGCGTTGTTGCGACATTCAAAAAACAACAACTGGAAAGAAAAGAAATTATATACCGCGAAATCACTACGTAGAACCAAAGATTTCCTGCCACGTAGTTCAACACAAGGCTCCAGAAAATATCCGTTACAAGTGTCGGTTGGGAATATAGTCGTTATACAGTAGTTTCCTACCGATCGCTTGGGCATTTAAAGCATATATAGCCATTTTGAGCAGAATTTTGAAAGCCAAGACAAAAGAAGCAGCTGGATTTGGCCAATGGATACCACCATTAAATGCTTATCTAGCCATTCAAGGGCATGGAGGAGGGTCCGCTGCGCCTATAAATAACAATGCATATCGTCTCGTGGGCGTATGAAACACTTAGAATTTTCTGCATACGCTTCTGTTTGAGCTAGTTTCGTAAGCCGTCTACAACTGTTGAGAGTGTTTGCATGTCTAAGAGCTTTTCATTTGAAGTAGAGTTCATAGTTGAAGAGACTGTGAGGTTGTTCCAACATGGAGGAATTGACGAATTAATGAGAATCCCAAACAAGAAAGTCGTCACTGAATCAGAACAAGGTCCAAGAGGATCACCAAGACACGGCCCCTCAATGCAGGACAAAGGGAAAAATCTAGTAGCGCCGAGATCAAAACTACTGAAGATACATTTGGTAGGGCCAAATAAGCCCCTTGCCGATAAAGAGATACCTTTAACTATGAATCCAGACTATATCTCACCACGTACAGTGGATGCGCCGGCCATTAAACTGCTAAAGAGTCCAAAGTATGAGATACCACACTCATTCATATCAAAAGCATGTTGAGGTGGAAAAAAATCTGTTGGGAAAGATTCCAGAATGCAAATGGGAGGACTATGATCTGCTAGAAATGTAGATTGAGAATCCAACCAAGCCGAAGTTCCCACATTTCCAGTCCGACAAATACATGTGCTGGAAGAAGAATGCAAAGGGTGAACTCACCTTGGTCGGTGAGTGCTGGTTGTCCGGAGTAGCCAAGTTGGGGCTACTCAACCTGTTCAGGCTCCCACATTTCGACAGATCACCAGAGCTCAACACGGTGGTGTGAACTCTTATGGCTCGCATCCACTAGGGATATTTATGGATAGACCAAAATATCGACCTGACAATTGCCTTAATCCACCGTATAACTGGATTAATCAAAAGGGGAGAAGAACTAAGCAAGTTCTTCCAGGGAAAGACAAAGGATAAAGAAGTGGCCGCACTGATGAAGCAAACTCAATCTGTGGTCAAAGGGAAGCGAGGATTCCAGACGGATGACATAAAGGACCAAGCAATAAGGTTTGTCACGCAGCTGTTAGCAGGAAAAATCTTAAGAAAGTGCAGACCATTAGAAGTAAATGCAGGCATAGTACTACTTGGCGCTATAGCTGCCGAGGGACAAGAATTCAATTGGTGCCAATATCTATTAAATGAGTTCCTCAAAGAACTAAATGATACGCAAATCAATGGTTGATACTTCCACTTCACCTGGCTAATCATGCTTATCTCCTTCCTGGGTTGGAAGGAACCAAAGCACTATGTCGGAGTGGTCACAAACACATCGGACTGTAGAGGTGCTCAATTTCAGAATCTATGGGCGAATTTGAATTCAGAACGACAACACGAGACAATGCTGGTCTTTTACACATAGTACGACCAGTTGTGTAGGGCCATCATGCTTACAGCTTGCATACCAAAGAAAGTCACAAGCAAATATATCCACATTATCAATTTTTATGCTGCGATGAAATGCATCTCCATTTCAGCCAAAGCACAGAAAAAGAATCTTGATTGGTACCCATGAAATTACCATATGTACGAGGAAGATATTGAAAATATTATAAAAGAATGGTCAGTTGAATTCCCAGTTGAGGTTGTAGATATCCAAAGTGATTCTACTGAAGATAACCCTATCCCATGTCCCATAGTAGATGATAAAGATTTAGGAAAAAGGAAGGACGTTGGAAGTCCTTCGAGGCACAAGGAAAAAAGGAAGAAGCAGAAAGCAAATAAAGACCAATTAGACACAATGCTTCACGAAGATGACTACTTAATGATTTCCGTGAAGGTCACTGAACAAATGGAGGAACTTTCAACATAAAAAGAGAAGAAGGAAAAGGCAATTCAAGATAGCTTAAACCAGAACCTGACTATACTGCAAGGTATATGCCAAAAATTTGATGAAGTAAGCAGAAGATTACCCTTGCACCATGAGGCAATAGCTGAAAAAGGGTCTGCGGGAACTTTGCAACAACAAATCACGGTTCCTGCGAGGTCCCGTGTTGTCCATTTGCAGCCAATATCTATAAGACTACCATTACTTGATCAAGCAATGCTAGATACAAAGAATGTAGAGCCCGTGGAGCTTGATCTTGCAATGATACCATTGCCAGCACTAAATTACTTACAGATGCAAGTCAGTGAAGAAATGCATGACAGAACCATAGAAGTGCTGAAAGGAAAGGAAGAATTGCACAGGAAACTTGAGGAAGATAGCTCACGGAGTACTATGCAATTACAAGATGAAAGAGATCGTCAACTGAGATTGGAGAACACGATCACTGCGGTTGCAGATAATATAGATGAATTTGAAGTACAAATAGAACTAGCAGATACTATTGTCAAGATTGGCGATTTGGTCAATAGCCTTAAGACTGAGAAGGAAGACATGGAGATTCTCCATGAGTCTAAAATTGCTGCCCTGAAAGCACAGATCAATCCACAGGCTCCACCAAATGAACAACACGTAAGACAGGGAGTAGTGAATATTGTGGCATAGAATATTGTTACCGAAGTGACTAAGTGCTAGAGTCTACTGGAAGTAGCATTGAAGGAATTTAATGCCCTTGAAGAAGACCAACAATTACTTGAAGTAAAGAAAGAAGAGAAAGAAAAACAAGAAGCACTAGAAAATATGGGTGAGGAGGTTAAGGCGCTACTAGCAAGAGAGAAACTTCTAAAATATAGAGAAATCAACACCCTAAAGAAGGAAGTTAAAGCTTTGCATGAGAAGGAGACAGAAATGGGCGATAAGTCGCAACCATTATTAGAGGAAGCCAACACGATCTCACAAGAGATCGAAGAAAAGTTAAAGGATCTGAACCAGAATCAAGAGCAGGTGGAAGGCCAGACCGGCCATGAGATAACACTTGATATGGTGGAAACAGTTGGGCAAATTGAACAAGATATGAAGACCGCAGTAGAAATGCTGATGGGCACATTCAACGATTTCGCTACCAAGATTAGTCCACAATCAAAGGAACACCTTCAAGGATTTATAGGTGGCTCAGGGGCGATCCACATGTAAGTGCTAGGGGCCTGTTGGGCCTGGCCCAGATGGGGCATTTTTGAATAGGTAGAATTTTGAGAACTGCGGAGCTAAGCGTAGTTAAGTTTGAACAATTTTGGGATAAGTTTTGGTATGTTGCGAAGTTGTGCGCAACACAGTGGAGAAGGAGCTGTGAGGTTGGTGTTGTGAGGAGTACAACACCGCGATGTGCCACATCAACGGAGATCCAACTAGGAAGAGCATGGACAGATGAAGACAACCATTTTGGTTAGGTCACAAAAGACCTATTTTTGGAAAAGATCGTTGATAACTACTAAGCAGTGGGTAGGTGCAGATTGGAGGTAGGTGACTGATCACAACAAACAGAAGACTACTTGAACTAGTCAGCTAAGGCCATGAAAGAAGGAACAGCTCAGCGGAAGTAACTTGTTGGCACACACATGACAGAAGATCCACTGCCAGATGTCAGTAGTCCAGTTTTGGGAAAACCGTGATAGTTTTGTGAACCTAAGGGTTCTGCCTTCGTAAATGTAAAGACATGGCCTAAGGGTCTTGATCTATAAATAAGGAAATTTTGTAAAGGAAAAGGGCTAACTCTTCATTTTGTTGATATTATTGAATATTGTGAGATCTGTCCGATTGAATCATTGTAAAGGCTCTGCAGCTGTGTGTGCAGAGACCTAATTTTGAGAGAGAAAGAGAGAGAAGAGTGTCTACAGCTGAGTGCACAGATGAAGAACTGTTGTACACTTTCCAAGATAAATAAACAACAGTTCTTGTGGACGTAGCTTCCCATCCGGGGGGGTGAACCACGTTAAACCATTGTGTTATGTGATTACTTTGTATGATTGTCATTAATTTGTGATTTAATTTATTTACAGTGCATGCATGAAGATTACTATTGTCTGTTATATGGTTACTGTTATCTATATTCACCATAGAAAGGATGGAATAAGATGCTAGTAGTTCATGTATGGAGGAATGTTAACAGTAAAGCACCTATAAGTCTCAACTGAATGAATCTATGTGATAACCACACAACAAAGGGTTAAAGTTGGATCGCGACATCAAGCATATAGCACTACGCATCTCACTCATCTGCATAATTTATGATGTTTATCAAGCTAAGTAATGATGAATGATTAAGGATTATCGAGTAAGATTGAGTAGAAGTGGTTAGGTCTCATAACCCCACTACGCGGCATGTGGATGCGCTAAAGGTATAAATATCTTTGTTCCTGAAGAGTCCTGACATGGGGTAGAAGAATTCGGCCAGTCATTGACTGTAGCGTGCAACCTGTACCATGTTGCACATGAATCAGTCCAAACACTTGCATCACAAGGTTGTGGAAACCTGCTTCTGCAACCACCCCCTCAACTTCACCTCGGGTGAGACCTTAGACTGCTTGCAGTCTGTTGCCAAAAGGGCTGGCGAATAGGGGTTTTTGTTGGTATCTTGTACCATGAAGAACCTGGGTCTACATTGAAAAACCTCTAGAATAGTGCTACAACCAACAATAGTCATGATCATACTGATGATATCATCTCATCGTCCATGAAGCATAGCCCAGATGCACATACAAAACACTTACACCATCGACATGGGAGAACACATCTACCACCATTCAGGGAAGGCTCTGGCCCTTACTTTTTCACCATGGGAGAACACATCTACACCTTTGTGAAAAATGGCTTCAGCCCTTACATCTTTACCGTGGGAGAACACATCTACACCTTATGAAGAATGGCTCCAGCCCTTACATATTTACCATGGGAGAACACATCTACACCTTGTAAAGAATGGCCCTATCCCTTAAATCTTTACTGTGGGAGAACACATCTACACCTTATAAAGAATGGATCCAACCCTTACATCTTCACTGTGGGAGAACACATTTACAACTTGTGAATAATTGCTCAACAATTACATCACAACCATTGGATAACACATCCACACCATGTCGAAAAATCTCATGTGCATCTGCATCTTCCGGACTCATCACTCATGATCCACCTAATCATGTAAAGCATCCACCTGATGCATATCATCACACATGATCCAACTGATCATGCAAAGCATCCACCTTATGCATATCATCACACATGATCCAACTGGTCATGCAAAGCATCCACCTTATGCATATCATCACATATGATCATCCTGATCATCATCATCCGGAGCATCATCTTGATGCTCATCACACAATGCTTACATCCACAGCCATGGGAAGGATCCTCCTATCACCATGCTTGGAATGGCTCCTGCAAATCTGTACCATCACTTCTTTCTCGAAGTATCTTCTATTTGAAGAACACCATGCCTCTCTCTGAAGTACTCAAACTTCACTCTGGCTAGTGTTTTGGTCAATGCATATGAAACCTGCTCATCCATCATAATGTACAGGAGCTTCACTGCTCGTCTCTGCACCATATCCTTGATATAGTGATATTTGATCTCAATATGCTTCGACCTGTTATGGAACACCGAATTCTCTGACAACTTCACACAGCTCTGGTTGTCACAATAGACATAGGTAGCATCCAACAAAAGATCAAATAACTCAGACAGTAGCTTCCTAAGCCATACTACCTCACAACTAATCGAACGAGCTGCGACATACTCTATTTTAGCTGTACTCAATGATACGCAGGACTGCTTCCTTATAAATCAAGAGATCACACCTGATCCCATACTAAAGCAACACCCCAAAGTTCTCTTCCTATCTGCAGCACTGTCTGCCCAATCTTAATCAACATAGCCCTCTAGGTTAAACTTTTGATTCGCATCATACTTAAGCCCATAATCAATCATACACTTCAGGTACCTCAGAATATGCTTTACAGCAACCAGGTGAACACCTCTGGGATCTGCCAGGAACTGGCTCAATGTGTTCACCGCAAAGAAAATATCTGGTCTCATGTTCATCAGGTACATCAAGGACCCAATCATCTAACGATACATCGTGACATCAATCGGCTCAGATGAAGCATCACACAATAGCTTCATGTTCGATTCCATAGGTGTGACCATGCCCTTGCAGTCCATCATCCTGAACCGCTTCGGGATCTCTAATGCATACTTCCCTTGTCCAAGGAAGATTCCATCTGCACTCTGCCACACCTCCATACCTAGAAAGTAATGCATCATACCCAAGTCCTAGGAACTTCAGATTCTTCAATATCTTCAATAGATAGTTTTCTTTGAACTTCGTTGCTGGAACAAATGTTGTAGTCCTTCTTTTGTAGGTGATTGTACACGATCTTTCCTAAAAGTCAAATTCAATTGCATGATTAGAAACTGTTATACGCTAGAGGGAGCACTTGAAGCTAGAGGATTGGCTTGGATATCAAGAAACCTTTGTAAGCACTCTTCAAGTTTGTAATAAAAGATAACTTGTCTTGTTTTCCCATTTCATGTGTATTGTATAAATCTTTGATATGAAATGTATCTATTTTAGATTTGAAGTTAACGTTTGCTTCAAGGTATTTGGAATATCACATGCTTGTCCTTTGTTTGATTTCAACAGCTTCTACATTGGAGTTTCGGGATCAAGAACTAGAAGCGGGACAAACGTCGAATTGGAAGGTGAGTTACGTCTTTCATCTCTTCTGAATGCATTTAATCTTGTTGTGAAGATTAGTTCAGGGACTCAAGGTAGCATTTGTTTCCTTTTTGTCTTAGCATTGAGTCAGTGCATCCTGCTTTATTCTAAGAGAGTTTCTACCTATCCGTAGGGAGAAATATCTACAACAGAAACTTCTCATAGTTTTTCAAAAACAAATTCTAACACATAAGTACATATGCCATACAATCATGCAATTATCTTATTCAATGCTTCAATACAACATTTATCCATATCCCGTATTCACAAGGTAACTTTCTAGATGCCTTCCATGTCTACCATAACATTTGTTAAGAGTGTGCACAACTCCCAACATGTTAGTAAAGAGGTTTCATTCTAGATAAGTAGCAATGGAATGTTGTACAGTACCATAGGCCACTTACCCATTACTTGCATATTAGTACTATCTTGTTAATTAATGCAACTTTTCTAATATGCATAATACATATTCTAAATCTAGGAACATAAGTATGTACACTACTGGACAACATCATTTAAGTAATCATATATATAATAAATGACAGTTCAAATACTTATCTTTGTTTAGTTGTAGGGTGGACTCCCTCTCAATCTTTGGTTCCTTGCGGGAACTACTAGAGTGTGCTCCCTCTTGATCTTTGCTTCCTGGATTATCTGTCCTTGAACTTATATTCATCCTAGACCACTATGCATGCTTAAGTGTGCACTAGTTTGATGAATGTGTCATCCTCAAGATCTCATACATAATCATACATTCATTAGTATAATCTCAATACTAAAACATTATAATCTTAAATATGTATGGTCATGATCATTTCATACACAGGTAATAAGCATTAGTATTCAAGGCTTTAGGGAGGACTTCTTTTACTCATGCATATACTTATTTGACCATAGGACTCTTCTAGTTAATCATATCATCAATCAAAGTAAGAAACATAATATGCATGAACCGTTTTAACTTCAAGAATAATCATTATCAATCATGCCAAGTATACTTATATAAGAGATCCTAACACAACGTAGGATTCTAACATGATATAGGAAAAACATACTTGGTTATCATGTTTGCTAGTTATGTCTAACATACCCAAACAATGTCTTCTTGTTCTCTTCAATGACTTGTGCTTAGTAACCTGCATAACTTATAAGTTAACCATCGTAGAGCCAAATTATACATACCTCGTAAGTAGAGCTTCTATGTGATCCATGAATATGGATGAGTCTTTGTCTTCATGTCACCATGGTCATATGTTCTTGATCTAGAACTTGATTTGTACCTTTCATGTTAGCGGACAACATCAACCTCATACAACACCATAGTTCATTAGTACAATCATAAGTGTCATAACCCTAATCAGTGAATGTCTTCTATCATGCATTCATACTTTTACTAGGGTGATAAGATGTTATAGCCTGAAATGACACCTCTCCGTCCGTGACGACACTTGCTTCCCTTGGTCGCATGATGACATTTCTTGAGATCAAGTTTCAGTCACACAACAGGACACTTGTGGATGGAGCAGTCATTTGGGACACTAAAAATGGTTGAAATTACCTCATTCTTGACCCATTTGATGTTTGTGACCCTTAGGAACATTTTTCCAGACCAAACCATCTCCTGAAAATGAGCAGAAAAGCTTGTTTTTGGCCATTTTTTCACATGAGCGCTACTCTACCTTAACAAACTAGCGTGTGTACCCTACTCAAGTGTACAATAGTAGCGCTCAACCCTCTTGAGTGCTACTCCACTGTGAGACAGTAGCGCACACCCCTTTTTTAGTCAAAATCTCAAAATTTGGGAAGTTAGGTTGGTTGGGGAACCTCCTACTCGGTTATAACTTCTTTTCCTATCCTTCACTGACTATATAAGGAGGGTAGAAGGGCCATGTGAAGGGACGAAGCCTATAATAAAGTTATGCTGGAGGAATGGAGACCCTCATCCCCCTCTCTTGTGCTTCAGTTTTGGTAAACCCTAGCACAGTTGATTAGAGGCTGGAATCCTTGGAGAACGGAAGCAGGAGACCTTGAATCTAGGTTTTGTGAAGTTCCAAGCTTGAAAGAAGGTATAACTTTATGTACTTGCTTTCATTCATTAATAAAGATCAAACGTTCTTCTCTTTCCAAATATGACCTGTTAATGTGTCTCAGATTTGATTATAGTTTGTTTATAATATGATGTCTTCTTCTATTATGAATATCAATCTTATATATGTAGTCAAATGTGTTTGAGAAAGGTATCAAGTTGTTTTGTAGGTCTAGACATTGGGGCACTGGATAAGCATTGAAGAGCGAGGGAAGCAAAGCTAGGATCAACCTTCTGAATAAGGTGCCTACATATCTAAACCCTAATCTCTTCACTTATTTGTTGTACTTGCAGAATGATTGTAAGTCTATCTTTATCACCGTATGTTGGTAGTTTCTCCCCTGAACTATAGGTGCATTTTCCCCACAACATAAGAGAAGTCTAAAATTAATCAAGATTGTACTAACCTTAATAATATTAAGACAAACATATCATAAAATTAATCATGAACATATTTCAAAACATACTTGTATCTCTTCAAGTCATACCCGTTAGGATTGCTTGTAGCCTTCTCATGTAAAGCCTTAGCCTCATCTCCCTCTGGACTTGGAACTTCTTCACTTATGCTGGTGTCCAATTCATTCTCTTCTAGGATTAACCCAATCCACTTTGATTTGTTGAAACTGGATCTAGAGTTGGATTAGGGTTTGTAAGAGAAACCCTAAAAATTCAAATTTTGAACTTCAAACTTCTGAATGGATGGAAAGATGTACGTTATTGAGTTGATCAAGATGGTATACTTCAATTTTGAAACCTGCAAAATTTGACCCTTAAAAATTGCCTTTGAAACTTTCAGATCGTTTGGACAAGATCTCAAACTAGGGTTTGATACAGCCCGGTCTTTTTCCCATTCAAAAGTTTCGATCTTGTGTTCTAAACTTTGATTTTTCTGAGGAGCTTCTATCCATGCTCACATATTTAAAAAATTCCAACTTTTACAGAAGTCCTAATTTTCTACCTTTCTGATCAAAATCTAGAACTAGGGTTTGATCAAGCACGGCCTTCTGCCCAATTAAAAAATTCGATCTTGGTCTCTAAATTTCAATTTTGATGAGGAACATTCAGTGGTCTCTGATTCCAAAAATTCCAACTTTCTCTGAAGCCCTAAATTCCCATAGCAGTGACAAGCCAAGAATGAAGGTGCTCAGAATCAAATTCCGTTTTGACAAAAATATGCACCTGATTGATTCTGGTTCATCTCTGAAATTACAAATCCACGGGCTCTGAAAATTCATCCTGTGGTATCCTGACCTGTTATGTTTCCAAACCCACAGGTATGAGCTCAATTGGATTCTCTGATAGAGAGTTATGCCAAGTTTCACAACGTGACCTGTTTATGGGATAAAACAAGAGAGAGGACTTGTACAGTGTGCCATGTGTCACTGGTTCAACTTTGGCCTCTAAAATGTGGACCTCTGAACGTACAGTCCATTCCCTACCTGTCCCTTTTTACGAAATTTCATTTGGATCTTCCTAGCCCAAGTTGTGACCTTTTTTCCTAGGTCACCTATTTATGACTGAAATCTGGAAGAGGCATAAACTGTAGATTGTACGGGTCATATCTCACAAAGTACAACAAACCATATGTTGTGCTTTGGACACAAGGTACATGGAAATGTTTTCTATGACCTGTAGAATTTTAAGAACCTGAACCTTCAGCAAAATGGATTTATAGCGAAAATCCTACGATGACTGTTTTTCTATATCAAGCCCTAGCTTCCAAATTGTCGCAAGTGCAACAAGTTTCATAAATGCCATACCATGCCTTCCTTCAGGCTAGCTCTTATACCATGTTATTTTTTCATCATTTAAATCAATAGATCTAGGATCTTAACTAAAAGAACAACATGTACAGCATATCAAGCATAAGAGACAAGAGACAAGAGACACAAAACATTTCACCGGGGAAAACCAAGAAGGTTAAAAACCCTGCGACTTCCTCAGAGATAGAATAAGCATCAATACAAGGATCACCATGATCAAACCCAAGAGATATATATCTTCAGCAACATGCTCCTCCTCCACTTATGCACACTCCTCCTCTCTCTCACTAATGTGAAGTGAGTGAATAATAGAATGTGTAAAATGAGAGAGACACAATCTCTATTTATACACTAACTTTCACTTGACATTTAGACAACTAGGTTGGCCCCAACTTAACCACTTAACATAATGCTAATTGGGCCGACCTCACTAGGGTGGTCTAATAACCATTTAACCCATAAGACTCATATAGGGCCGACCCCATCAAGGTAAGCTACTAACCCATCAAGTATAAGTTACAACACTTACAATATAACTTGCGACACATGCAAGTACAATTGACGACACTTTCAATTGAAGGAATAATACATCTATGTTGGGGATACAATAAAGTACAGATGCAATATACAAGTGAATATCTTCCAAAGTTACAAATACATCAACAAGATCGACTAGCCAGTTGGTCCTTCATTTCTTCCGAATAACCTGAGCCTGTGCTGAGGGAATTTTTGGTTGCTCCTCGACAATCATTTCCATCTCTATAGGTGGATCCTTCTCACTTGTGTTGGATATCACATGTGCCATCTCAACTCTCTTAGTCGTTCTTTAACAAACAAAGCACTCTCACCAACATGATTCACTTTCGCTCTCTGGTTTCTGCAATGCTCTTCACTCACAATGCGTAATCGGTCACAATGCTCCCCTGCATGTCCTTTCATACCCATTGAATCAATTTGGACAATGATTACCCAAATTTGCCGTCGGTTTACCCAATCCTCTATTGATTTTCCTAATCTGTTGTAATGATGCAACATTAAATGAATCTCTGCTCACTTGCGTCGTCATTTGCTGCATATTAACTACTGCATTTATTTCCCAATATGACCAACTCACACTTCATCGGTGTCGACAGGTCCCAAACTTCGTCGATGTTTCATCGCTAGGAATATGGATTCCAACTTTGTTGTAGTTCTGTCGACGGACTCCTGAACTACCCAATGTACCTTTTGCATTTTTTTAAAAAAAAATTCAACTTGTTAGCTTTCTCAGACAATGTGTATCGAGCTTTAGCTAGCTCCCATTCACTAAGTTCATCAAAATTGTTCCATCCAACTTTTGCAATTGAACTGCACCTCTGTCAGTAATGAAATTTATAACATATAGACTAAGCCAATGCATTCGAATCTTACATGGATGTTTCATGAACTTGATTTCGTAGAGGAGTACCATGTCTCCACACTAAAAGTGCTTATGTTTTACATGGTGATCATGCCATGCCTTCTCTCGGTCTTTTTCTGCTTGCTGCTCAAATCCCACAAGGAAGCGATCTTCTTCCAGTTGTATCAACTGCGACAATATTTCTTCAATCTCCCTGTTGTCACTCATTCTTATCGCTACAATGATGAATAGACTAGGGATGATGTGATCCATGGCAATCACTACTTCTTGTCCATATACCAACTTGAAAGGAGTCTGACCTATCAATCTTTTGCATGTTGTCCTATAGGCCCATAATACCGTAGAAATATTCAAGTCCTAGTCGTCACGGATTGTATTGCACACCTTAGTAAGCGCATGCTACAGTATCTTGTGCAGTGCTTCAGCTGCTCCATTCTCCTGTGGGTGGTATGGTGTACTTCTTTTATAATGAATATGAAATTCCTCATTCATCACTTTGATGGTTTGATTGACGAAATGCATACCTTGGTCTCTCATCAAGATCTTTGGACACCCAAACCTGGTGACCATGTTATCGAAAAGAAATCTTGTTGTTGTCGCAAATGTGAAATCCTTCACTGGTGCTTCTTCATCCCATTTGGTTAGGTAGTCTGTCTTAGTAATGATATATCACACACTCGTACTTTTTCCTCATGGGTCAATGGATCCCACAAAGTCTACTACCCATTTATCAAATGGTTGTAATGTCAACTGGGGCACCAATGGCATCTCATCCCTTCATGATGGTTTCCCTGTCCTCTCACATATGTCGCATCTCATAGTGTAATCTATTGCATATCCATGCAATGTAGGCCACCATAATCCATCTCTAAGTATATTTCTGGGGGTTGCGCTCCATCCATAATGACCTCCTGCGATCCCACCATGAGCCTCGGCCAACACTCTTTCTTGCTCATGTTGAAGGATATATCGATGTAGAATTTCATATGGTCTCATCTTGTATAATTGTCCTGTGATCAATTGGTAGTCAGTAGCTTTGACGACTAATTGCTTCTTCTGATTAGTGGTGAACTCTTCAAGTGCTCTTCTCGTGGTCAAAAACTGAACAATCTGTTCGTAATGGTCGTCGACCATTTCAATGCAGGAATAGTTTCGCGTCGAGCAGACCATCGTCGATGTTACTTGGTTCCTCGCCTGATTCAATCCTCGATAGATGGTCAAGTCCTGCATTCAATCGTCCAGGATTCACGATTATTTCAAATTCAAATTCCTGAAACAACAGCAACAATCGACATATCTTCCCCCCCAACATGGGCTTGTTGACCAGGTAGTTTAATGCTGAGTGGTCAGTAAACATCTTGAAATATCCTCCTAAGAGATAGTGTCAGAACTTCTGCAATGCGTATTCCATTGCCAAGTCATCTCTTTCTATCGTTGTATAATTTTTCTCTGTAGTCGACAACATCTAGATAACAAACTGATAGGATGGTTGATTGACCCTTCTCTAGGATGGGCCAATATCACCCCCAGCGCGATGACAAAAAATATACATGGACATGGAATTCTTTCTTTCAATTGAGGAAGGCTAAAATTGGTTTTGCAACCATCTTTTCCTTCAATATGTCAAGGCTCTTCTGACATTCACCGTTCCATTCAAACTTCACATCTTTCTTCAATAGATTCTCCATGGTAATCGTTGCATACCCCTTTATGAATTTTCTATAATATATTGTATGGCCCAATGTCGCCCTCAACTTCTTTACTGTCATGGGAGGTGGTAAGTCGAAAATAATCACAACCTTGGATGGGTTGACCAACATACCTTCCATGCAGACAATATGTCCCAATAAGATACCAAATGGCACACAAAAGATACATTTCTTCAAATTCAAAGAGATATGATGCTGTCGACATCTTTCTAGCATCATCTTGAGGATCTTGACATGGTCTTTAACCAATCCATACATAGTCCAATCATCCATATACACCGCCAAGAACTTGTGAATAAAATATTTGAAAGAAGCTACAACTAATATTGAGAAAATTGCAGGGGAATTTTTGAGACCAAATGGCATTATCGTGTATTGAAAACATTCCCACTCCGTTACTGTAACATCCCAAAAATTCACAAAAAATAAAAATTTTCAACGTAGCATTTAATGCCTAAACTAACTATGTGGAATTATAATTAATGTTTCTATGTCGTCGTGCTGGAATAAATGTTTGTAACGATCAAACAAAGTATAGTTTGGCGTCTTGTTATGAAATGAAATTACAGTCTACACTAAGATGCCATTGGATGTTTTCTTGTCTCAACTATATTTTTACAATACTTATGTCAATGCTCAGTCAATTATTAATGTTTAGAAGCGCTAACTGTTGTTCTTCTTTTGATTATGAAAGGGGTCCTAAGGGTATCCCGAGGCTTACTTAGCATTCATGCTAAAGCTTTTGAACCATTCCTTTCACAAATTTACAGGTAAGGGTGACACATTAGATCAAGTAATACAAATATAATTTAAAATTGCACTTTCAGTTAGCCGTCAAAGGTTCTATAATAAATTTCTGAGGTACTTATAACGTGAATCCTCTAAGTTTGTATTTGTACACTATACAACTCATATGTTTCCTTTGTTTAACATTTAAATGATGAATTATAGTGTCATAGCATTGGTTTAGGATAATATGCACTACTATTGTTTGTCACAAGGATAATGTGCCTTTATATAACATAGGCTAAAGGCATGATACATTAAATTCCTATAACATGTGACCTATATGCAAATTGCTTATGCAATTTCTTATCCTAGATGGTCTATCTACTAATTCTACGCTCTTCCTATAGCATATAAACTATATGCAACTTCCACATTATTCCTATAATGTAAACTATATACAAGCTTTATGTAATTCCTATGGCATATAAACTATATGCATATTCTATGTAATTCCTATTCCATATAAACTATATGCAAATTTTACAAAATTCCTATAGCATATAACTATATGCAAAGGCTTATGTTTTGGTCTTATATACAAAATAATACAACAAATGTGGGCATCGTTGTGAACCCTTTCGAAACATGTGTTCGATACATAGTTGAAATGATACCATTTATATAAACTATGACTTATAAGAAGATCTATGATATGACAGGGTTACAAACATAACCAACGTATAGTCGTGATAAGGACAAATAATAAATGATTTAATGGATATGTCCTAGTAGGCATTCGCATCCAACCTTGGCATTTAACACTCCTATCTACTAGCTTAGTGGAATATCTCCATGGCTGCCATCGTGGTGCTTAACACATGAAGGCATTGTGATAAAGCAGTCAACGTGGTCGAGTTGTATGGGATTTAGTTTGAAATTTATCCTAGCTGGTCTCCACAGTGGGAATGGTTATTAATGTTGTCATAACTGTGGTGATTGCTTGGGGATACGAAGTGCTCAATGTGTGATCTCCATCGTTGATCTTATGTGATTCTTGGGAATTGGAACTTAACCCTACTCTCCACTAAGTTTCGAGGTTATTGTCTCCTTTGGCATTCAATGTGTTGGAGAGTGGCTCTGTGGAGAGGCCGAAAGGGTTGAGAAACTTCAGGGTTTCGTTAGTAGGTTTTTTGGGAGCTTCTCCCATGATTTGAACCCGTGAACTAAAGGTGTTTTTCTGATACCTGTAAATAGCTTAAGAGCCGAGCCCTATTGTGTGAGTTTATAGCAATAGTTTGAAGTTGGAGGGACTCCAGGGTTGATTATAGTCCTGCATGTAGGTTGATCCAGTATTCAGTTTTCCTTGAATGTCGAGTGATGATTCTCAGAGTTGTCTCCAACCTTCGTTTCATTTGGTGGTGAGGTGATGGATATGGTTTAACAGTGTCTAAGGCATCATTGCTCCTTAAGTAACTTATCTAAAGGTAATGTACAATATTCGAACCTATCTTCTTCTATTAGCTTATGAGTTGCAGTTGTTGTTTTATTTTGTTTTAATGAAACTTCTTTGATGATACTCGTTTTGACCATACTCTTGTTTGTGTGGCAGGTTCCTTCAGCTTTGGTTCCCAAGCTTGATTTGTGAACAATGGCAACTGCAAATGAAATGGTAAGCTTCGGTGGTTTCCTTGATGCTCTGGTTAGGTGACTATTGGATCTTCTTATGTTCTTAGCAGAGACTTCATTTTTAATGTAAGGCTATGGAAAGTTACCACCATTGTAATGTTTGTGAGTTGACTGGTAGCTTGGGGAGGATGAAATCCTCAACCCATTCAGCGTTAAGCCTGTGGTGTTTTTTTTTCAGCATAGATACTTTGCAAAGGATGTAGAGAGTTGAGAGGGTTTTATCCCCCGGCTATTATGGTTTAAATAAAAGAATTTGGTTCCAACTTCATGATGTTTATGTGTGTTGAGACTATGTGCATTACTCCAGTAGGTGCATGTTGGTACCCCAACAACTCCCCTCAAATTTCATAAATTTAAGGGGCCCCCATTTCAAAATTTGTAATTAGTCGTTTCGATTGATTCTGATTGGTTTGTTGGATCTCATGGTTTGGATCCATGGCATTCTTTGATCACACATTCTTGATATATCACTCTTCATTGATTATTGAGCTCATGAGATTCAGTTTGGTGATCTAATCAATCTATGCTATGTTGGTCTTTTTGCTTCTTAGTGGTTCAACGACACTTGTGTATCCTTATTGGAACGTATCCGACTGATTTCATACTTCCTTCTCTTTTAGTTGGATTGACATCATGTTTTGGCGGGTTTGGATAAATTATTAAATGCTTAATTTTTCATCTACCCCTTGAAAATATTTATATCAAAGTTTGAAGATGAGATATCATTTTTTTTTCTTTAAACTGAGTTAAGTTATCAATTCTCTTTATAAATCTTTTATTTTGATAATTATCTCAATTTTATTTGCATATGACTTTGATTATCCTTGTCATTAAGAAAACTAATTTGAACTCTAGTTTATCTTAAATAAATTTTGGTTTTCTTATTTTTTATTCATTTTTCTCAATACACATATATTATATATTATGAATCAAAAATGTTTTATGTAACAGAACTTTATACAGCAATGATTCAAACTTTTTTTAATTTTCAAATTTTTTTTTCTGAATTTTTTTTTTCTATAGTTTCCATAATTTGAAAATAAAAAAAGGTTTTAATAATTTTAAAATATCATATTAATAATTTATGATTGGACAAAAATTATTAAAATATCATATTAATAATTTCTAATTGGATAAAACCTATGACATGACTAATTTATCTGCTATAAAGTTTATTTGTCAGAATTTAAAAATATATTAAAAATTTAAAAATAAATATTATTCTAATTGATGCCACCTGGAACTGTAGAATGAGTGGAAAGCTGGTAGCAATGGTTTGTATAGTACGACCCTACTATGCTGGTTCGATGGTTCTACCGTAAGATGCCCTCAACCTCGGAAAATGAATTATGTCTTATCAATGGTTTTTGTTCAGACACTAATGCTTTCTGCTGTTCTCACTTCTCATGTCATCACGTTAAGCTGTTTCCACGGTGCATTCAATCTGTTGTACGGTTCCACTGCTACGTACTCTATATGCATGAAATGGACAATTAAGTTTTAAAAGATTCATTACCAACCATTTGCTACCATCCATTTCAATCAAGGTGCCTGACGTTTACATTAAATTCAGTTCGGTCTTGCTCAGTAATGTACAAGGAATTATATTCAGTTGAGTCCATGTCCCGAAGAAGTTAATAATTGAGAAAATTATTGTAAAAGTATTTGATGCGGTTGCCCGGGCTCGATCCAAAGATATGATAATACATGGATTGACCACTCAGTAAACCTGTTTTTCAACCAGTGTAAATCAAACATGCAAATATGAATTATTTTTGTTTTAGCAATGACGTTTTCATAGGAAATAAATAATGCAAATATAAATTATTTTTGTGTTCGCACTTTTATTATATATCGTGAATCAGAATATAGTTTTGAATATAAGTTTTAATATTTAACATGCTATATTTTTTTCATATATGAAATTTGTTGTAACTTTCACTCTTTGCATTTCTACATTTGTGTTTAAAACGTATTTTAATGAAAGAAAAATAGTTTTAAATTTTGAAAATAGGTTTTAAATTTTAAAATTAGGTAACATTATAACATGAAATTTTTTTATTTATATATCAGTTTTTAAAATATCTCTTATAAAACAAAAAGTGAAAGTTTTAAATTATATGGTTTTTTATAAAATATTTTTTATGTCCAAAATAGGCACGAAAGAACTTCTTCCTCGAGGTAAGTGACAATTGACAATTGTCAATTCAGTGTAGATCCGGTGGTTGGGAGGAATGTTGTTATCCTCCCCACCTAGGTTCAAATCTTTCTTTGTGACTTTCTATGTAATGATTATAAATTTGAAAGTTCGATTATTTTATATTTTAAAATTTATTACTAGTATTTTATATTTTAAAATTTATTATATTATAAAAATCTTAAAATTTATCTAAGGTTATCATTATGCATAAAGCTTATATCCAAGGATTATGTAACAAGGTGGCAAGCTTATTATAAAAGAATGACAACGTTTCAGGTGCTTTTGTTGCATATCATTAAAAGGGAATATTTAGTTGGATTTTCACATAGTACACATATTTTTTAAATACGGGAAAGGTTACTCCACATATGACCCTTTTTTTTTTATGAGCTTACCATTGTAATTCTGTCTCGGGTTTATTTTAAGTTCATAAACAAAGTTGCTATGAAGTCAACTATTGGGCTATTTGTCACATTGAAATTCAGATAGCTAAAATGTGGACAAAAGCAAACCCAAGTACCAGTCAAGTATTACCATTACGAAGAAATGAAATGCCAACTATCCACTGTGTCACTGTCAAGGTAAATGGCAAATTACTTGGGATAAAATATGGTTGAATTCATCATTTGAAATATTTACGTAGCTGATTTAAGACTTCCAAAGTTGCCATGCAAAGAAGAATGCTTCCTCAACAGACTCGTAACCCCAATCTATCAGTACACCGGATCGTTAAGGTGGAATCATGATTACAATCACGTAATCACAAATATTGAATGTTACGATTAATATCCAGCAAAAAGAGGAGGTATTTATGCCAACAGAAATTGCCACGGGAAATCATCGAAATCACCGATCTTGAATAGTTGAAAGTTAAAGGGACTGATGCCACATCATGCCATTAGTTATTAGATAATGAAGTCGTTGCACAAACGATTAGTCTGTCATAATTATGTTTTAGTTTTTAGATAAGGAGATCGTTAAATATGACTACTTCAATCTAGGTTTGTTAAAAAGAGATATCCTTGTATCAAGAAATTATTGCAGCAAGTGACGGAAGGAGTTACATAATTTTGCATGACGTAGATACATAATGGTTAAGATCGTTACCACCGCATTGCATATGCAATTCTGATCATTCCGATCTGCTGCAAAGAAAACTGCAAAAGATCTGGCTGGAGGTAGTTGTACCAGGATGAAAACATGTGGTGAATCCATCTACAAGAAAGGGAAATTTTCTTACTCTTTGCACTGATTTTATATTTGATCTTTTCTTAGTCGATTCATTTCGTCTTCACACTTTAGTTTCTATTTAATATACATTTTTCGTGTGCAGATACAACGGGAGGAATATGATTTACCAGATGCTCCTACTATAACAAAACCATCGGCACAAAGAGGAGATTTTGCAGGGAATTTGAGTACACGTTCCAGAAGTTTATAGATTTTCATCTTCATTTTTACCGGATTCCCAAAGATCATCATCGAAAAATCTGCGAGATTTGATCAAAGCACGGTCTCTGAAGAAAACACTTTCTAGAAAAATTACTGTTGGACAAGATCTTGAAGAGAGGCATCTCGAGAATGCAACATTTGTCAGATTTCAATACCACGAGGTCTTTTTTTAACACCAAGATCGTCGCCAGAAAAAGAGGATCAAGATTGCCAGAAAGTAGATTGAGTCCGATTTCAATCTCTGAATTTGATGTCAATCTAATTTCATTGCTTATATAAGCAGGAGTAGATTGACTGTGCAAGGGGGAATCGATGGAGCTAAGGAAATTTTGGCTTCTGAAAACTCTGTCGCTTTTCTTTGCTGGGGAAGCGCTAGATAGAGCTAGGAAATATTTTTCTTTCATAGTTCTGTAATTTTCTTACGCTGCTGCCAGAAGGAGGGGCTTCCAGAAGTCAGAAAAGGGCTCTGAAAATCCTTTTCTCTGTATTTATGCATTGAAAGGAGTGGACTGAGGACGTGCTTCCATGGGGATAGAAATGGACAGAAGAAGGCTGGAAACACCCTGTTTATGCCAACGCTTGCAAGATTAATACAGTAAAGTTGTTTTCCTATATCATCTTTTGTTTACTAATCAGGTTTATCTGATAGATTTCGACTTCTATTTCAGATTGTTATCTATATTGTTGGATCTTTTGCAATTGTTATTAAACACACAGATCTGTGATCTCGATTTCTCCTAACATTAGATCTATGTCTGCATAAATGTTTCAATTGAATTTTTTTAAATGAAATGTTTATTTATTTCTCCATATGATTCACAATGTATTATAATTTATGTTAATTTTTCAATTAACATTGTATTACAGGTTAATCTCGAGCCACTTGTAACACTTAATGTATTGGAGAAAACTCACTATGGCTTGGGAATACCACAACAGACGAAATCAACTCAATTCTCAGAACAATGCTATTATAAATGACAATGTTAAGATAATGGAGAAATGTAACCAACCTCGATCCAAACGTTTGATGTAGATCCCCGTTGGAGCTTTCAATCCATGCACTTGAAATCTGCAAATTAGTCTTAACAGCCGATATCCAACAAGTACATATGATATATAAATGACATTAACATTATCAATAACAATGGTCCATAATATCACAAGCAAATGTAACCCAATGTATAATAAACAACATTTACAACATGATGGATGAGAATATGTGTATTTCTATTAATTAACAAGAAGAAGTACAAAGTGATACGACCTCTTGTCAGCAACCAATATGAACCAAGATCTAAATCAATCCACTTGTGCCTCCACCACTTCAATCCTCCATGAATGGAAAACTCAAACTAGATAGGAGTTTGGAAGGTGAACATAAGGGGTTCACAACTACAAGGATCAATGAGTGCAGACTCAAGATAGGGAAAAAATCCACTAGAGTCCTCTTACTATTCTCCTCTTTCTCCCATCCATAAGCCATATGTGCTCAATACATAGTCCTCTCAAAGGTAGGTGAAAAGACACATCGAGGTGTTACTCGGGCAGAAGGAGAGCCAAAGGTCACCCAATGACCGCTTTTCGGGAGTAAAAAGTAATAAATTAGTGATTTTTACCATTTTACTTGATACCGCGGGCTATAGTGATGTAACTCGTGGGTATGCATGCTATAATGATGCAACATGCGGGTGGGAATAAAAATAGGGAAAAATAGTGTCTAAAGGATATAAGTGGATCTGAGTCACTGAAATGGATCCTACAAGCCAAAGAATGCTGATGCTCACAGGGTGGAAGATTACGATGTAACAGATGCCCCCTAATGTGTGAGGTCAGAGACTGATGCTACGATGGCCGAAATACATTATAAAACTCAGAAGTGGAGTGATGGAGACACAAGTGGAAAGAGCAGGTCACTCGTCATAATACAATAGTATCTTTGAATACATGTCGGTATAGTACAACAATCTGATACAATGGCCATGAATAGGAAGTACATAGTGAATACATGTCATAAGTGATCATAGCCATGATCCCTCTATAGTAAGATATGGTCTCCTACTGAAAAGGAAACAATCGGTGCAAACTGGAGGTACAAACTGCTGAAATCTGAGAGGTGATATCTCAGATATAAAGTCAAAGTCATATGTAGCATACGGAATGCCACAATCGCTTGGGGTCTTCTACACAAGTCTTCGACGGTGCAAGTCCCATCAAGTGAATAAAGGAGTTGGGGTCGAACTTGATGAGACATCGTCTGATTACCGGTCAATGATGTATACCGTTAACAGACGCGAGATGACCCACCAATAATGAAAATGGGAATCAAGGCACAGAGCACCATCATCGAAGTGTGAATAAATGGGTTGAAGTCGAACACTAGGATGAATCCCTCGATCAGGGGATATTGATGTATTCCCAAAAATGTCGATGGCAAGAGAACCTGCCACTAATGACTGCAAGCCTCAAGGTACTCAATCGAACTCTAAGCCTCAAGTCTCGGAATAAATGGGCTGAATTCGACGGAACGAGACTCGCTGGAAGGAGGGCATTAAGGCATCCCCCATCAACCAGCACGAGGTATCGGCAATGCTGAAATATTTGGAATATATCAGGTGAAACGGACTGACTCAATAAGGATGGCCGACATGCAATTGTTAAGAGATCTGAGGAGTGGCTGACACTGGTTTCAGGACTTCCTTTGAACAAGAGCATGAGCAGATGGATAGACTCAGGCAGCATAGACTTGACATAAACTGTGTAATGCAGGAGGCATCACAAAGGGATCCATAAAGACTGGAAGCTTAACGAATCGGTGGAGTAAACTGAGAAACAAGTATAGCTCCTAAGGCCCAACTATAGTCTTGACTCATAATGTACGGAGTGGAATGAATGCTCTGTTCAAAGGCGACACAACAGCTGCCAACAAGAAACAGTGACCATAATCCCATCCGGCTTTTTGGAATATTTGATTTTTTGGTCTTTTTCATATTTGGGAAAAACTTGAAAAAGAATAAAATTGCTTATAGTACAAAAAATGAGGGAACGAGTGTCAAATAGCTAGCAGACTAGTCCCAAGCAGTGGAACATACCTATGCTCAATGCAAGGAAGTGCGTGCAGGATGTGGACACTCAGGGGTATGTTCTCTCAGGGTCAAAAGGTCATCAAATTGTGAAGGGAAAATATATAAGCTCTGCAGGGCTCGACAGGGAAAAGTGCTCAGGCACCAGGCTAACAACTGAGTAAGCGGGAGCCGACACAAGGCTCAAGCAGCAAGTAGGATGATGCAATGCAATCACAACATGATATAACTGAGGGGAGTCCTTAAGGGAGATGGCCAACATAAGACAAAGTAGAGTATGAGTCTTTATCTCAATGTCATGGCGTGACTACAAAGGACTCCCAATCCTAAGGACAAACAATGGCATGGGCACCAGAATGCATAAAGGGGTTATAACTAGGGTACCCATGTTCGGAAAAGGCATACCGCCACATAACAACACTTTTATAGTAGTGTGAAGGTTCCGTGTCAGTTACAAAGCGGGGTCGCACCTAGGGTTTATGAAAATGGTCAATAGGTCAAATGCATAATGCATGTGAAAATGGCATCTAACCTATATGCCAAGTGTGAAACGTACCTGCCGTAGATGTGAAATGGTTCAGAACAACTTTCGCCGAGGAAATCTGATTAAAAAACACTACTCCATGACACGATATTAGTTCATAACGGCTTAAAATAGCAAAAACTATAGAGAAGTGGGTCCAGAAAATTATAAATAGTAATAAAATTTTCCAAATTACAATTCATTTGCACTATTCACCAATTTGGAGTTTAGTGGTTAGTTTTTACCTGAAAGTTTAGTTGCCGATTCTAGGAGCTATAGGCGACTGTTCAGCGAACCGTCCGAAGCAGGTTGGTGGTTACTTCCATACTTTTCATTTCAATGCTTTTATTTCAATTTTTGTCAGTGGGATTTTTTGTTTGGCCAAGCCCTAGATGGCTTCGGTGCTACCCGTGGGCTATAACTATGTGGGTCGCGGGTAGAGAACCAAACGCGCAGTAAAAAAATCGACTTCCTGTGGGTACGGCCGTGAAGAAATTTTTAATCATGAAATTGACCAAAATTTACTTGTTTTGCACTCCAGGATGGTTCTAGAGTGGAGGGAAAGAGAGCATGACCAGTTTGATGAGGCCGTGCACAATGATTTGCAAGCGCAACAGGCATTGCAAGCATGTGGTTTGTATAATAACTGGAGCATAGGGGGTTTAAGGGCCCAAAACCTATTACTCTGCCATCTAATAGACTACTGGGATGTGGATGCTCAAAAATTCATCCTCAATGGGCAAACCCTGACACTGGAAGTGGAAGATATCTACTTCATTACCAGTTTTTCCCGTAGAGGGGAGGTGGCTAGTCTTCAGTCTCGGACCGTGGGTGGTGGGATCACTATTTAGGACTACATAGCGCGGTATTGTCCCACAAACACGAGCGGTGGGAAGCCAAGTGCCCATCAATGCCATAGTAGATCTGAGTACAAATATCATTGTGGCTACCCTGGTGCGGATCACTGGATCCAAAGCACTGCACTAGGCATCCAGGCCGGTGATGTTTTATGCATCACAATGCATGCAACCTACGATATTCGATTAGTGTACTACTCTGTTGGTGTCTATGAAGACACAACTGACAGAATGCAAAGAGGGGAAGGCAAAAAACTTCGGGTATGGTAGCATCGTATGTAGCTTCTTCTTTGAGAGGGTTCTGGGGCTTAGTCTGAGGGTGGATGGCCCTCCTCATAGCCTCCGTGATCCAGCCCTGATCCGATGGGCTGAGATCTTGACACAACAGGGCGGTGGCCGTCTAGCGTCACCATATACTGAGGAGTTCTTCTGCTGGTGGAACCAGTAGGTGATCGCTATAGAGGACTACCCCTATGCGGGGAAAGACTTCAGACAGGACCATGACATGCCACTGCCACCAGGTGTAGCGTTCAGAGACATCAGTGAGTACTCTTTTGGTTTTGTGTTTATTAAATTTTTATGGATTTTTTTATTATAGTTAAAATGCAAAAAATATTTTTGGTGGTAGTATCAAGTGCTAAATTTTGACTGTTTGCTCACAGACAAAGGCCCACTGAGACCCGAGGGCTTCCCGAGAAATGGTCGTCAGGGTAGAGGTGATGAGGCAGCAGATGTTGCAGCAGGGTGCACACTTCAGATGTTGCGACGCAACATATCACGAATGGTTGCCCGAGTACCACAGATAGAGGTAGCCCGACTACCTGAGGCCATGCAGCGCCAAGTAGTGGGTGTTCTTGGTGAGTGGGTGCGACTACTACAGCGGGTGGCCAATGCAGTACAGTACTTCTATGAGACACATCCCGTCGAGGTGGCAGCTAGGCCTCCCCGGAGGGAATAGATATCCTAGGGTCTCATTTTTTGTATCGATATGTATATTTTTGAGGGCTTCGGGCTCTAGTTTTGTATGACACTACCATTTTTTGGACATATTTATATATATATACAACTTTGTTTCTCGGTTCTACTACATGTGTGTATGTACAAATGTATGAATGTCTTTGTATTTATGTGCTTCATGATGAATGTGACAAATGCCAATCTAATACATAGCTAGTGTATGCATCAGATATATAATTAAGACTTATCGGAATATGAATATATGTAATCAAAACAAAATGTCTCTCCAAGAGTCGTACCTTAAGTAATAGCCGTAGTAATGTAGGGTCTCGTACACGATACTTCCCATTCAGTTGAGACACAACTAGTTGTGAATCCAGGCAGACTTCTAAAGACTAGATGCCATGTGAAATAGCATCCCGAAGTATCTCAATAACGGCACTATACTCAGCCACATTATTAGATGTAGGACCGAGACAAGCACCTCCTGAGGACACAACTAGGTGGTCAGGTGAGAATATAACCCAGGCAGCAGAAGCAAGCTGCTGCATATGTCAGCTAGCACTATCCGTGAAACCTAAGAATGTAGGATATTCTGTTGACATCTGTCAATCAAACAGAAGCTAATCAACAGACCTGATAACCAAAAGGCAAGCTAAACTATGTACAGAAAAACTATACAATAGTGTACAAAAGTATCATCCTGAACCGGAGGTTCAAGCGTAATACCGCTTGAGGTAGAGCCCATTTCTAGGCTCCTTCAGGGCAACCCCCTCATAGTCTTCTAACTCATAAGCTCCTTTTTCGAGGACACGCCTCACAATGTAAGGACCGTGCGACATAGGATTGAACTTGCCTACCCCCATGGGTTCTTTAGCTTGGTCATACAAAAGTAACAAGTCACCTTCAACATATTGCCGGGAACGGACAGACCTGTCATATTGAACCTTGACACGATGCTTTTTAACACCGATGGCCATAGCGGCATCTCGACATTGCTCGTTAAGTTGCTCGAGGTGTACTAAACGTTGCTCAATATCTGTCGTATCAGGGAGGAGATCTATGGCTAACTTGAGTGAAGGGATTTCGCATTCAATCGGTAAAAGTGACTCCACACCATGAACTAACTGGAACAATGAGAACCCAGTGGCAGTCTTAACTATGGTTCAATATGCCCACAAAGCAGGATATAACATGATATGCCAATTGGTCTTGATTTGTTGGATGGTACGTTGGAGAATGGTCTTCAAAGACTTATTTATTGCTTCAACCTGACCATTCGCTTGAGGATAGTAGGAAGAGGAGTGTTCCTGACGAAACCCAAGCTTGAGAGACAAATACTCCATCATCTTGTTTTGAAAGTGACTGCCATGGTCAGTGACAATCTCTTTTGGGATACCAAACCGAGTGATAATCTGGTTGAACACGAACTGGGCTGCCGTAGCACCGTTGGCTTTTATGGTAGGCATGGCCTCATCCCACTTGGAAAAATAATCTACGACTACGATAATATTATGATGCCCCCTAGCCGAAGCTGGTTTGCAATCCATGAAATATACCCCCCACTTAGGGAAGGGACCGATAGTGATGACCGGATGGAGGGGCGCTGGGTGCGAGTGTATGTTTCGAGAAAACACCTAGCAAGGGTGACATCTCTTCACAACGTTAATACAATCTTTAAAGATGGTAGGCAAAAAATAACCAGCTCGCATGATATGCTGGGTTGTAGCAAGCCCGGATAAGTGACCACCACACGCCCCCGCATGGCAATCATTAAGTACCCGTTCCGCTTCTTCGTGATTCAAACAACGACGGAGAATGGAATCCTTTCCTCGATGATACAAAGTATCACTGACGATAGTATAACATTTAGCATGATGTCTCACAAGCCATCTCTCGTCTCGTGAATAATGAGGAGGAAACTTCAAAGTTTGGAGATATACAATGACATCCCCATACCAAGGGTCCTCGGATGAGATAAGAAATAAGTTTTCATCCACAAAGGAATCTTCATGAATGACATCCTCATCAAGTCATGGAAGGTCCGACATAAGCTCAGCGAACACCAATGATTTCATCGATTTTGCTGAAGCAAAATCAAGATCAAATTCCTGAAGGATTACAATCCATTTATTATACTTACCCCCGATAAGGCGTTGTGATAGCACAAACTGAAATGGATTGATGTGATCTACAACTATGGTTGTTCGAAGCAAAATGTAATGTCGTAACCACTAGACTGCATGGATAGTCGCAAGTGCCAGCTTTTCTACGTGAGTGTACCTTAGTTCAATGTCTACTAAATTTCAACTGAGATAATATATAACATGCTTGACGAGCACATCATCTACCTGAACCAAGACCATGCCAATAGTCTCTTGAGATGCGGCCACATAAAGAATGAAATCTCGTGCAAAATCTGGTGGACTAAGCACAGGGGCCAATACCAAAGCTTTCTTAAGGGCGTCAAAAGACTGTTGGGCTCGCTCATCCCAGATAAAAGGTGTTTCTTTCTTCAATAAGCGTGCGAAACCTTTGGTAATATTAGCATAGTTAGCTATAAACTGATGCAGAAAAGTAGCTCTCCCTGGGAGGCTCTGAAGTTGTAACAAATTACACGGAGGAGGAAACTGAAGTATTGTCTCAACTTTGAGAGGATTGACTCTAATACCCTCTTTCGAAACTATGAATCCTAGAAGGCGACTAGTCCTAACAGCGAAGATGCATTTGTTTGGATTCAATCGAATTTTGTAGTTGATACATCGTTCGAGAATCATACGGAGGTGCTTGGGGTGGTCCACTTTCTTGCGAGAATGACCAGCAAGATCATCCAAGAAAATTTCCATAATCATCTTAAGATCGTGAAAGGCATAGGTCATGGCTTGCTGAAAAGTAGCTCCGGCATTTTTAAGGCCGAAGGGCATTTTCCGATATGCAAACGTTCCCCATGGACAAATAAATGCCATCTTATGTTGGTCCGCGGGTATGATTTGAATCTGATTATAACCTAAGAAGCTGTCCATGAATGAAAAAATCTCACTCCCTGCACAAGCATCCAAAATTTGATCGATGAATGGTGTGGGGAAGTTGTCTTTCGGACATGCATGGTTCAAATCTCTAAAATCAGTGCATACACGGATCGTTACCTACTTCTTATCCACAGGAACAGGGCATGACACCCATTCGGTAAGGGGAATGGGGTAGATGAAACCAACTTTGAGCAGTTTCTCCACCTCTTCCTTAATAGCAGTTGCCTTTCTAGGGTTCACAACACGTAAGCGTTGTCGAACCGGTTTAGCATCAGGATATGTTCTAATCTCGTGTTCAACAATGCGGGGGTCTATTCCTGGCATCTCCTTGTATGACCAGGCGAAAGCTTCTCGGAGTTCTGTAAACAAATCAGTGTAAATAGCGATCTCCTCTGGAGTGCAATCGGCACCGACATAAACATTCTCCAACTTTACAGTAGTGCGAGAGATTTTGATCGAAGTGGTTGGGGAAATATTGTCCATATTCCCTTCCGAAAAAACATCATGCGACTCCAAAAGAGCCACAGGGTGACCAACCATCTCTGCTAGAGTCATCCTAAACTCCTCTTGCTCAACGAGCTCGAGGTTGGGAAGGAAATGAGAGCGATGGTGCATATCTTCCCAAGGCCTCTCACAACCACACATGGCCTCGAGGATAGCTTCATCATATGGTAAAGTATCATCAAGGCAATCATGGGAGCAAGATGAGTTGGCCACCCAAACTGACAGCGTAACGGGATTGGGATCTTCTTCAACTGTCTGGGAAGAAGAGAGATCCGGATCTGCAGTGGTTTGTTGGATATGATCGTAAGCGAGCTCCACTATAGATAAGGGCATAGACATATTGACATGCGCAATGTCTCCAGACGTGGAACTTGTGGATGGTAAAGTCCACGGATCATCTAAATAGGAGGTCCGGAATAACATATTATTCGAAAGAGGAGACACATTGTCGGTAATGGTTCCAATAAAATTCTTAGGTGAAGAAAGATTATAAGTTCCCATCAATGAGGGGTACATTCCAACACCTATGTTCCCAGTTGCCGGCTGAGAATTAGAAACTTGCGGGACTACAAATCCCGTGGATGCTGCGAAAGGAGTGCCAAAAATCCAGTTGATCGTTCGTCACAATCTTGCCTTCATGGGGAAAGTAGATAACTATAAATACAATAGACACGACATCCTTCATAGCGTACATCCAGTTTCAACCCAGCAAAAGGTTGTTGTCGATGGGCGCATCAACCACTTCGACTTCAATAGGCAAAAAATTACCTCCCAAGGAGACAACAAGGGAAGGGTTAATTCCATGCGGCGTAAAAGATCTACCATCGAATGCAGTGAGTGTAGTTCTATATGCGAGCAGAGGAGGAAATACAAGAGATTTCCAACAAGCTAACGACATTACTGACGTGGAGGCTCCTTCATCAACCATAGTACGTTTGACGAAGCTCTTAAGGTAAACCACCTGGATTTGAAAAGCCACGTGGTAAGGTAAGCAAGGTTGGACATCAGTAGTATCGAACTTGATAACAATAAGATTTCCCCCATCCTGAACTCCTAACGCACTCAAAAGGGCATGCTTCTGAGAAGGACAGGCTTGCAAAACTTCAAGAGCCGACATGGCACACAAAGTTTGGCCCAAATCTTCTACGATGGAGTAGTTCTGGGCAGCTCGAGCATTAGGATTATGCGTAGAGCGCTGAGAACACCTTTTGGTATCCACGGCATAATGGAGGGCTTCTCGATATGCAAGGAATTGTCAGGAGGAGGGGGAGGCTCAATCCCCAAATTAGGTTGTGGTGCACCATAATCGCATTGACGAGTAGCAAAACAAGCCTCCGACTGAACCATATTCACACATCCATACCCACTAGTATTGGAAGAAGACGTTGCCATTTCATTAGTACTATAACCAGTGGTGGGAGCATGCGAAGCCATGTTTTGATGATGAGGAAGGGGATCCTTCAACACAGCTGGGCTCTGTGCCAAATGATTCGATGCTTCTTCAATTTGAGGACATAAGTGAGTAAGATGATCCTCCCCACAAAGCTTACAAGGGAATTTCACCTGACGCCTAGGTTTACGATCCTCGCCAGCATTACCTCCTTCCCGAAGAGGGTTGGCATTCTCTTTACGAGGAGTATTACGATTGCTATTTTTATTACTTCCATTATTTCCACCCCTACGATTATTTCTCCCCTTTTTCTTACCACCAGGTTGCTGGTTACCCAACGGTTTCGTTGATTGCACATTGTGTACATGAGACGACGTAGTGGAAGTGGACAAGGTGTGAACCTTTCCTGGAGTAGACTGGTTTAGCAACAAATTTTGCATTTGATTAGCTACCAAGTCTATAGGGCGAGTGCATGCAGACCCCACGATGCCATCAGCATGTGGTCTAGGAATTGACATGGGCTCATGTCTTGTTCTCGGTGCATCAAGAATAATGTCATACAAAATGCCAGACTGAGAATAAAGTAGATATAACTGCTGGACTAAGATAGCTTGTTCCTCAGTCACAATGCCGGACATCGAAACATCCTTAGCAATGTATGGGAGTAGAGACTTGAGGAACCATTCCAACAGGAACTCTGGAGGAATGTTGGATTTCACTAATCTCTTCCGCCGACACCACTCTTGAACGTGGTCAGAAATATGTGTGGCCTTATTTTGACGGAAGGTCGACAACAACTCAGTACCAGTATCATAACGAACCGACAACTGGAAATGGTCTAAGAAAACCAAAGCAATCTCACTGAATCCCCTATAGGTGTTTCCAGGCAACTCCACATACCACTTTGCGGCTGCCCCCATGAGGGTGCGTTGAAATAGTTGTAATCTAATGGAATCGTGATTCAAAGAGTTGGAGGAGCACCAAAGGTGAAATGTCGTGACATGATCTCCCGGGTCCTCACCACCTTCTCCCCCAAACTTTGGAATGTCCGAAGGAAGATTGGTAGGGACCGGGGGCCAAGAAGGGTCATGACACATCGAATCATTCTTGAGCTTCGAAAGATCCGGGATATTCAAGCGTGCAAGGAACGGGAGCTGAGGTTGGAAAACTTGATTATAAGCCCCCATAAAAGGTTGGTTAAACGGAACCGTGTTATAAGATGGACCAAAAGCTTGACCATGAGGATTAAACTTCTGATGATAACGACCTGACGGACCATAAGCTTTCCCATGGCCATAGGATTGATAACCTCCTACTGCCTGACCCATTTGAGAGTAAGCAGGTATATGCATGTTTTGGGCACCATATTGAGGTGGTGGGTGATATTGGTGGCCAGCACCGACTGTGTTGTAGTAAGGGTTTCTCCCATGAGTATGGGGCATGTATGTACTATTCATAGTGGGAACCGTGTTGTAATGACTGTAATGGTATGGTATGTTCCCACCCCCAGCATTAGGATTAGCTTGAGCAGTCGTTTGGTGACCAAAAGCATGAGAAGTATTCCCAGCCCCAACATTGGTGTGACTAGTAGCAGGGATGGTGGCGTGATGTCCATGTGGATAGGAGATATTCCCACCCACTACATTAGCATTACTAGTGGTGGCAGTGGATGCAAAAGTGTGTGGTATATGTCCACCCCTATGGTTGGGAGGAGCATTAACATCCATAAAAGCAGTCATGGGTTGACGAGTAGCGGCATGTGTATTAGGTGGTGGATGGTGAGTCGTGTTTCGAACAACATTCCTATTAGGTTGGGAAATCCTAGGAGGTGGTCGTCTTCCAATATTAGCATTATTAGGAGGAACATGACCAGTCCCCATACTATGTGTGTGGGTGGACAACGTAGTGCCCCCAGTGGGTATAGTATGGCTAACACCATGACTGGTGCCAGCATGACTACCAAACATAGCGAAAGGTTCAACAGTATTATGACTAGGAATACCAAAAGAGAGTGTGGTTGGGTTGATCGTAGGGCCAGTGTCGTCATGTAACTCTGGCATTCCGTGTCTATAGCTACATGGAAACGAAGGAATGAAAGGATCGTCCTGTTCTTCATCCTCGGGTAAGTTGGGCATTCCGTAAAGATAATTATCCAGATTCGAAGGATCAAACGGATCTCGTTCAAGTGGATTAGGCCAAATAGAACCAGGTTGAGTCTCAGGTGGATCACCTCCCCACTCCTCACGAGGAGTATGGGGATTGGAAGTGTGGTCAACTCTACCCGATGGGGTCGAAGGTTTTTCCTCAGTATCGGAATGTGGAGCAGTCATAATGTCTTGGACGTAAGTCTCGTAAGAATCTGAAGACTTAGAGGGAGCCCTCTGGTGTCCTCTATCAACACGGTGTGAAATCTCGGCAGGCCCTAGGTCGACCAACTAACGGGATCGGCGGAGAGTAGGGCTTCGCACCACGATATCTCCGTAGAGAATATATAATCAAAGCATCCCCTAAAGTCCAACTATCGATCAAAAACAGTAAATCAAAAGCACACACCTAGAGAAACTATAGCCAAGAGCAGACAAACAGAGTGGCTAAATGAGCTCCCGACACTAGAGGTAGTATGTATCGCCTAGGAGAGGCTTGAGACTCCCAAACTATATCCGGAGGTAACAGAATCAGTTATAGAGACACCCAGGCTTCACTGCGTGTATAGGGTCAATCCCATTGCACAAACACAACTGTGCTATCCAATCCCCATCTAACTTAGGACACAAACAGCATAACCACTGCAAGTACCCTGTGTGATACCTAGGTAAGGGAACTATGGTCACCGCAATATAACCAATGCTCAAGGGGACAGTCGCAGGTGGGACCCATCATATGAGAAGGGTAGCTAAGCTCGAAGCACAAGAGGACGAACCTTCGGTACCCCCAGATACAAATAAATCCTGGATATATCTCCCACGTTCAGCCGATATTAGAGGGATCTCTCCTCAACCAACCTCCTGTGACCTCGTGCTTAACTCTGGATTGAGTAGAGCTTCTTGAGAACACTGATCTATACCATGGATTCCTCCACTCCCTGGTCAGACACCTAATGTTTCGTCTAGTAGTCTTGGATCCTTTACTCACAATGATCTATTCCAAGACTCTAAACCTGTGCTAGTTGGTGTACCCTATAAATAAAATCAGTCTAATCAATTTTAAGATTACGCGTTAATTTTAGTGGCTATGGTTACTCAAGGGATATGATCGTGAAACTGGTGATGTGTAGACTCAATAGTATGCAAAATCATCCAATCCTAGACTCATCTATCCAATAAAACAATGTCACTAATATGCAAAATCAACCAACAATTCCGAAATAAAGATGTAATCTTTTATCTTTTCGATGCACAAGCAGAACCTAAATGAAGGCAACAAGCACTCAATGCAAGATGTCGTACATGAAAGTAAAATATTTTTGTATTTTTGCTTATAAACAAGAAGGAAAATACAAAAAACTAAATGTATATTTTTGTATTTTTTCAATATATATGGAATGAAAAAATGCAAGCAAAATCATACTATTTACTCACTGAAGTGCCGAGAAGATCACTAAGACAACCCAACAGATCCTAAACAGCAAGACTCAGCCACAGGAAAGAGCTCAAAAGGAAAAAACAAAGAGGCTAAATCCAAAGATGGTAAAAAACCAAGAAGGCTCAACCAAGAGAAACGAAGAGATCTGGTCACAACCAAGGCATGAAACAGTCAAGAAAGAGGCCAACAAAGAATCAGGAACCACCAAAGCCAACCCAGAAACAACCAATAGCCATAAACCAACAAAAGCCGGAGTTGTATGCTATTGTTGAAGGAATACCTGCGGGTACCCGCGAGCAGTAGAGCAAACAGAGGCGGGTATATGCGAGTTGAGCTAAGCTAGCCCGTGGGTGAGGAAAGGAAAATGGGCGAATAATGAGTCCAAGGGCTCAGAAAAAGCAATTTTTCTCTGGTGTATCTTAACGGACAATCAGTGAGACAGAGCTTCAATAAACAACAACTCTAATTATGGACTAATGCTCAAAACGTTTCCCAAACATGGATGTTTTCCCCAGCGGAGTCGCCATTTCTGTATTGCAGAAAACTCACCATGGCTTGGGAATACCACAATAGAGAGATGACTACCAGAAATCAACTCAATTCTCAAAACAATGCTATTATAAATGACAATGTTAAGATAATGGAGAAATGTAACCAACCTCGATCCAAACGTTTGATGTAGATCCCCGTTGGAGCTTTCAATCCATGCACTTGAAATCTGCAAATTAGTCTTGACAGCTGATATCCAACAAGTACATATGATATATAAATGACATTAACATTATCAATAACAATGGTCCATAATATCACAAGAAAATGTAACCCAATGTATAATAAACAACATTTACAACATGATGGACGAGAATATGAGTATTTCTACTAATTAACAAGAAGAAGTACAAAGTGATACGACCTCTTATCAGCAACCAATATGAACCAAGATCTAGATCAATCCACTTGTTCCTCCACCACTTCAATCCTCCATGAATGGAAAACTCAAACTAGATAGGAGTTTGGAAGGTGAACATAAGGGGTTCGCAACTACAAGGATCAATGAGTGCAGACTCAAGATAGGGCAAAAATTCACCAGAGTTCTCTTACTATTCTCCTCTTTCTCCCATCCATAAGCCATATGTGCTCAATATATAGTCCTCTCAAAGGTAGGTGAAAGGACACATCGAGGCATTACTCGGGAAGATGGAGAGCCAAAGGTCACCCAATGACCTCTTTTTGGGAGTAAAAAGTAATAAATTAGTGATTTTTGCCATTTTACTTGATACCTGCGGGCTATAGTGATGCAACTCATGGGTACGCATGCTATAATGATGCAACATGTGGGTAGGAATGAAAATAGGGAAAAATAGTGTCTGAAGGATATAAGTGGATCTAAGTCACTGAAATGGATCCTACAGGCCAAAGAATGCTGATGCTCATAGGGTGGAAGATTATGATGTAACACTTAAAATTACATTCATTTAATTTTCATTGAGTAATTGTGTTTTTTAAGTTGATGAGAAACTAAATCTATCGAGCATTTCTGTAAGATCGATGAACACACTTATCTATCTTCCACATCAAGTTAATCTGTCATCACAAACAAAAACACTTCTTAGAATATGGCTAACTTAGTTTAGATTCCTTTTCAGATAGGTTTGTTTTAGGATTAAATAGACTCTATTTTCCTTCATTGGAAGACTGATCTTTTAGATCAAATCCACCCACTCATAGAGTGCCAGCAGAGGCTGAATATCCGTGGGAGAATTCCATACCAAATAGGATGGGGATAGAACCGCCCTTACGCAGGGTTTTTCGAAGCCTTTAAGTCTAGGTTTTCACCCTCTATTGGGAGCCTTGGAGCCATTCTAGCACCTTGCAATTACCCTGCACCCCCGAGGCCTCAACAATGCGATAATGTAATGTTTTGTTTTATGAACTATTGTGTTTTAAAAGATGGTTGAGAGCCATAGGTTTCAAACCTTGTGATGTGCAGTTGAAACCCTAACTTATAGGTTTCGATGGTAGCTTGATAGTTATGAGAATTCGAACCTGAGAACTGTGTCTTAAATTTGTTTATCTATTGGTTTTTTATGTTGACTATGGTTCTACTAGGGTTATAAACTCACTGTTTGATAACGATGCTAAAATTATCTCCCTTTGATTTGGTTGTAAACTATATACTGGTATCGTGACTAAAACTATGTTTCCGTTAAGTGAGGGTAATGTATCTTACTTGTGTTCTCAATACGAAAGGTTGATGTTAAGGTTACTTAAAATTCTGTTTAGGGTTTCGAACCTGTGTCTGTATGTATACAGAAGTCTTATGTTAACTCTGTCTTGAATAATTTATTTGCGTTGATAAATAAATTAAAATCAAAGATGTGAATACTGAGGATGAGATAGTGATATGCAGTAATGCTGTTGTATGCAATTGATAAAAATTATGTTTTAAAGATAAAGTACTTGGTATCATTTCTGTGTAATTTGTAATGTTTATTTTGCAGCTGTTATATTTCCTAAATGCTGATGAAAGAATAAATTGAATTAATAACACTAAACTGTTTGAAAAGAATGATAAGAGAATATTTGGCCTATATCTTTTGTAAGGAAATAAATGACCTAAAATGGAAACCCTAGGTTCCGTACAGAAATGAAATGTTTTGTTCTATTTCTATGTAAATGAAATATTACCAGGCCTGCAATATGAAATGTTGTTGCTTTTTATTAGATTAGATTAGCAAAATATAACAAATAGGAGAAAGGTTTAAAAGAAGAAAATAACAAAAAGGAAATATTTAAGGGAAGTGAACAGATTTAGTTCTTTCATCCATCATACTCATTCATATCATTCATTCTATATTCTGTCTATCATTTATCTATCTTGATTCTCTCTCTCTGTACTAGAGTACTATACAAAAAACAGTATGGGAAAAATACAGTAGAGGTATTTTATCAATTCATCTATTTATTCAACAGTATACAAATTCCTAACTAGCTCAAAAAATCACATTTTACTTCTGCATAATGTAAACTAGCAGTTTTAAACGAATGAGATACTAAATCAATGATTACAGAAAGTAATTTAACTACTTAGAATTGAAATAACAAGTAGAACCTGTAACTATAGATAGGGGGAAAAACACCTAAGGAGGCCTGTTCCTCCCAACCTTCTCCAGAAGAAGCAGCCAATCTACTTGCCTCCTTTGGACCCCCGATCCTGTTTACTGAACCACCAGGTAGATGAAATCTAAGTAGAAGCAAGGCACTCGGAAATTGTACAGGTAGCAAACTATTAAGACTTGCTCTTCATATTTTAGGACTCTGCACTCAGCAGTATAACTATGCACTCAACAGTATAACAGGTAGACTTACACCATGATAAAAAATTTGCATATCCCCTCATCAAATCTCTTGGGTGCAAGAAGCAAAACCCCAAGGTAAATTTCCTCATCAGGAAAAGTGATGAACCTCAGTCCAAAATTCGATGGCTCTTAAAAAAATTGCTTAGGTCTTTAGTGGTCAGTTTTTCAATAAATGAGCCTCAAGCTCTAGTCCCATCTTTCAGGGCACTATGACCACAATTCAAGGGAGTTGTCACATACCAAAAACTAGTTACTTTCCTAATGAATTTTCCATTTGTCCATTTCCTTCTACCCTAGATTCCATTCCACCTATTGGGTCAGTAAACACTCTTTCAACAGTCTCCTTAGGTGTTTGTCCCCTATTTAATTTATTTAATAATAAAATATTGTGCAAATTACAGTCATCCTTGGACACTTGTCCAATATAAAACATTACAATAAAAGTTAAGATAATGTTTCCAACATAAAATGTTTTTCAACAAAAGGGGGTATGTTACAGTTACAAAGGTAGTTTGATGCCGATCTTCTTTCACAATCTTGATCTGGTGATATCCCAAGAACCCATCTGTAAATGAATATACTTCATGTCCTCCGACACCTTCGATTACTTTGTGAGTAAATGGTGTGGGGAAAGGATCATGAAGACATACATCATTCAGCTTCCTTAAGTCGATGCAGATATGGATTTCGCCAGCCTTTTTGTCCTGGACAACCATCGGGCTAATCCATTTTGATTCTTCGACATGTTGAATGATCCCTGCATCCAACATCCGCTCTAACTCAACATTCACTTGTTCTTTGTATCTGGGGTTCGATATATATGGTTGTTGCTTTACTGGCTTTGCATCTGGTTTAAGGGGAATCTTCATCTCTCCCAAGTCTCCCGAAATACCCTTCTTCTCTAAAAATTTCGTCGGGAACAAATCTTGAATTTCATGCAATAAGTCGGTGACCTTCCCGATTGTTGTTTCATCCCAATAGTCTCCAATACTGGAAACCTTTGGAACTTCCAATGATCCAATATTGACTTTCTTGATTTTCAGTGGTTTCCTAAACCTATCGAATGGCATATCTGGTGCTTCAACATCGTGGCTTCTTTTGAATCTGGGACATAAACAACTCTAGGATCTTCATTGTCATCAGGTCCCCCCGAAACATTGTAACACTCCATTATCATCTTTGGTGTTGCGGTCCATTGCGGTCCCATTGGTATTTCGGTCGGAATTGTCTCAAATATATTTTCAGGGATTACCTGCACCGTGCCGTCAATTAGAGGATTCTTATCACCGAAACTAAATGTGCGACTAAAACTAGTGGTTAGATACTCCCACATGGTTGTTCCTCATATCATATCTATTGAGATGTACAAGCTTTATGTTACCTCGTCTAACATGGAGATGAATGCATGTACCCATTCTTGCTTTGGCCTCGCACCTCATGTAGCTTGAAATTTTCCCAAATGATCCCTTGGATCCATCCTTCCATCGTACTTCTTTCCTTGATAGAAGTCATTTTCCCCAAATCTTACTTCCATAAGTTGTCGACATTGTTTCTAGTTTTTTATTGTCGACTTGTACGCACCCCACCACCTCTATGGAGTGGCCTTCAATGCCTCATCTAATGATAGTAAGCGTTGTGGATATGACACTTTGTCTTCAAACTCAGTGATGAAGACTTCCAGGTTAGGCAGTCCTTCGTATGTCGATAGATCACATACTTATGTCGCAACCCATTGCAGTGATTGAGTGATCCACGTACACTTCCTGAATGATACCTCATGGAACCAATTTTTCCAATTCTCTAGAGCCTCATCGAAATCTGATGATGTCAAATTGATACTTCGCCACCCAAATTCTCTCTCGATGGTGGGATTAACGTAAACTTCTGAGATATTATAGATTTTGTCCCATCCTCTAGTGAGCTCATCTCACATTGGTTCAACATATATCTGTCCTTCAAGTGGATCAAGTGGATCGATGATCCTCATGTCACGGTTCTCAAAAGACATCGTTCTTTTCTTGAAATTAATAACTTCCTTATTTTCCATCGTCGAATCTTTCAACAATAGCATAGGATATGGACTGGTGTTATTAATGATTTCTATTATGTCAAAATCTTCGTATGCCTTCAATCCTTCTACCTCAACTGGAAGATGAGGCAACCAACCAATTGGTGTAACCTTGATTTGATTTGCTAAACAGAGTTGTATAGGGGACCATATCAGTTGCGGATTCCCCATGGCTTCCCATGTTATCTTGGTTAGGATATTCACATCGGATCATATATCTAGGATGATGGAATCTGTATCCTATGCACCGATCTAGGCATTCATCCTCATCTCCCTTCCTGTTTTCCTCCTATATAGGCGGTTGACTGCACGATCCTATCTCCCTTCTTTCGGTTGATGCAAGAAGTGAGCTATCTCTACTAATGCTTCTTGATCCTTTGCTAATTTTAGATAACTTTCTAGAAAAAATTCAAAGTACTGATATTTCCTGGTGACTTCTGTGACATTGTCGAGTCAAACATCTACGGCATCCCATAGACATGTTTTTTATGGAATATAGGTGGCGATCAAATATTATTCTTTAATAGTGCATCCCGCACTTCTAAAAATATTTCCTTCTCTGCTTGGACATCAAATCATACTTGTTTCTAGATCGCGATCCAGACACTTGGTGGTAGCCTATCTTCGCCCATCGCAGCTCCTCCTCTGGTCACTATTGCGACATTTACTGGTTGATTTATTATCTCAGTGGAGATATTCTGCACGTTCTAAGTTGGATTCAGGTTTGGGCTTAGCTGAGGTTGTGGTGCATTTTTAGTTTTCAACTTTGCGATCAACTAAGGACAATCTTCGACAATGTGATCCGCTGCGCTGCAATAGGTACACTGTGGGGTCAAATTTGGGAAATCCCTTTGATAATGTATGAATTTCCCATAATTACAACATGTGATCGGTCCTCGACCTCAACCAAAGGTTCCTTTGTTGGGTCTAGGAAATGCCCCTTTTTGGCCTTCCTTATTACATCATTTTGTCCTAATTTCATCCTACTTTTATAAGCTTTATCCATGTCTTTCTTGAAATCAACCAATAATATTGCAGGTATAATCTGTTATTACTTTATTTGTTTTATGCCTAAGATTGTTAAAGATTATGGATTTTAGTCCTTGGTTTATACTGATCTGTGTGATTTCATTTAGCCAAAGTCTAAAGCACGGGTGTATCATCCTAGCTATAGTGCTCTGGTCTTACAGCAGAGCACTATGTAAAATTTCAGGGTTAATTTTCTACGTTTTAAACTTTATCAGTTTATGGATGTAAATTTCTAAGAATTACTATGTGCCTAAATAATTTTTAGTGTACTGTCGTGTTTTCACTAACCTTACATTCGTAATTTAAAATACACAAACATATCAATATTTCCTTTTCAACAATCATGTTCTAGCATAAGAATATGTTTCACAACTCAGTAAACCAGTAAATAGCAGTAAATCAGTAACTAGCAAGTTATGCATGTTTACAGTAAGTTTTAGCATAATAGTAAATAACGGAAATTACCTGATGCTGATGCTAACCGTAAGTTGTAGCAGGTTGTATAACCCCTTAGACAGCCAAACTGAAGTGTCCACCCTACCGACCAGCTATAATCTTGCTGGCCGTTGGAAATCAAAGGATTTCCAAGCCCCCGAGCCCACAATCTGATAATCCCGAGAGCAGTGTTTCCTTCCGTTCTCAAAATTTTTCTGTTCTCCAATCAAACTTTCTGTTCTCCCAATCTTCTGTTCTCAAAACTTCTTTTCTTACCCCCAATCAAAAAAAAAACCTCCCCTTTCTCCAAGATCTCCCCCTCTATATAATTTCCCTTCCTCGAGAATATCTTGGGCTTACTCCACCGCCCCAAAATCCCCCTCTCGAGCCCCTCAACATTTACCCCTATCACTAGTTCATTCATACACGGTTCTTTATAAAAATGTATAATTAATTACTCTCATGGAAAAATTAGTTGGTTTTGGATTGACGGTCGTAAATATTTATTACGGTGGGGATTATCACCCCAAGGTTATCCATTCGGGACAAGTTTCATTAAATACAAGTCTATCCGCCATCCTTGATATTTTAATGTTATTAATGTAATAAATAAAATATTATATAATTAGTTGCCCCCTGTCAACTTGGACATGATGTGTCTTAATGATCCACCTTATTCGTCGAGACTACTTAGCTTGAGGTTTAAATTCCAAGATTAACATTGAATAATTAAATATCCATTTTCCATCACATCACGTTTATTCCAAAAATGATTATCTTATTATGGCTAACTTTTGAAATGGAATTAATCACACAATATTAATTTTTAAATCAATATTTTAAATCTTACTTATATTGCATTTGTTACGATAGGGATATAAATGTTGTTGGAATATCATTTATTGATTAATAATAATAATTAAATCACCCTTTGACAATAATAAAAGGTGAATCAATCATAGTATTCTTAATTATTTGTTTATCACATGAGTACCCTATCATCAACATAGCATCCTTGTTCTTGTAAACAAAGCACTTGTGAGGGCTTAAACAATTTTACTAATTCATTAGACACTATCATTACCCTATTCACAACAGTTCTTCTATGACAATGTTAACTGACGACACTTGTCTTAGTTTATTATTACAATGTTTTCATATAATTACTAATTCACTTATTTACACATTGACAACCTAACCATTCATTACCTAAGTTGATTGATGTATCCTTAACTGAGTTATCTATGACATTTATACTACTATTCAAGCATGACAAGTATGTTATACACCAGTAATATTGTACACGTACAAGGTGTGCATGCATGGCCAGTGTATGCACATGTCGGACATGTACTATAGACAAACCCCATTCCGCCTATGCATACTTGCTAACTAACAATAGTATCTACCCCCATGCAGAAGAGCAAGCATAATCTATAGTATAATTACTTTAACATCCTCGGTTATTTAACAGTTAACCCTTTACGATTTAACATCATTGTCTTTATGTTTACATTAGTTTAATCAATCAAGTACAGGAAGGGTGCCTACTTCCACTAACTCGGAATCAAGGAATACTAAACCCCCAACAGTGCTAACTAACACATCCTCCCATCATAACCTACGTCCAGCATCCTCCCTATCCTTCCTCTGCTAGTACAACAGTGGATGTCGGACTCACCGATCTGACCACATAGAACTTGAGAGCGATAGCGTCAGCTGAACAATGGACCTATCCTCCCCTAGCAGGCATCCGACAATCGTCATCACAACAACATGGGGAGCGTGTCTCAGCACGGCCCTCCCACGACCTCGGGTCTCATGGAAACATAGGGTGGGAAACACATCCATCCCTCTCAACATACTGGGCCTACGCCCTTATCAACTCATACTTGCTGCTATCGGGATTATCAGTTTGTGTTATCGTATCCTCATTTTGGCTGCTAAGGTTTGCTGTATGAACATGGTTTTCCTTTCCAATGTATATCAGATCAAGTAACTGGCTATCCCATAGCCCTTGTGTCCTGTAGGTTAGTGTTTTGCAAAATACAATTTATAGAAAGCATTTTCCATTGACCGCCAATTGATCCATGTTATCATTTCATTTTATGTAACCTTTTAGCTCATCATAGATACATATAACATTTCAATAATTCACATAAGAAGATGGTATCCACGTACCGAATCATATATTTCACATTTCATTAATGAAAACATATAAACATATACTGCAATCGTAAAATAAGGAAATCATATGATAATCATGACATCATAATCGCATAACATAGTAACATCATAATCATGGTGAAATCATAAAACAGAGTAACATCATATAACGAGGTCCAATATAGTTTACTCAGTCGAGCTGAGTTCAACAGAATATATAAGAAAATAAAGTATGGTGTATCTAACTAATAATTATGCCGAATCAAAAATATGGGCGTTACATACACCCACCCTTCGGGAAACTTCGTCCCGAAGTTATGGTCAAAATAGTGGGGGAAAATATCGACGCATGGTCTCTGCGTCCTCCCAGGTAGCAGAACCGGGGCTATACTTGTCCCATTGGACCTTAACTTGGTCCACATGGCGACTACGGAGCTGTCGAACCCTACGATCAAGTATACGTAATGGTTCGACCCTGAAGGTTCCCTCGTCCGAGACCTGCAATTCCTTCCAATGAATTTTGTGAGTCTCATCAGATATGTAATGTCGTAATACAGAAACATGAAATACATTATGAGTTTTATTCAAGTGGGGTGGCAGCGCGAGACGATAAGCAACTGGTCCGATTTTCTCAAGAATCTCAAATGGACCTACAAAGCGAGGTGACAACTTGGTACCCTTCCCAAACCGAATGGTACTTTTATTTGGTCTGATGCGAATAAATACACGATCCCCTACTCCATAAGTTCTATCTGATCTGTGTGCATCAGCGTAACTCTTTTGCCTATCCTGTGCTTCCTTCAGCCGCTGCCTAATCTGTATCACTTGCTCCTCCATTTCCTGAATCAATTCAGGCCCAATTAAAACTCGATCCTCTAACCTGTCCCAACTGAGTGGTGTCCTGCACGGCCTCCCATACAATGCCTGATATGGCGGCATACCAATGGAGCTGTGATGACTATTGTTGTATGCAAACTCCACTAAAGGAAGATATTTCTCCCACTGTGTCTGTTGATCCATAACATACATCCTAAGCATGTCCTCCATCACTTGATTCACCCTCTCAGTCTGTCCATCTGTCTCGGGGTGATAAGCTGAGCTTAAGTTCAACTGTGTCCCTAATGCTGACTGCATGCTTGTCCAAAATCTGGAGGTGAACTTAGGGTCTCTGTCAGAGATTATCTTTTTAGGAACTCCATGAAGACGTATAATCTCATTTATGAATACCCTTGCCACGTCTGTCACATCATAGGTGTCTCTGACTGGAATGAAGTGAGCACTTTTGGTCAGTTTGTCGACTACCACCAAAATAGCATTATGTCTCATAGATGTGAGTGGTAATCCTACAACGAAGTCCATGGAAATGACTTCCCATTTAGTCATAGGGATATCATGCGGTTGTAGGAGACCGGCCGGGTGATGATGATCTGCCTTCACTTGTTGACACTCAAGGCACTTCGAAACAAAATCCACTACATCCATCTTCATACCTGGCCAAAAGAAGAGTTGCTTCATGTCAGCATACATCTTCTTCACCCCTGGGTGCGCACAGTAATGTGATCTATGGGCCTCTCTAAGGATTGTTTTCCTGATATCACCTTCCTTAGGAACATACATCCTTCCCTGATACCGCAACAATCCATCTTCCTCAAGATGGTACCCATCATACTTCAATTCATGTTCCTTTCCATTCTGAATAGCTGAGGTTACTTTTAGATACCAACTATCGCCCAATAGTTGTCCTAGTACCCTTTCCCTCAAGTCAACCTTCAAGGGAATTAAGGAGAAAAGTCTCGGCCTTCGGCTTAGAGCGTCTGCCACCACATTCTCCTTTCCTTTGATGTAAGAGATACCAAAGTTATACTCACTCATGAACTCACTCCATCGCCTTTGCCTAGCATTCAAATCCCTTTGGGTAAAGATGTATTGCAAGCTCTGATGGTCTGTTTTAAGGGTGAAGCTTCTACCAACTAGGTAGTGCCTCCATAATTTTAGTGCCAACATTACTGCTACCAATTCTAGATCATGCGTGGCATACTGCTCCTCATGAGGTTTCAACTTTCGAGATGCATAAGCTATTACCCCACCTTCCTGCATCAACACCGCTCCTAATCCTTGCTTCGAGGCATCGGTGCATACCATGAAATCTTTATCCATGTCTGGTACCCGCAAGATCGGTGCACTTGTCAACAATCTTTTTAACTCTATAAAAGCGGCATCGCATTCATCGGTCCATTCATACCGGATTCCCTTGCGTTGCAAGGTGGTAATAGGTTTTGCAATTTTAGAAAATCCTTCCACAAACCTCCGGTAATAGCCTGCTAACCCCATGAAGCTGCGCACCTCATGAGCATTCCTTGGAATTGGCCAATCTTCAATGGCCTTTACCTTTTCTGGGTCTACAGAGATCCCTTCACCTGAGATGATGTGCCCCAAGTAGTGAATCTCTTTTTGGAAGAAGGAACACTTTGACAATTTACCATAAAGTTTATGTTCCCTTAAGCATGCCAAGACTAACCGCAAGTGTTCCTCGTGCTCCTTCTCATTATTAGAATAGATAAGAATATCATCTAAGAAGACCTGAACAAAGCGGTCCAAGTATTTTCGGAAGACCCCATTCATGAGGCTCATGAATACAGCTGGAGCATTGGTCAAACCAAATGGTACCACTACAAACTCGTAATGCCCAAATCGAGTTCGAAAGGCAGTCTTAGGAATGTCACCTTCCTTGATCCTCAACTGGTGATATCCTGATCGCAAATCAATCTTTGAGAAGACTGACGCACCTTTCATTTGATCAAAGAGGTCATCAATTCTTGGTATGGGATACCTGTTCTTCACGGTGGCCTTGTTCAAATCTCTGTAATCTATGCACAGTCACAGAGATCCATCCTTCTTCTTAACGAAGATCACTGGTGCTCCCCATGGTGAGATACTGGGTCTAATCAGTCCCAAATCTAGCAACTCTTTTAACTGGATTTGTAACTCACGGAGCTCTGAAGTTGTCATTCTATAAGGAGTTTTTGAGATAGGTTCTGCACCAGGTTTTAGTTCGACTGTGAAATCGAGCTCTCTTTCTGGAGGTAGTCCTGGTAATTCCTTCGGAAAGACATCCTTGAACTCAGAAAGTACTGGGTAAGAATTCAAGGAAGGTCCTTTACTATCGCTCACGGCCTCCACTACGAACAACTGGCATCCTTGTCTTAGGCACCGCTTAGCTTTCACCATAGAGATGAAACGGAGGGATACCTTCCTCTTCAAGCCTTGGATTTGAATTGTCCTTCCCTCGTCATCGAGGCACAACACCTTCTTTGCATAGCAGTCTATGAAAGCTCTATGGTCTTCTAACCAATCCATGCCAATAATGAGGTCATAAGTCCCCAAATTGGTGACATAAGCATCCAACTTAGTGGTGCAAACTCCTAAGTCAACCCCACAACCTCTCACTTTAAGACCTACTGGTTGCTTAGTTCCTGAAGCCATTTCAACCAGTTTGAAATCATCGTGCTCGTAGGCTGCCAACCCACATTTATCTAATGCAACTGGTGAAATAAAACTGTCAGTTGCTCCTGGATCAAACAAAATTTTAAGTTTGACATTGTTTACATTACCAGTGGATTCTACTACGGTAGACTGATGTTCTGCCTGGTGGTTATGCACCGCTGCATGAATCCGATGACTGTTACCCGAACTATCCATGGGTGCCTTTCCTTCCCTGTGCCTGCTGCTTGACTGACCCTTGGGACAGTCTCGCTGGAAATGAGGACCTCCGCATCCCCAACAAGAGAGATTGGGAGGGGCTTGCATGTTGCTCAAAGGAATCCTCTGAGATGAGTTCCTTCCCCTGGTTCCTCTAAAACCCCTTGCTCCTCTATAGGAACTTCCCTGTGTACGTCCCTGGCTTTGGTGGGTTGCGGACGATGCCTGCGAGATTGAGTTAACTGAAGTATTACCCCTCGGTGTGAACCTGTTACCGTAAGGAGGAGGCCTAGATTGTCCTCCCCTGAAGTAAGGGCGTGACGCCTTCCCTGTAACATACTGATTGGTTCCTGTCAACTTACTACCCCCTTTTCCATCTGACATATCAGCTGCATAACGAGCATACTCAACTGCCATGGCAACTGAAGTTGGCTTCCACATCCGCACAGCAGCTCTAATCTTGTAGTTAAGTCCATACACAAAACGCTCTACCTGACAATCATCTGCATCTAGGTAAGGAACATATTTTACCAGTTCCATAAACCGAGATTCATACTCCTCCACCGTCTTGTCTCCCTGTACTAAGGCATGGAGTGCACCTGCCTGTTCTTCCTTGTAATAATTTGGCAAATACTTCATGTGGAACCTTTCCTCGAACAGTTCCCAAGAAGTTGTAAGAGGAGTAAGGTGCAACTGCTTCTCGAGGTCTGACCACCAATTCAAAGCATCACCTTTAAGCTGAAAGACGACCATCCTAGCCTTGGAACTAGATGTGTACTCATTCAATGCGAAGCATCTCTTCATGCCTTCCAACCATGCTTCGGCATGCTTACCGGGTCGTCCTCCAGAAAACTCTGGAACCTTTATCTTTTGTAACTCCCTCGATATGTCCTGAAGCGGTTCCAGTCTTGGGCCATGTGCCCTTTCAGAGTTCTCTCGACTCACTTGAGTGGTTTCCACCTCGGCGGCCCTTTCCGACTTCCTGTTCATCGTGGTCATAATAGCCTCCAATGACCTCATTATGATCTGCATTTCTGGTGTTGAGGTTGGTGGTGGCGGTGTTGGCTGTGGCGGAGGTGGTGGTGACGGTGGTCGACCTTGACCCCGACCTCGACCTGTGCGTGTTGTTACCATGATAGTTCCTGAGTTTGTTGAAAATAAAATCACGTCCTTAGTTGTTCAATCAAATACACGCGGAACTAAAATGTAGGTATTCATACACTTATACTTATGCATAAGAAATAACTTGCATCATGAGATAACAGATTGTCAGGATTAGCGCAGTAAAATCTATAGTCGTTTTTATTAAACAATCTTGTCATGGTGTTCAGCTCGTCGTGCTGGTCTTAATGGTGTCTTGTTTTTGACTTTTCGGGTCTCTTTCATCCCTTCGACTAGGAGTTGAAATCTCAGCAAAAAAAAATAATTTAATATTAAATTTTAATTCTTAACAAAACTTAGGTTATACACTATATAAATGTATACCAAATTTAATTAAATTAAATAAAATGATGCTAACACTGTATAAATGTATATACGAAATTAAATTTAAATAAAGCAACGCTAACACTATATAAACGTATACAAAATTTAATTAATTTTTAAATAAAATGATACTAACACTATATAAATATATATACGAAATTAAATTTAAATAAAGCAACGCTAACACTATATAAACGTATACAAAATTTAATTAATTTTTAAATAAAATGATACTAACACCATATAAATATATATACGAAATTTGCCAAAACTTAGGTTATAACACTAAAACTATTTTTTTTTTAAAATAAAATGAAAATAAAAATAAATAAGGAAAATTTACTCGACCGCTTAGCCCTTTTCACTCGACTCTCGGCTAAGCAAAAGGTATGGCCACGCGGCTCTTCGTGTCAGTTCACCGCCATGCAAGAAGCGAGTGTGCATGAAGGACACGCGGTCTCTCCAAGCAACCCACCGCCCTCGGAAAGTGGGGGAAACCCTAAATAGAGTCAATCCCCAAGGCGCGGCCATTTTCACCCTCTCTTCCGCAGTTTTAGCTCTGCAACTCCCATCTTCTATGGTAGAAGCACTCGCGAGGCTGGCCCAGCAGGAAACTACCAGCGTGATTTTCAGAAAACATTGAGCTCGAGCAGGATAAAAATGGTTGCTGGGCACGCTCAGAAGCTCGCCCGTGAACTCATTGCAAGCCATTTCGGCGACATTGCTGGGGTTAACACATGTCTGAGGAAGGTTTGTGAGAGAAAGATCATTGCATCATTTTAATGAAACAATCATTCCCAATCGTAATGTCTGCAGTTGACGTGGATTCAATCTCTGTTATTTCCCATATTTTTAATCTTCTCCGCCATTGTAAAGGGGGCGATAACTTCTCTATATGTGTTTCTTCCATTTATGTTTCTCAGAGTTCAGCGATAAATTTGAAGAAAACCAGTGGTTTTACATCTCTACTTTGAATTTGGTATTATGCTGATTTGATTAAGAAGAAGGAGTTTGATTTTTTTTTTTTTTGTAGATGAAGATTTGAAGGCTTTTAGCAGAGAACCCAAGGGTGGTTTCCATGGGCGATCTCCAAGTTTGGCCTCAGCCAAACTGAATTTTAACAGAAGAATATGGCCCTTCAGCTAACCCTCATCTGTCAATGATTGAATCCAATCGGTGGGCCAAGGATGAACTCGTGACTTCCAAAATCATTCTATGCATACAACCAACCATGAAATCTGAGCAGAAGCAGAAATGAGGTGGTCGAGTATGTGCAAGGCCTCCTTCATATGTGCATCAGTCTGGAGGTCAGATACCTTGGGGAATTTGCATAAGCAAGTGATGCTTGAAGCTTATGACCAGCGGTGTGAAGAAATATGCAAGATTTTTGCAGAATATCAGCGACGACTTCATCGATATGTTGATCAAGAAAGAGATGCACAGAGAGTGAGGGTTGGCAGTGGGAAATATGCAACTCCTGATATTCTACGTGTCTGTAATGAGCAGGATACAGTTTATGCTACAATTAAGGGCAACAAGCCAGCAGATGGTCTCATTCTTATTGAAACAGCACAGGAAATGAGCATTAGAAAGGCATGTGAGTCACTTGCAGATCATCTCATTGAAAGAATACGGAACACTTTCCCGTCTTATGATGGGGGTGGTGTTCAGGGGTATGCACATTTAGATGCTGAAAAGCTATTTATTGATTTGGATGGGGAAATACCAAATGATGTTAAGGATCTTGCTCTAAATCTGCTGAGGAGTCCTCCACAATTACTATGTGCAATTACTACATATAAAGCTCGTATTGTCAATCTCATAAACCGGGAGATGGAGAAAATTGATGTCAGGGCTGATGCTGAACGTCTGAGCATTTCTAGATATCAAAAGAAGGTCGCTACAGCCTCTAGGGAGTTGCAAACTCATGGTGTTACCTACAGGTCAGAAATCCCTGTTAAAACTCAAATTTATGGGTCTAAGTCTTCTTTCATTACGGGTCGCTTGGTTAGACGCTCGGCTATCGATTACGCCCACGAAGATACCATCTCGTACAGGTTTTAGAGTTTTCATTTTATCTTTCACGTCTTATTGTTATTTAAAAGTCAACTAGGTGCGTTCCGAGAGAGATTAGGTTTTACTGTACATGTACAACGCTTGCAGTTTGTGTTTTTCGCAGTTTCAAAGTAACGCATCATTATTCATGTTGCTGTTTTAACGCGGACTACTGAGGCCATATGATTTTATTACGTTGGTTCTCTCTTTTACCTATTTGACTTCTTTTAATCTTTGTTCTCACTGAATGTTTTTGTTTTTATTTTTTTTCCCATATTTATGTAGTTTTAATCCAATTCTAACACGTAACTTTGGGTAAGGTGCGGGTATTTTGGGGTTTTCAATACGGATGCCGGATTTTGATCCTCAGTTTCAAGGAGGCCCTTATGCGGTCATATTCCTCTTCCATCTTTGTTTTCCCTTCTTTCTGATATGGACTCTACTATATTTTAAATTATCTTTCTTTTAAATTTCTTCTAATTGCTATAATGTTTTCATAGAATCTGACTTTGTTGTATAAGTGATTTGTGTTAATCGACCTATTCAGCCATTTATTCCATTCTTTTCAGGTATATCCTTAAAACAATACTGATAATTCGATAAGATCATTTGGTAAAATAATCACCTGTACATGGTTTGAAATTTGTTATCAGCACTAAAAATTAAGAAGAAGTATATGTGGTCCCTAACGGATCTGCCGCTTCTTCATGTTCATTGGTTTGCAGAAGAAGATCCACTTCTGTTTGAATTCGTTTGGTGTGGATTAATGGCCTTAGCAGGCATCCTCAAGCGATCTCAGACCAACAATATGCACCCGGCTTTGCACAGGCTGCTGTATAGAGGTATGAAGCCTCGTGCGGTGCTTTGCCAATTGCTCGCAGATGGACTGCCGTAGCAAGGGCTTTCAGGTTTTTTTTTTTTTTGAATTCCGTGAATTTAGGAATAGATGATAGTTTCTGGATTTTATCCTCCGGTTATATATAACAAGTCCTAGTTCACATTTAATAGAATAGGTAACACAGAGTTTATATTCTAGGGGAATAATTTTAGCTTATCACTTCGAAATAAATGAATTGGGAATGGTAGGGGAATTCTGTATTTGGTAAGATATGTAATTGTATTGACTGAGTTTGCATAAATACAGTCTATAGCCTGGATATCAATAGGGATATTGTAAGAAGATCATAATTTAAATAATAAACTAAAAGTTGTAACCCTAAAATTTTGCATATGTTTGGTAGATTAGCGTAGAATTTCCATTGCCAAATCATACTAGTCTTTTGGGTGTGCAGCAAAAGAATGAAAATATAATTATAGGTATATATATATTCTTTTATTTTCTAATGTTATTCTCATTGTCCTTTTGCAGGTGTACCTCGGAAGCTTACTATGGCTGGAGGTCAAGTAGGTAAACTATCACGTAGATTTTCTAGGTGAAGCATGAATAGGCCTGTAGGTTCAAGAGTCTGAACAAAGGCTCTGATACCATCTGTAGTGCTCTGGTTTTACAGCGGAGCACTATGTAAAATTTCAGGGTTAATTTTCTACGTTTTAAACTTTATCAGTTTATGGAAGTAAATTTCTAAGAATTACTATGTGCCTAAATAATTTTTAGTGTACTGTCGTGTTTTCACTAACCTTACATTCGTAATTTAAAATAGACAAACATATCAATATTTCCTTTTCAACAATCATGTTCTAGCATAAGAATATGTTTCACAACTCAGTAAACTAGTAAATAGCAGTAAATCAGTAACTAGCAAGTTATGCATGTTTACAGTAAGTTTTAGCATAATAGTAAATAACGGAAATTACCTGATGCTGATGCTAACCGTAAGTTGTAGCAGGTTGTATAACCCCTTAGACAGCCAAACTGAAGTGTCCACCCTACCGACCAGATATAATCTTGCTGGCCCTTGGAAATCAAAGGATTTCCAAGCCCCCGAGCCCACAATCTGATAATCCCGAGAGCAGTGTTTCCTTCCGTTCTCAAAATTTTTCTGTTCTCCAATCAAACTTTCTGTTCTCCCAATCTTCTGTTCTCAAAACTTCTTTTCTTACCCCCAATCAAAAAAAAAACCTCCCCTTTCTCCAAGCTCTCCCCCTCTATATAATTTCCCTTCCTCGAGAATATCTTGGGCTTACTCCACCGCCCCAAAATCCCCCTCTCGAGCCCCTCAACATTTACCCCTATCACTAGTTCATTCATACACGGTTCTTTATAAAAATGTATAATTAATTACTCTCATGGAAAAATTAGTTGGTTTTGGATTGACGGTCGTAAATATTTATTACGGTGGGGATTATCATCCCAAGGTTATCCATTCGGGACAAGTTTCATTAAATACAAGTCTATCCGCCATCCTTGATATTTTAATGTTATTAATGTAATAAATAAAATATTATATAATTAGTTGCCCCCTGTCAACTTGGACATGATGTGTCTTAATGATCCACCTTATCCGTCGAGACTACTTAGCTTGAGGTTTAAATTCCAAGATTAACATTGAATAATTAAATATCCATTTTCCATCACATCACGTTTATTCCAAAAATGATTATCTTATTATGGCTAACTTTTGAAATGGAATTAATCACACAATATTAATTTATAAATCAATATTTTAAATCTTACTTATATTGCATTTGTTACGATAGGGATATAAATGTTGTTGGAATATCATTTATTGATTAATAATAATAATTAAATCACCCTTTGACAATAATAAAAGGTGAATCAATCATAGTATTCTTAATTATTTGTTTATCACATGAGTACCCTATCATCAACATAGCATCCTTGTTCTTGTAAACAAAGCACTTGTGAGGGCTTAAACAATTTTACTAATTCATTAGACACTATCATTACCCTATTCACAACAGTTCTTCTATGACAATGTTAACTGACGACACTTGTCTTAGTTTATTATTACAATGTTTTCATATAATTACTAATTCACTTATTTACACATTGACAACCTAACCATTCATTACCTAAGTTGATTGATGTATCCTTAACTGAGTTATCTATGACATTTATACTACTATTCAAGCATGACAAGTATGTTATACACCAGTAATATTGTACACGTACAAGGTGTGCATGCATGGCCAGTGTATGCACATGTCGGACATGTACTATAGACAAACCCCATTCCGCCTATGCATACTTGCTAACTAACAATAGTATCTACCCCCATGCAGAAGAGCAAGCATAATCTATAGTATAATTACTTTAACATCCTCGGTTATTTAACAGTTAACCCTTTACGATTTAACATCATTGTCTTTATGTTTACATTAGTTTAATCAATCAAGTACAGGAAGGGTGCCTACTTCCACTAACTCGGAATCAAGGAATACTAAACCCCCAACAGTGCTAACTAACACATCCTCCCATCATAACCTACGTCCAGCATCCTCCCTATCCTTCCTCTGCTAGTACAACAGTGGATGTCGGACTCACCGATCTGACCACATAGAACTTGAGAGCGATAGCGTCGGCTGAACAGCGGACCTATCCTCCCCTAGCAGGCATCCGACAATCGTCATCACAACAACATGGGGAGCGTGTCTCAGCACGGCCCTCCCACGACCTCGGGTCTCATGGAAACATAGGGTGGGAAACACATCCATCCCTCTCAACATACTGGGCCTACGCCCTTATTAACTCATACTTGCTGCTATCGGGATTATCAGTTTGTGTTATCGTATCCTCATTTTGGCTGCTAAGGTTTGCTGTATGAACATGTTTTTCCTTTCCAATGTATATCAGATCAAGTAACTGGCTATCCCATAGCCCTTGTGTCCTGTAGGTTAGTGTTTTGCAAAATACAATTTATAGAAAGCATTTTCCATTGACCGCCAATTGATCCATGTTATCATTTCATTTTATGTAACCTTTTAGCTCATCATAGATACATATAACATTTCAATAATTCACATAAGAAGATGGTATCCACGTACCGAATCATATATTTCACATTTCATTAATGAAAACATATAAACATATACTGCAATCGTAAAATAAGGAAATCATATGATAATCATGACATCATAATCGCATAACATAGTAACATCATAATCATGGTGAAATCATAAAACAGAGTAACATCATATAACGAGGTCCAATATAGTTTACTCAGTCGAGCTGAGTTCAACAGAATATATAAGAAAATAAAGTATGGTGTATCTAACTAATAATTATGCCGAATCAAAAATATGGGCGTTACACTAGCAGTGCCAGCTGTTACTCTTTCAAGCCTAATTTCTCATATTCCAAGGGACAGCGCATCCTCCACGCAAGATGTATCAGATCCCCACTGTAACAGATTCCACTGAAGTAGGGCCTAGCTACGACAGACAGGTGGCGTTCCAGTTGCTGAGTGTGTTGATCCATTAACTATCAAAGCAACAACATCTTTCAGAATTAACAACCCTGTTTAATACGCTGTATCAGTTAGTTGTAACTCCGCAGCATGAAGATCATAGATCTTCATTGCTGGGCGATTTTAGTGGATCTGAAACTGTATTTCCTTTGTATAAATTCCAGAAGGCTCTCGTAGCCTGGGGTTGGACAATCATTACTTGTGTAAGCTGTAACAGAGCACTGAGACTCACGATCTTCCGTCAATAATATGAGATCAGAGTTCTTCATTTTTTTGTCTTAATTTGCTGTGACTCTCGGCGTCTCGGTTAGAAGGCCAGGGCCCGCCTTCTCACAGACATATCCAGTTTAATTAGGTAGAGTAGTTTAGTTTTACTTATGTTGTGTGGTGTGGAATGATTGTAGACATTATTGGTAGCTGTAATAGATTTTATCTTTCCTTTCTGGTAGTTTGTAATTGCATCTTGAATAGCTGTAATAGAGTGGTGTGACAGTCGACTGTGTAGGATAATTTACTTAATTGCATGTGTCTTTTAATCAGTTGTGACAGCCAAGCTCAATTCCAATTATCTTCTAGTTGTTTATGCTTTCTAGGATTTCCAGTAATTATCAGTTAGAGTTCAAGCTTGTGTTTTAATTCTGGTTGTTGTTGTATCTTCAATTACAATCACAGATTAGACAATTAATGGTAGAATTACAGTAGCCACTGCATAGATCATTTTGGTAAATATTGAATGTTGTAGTTTGATAATTATAGGATTTAACTTCTTGCAAAAGTAATCTAGATTCATTTCATCATTAGATCATTAATTTGCTGGGTTGATTTCTGTAGGGAAGTTGCTTTCTTTTGGATTCTTAGATGTATGAATTCGATTAGTGTTCTTAGGGAATGAGTTGGCTGGACGCATAGGTAGGATCATTATTTACATTTAGTAAATAAACTGCTTGATCTGTTTATGCATAGACTATGCTTATTTCCTTTGAAATAAAAGACCTTCCTGGGTTTGACAATTTATATTGACCATTCTGTGTGTTAGCTTTAATTAACTAACATATAGGGTGACCAACATCCTTCATGACCAAAACCTCTTCCATGAACACCGCGTAATCCTCCTCTCAGTCCTCCTCACTATAGATTAACCTTGGACTCATTCTACTGTGACGGATTGTATTGTGCCTGATTATACTACGGTTGATTATACTATGACTGATTATACTGCGGTTGTGTTGTATGTTGCTCGTCTACCTTCATGAAGTAAGTATCAATAGTCCTTTCTTGAAGCAAGTCATATGCTCGACAATATTTCTCATCATGGCCAATAGATTGACATAAGTTAAAATATAGATTAGCCGGATTTGACATGACCTTCTACACATACACTCATTCCTCTGAGCGATGTCCTTTTGTCTAACAAAATTGGAACCAGGGCATTCCTCCTTGACTGAGTGGATTGGGTGCACTTGTAAAATTAGTCACAGTAGTTCTATGGAACAAGAACATCAATCACACAGATGTAAAACAATTTGGAGTAAAAACTGTGCAAGAGATATGCATCGGTGCTCTATAATCCATAATATTAGAATTACAATACAATACTGTCACAACGAGTGAGCAATTAAAATTAGCCAAGGAGGTCATTCGAATATACTGCATGGTGTAGCTTGGATCCAACTAGGAGTCCTCATCATCAATCAGTGGTGGTCATCAATGCACAAGTCACTGTCAGACAGGTGTCTAACTGAGTCTAATTGAGTCTAACTGAGTGTAATAATTGTAACTGATGGTATGTGGCACTAATGTAGGGATGGAGGCTCAGTGGAGGGCACATGAGGAGTTAAATGCACTCATAATAGGTATTCAAGTCTCATCGGAGGTCAATCAGAGTGAAAACAACAGTTAGGAGTTAGTCTAGCCTCAAATCAAGGAAAGACACTAACTAACTGAAGTGAACTGGACTGGTAGGTGAGAAGAGGTTCCCTCCTGCAGTGGAAGGTGAGAAGTGGGCACCTCCCTGAATAGGAGGGATAAATATGAGTGGAAAGTAGCTCCTGAGTGTTGGAATACTAGGGACTAGGTGCTAGAGGCATCAAACTGGTGACTGGGAAGCATGCGGGTGCATGAAATGCATGCAAAGTACAGAATTGAATGATGAGATATCCTAACACCCCCCCTCAAGCTATACTATGATGTAAAAAATAAAATGCAGGGCCCTAGTTACTAAGACCAAAGGTCACCCCAATACAATAATCCAAAAAATGCTGAAAATAAGCTAAGTGAGGAAAGAGGGAAAACCCAGTGCGAAGAAAGCCCCCCCTCAAGCTAAACATAAAAATGGATCTAATCTATCTCCACCATGATGGAAGTCATCCCCAACAATGAACGGAGATAAGAGAAGTTCTTCTCAGTGAAGCTCTTGGTGAAGATGTCTGTAATTTTCTCATCAGTAGGGCAATATTGCAGAATCATGGTATGATCATGCACCAACTCTCGGATGTAGTGCATATGAATCTCAATGTGCTATGTCCTCTGCCGCTGAAATGGATATGTCGAGATCTTAATAGAACTTTGGTATGCAGGCATTGACTGCCCCTCGATACTTTGGTAGCACTACAGTCGAAGTAGTGCTACCAAAATCAAACTCGGAAAGAATACCCTGCAACCAAACTGCCTGAATGCAGGCATTGACTGGCCCTCGATACTTTGCCTCTGCTGAAGAAAGTGTAATGGCTGCATGCTTTTTGTTTTTCCAGAAAATAGGGCCATATCTGAAAACATATCCGGAAGTGGACTTCCAATCTATGCTATCACCCGCCCAATCTGAATCAGTAAAACCAATGAAATCTAGCTTAGAATCTGCAGCATAATGTATGCCAAAATGTTTCGTACCTTGCACATACTGCAAGATCCGCTTGGCTGCCCTCCAATGAAGCTCATGGGGATTCTACATATACCTTGATACAACACTCATGGAATATGAAATATCAGGCCTTGAGTGTGACAAGTAGAGTAGTGAACCAATCAATTGTCGATACATAGTGCAATCTGCAAGCGGTGTGGAATTTCCTTCCTCAAGACTGATTCCTGAGAGGAATGGAAATGGAGAAGCCTTACATTCTTCCATATTAAACTTTAATAGTAGGTATTTATCATACTTTTGCTGAGATAGTGTAATCCCATAAAAATTTTGAGCTATCTTCAAGCCCAAAAATTGCTTAAGCAAGCCCAAATCGCTCATGTCAAAAGCTAGATTTAAAACGGTTTTTAACTTGTTGATTGTAAGGAGAGTGCTACCAGTAATGAGAATATCATCAACAAATAAAACAACAATCATAAAATTACATTTAACTTGTTGTAGGTACACATTCGGATCAGATTTGCATCTTTTGAAATTCTGAGAAAGAAGGAAGGAGTCCATCTTTGCGTACCAAGCTCTTGGGGCCTATTTCAATCCATACAAAGATTTCTTCAACCTGCAAACTAATGATGGATCTGATATGTATCCTTCTGGTTGTTTCATATATACTTCTTCATGAAGGTATCCATGTAAATAAGCACTCTTCACATCCATATGGTGCACTTCCCAGTGCATGGATGCGGAAATGGCCAAAACTACGCAGATGGAATCCATCTTTGCAACTGGTGCAAAAGTCTCAGTGTAGTCTACTCCTTGGAATTGGGAGAAATTTTTTTCCACCATCCTAGATTTGTATTTTCTTATAGAGCCATCAACATCAACTTTTGTGCGGTAGATCCACTTACATTGGACCAATTTTCTTCCAGGTGGAAGAGAAACTAGCTCCCATGTATTGTTCTTTTGAAGAGAACTGTACTCTTCATCCATGGTGGTTTGCCATCGTGGATCTCGGTGGGAATGATAGTATGATTTGGTATCTAAAGAAATCATCAAATAACATTTCTCAGATAATAATGGATCATAAAATGAAAGAGCCATACCTTATGTTTGATAGTCTGCTCTTGTTCTCCTTGGATCAACAAGATTTCCAATGTTTGGAGCAACAGATTGTAGAGTGTTTTGGGCCCACTTTGGTAACTGAGGATCATTATGGTCAGATTATGAACCTAGTATTTCATGTCCATCAAATTCTGATAAAATATCAGATCCAATGCTTTCTTCATATTCTCTCGAATCTTCTTCTTGTGGAGGTTACGGATCGACAGTGTTTTCCTCCACTAGTTTTAGATCTGGCAGTGGTTCTTCAAACATCACACTTCGCTCTATGAATATATTTTTGGATCTGATAATCATGAGTTTATATGATTTTGATTCTTTCCCATATCCTATTAGGATACATTCAATACTTTGTGGATCCAAATCCTTTCTCTTATCAGAAGGAATTCTAGCGCATGTAGTGGAGCCAAAAACCCTCAAATTGGACACCTCTGGTTTGCGACCAGTCAATGCTTCAAAAGGAGTTTTACCTTTCACAGATGAATGTGGAACTAGGTTCTAAATGTATGTACCAACATTCATGACTTAAGATCAAATATTTGCATCCAAACCTCTTGACTCAAGCATGCAGGTAGCCATCTCTTTCAGTGACCGATTATTCCTTTCCGCTACACCATTCTGTTGGGGTGTGTAGGGAACTGTATGTTGGATCTGAATTCCGCTTTCAGCACAAAGTTGCAGAAAATCAGTCTTGATATATTCTCCACCATTATCAGATCTAAGAGCTTTGATCTTTCTCCCAGTGGTGGTCTCAACAGAAGCCTTAAAATCCTTGAATTTTCCAAGCACTTTTGACTTGTTTTGAGAAAAAATACCCAATTAAAGCGGGAGAAGTCATCAATGAATGTCAAAACATACCTTGAACCATTCATGGACATATTTGAAAGTGGACCAATGATATCAGAATGTATGAGACCCAAAATAGTAGAAGCTCTGCTAGGTTTTCCATGGTCGAACTTGTGCTTCCCAACAATGCAACCGGGGCAAATTCCCTTTGAGGAACGGAGTTGCAGAAGACCATCAAACATGGATTTTTGTTGTAATAGCATAAAATATTTGGAATTAAGGTGTCCAAACCTTTCATTCCAAATATTACTAACCTCGTTTCCATGAGGGAGGAGAGCAATGGGCTTTTCAAGCGGCACAAAGTGATAAAACTCATAGTATTTTGCAGTGTGGTTTTCCTTTTTGACTGCAATAAGTCTTCCAATTTTAATATTAGAAATTTCAACTTTGTTAGGGCTGAATGTAACTTGCTTCAGTTCAACAGTGTGTGTCATTTGATACACAAAAAGTAGATTTGAAGCCAAGGAAGGCACATAGAGAACATTGTGAAAACTTTCATGCTCTAAATGGATGGTACCTTTACCCTTTGAAGACATTTTTGAGTCATCTCCCAAATGGATGGGGATGGAGCTGTTTGGATCGAATGAAGAGAAGGAGTGAATATTTGCAGCCATATGATTCGAGGAACCAGAATCTATCAGTAGAGTGGTGGGTTTCGAAACAGTTTCCATGAGTGCTTGACCTCTTTCATGGTCATCATTTCTATCCTTCTTCCGTGCACTGTCGAGAAGACATATGTTATTCTTTTCCAAAAGGAGGGCCATTTGATCTATTGTTTTCTTCATGCATGAAATGTTAGGATGAAATCCATGGTTGCAATATGAACATTTAGATTTTTCCTTACCCTCTTTACGCTTTTGCTTGTTCCTTGAACCGGATGGTGCATCCGATGCTTTGCTTTTCTCTCTTTGCTTGTTAGGTTTGAATTTTGGCTTCTCTTTATTTTGATTTCCTTTACCATTCGAATTCTTGGATCCTTTAACAAAGAGGGATGAATCTTTGGAGCTTATGGACCCCATTTGAATTAGCTTATCATGCTCTTTGGTAACAGACTCAATGAACGCATTCGAGGTAGGCATCTTCCAATTTGGGGTAGTTAGCCGACCGAAATTGATAGTATAGACAAATACCGAGAAATATTTACCAAGCTTGGAAATAATGGAGAGGATCAATTGCTTATCCTCTTTGACAACTCCATTGTTGTTCAACTGCAAAGCCAAGTGCTTGAATTTTGTGAAAAACTCATTAATGGTCTCGAAATTCTCAGGACTAAGAGCAATCAATTCATTTTCCAATTGAAAATCCCTAAGCTCTTCCTGCTTTCCAAAACATTTGTCAAGTTGCTCCCATACTGCTTTTGGAGAGTTCAATCCGCTGAGATGGAATTGAAGATCCTTGGAGATAGAGAGGCAAAGAAGACCATAAGATTCATCAATCTTATTGAAGTGTTTTGTTTTCTCAAGCAATGTGTTTGGCTCCAATTCGAGGCCCATGGTGACTCTATAGAACCCTTTTGAGAACAACATAATCTCCATGTCTCCTTTCCAATCAAAATAATTGAAAGGAGTTAGCATAGGCTTTGAAGAAGAGTATTCCATCACTGGCGGCGAGTGCAAATGCTAGAGAAGAACCTGGAAATCACAAGATAGCGAATACACTTGATGGAGATGATTAACCTACAAATCACAATCAAAACAAGAACAGTAAGATCGAACAATCCACCCTTTTAGAGTTGCATCACACCTGGGATTGGAGATCAAGAAAGCTTGAAGATCCAATGTATCATATCCAGGAATTATGTGGAAAACTCAAGCTTCTAGAGTGGATTGGAGGGTATTTTTCAGCCTTGCATGCACATGAGCGAATGAACATGAGATTTTTCATGCCAAAACTTCAGTAATTTTGAGCAAATTCAATCAAATCTTCATGTAGAACACCTGTAGGAGAGATATATTGCTCCTGTAATGGCTCTAATACCATGTAAAACTAGTCACAACAGATCTATTGAACAATAATATCAATCACAAAGATGTAAAACAATTGGGAGTAAAACTGTGCAAGAGAGATGCATCAGTGATCTATAATCCAGAATGGCAGAATTACAATACAATACTGTCACAATGAGTGAGCAATTCGAATTAGCCAAGGAGGTCATTTGAATATACTGCATGGTGTATCTTGGCTCCAACTAGGAGTCCTCATCATCAATCAATGGTGGTCATCAATGCACAAGTCATTGTCAGACAGGTGTCAAACTGAGTCTAACTGAGTCTAACTAAGTGTAATAAGTGTAACTGATGGTAAGTGGCACTAATGTAGGGATGGAGGCTCAGTGGAGGGCGCATGAGGAGTTAACTGCACTCAAAATAGGTATTCAAGTCTCATCGGAGGTCAATCGGAATGAAAACAGTAGTTAGGAGTCAGTCTAGCCTCAAATCATGGAAAGACACAAACTAACTGATGTGAACTGGACTGGTAGGTGAGAAAAGGCACCCTTCTGTAGTGGAAGGTGATAAGTGGGTGCCTCCCTGACTAGGAGGTCTAAATCTGAGTGGAAAGTAGCTCCTGAGTGCTGGAAGACTAGGGACTAGGTGCTGGAGGCATCAAACAGGTGACTGGGAAGCATGCGGGTGCATGCAGAATGCATGCAGAATGCATGCATGCATGCAAAGTACATAACTGTATGATGAGATAAGTACATAACTGAATGATGAGATATCCTAACAGCACCGAACTGTAAATATTTGTGGAATTCGTTACACTCATCTTTATGATTGCCTTCAGACTTGCATCTACTACACCATAACTCTTCTCAAACTTCCTCCCCTTTTTTAATCTCCTGTAGTGGAATAGTCAAGTTTGTTAGCTGCAACTGGATCTGGCTCATGCTAATCCCTATTTCGCCAATCGATGAAGCTTCGAGCTTCATCGTGGTTTCCAACACCTCCGCCTAAGATATGATCTTTTGTTGCATCAATGACATCTAGATGTGCGATATCAATCCTGCAATAAACAATTCCTTATGTTGTACATCTCTCATCCCAAAAATAACTTTATCCATCAAAGTTTTGAACCTCTAACCAAAGTCCCATACCAACTCATTAGGGAATTATTTTATTTCCTTCCATTTTGTGATGTACTGTGATTCTGATTTAGGCTTCTTAAACTCGTCGATCATCCCAGCTCTGATTTCTGCTAGAGTCCTCTTTTTAAGTCTTGCAGGGACTTGTATAAATTTCATGTACTAATCCAGCACATGACCTCTGAAGGTCGTCACTAGTTGTCCCTTCTTGATAGATTCATCATGTACTTGTTTTACCATCCACACTGCTTTGCACAAGAACAAATAGTTCTCGAGATCCTCCGTCCCATTTCCCTAAAAGAGAGGAAACTTAACATCGTATCCCTCCATCCTTGGTTGTCTACCAATGCTTGTAGATCTGCTACTGTTACTACTATTATGACACAGAAGGAAACCCTGCTAAGAGCTTGTGTGTATTCCTCCAAAGTTTGGGACAATGCACGGGGTTGTGGGTACGTTGTAGCTTTGGGTCTGTCCTTCCTCAGGTTCAAGGGTATCATGGTCGTCCTCTTCTTCACCGTAAGGTCATGTAGTCCCTTATGGCCCTATTTTGCAGTCCTCTATTCCAATCACACTAGGACTCTCTCTCTCTCTCTATCTCAATCCTCCTCTTCTTCTTTGGCCAGAACCTCACCCCAATCCTCAGGTGGCCACAATATTCCACAGCTTCCCTCACAATTTCGTCGTAGTTAATTTCCATCTACCCCACATAATTCTATCATACTAGCATCTGCACAGTACCCAGAGCCTCTACACAAGAGAGTTTACTATTCGGAGTTCATTTTCAATATTCCCTTTTCGTAAATGAGCATTTTAGTCCACAATGGTAACTCTAGTAAGTACCTTCTTCTGGGTCCTTTGAATAATTTCCTTTCCGCTTCATTTTATGACTTGACTGTGTCGACATCAAACTCAGTAATGTACGCTTCCGAAATTCTATCTACGCAGACGTCGACAACCCCTGAATCTTTATTGTTAACACAACTCAATTGTTGGATCAGTTCCGAGTTCCAATGCTCTGGCTCAACTCCTTGGAAATTTTTCTTCTGAAAAGTAAGGTTAGCTAACCATTCATACAACAGTATAGGAAAATCACAGAAAAATACATCGTGTATATCAGTATAAATGTACTTCTACAACCACTATTTTGTCGATTATCCAAGTTTCTGATTTTCTTCCTTAGAAAACTCTCATGTCTTTTTATTGAACCAATCCTCGAACTTCAGCTTTGTCAGATGCCACAGCATGTCCCCTTTATTTCACACTAGGTTTTGGGAAACAAAACCATTTCTTGACATAGATCGATCGATAGGGATCAGTACTTCCCAGTTTGCCAACAAAGCTCGACATAAACTACCATAGATATCATCTCGAAAAGGGTTTAACCTTTCTTGCAACATTTGCAGAGTGAGTGAGGTCTCACCTAATATACCTAAGGGGGATGTAGGAACCAGGATTCCATAGGTATATGAGGACATGCATTATTCACATTAACTCATAATATAACCTGGGGATCGACACAATTATCATTGGCATCATAACATCATTATTGTCTACCAAACATATTAATGAGATCTAATCATTAACACATCATAGAAGCACATATCATTAACACATATCAAATCTATCCATATCGCGACAAAATACATTATACTATAGTACAACACATAATCAACACATTCATAGATGAACATTCCTTTTCATTATACATCAATCTGTCTTACAACAAATCTGCAAAACCCATCTAGACTGCTTACGGAAAACACAAAAATGTTATCCAATTCAAAAGATAGATCAAAATTTCCCTGATGTGAATATACATTCATCAACCCAGAGATCTTATCAGCACCAAATAATGTATAAGATAAGATACAATAACATGCTCAAAGGCTTACAATGCTACTCCTATTTATAGTCTCACTTGGTTGTTACAAAATTGGTCCACTTCACAAAATGACCCATTGACTAACTAACTAATTAACTAATGACTCCACTTTGTCCAATTTTATTCCGGTTTATCCACCTTGTTGCACTATGCAACTGGTCCTTTACCTTTGTCCCTAAACCCTTTGTCGTTGGTTGTACCAAAACTTCTTTGACTTAGCCCCTTGCCAATAAAATGCAATAAATGTGATGTTATCAGTCACTTCTTGTACATATCTAGCCTCCATCATTAATTCCACTTCCATTTATCCATGTATTCTGAAATGAGCTGTGAATTTCCTCTGCAAGAACACCTTTCATGTTGGAACATTTAAAAACCCATTCCATAATTAGGATATAATTTAGTAGTCATAGAGATTAATTTTCCTAGGTGTAGACTATGTAGTTGGCCTAGTTTTGTCTTTTATGCCTCCATATGCCATCCTAAGTCACTAAAATGATAAGATTTCCCTGGATTCTATTTGATTTTATTCCATTCTTGAATTAGAAAGACACTTTCTTGATTTATACATCTTTATCTTGTTTTCTCTACTTTCTAGTGGATAAGGTAAAGCTAGTTGAGTTGGAAACTATCTCCACTTGGACAATTCGACCTACACCTCTTTACTCTCTCCAAAAGTCATCATCACATTCCATTTTCATCACTCATTAGCTTCCATACCATATTTATCAAATTCATGAGGCTTTAGACTGATTTGGAAAGTGCTTTTGTCACCTAAGGGGTTTTTATAGATTTTAGTAAGCCTTAATTTGTGAGCTTTTCAACTTGCCTTTAAGGCATTCTATTTTCTCTCTTGAGATGTATTATATATTGTGTTCATATTGAGAAATAATATATGAGATGATATTTCCATCAATTGAGTCCTATCTCTTATGTTTCTGCTTCAATATTTCTTCTTATTCTTGCATATCTTTGAATAAATTCTTATGAGGAATTCTTTGCTTCAAGATTATTGGTTATTAGAATTATTTCATGGTATTGATCTTATATAGAATTCTCACATTCCATTCATTAAATACTGTGCATGACCTAATCAAGTGAATGTTTGCAAAATAATACTTCAAATACTGTGCATAAAGATATAGCTCTTGTATCTATAAAAAAATGAGCTTCTATCATGGTCGGGCATAAGTTAATTTATCCTATTTCACCTCTAGCACCAACAAGAAAAATGGAGACCATACTGGGGATCGGAAGTGAATAAAATATTTCCCCTGTTACAAATTGAAGATAGTCTGAGCTTTGTGCAGTGAGGCAGAACAAACATCATGGTTGAATCTTCACCTGGCGACTCCATTGGATCAAGTTGGATCCTGATAAGAGACATACCAGATCCAATCCTCAATAAAAGGAATTCTGGAGCCTACCAGAATCTCGAACTCACTGGAGGAACATTCGTACTGCTCAAGGGAGAGGTATTCGTCTTTTAAATTCTAATTTGATATCCCCTATAGTAAGAAATCACGAATTTCTTGAATATTTAAATAATTTTCATAATTTTCATAATTCTCAGCCATTTCAATTTTCATAATATGCACAACATTCCTGAGACTTCTTTAAATGCATTTCTTAAACCTCAGTTCATCTCTCCAATATCATCTACAAGTATAGCTAGATCTGATCATTCTTTTACTCCACAATGAAATTCACTAACTCCTCTGGTTCGTAATATTATCCTAGAAAATTTAAATATGGATGGTAGGGGACAATTAAATCCACCCCCTGCAGTAAATACATGGCTAGCCAATACGTTTGGTGCTTTAAATATGCCAAACAATCTTCATGATATGCCTGAGAAATACCTCATTATTTTACCTAAATATGATGGAGAAAAGCATATTACAGCTGAAGGTCACATTTCAAATTTTCAAGATTTCAAAGATTACCTTCTCATTGAAGAAGATGATGTATACATGAGACTGTTTGTACAATCCTTAAGAGAATAAGTCAGAAAATGGTTTAGAGTCCTACCTGCAAATTCTATAAATTCTTGCCCTACCCTAAAGAAATAATTCATGAAACAATGGGGTGAAAAAAGAGATCATCTATATTATGTAACTGAATTTGCACCTTTAAAGAAAAAGAATGGAGAAAATGTAAGTGAATTTAATTAAAGGTTTAATAAGGTTTACAACAAGATCCCTCAAGACATTAAACATTCCCAAGTTGCAGCTAAAGTGGCATATGTAGGGACACATGGTTTAGATTTTTCTATTATCTTGAGGGAAAGGAGATCCACTACTCTACTAAATATGCAAGATGATGCTTTAGATGTGGAAGGAAACAAGACATCCTCGAGTAAAATGAAATATAGAAAATATGTAAAAAAAAATAAACCCAGAGAGGAGGTAGGTACATCAGATAAGAATCGGTAGAGTCAGGATGAAAAAATTGAAGAGATGTCAAAATTTTTGAAAGGTTTGTCAAACAAACTAAACAGGCTAGAGGTAGAAGGACAAATTCAGGACCGAAATCCTCAAGGGATGGGACAGAGAAATAACAATCAATACAAGAGGTCTTTTAATCCTCAAATTTTGAATAGATATAGGAGAAATGAATATCATCCCATACAACCACTAGTAAGGACTAATGATTTTGAACATGTAGTAGAAATACCCCTTGATGAGGAAAATTTTGAACCTCCTGAATACATCCTCTAGGTGAATGATGATGATGATATGATTCACCTCACTCAGGAAGAGTATGAAATATCACTGCAAGATGATGTTTGCAAAAATCAACATGAGGAAAAGAGAAGATATAATCTAACATTTAAGAATGCACCATAAAATCAACCCAAGGTAGATTCTCCTAAAGTTAAAATTTAAAAATAAATGAAACCTGTTGTTAATCCTTCCTTTGTGAATAATCCTCCAACTAACAAGGTGGAGACTTGCACTTCATCATCTCCTGAAATCCAAATTGCACATTTTCCTACCCACAGTTTTTTTTTGTGTTTCCCACTGAAGAAAAGGAGATAAATAAGCCCTCTCATCCTTTTGATTTCCAATCTGAGCTTGCTAAAATTAAAATGCTAGTTCCACTATCTGAATTGGCCCAACACACCATTTATGCCAAGCAAATTGAAACTGTCCTCATGTTAAATAATGAAAATCCTCTATAATATAGTTTCAACATTGATAATGAAACTCCTACTATTGAATTTGGACCATCTTGTCACGTCCCCAGTCTCCTTGGTGTTCTTCAGAGGCGATGGGAGACAACCTAATACATTTTTTTTTCAACAATTCTCTTTGTTTTCACATGCAGCCGCAATGGCCTCTGATCCGCAATCCATAATCTACCTTGTTGCAATGTGCAGACGAAATTCGGAAGTCGGATTGCCAAATTTACCTTTATGAAGAAATCATGATCTTGACTTCTGCAATCCGGAATGTGGAATTCGGAAGCCGAAAGTCAACTTCACAGCCTCAAAAATTACTCGTCCGACTTCCGCAATCCGCAATCCGCATACAAAACTCGGAATTCAGAACCTCAAATCGCCACCTCGGAAAATTTAATTCTCTAAATTCCGCAATCTACAACCTACGTTGCGGAAGTAAAAAATTGGAAACCTCATTTCGTAACTTGGGAAAAACCACCTTCTGACTTCTACAATCTGCAATCCGCTTTGCAGATGTGGAAAGTCAGAAATCCAATGCACCAACCCCATGGAAATCACCCTTTCGACTTCTATAATCTGAAATCCTCCTTGCAGATTCGGAAAGTCGGAAGTCTAACCATGAAACTCCAAAGATCGGTGCTCAACCTCTGGAATTCGCAATCTGCATTGCAGATTCAGAAAGTCGAGAGCACATACCCCTGCATCTATAAACTTCTTATCTTAATAACTTCTTCATCCTTAGAACAAATTGGACAAGTCCCGTACCATTGGAAATCTCTTGGAGATTTATATACATTGGTGTGATCCTTTACCTCATCTAAGTAATATTACTTGGCCATTTTTCCAACTGAAGTTTGTTAGTTTTTCAAAATTTACTTCAATCTGATCTAGGATCTTAACTAAGAGAACAACATGTACAACATATCTACAACATATCAATCATGGACACAATAATGCAAGCACACAAGAGACACAGAGTTTACTTGGGGAAAACCATAAAGGTGAAAAACCCCAATAACTTCCTCAGAGATAGATACAGCAATGATACAACCCAAGCATAAGAGATAGAAATCTCCTAGCAGCAGCTTCTCCTCCTCCACAAGTGCGCCACTCTCCAAATAGAGTGCCTCCCACACTCTATTTATACTTGACTTGACTTGCCTAATAACCTTTACTAGGTCGACCTTAACTTAACCACATAACATAATGCTGACTAGGCCGACACCCAATAGGGTGGTCTAATAACCCTTTGACCCACATGGATGACCCCCAATAGGGTGGTCTAATAACCCTTCGACCCACATGACTTATACAGGGCCGACCCCAACAAGGTGGTCTAATAACCCATCAAGTATAAGTTATGACACTTACAATATAAATGACGGCACTTCCATATAGAGGAATAATAACATCTCTATAGGAATACAAACCCTTCTGTATAGAGGAATAATACCATCTCTATAGGAGTACAATATACATATATGAAATACATTCTGAAGTTACATATACATCAACACTCCCTCTTAACTAGGAAGGTATTTCTCAACACAGGTCTTGTTGATGCCCCGAATATCGCGGCATCAAGCAAAGAGGGATTCACCCCAGTAAGCAATCCCAATTAGATCACTCACCGTTTGGTGTGGGGAATCCATCCGGTTAACGGTTCCAGCTACAATAAGTTTTTTAAAGATTTGTTGGTTTTACCGGTTGCGGCCCGATCCACCGGTTATGTATTATGTATTTAAAATGATGTGCATGTTCCCTAGACTAAATGCATGCGGTAAACAAATCTGTATTAATCTAAACTAGTCTAATCTACCTATCCTTATAAGGAGCAGAGTTAAAAAGTGGGTAAAATACTACAAAATACACCCAAAACAATTCACAGTTAGCTGTTAAATTGAAAGAGGCATTTACAGCAGAAAAGAAAGATTATCTAAGGTAACTCAGATAAATATAAACATTCCATTACCCATTTAACACATAAATTTTACATAGGAATATGAAACCATCCACAACAAAGAAATAATTCATAAAAGCCAGGAAAGATCTCACAGGAAATGTATGAGAAATTTGCAGAAATAGTTCAGCAACTTAATCAACAAGACTCCATGTAAAAACGATGTGCTACCTTTCAAAGGCCAAAATGATTTCCATTCATGTAGCAGAAATAGTTCTTTTACAAAATAGCAAAATGAGTTTCACCTGCCAAAAGTCCTTTGCTTCTCTTCTTATTAGCTATATATAGCTTTACAAAATGTTTCCAGAATTGACACCTATACCCTAACCGTTTAGATTCCTCTATTTTGTCTTGTAGTGCTTGATATTACATAGGAGAAATATTCTAAATGCTTTACAAAATGGGAGTTACAAAATTACAAATGTTTCACCACTTAAAGCACACAAAAATGATATAAAATTTCTTCTCATTCTATTATTCTCTTCATCTTGTTCCCAAAAAGCGACCTTGATGAATCAAAATGAGAAAGGGGTCTAAAATACCTCAATTTTCACACCTTAACTCCAATTACACCCTTTAAATTTGATCAACAACTTCAACATAACCAACTTAATTCCTCCACAAGGAGGTCACACATGAATTTATAATCTAATTTAATATTATTGGGATGGGAATACAAATAATGCCCCTCAATATTTTTCACATGAAACAGTAGTTGTTTTCCTTTAGGGTGGTTAAAAATTCTGCTATACCAAGTGTGAAAAATCTCAAATAATAAGTTGTAGTTCCTAATGACACTAAATCCGAGGTTAGGTTAAATTTTATCCTCACATTGGTCCACCAAACTCTTCATGGAAATGATACTTGACCATTCAAGGACAAACCAGTTATCCATGCTTGACATAGGTATACTGTTGGCTATAACTGACCCGAAGGTTTTCTATAAGACCCAGTTTCTTCACGGTTTCCCTTTGACCAACAAAACCCCTTCGCATCGGCCCTTTCGGCAACAACCTGTGAGCAGGTTGAGGTCTCACCCGAGGTGTATCTATGGGGTACTGTGGAATCAGGTTTCCACAATAAGTGATAAGTTGCTTGGATAGACGTACTACGCAGCACAACAGAGGGTATGTACTACGAGGTGAGACTACGCAACGATGGGCAACGCTGCGGTCCACACCACTATGTTCTTCTTCCACGGGACTTCTGCTGAAGCTGCAAACAATGTAGCTTTATTCTATCGTTGGGTTATCTTGGAAACACTTAAGGAACTGAAATGAATATCACTCATCCACTCATTCAAGCACTTAACTAACTATTCTTCTAACATTCATTCGTTAATTCGGGGTGCTACGATTTGAACATATATGACTATACAATTAAACTGTTAAGCATTCTTTTACTATGTATAAGAAAGTATTTAACCAAATGACTGATTCACTACCTTCATACACAAGACTAAATGTTCACCCTTCAACTATTCATACGGAACTTAACATATCAATTCCATCCTTCTCTAATGGAAAATGCATATAAAAGCTCTCCCATAACAATATGCAAGGAAACATCTAGACATTCATTGACAGAAAACACAAGTAATCATTCATTCATAAACACAATCGCATAACACAAGATTTAACGTGGTTCACTTCCCCGGGTGGGAAGATACATCCACAAGAACGGTTGGTAATATATTTCTTTAAAAGGGATGGGGACAACCATTCTTAGTCTGCGCACTCAGCTGCAGACTCTCCTTCCTCTCAGATGGGTCTCTGCACACATAGTTGTAGAGCCTTTACAATCTTCTTAGCTCAAATAGATTTTACAATACAACAATCCAAAATTGTAACAGCAAAAGTAAAGAGTAACCCCATCCCATACAAAATTGTCTTCTTAAATAGATCATGCCCAAAGGTCATGTCTTTACAATACTGAAGACCTAAGCCCAAAACCCTTAGGGTTTACAAAACTGCGTCGGTTTCCCTAAACCGGCTTGCTGGCTCCTGGTAGCGTTTGCTTCATCGTGGCAATTCTCCACATCTTTATTCTGTCGCTATCGACCTCCCTGTTGCATGCATGCCAACAGGATGCTTCTGTCGAACCATTCATCTTTAACGGTGTCGCCTACCAGGTGTGCCAAGACGTCGCTTTCCTTAACAAACTCGCACATTGGCCGCCTTCCTGATTTACTCCTGCCCACCGCTTGGCACTCCTGGAGCATCTTTCCCAAAAATAGGCTGCTACCAGTCTGACCGGTACCTGTACCTGTCCTTAGTCTAGCATTCTGCTTTGCTGGCTCCACGTGGCCTCCTATCTCCACAGCACTGCTTCTGCGCAGTACTGATCTTCGCAGCATAGCTCAAAACATGGCTACTGCGCGCCTCTTTGCAACATCCTCGGTACTTAGCCAAAATTCAATATGTTTCAGAACTACGCTCAGATCAGGTTCTTCTGCTTGCAAAAGTGTTACCAAAATTGGACCAGTTGGGCCAGGCCCAACATATACTAGTGGCCAAAACCTAGTATTTTCACTAACTGGAATTTGTGGGGTTGATTTGCAGCTAAATCATATTTTGTTGGCCATTGGAAATGTTGTTTCTTATTTTTAAAAATAGGCCCAATGCCCATCATTATAACTAGTTCTTTCACACCTTCACTAACTATCTTTGGTGGATTCACAACTATTTAATAAGAGAGATTATGGAAGGCCTAGTTACCATATTGAGTGGAAGGACATTAAGTTAGTAGGATCGCATTGTTATTACAAAGAGACATGTGTAATTAATATTACATACCACAAAAAAATTGTATGTATTTTGAATACATATACATTCAACATGCATACATTCTTATCTTTCACATTATAGTTTCATTTGTTGATTGTAATAATTTCCTATTGCATATTCAATTAAACCTTCTTCGCTTAAGGCGTGATTCATGGTGAAATCTTCACCATATTGATGTTCCTTAAGAATGAAAGGTCTTCCTCCTATCATATGAGGGTTTCCTTCCATACCTAATTCCAATCCTAAATAATAGAAACCACCACTTATAACCTACACAAATGCAACTATGATGAAATATCCCATTCTTAGACACACCTTTCTCAATAACCTCTCTCACATCTCCCTTACAAGTCTTCCACATACAGTGGAGTCATTCCATATTCATTCAATAGTCACATGGCATTGCTAGGGTTAATGCTACACAATCAAACATTCCATTCATGGCTAGATGAAATATGTTGGCTTAGTTGATGCTGACCTAGAGGTTTTCAATAAGACCTGGGTTTTTCGCGGTTTCCCTTTGACCAACAAAACCCCTTCGCACCGGCCCTTTCGGAAACAACCTACGAGCAGGTTGAGGTCTCACCTGAGGTGTATCTATGGGGTTCTGTGGAATTAGGTTTCCACAGTATGTGATGACTTGTTTGGACAGATGTACTGCGCAGCGCAGCAGGGGGTATGCGCTGCGAGGTGAGACTGCATGGCGATGGGCAACGCCACAGTCCACACCACTAAGTCCTTCTACTGAGACTGCGAACAATCCAGTTCAACTTTATACTTGAAGTACTCGGGAAGGCTTAAGGCACTGAACTGAGTATCACTCATCCACTCCTTCATGCACTGAAATGACTATTACTCTAACATCCGTTCATACACTTAGAATGTTTACTATTGAAGCGTCTACCGCAGATGCAAATCACTATCATTCATTCGTCTGCTATGCATAGGAAAGTACTTAAGCAATCTCTTAACACTTTGAACAAATAACTGATTCACTGCTTTCAGAAGCAAAGCTAAGTATTAACCATTCATCTATACATGCAGACTTAACATATAATCTCCATACTCTCCTGATGGAAAATGCATACAAAAGTCTTCACATAACAGAATGCAAGGAAATATTCAGATATTCATCTATAGAAAATAGATAAATGCAATCATACCCAACAAGGTTCCACTCAATCACACAACACAATATTTAATGTGGTTCACTCCCCCGGGTGGGAATCTACGTCCATAAGAACGGTTGTTATATATATATATTTAATGGGAAGCAGACAACCGCTCTTGGTATGCGCACTCAGCTGCAGACTCCCTCTTCTCTCGACTAGGTCTCTGCGCACACAGCTGCAGAGCCGTTACAATGGATTCTTCTTCAGGAAATATCTTACAATACTGCAACAACAAAGAACAATGAGAGAACCCTCTGAGAAACCCAAAAAGGACAACAAAAAGTAACCCCTTCCCTTACAAAAATTTCTTCTTTTATAGACCATGCCCGAAGGTCATGTCTTTACAATGTTGAAAACTGAAACCATTAGGGTTTCCAAAACTACTACGGTTTCTCTATCCCATCCTGTTGGCCTCTGGTAGCGAGTGTGCTATCATGGCAGTCCTCCACGCTTTTGTTCTGTCGCTTTTGGCCTTCCAGTTGTGCGCACACCAACATGTCATCTTCATCGAGTCGCCCTTCCTCTAATTGACTCGTATGATTGGCTCAGCTCCCAATCGCTTCCTCTGCAGATCATTCATCCTCTTAACAGCCTTGTACAACTGGCTCAGCCTACAGTCACTTTCTCAGCGTCGTTCTCCACTTAACGGTTTTGTACCACTAAGAACGCCTAGCTGTCGCTTTCCCTTAGTAGTTCTTCACCTAATGATCTCGTACAACTGGCCTCCTTCCTAATATGCTCATGCCCGCAGCTCGGCATCCTAGAGCATCTTTGCAAAAATTAGACCACCGTTGGTCTATCTGGAACTTGCACCTTCCCTTTGTCAGACATTTCCCTTTGTTGGCTCCACATGGCCTGATCACTTCGCAGCACTGCTTCCTCGCAGCGCTGATCTTCGCGGTACTGCCAAAATTTGGTTGCTGCGCACAACTTCGCAGCATCCCCCATACTTGTACAAAATGATATCTTTTGTTGAGCTGCGCTCAACTCCACAGCTCAACCGCCTTGTGTTATCCAAAATTTCCCCAACTTGGGCCAGGCCCAACATGCCCCTAACACTTACAAGTGGCTCGTCCCCAATCCACCTTCTGCTTCGGCCTTCTGGATCTGCTCCGCGACCTATGGAGCTAGTTTGGCTGCGAACTTATTGTAAGTGTCGATCAACTATTCCACTGCTTCCTTGGTTTCTTACTCGATTTGCTTTACTGTGTCAAGTAGTGTCAGAGTTATCTCTTCTCCAATATGTCCTTGTACCTGCTCCTCGTTATCGCGCAGATCTTTCAGCTTTTCTTCGATCTGCTGTGATACTACTGTGGCATCCTCCAGGAGTTGTTGCGACTGATTATCCATCTCCGTTTCTTTTTCTCTTAATGCTTGGACCTCCTTCTTCAAGCCTGAGATATCCTTATACCTTGGCAACCTATCCCTGGGTGGTAGAGCCTTGACCTATGCATCCAATTGTTCCATCGCGGTCTGCTTTTCTTTTACCGCGGTCTTTACCTGTAGTAGTCCTTGATCCTCTTCAAGGGTAGTGAATTCCTTTGAAACCTTCTCCAACAAATCTTGGCACTTAGCCTCACTGGTTATGTTATGTGCCGCGGTGCTAACTGCTTGCTCTCTTAACTATTGCTCAGTTAATGTTGTCTGTGTATTGAGATTTTCCTTTAAGGTGGTAAGATTGGCCTCATGAAGAATCTCTTTATCTTGTAACTCCATCTTCAAATATTTCACCCTTTCTCCGATCCTCAGAACGGTGTCCACAGGATCATCCTGGAGTTCTAAATATTCAATATCTTTCGCGACATTAGTAATGGTGGTCTCCAATCGTAGCCGACGGTCTTGTTCATCATACAATTACATTTGTGTGTGGGACCGAGAGTCCTCGAGCTGCTTGTTTGCCACTTGCAGCTCCACCTGCGACTTCATGGAATCTATTGTTCTTTCATGCATCTCATCTACGATCTGTAGGTGCAAAAAGTATAATCCAGGAAAAGGAATCTTGGCCAAGTCGAGCTCTACCCACTTGACACCCTTTGTGTCCAGAACGATTTGTTCTGTCATTGGTAATCAGATGGCTAATGGGTCCAGATGAACAACTCTAGTCTTTGAAGGCAGCGTTATGGCTAGCTGCAATGGTGTCTGCTGCGAGGTTCCTGCCGACCTCCCTTCAGCTCCTGCGTCACGAAGCAAGGGTAGGTTCTTCTGGACATCATCCATCTTTTTCATAAGCCCTTGCAGTGCGAGCCTAGTCCTTTGTAGGTCATCCTGTATGACCTTGTCCTTCTTGTCTTTTTCTATCATTAGCTCTTCCATATGCTCTTAGACCTTTTCTGCAATCATGTTGAAGTCTTCTTCATTCAGCACTGTCTTAGATTGACTCTTTATTGCTTTCATCTTCTTCCGCGCCTTTGGCTTCTTCAGGTTCTTTCCTCTTTCCTTTTTCTTCAACAATAGGGCATGACAGTGGGATTGGTTCATCTTCTTTTAAATCGGTCTCGACATCCATGACTTTGACACGGAACTCAGCTGGCCAGTCCCTCATGAGGATGTCAATGTCTTCCTTGTACATATGGTAATTACCCACATACCATTCTGGCTTCTTCATCCTTGCTTTGGGTGAAATAAAAATACATCGCATGTCTACCATAAAATCAATAACGTGAATGTACTTCGACGTTAACTGCTTTGTAATGTGTGATGTACAGGTCATTGCCTCACGCAGCTGGGTGTAATACTAATAGAATACTTTAGCTGTCACGTGCTGCCACTCTACGTTCACATTTTCCCAAAGGTTGGCATAGCAGAATCCTCTGGGATCATTTCTTTCTGTAATGACGCCGACATATTTTTCTGGTTCCTTCCATCCTACGAATGCAATGAGGATAATAAAACACGTGAAGTTGAATTGACCTCCATTCTCCTGGATATCATTGAGTTCGTCCAGGAACTCATTTAGAAGGTACTGAAAGCAATTGAATTGGGTCCCTATAGCTGCTGCGGCACCGAGTAGTATTACGCCCGCAGGCACTTCCAGAGGCGTGGCTGTTCTTATGATTTTTCATGCGAGCAACTGTGTGACAAAGTTTGTCGCTTTATTTCAATTTCTTCTGTTGGAAACCCTCTTTTTCCTTTCACCAATGCATGGCTTTTCTTCATCTTTGCGACAACATATTTTTGCTTAGTCTTCCCTTGGAAGAACTACTTGGGATCCTTCCCATGCTTGCTCAGTCCTATGGCACGGTGGATTAAGTCAATGTTCACGTCAACATTTTTGTCTAGCCACATGTATCCCTGATGGATTCGCGCCATCAAAGTGCGAACAACCGCATTAACTTTTGGTGAACGATCAAAATGTGGCAATTTTAGCAGGTTCAGCAATCCTGACTGAACTACTGGTGTTAGCCAGCTTTTGGCGATGAAGTTAAATATGCCCTTAGCATCTTTCTTCCAGCACATGTACTGGTCAGGATGGAACTGTGGGTACTTGGGATCATGGGGTTCTTCCTTCTATATGCCTAGGAGGTCATAGTCTTCGCATTTACACTCCTAGTAGGTTTTGGGCAACCTCTACGTGCTTCGAAATTGACAACAAGGGGATTTCATAATGGGCACTCTTGACCAGTTTAAAGACTGGGGCATCCAGCGCTCGTGGTGATATGTACTCCTATGTCAACTTCAAGTGTTCCTTCTAAAAGACTGACGATCTTGGGAGTCTTACTTCATGGTGCAACTGTGTATTTCCCTTTGTCCTGCATGGCTGGATTATGTCAAGGTGATCTTCTAGATGTTTGACTGGGTTCGAGTACAACCTTCTTGGCAGGGGTTTTCGTTAACACTGCAATCCCCCCGTGCTGAAAGACTTGGATTGCTTCTTGAAGTGTAAGTTCTTCTTTTCTGTCTAGTTATTTGGACATTCACTAGCGAGAGTAGGAAACTGTTTTAGGAGTATGGCTAAGGATTGCTAACACAATAGCGAATGCATGAAAATTCTAATTGTCTGGTAATGCCCGTGAGTCCTTATGTGGTGTTATTTATAGGCACAGTTGAGTCCCCCCCCCCCCCGGTTCCTTCCAACGGTTAGATGAGCATTTAATGTTGTGTCCGTTGGCCAAATTGAGTGAATCCTTCAGTCCCTTCTGTCGTCAGCGTGTTCAGAACGGTTATCTTTTCGTTAAATGCTCAAGCGAGTGCTTGCAATGGTCAACTAACGGCTATTTTTCTGAGTACTGCACTGAGCTGCGTGGTAGTCCATCTCTGATCCTGCACAGTTACTTCATGGTGTCAGTGCTTGAACTGTGTGGCTCCCTTTTTCTTTTCTTTCTTCTTCCTTTTTTTTCCCTTCCGTGCAGCTTCACTAGTGTTGCGCGGTACATACATTGTTCTACTTATCTTACATGTACAGACTCCTTTACATTTCCATTGTCCAATTTCAACTGTACTTAACACTTAGAAATTTTTCGCTCTGTTTATCATTCAGGATTCTGCGAAGCAAGGATGTCATGGTATAGCTTTAGCCTGCTTCCATTTATCAAGTTTGGTAGGGTATCGCCAGCTAAATTGGCTAACTAGATTGCACCAGTGTTAGTAACATGTATCACAGTATATGGACCAAGCCAATGCATCTTAAATTTACCAGGAAACTTCATGAATTTGCTATCATACAGGAGGACTAGGTCACCTACCTGAAAGCACTTGTTCTTTATATGGAGATCATGCCATGCTTTCTCGCGGTCTTTCTGGACTTGCTGGTGGAAGCTGGTAATGACGCGATCTTCCTCCAACCCAACTAGGTGTAGAAACCTTTCTTCTAGCACTGCGGGGTCTGCCATCCCTGTGAATGCAGCGATTCTCAAGATGGGGACAATGTACTCCATTGGAATTATAGCTTCCTATCCGTAAGCCAATCGAAAGGGTGTGTGCCCCATCAATTTCTTGCAAGTGGTCCTGTATGCCCATAACATGGATGAGATGCATAGGTCCCAATCATCTCTATTCACATTGCAAACTTTAGTCAGCGCATTCTCTAGTATTTTATTGAAAGCCCCAATAGTGCCATTCGCCTGCGGGTGATATGGTGTACTGCGCTGATGATGGATATGGAATTCCTCTGTGAGAGCTTCAATAGCCTTGGTTAAAAAGTGAGTGCCTTGATCACTCATCAAAATATTTGGGCACCCGAATCTTGACAATATTTCTTCAAAAATGAACTGCATGGCAGTGCCTGCGGTGCAATCCTTCACCGGTTTTGCTTCTACCCATCTAGTGAGGTAGTCAGTAGCAGTAATGATGTACCTCGCACCAGTTCTTTTCCCTAGTGGGTTTATAGCTCCCAAAAAATCAATGGCCCATTTTTCAAATGCCTGCAAGGTCAAATGCGGATTCAATGGCATCTCATCCCTGCACCAAGGTTTTCTTGTCCTCTGACAGACATCGTAGTTCCGACAGTGTTCTTTAGAGTCTTTATGGATCGTAGTCCACCATAACCCTGCATGTAGTATCTTCTACGCGGTAGCCCTTCCTGTGTAATGTCCTCCTCTGATCCCTGAGTGCGCATCTGCTAAGATGAATGGTCTCTCATGGTCTAGTACACGTCTGCGCAAGACTTCATCCGGTCCAAGTTTGTATAACTGACCTGCAATAATAGTGAAGTCTGTGGCCCGCACTACCAGCTGCTTCTTCTGCTGGACGGAGAACTCCTACAGTGCCAACCCTGTTGTTAAGAACTCGATGATGTCCTTATAATAATCATCGGCAACCTGTATAGCAAATAACTGTGCATCAGGAAGATTGTCTTGAATGTTTGTCGGCTCTTCTCCTGACTCAATCCTAGAGACATGGTCAGGTCCCAGGTTCATCCTGCCGGGCTTAAAAACAATCTCAAAATCATATTCCTGGAATAGTAATAGCCATCTGCATATGCACCCCGCTAACACTAGCTTATTAACCAAGTATTTCAATGCAGAATGGTCAGTGAACATAAGGAAGTGTGCACCAAGCAAGTAGTGTCTGAATTTCTGCAGTGCGTATACCATCGCAAGGCCTTCCCCCTCAGTAGTAGTGTAATTTTTCTCCGCTGTCGAGAGCTTTCTGCTTGAAAATGCAATGGGATGGTCAATACCTCCTTCTCCTAGCTGAGCTAATACAATTCCCAGGGCAATTCATGATGCATCAACATGAACATGGAACGGCTTTGCCTAGTCTGGGAAGACTAGGATCGACGCAGTAACCATCTTTTCTTTAAGTGTGTCAAAACCCTGTTCACATTCCGCGTTCCAAATGAACGGTGCGTCTTTCTTCAGCAACTTTTCCATTACTGTGGTTATCTACGCATAACCCTTTATGAACTTCTTGTAATATCCAATATGGCCTAATGTAGAGCGCAACATCTTAACAGAAGTTGGTGTGGGAAAATTCACAATAATGGCAATCTTCGCAGGGTCCACCATCAATCCCTGCTTATAGACAATGTTTCCGAGTAAAATTTCGTATGGAACACAGAAGATGCACTTCTTCAAATTCAATGAGGTCCGATGCTGTCTACACTTGTCAAGCATCATTCTCAGATTTGCGCAATGGTTCTTCAATAGACCAAAGACAGTCCAATCATCAAAATAGGCTTCCAGAAACGTGTGCATGAAATATTTAAAAGCTACGACGACAACTCTGGAGAATATGGCAGGTGCATTCTTCAGGCCAAAGGGCATTATTGTATATTGGAATGACCCCCATTCTGTAACAAACATCGTCTTATGCCTGTCTGCGGGATCAATCCTTATCTGATGATACCCGGAGAAACCATCAGTAAAAGAGTAGGCCTCATTCCCTCCAACATTATCAAGCACTTCGTCCGTGAAAGGAGTAGGGAATGGGTCATGCATGGAAGCATCATTCAATTTTCTGAGATCCACACAAATCCTGATCTCACCTTTTGTTTTCTTGTCTTGAATGACCATGGGACTAATCCACTCAGATTCCTCGACAAGTTCAATGATTCCTGCTTCTAGCATCTTATCTATCTCTGCGCAAACTCTTTCTTTATACTGTGGGTTCAATCTGTATGGCCTCTACTTCACAAGCTTAGCGCCTGGCTTCAAGGGGATCTTCATGACTCCTAGGTCTCCCAAAATTCCTTTGATTTCTATAAATTTTGTCGGAAACAACTCCTGATACTCATGTAAGGTGTTTGTGATCTCCGCAATATTTTGCTCGTCCTAATAGTCTCCAATTGATGCGAACTTCGCCTCTTTACTTGTGCCAATATTCACCTTCTATGTATTTACCGGTCCGCTCATATCTAGGATTTCCAACGGAGGTCCTTCTACATTGCGCGCACCCTCCGAATCTGGTATGTTTATGTTGCATGGATCATCGTCATTGTCTTCCTTGCTATCCTCATCTTCTTTAGCTAGGTTATAACACTATATGGGATGTTCTTCATGTTCCTTCCATTCCGAGTGTAGGTTCATAGGAACGGTATCTGCCTCGAAGAATTCTTCCCATGTTGTATCTTCGCGAAGACAGTCTCCCCTGAATATACATTCCTTAATTAACTGCAATGCCTCATGGATCGACAGATTATCGTCCTTGAAGCTGAAGTCCCTCTGGAAGTTGGTAGTCAACATCTCCCAATCAGTGGTTTCCCTGCTCAACTCTAGGTCTAGGTACCATTTCTTTGGAATGTCATCCTCCAGGGTATGCACAAATAGGTGCACCCATTCTTCATGTGGCCCTCCCAGCCATGTCTGCGAACAGACTTCAAGATGCTTTCTAGGATCTGTCTGTCCATTAAACTTCTCAAAGGGTAAAGTAAACCTGTCGGCAAACCGAATCTGCATCTTAATCCTACATTGCTCCCAAGTGGTCAATGTCTGCTTGTGCGCATTCCACCATCTGGCGGGTGTGTCCCGCAGTGCCATATCTAATGCTGGTAATCTATGCTCATCTGCAATAGATGCAGTATGTTCTTGGATGAAAGTGTAAACATTAGCAGAACCATCATATGTGGGAATAGGACTTACCTTCTTTCCTATCCAGCGCAGTGATTTCGTATCCTGCGCGCACATTCTTGTTGATACTTCATGCATGCGGCTTTTCCAATTTTCCAGTCCTAGCTCTGATTCAGAGATGCAGGAGTTGTCACATCTCCAACTGAGTGTACCATTCGTAGTAGGATTAATGTAATCTTCCTAGTTCGCAGTGAGCTAGTATAATCAGTCCAAGTCTTGAGCCTTGGACTCCTCCTGAATCGGCTCATTGTATTTGTCACCATCTGCAGGATCCAACGGTGCGATGGCCCTAAGATGTTTTCCTTCAAATATCATCTTCTTTGTCTTCAATTTTATGATAGCCAGGTTATCAATAGCCTAGTCAATTCCTAGCAGTGCAGGAAAAGGTTGACTATCATCCACAATTTCGATAACCTCAAAGTCTGCATGACTTTGGACTCCATCGATGTTGACCACCACATCAGCTAATCAGCCAAAAGGTATGAATTTCTCTTGGTTAAGCATTCTCAACTAGATAGGTGACCATAGAAACTTTGGTTGACCCATCTGCTGCCATGTTTGCTTAGTCAAGACATTCACTTCGGATCCCAGATCAAGGATGACTTCATCCATTTCAAAATCTCCTATCTACGCGGTAAGCCTCATTTCTCAGCCTGTTCTTTTATGCTTCCTTATGTGATGTACTGCGCTATCAGAAGTTTATGTTCCCGTCTGCGGTTCATATTGGTTTATGAGCTTCTGTAGCTCTACTATGGAATTTTCACTTTTTAGTAACTTCATGCAACTTTGTAGGAACTGCACAACGGAAGTGATGACATCCGTTGCAATGCTTGTTTTATCATAAGCGGCTGGCATGTCTTCAACATGCATTGTTTCCCTGCGCAATGGGATCCTCTGTGACTCTATTGCCGGTCCTTTGAAGGTATCCTGCACGTCGATGAAGACCTCCTTGTTCTTTCATAGGATGAGAGCAGGTATTTTTCCTAGAGCTTTCCTTATCCATACTGTCTCAAGATGGGTCTACTTTGTGTGAGCCTCCCCTGACGTGGAATCTTTTTCTCCCCTATCACAGCCTGTCTCAACACCATTGCGCGTGACCACATTAATGCTCGGGTCCGCTGGTCTGTTCTCTACTGCTATCCACTGGATGTTTGGATTTGGTGTCTCCGTCTGTCTTCTTTTCTACATTTCCACCTCTAGCACTGGGAAGTCTTCAATAACATGCTCGAATGATTTACAATAGTTTCTTGTAGTGCATGGGTTAACACAATCTCTAGATACGTGACCTGGCTGGCCACAATTGTAACAAATGACCTGGCCACGGCCTCTTCCCTGCGCCGGGACAACATTTCTTCCTTTGCCGCGGTATCCACCACCACGACCTCTGTATCCTCCTTGGTCATATAGTGCATTTTCTTTTTTTGGTTGGTTTTCTTCTTGTACGTGGTACAAGCCAGCACCTCTCATTGATTCCATATCTCATTTTCTCTCATTCATTAGTTCATATGTGCGGTAGTTGGATTCATCATGTCCGACTGATTTACATAAAGTACAGTATAGATTTTTAGGTGTTTTCACATATTTCTGTATGAGATAGCAGTCTTCAGGTCTTTGTCTTGTGGTTCTACAAATTTCACACCGTGGGGCCTGATTCTGATTTATTGGGTTGGGCGCACTGCTGTTAAGATAATCGTTGAATAATGGACAATGCTCCTGGTCATGGCCTTCTCCTTTACAACTTGTACACCAGACTTCATGTCTAGGTTCATACCTTTGTTCTTTGCCATTTTTCATGCTTTGCAGCTCTAGTGTTAGGGTGGTCAGCTGGTTCTGGATCTGAGACATCCCAGAACTAGTCTCACCAATTGGCGAAGCCTCTAGCTTCATTGCAATCTCCAAGGCCTCTGCCTGCCATGCAACCTTCTGCTGCATCAATGGTAATATGATGTGGGAAAACAACGCAGCAATGAACCATTCCTTGTGTTGTTCGGGACCTATAACAAAGCTCACTTGGTCTAAAAGCATCTTAAACTTCAGATCAAACTCCCAGACCATTTCAGTCGTTTTTTTCTTTATTTCTTTCAACTCGGTTATACACTGAGATTCAGATTTGGGTTTCTTAAACTCTGCCACAAGCGCATCTTTAATTTTCACTAGGGTTCTCGGCTGTGTCTGAGAGTACTTCATAAACCAATGTAAAGCTCTGTCTTTGAAGGTGGTGATGAGCTGTGCTCTCTTCACAACATCATCCTGGATTTGTCTTACACTCCATACGGCTTCACAAAGAAACCAATGTTGGTCAGGGTCTTCTAGACCAGTTCCTTTGAAGATCGGTAGCTTCATATCAGTGTTTTCCATTGTCCTATTAGGTGGTGTAGTGCCCATATTAGTGCACAGTTGCTGTAAAGGGCTCTGTGTGGTGAAAACAAATGGGCTTATCGGGGTAGACATACTAGGCTGAGTATTATGCTGGGTGGGCTCTAAGATAAGGGTGGCATGGTCTCTGCAGTCGATGGGTTCTGAGGGGTAAACGGTGGTGCGGCTTTGTTGTCAAGGTCAAAAGGAATCTCGGTATCTATATGGAGTCCAGGGCCTCCAAGATTCTTATTAAATTTATATCTCTTCCCACTTCTAAGATTATGGGTGTCTTTGTTAGAATCACTATATATACTATTTACCATGACAAAATTGAAAATATTACTGCATTTTTAAAACACCTTTCTCAGCTAACCACATCTTAATGTATAAACTGAGATTGTTCAGGTACTTACCTTGGAATCCTTCGAAAAAATATGCTTCTGCTTGGCTGTAGGATTTGAATGTGTCTACAGCAAATTCTGTTACGAATCCTTCTAGCATATGATCGAACCAAAAGTCAACTGTGTGTGTCAATGGGATGTCTATCACTTTGAGCTGCGCTGTGAGCTCGGGAGTCCACTCTGTAGGAACTCCTCCTTGAAAACAGGTTTTCTTTTCTGTGAGCCGCAAGATCCACTCGTGCAGCTCGTTCGAAAATGATGCCCAGAAAATCTCGTGAATGTCTTTCCACAGATATCTGTTCAACCACTGTTCATCAGATAGACGTGGATGTCTATTCTATTTCCTTGGAAAGTTCTTTACGGTCTTGTCACACCAAGCTTGGATATCTGTCTTTTCAGGATACCAATTGTCGGAGCCTTCCGGGAACTGATATTCTTCGTCGCTCATTACGGTTTCAACTCATCACGGATTCTAGCCCGGCAATGGAACCATTTGTTATCTTAGCTAATGCTAACCCAGAGTTTTTCAATGATGTTGAATTTAAACCAAATAAACAAGCAAGATCTCTGAAAGTAACACAATCACAAGATAAACACACTATATATCCTGGGAAACCCTCATGGGGTAGAAAACCCAGTAAAGCTTTCCTCAATAAGATGATCAACCAAAATACAAGATGTGCTCCTTCCTCCTAAGTCTCCTTAGCAGATCTCCTCAACTAGTGCGCACTCTTCCACAAGTGAGTGAATGGTCTAATGAGGAGTTCACCTCCTCTATTTATACTTGAATCTCAACTGACTAATAGACCTGTTGGGGCCGACCTCACCTGGAGAAGTCTAATAACCCCTAAAATATAACTACAGGGCCGACCCACACATGGTGGGTCTAATAACCCTAGTTAATACTAACCATCGGAGGAATAAACATCTCCGGATACATAATAGGGTTACCTCGGAGGGATGAAACATCTCCGGAATAATAAAGTACAAATATAATATTCTTTGAAGTTACAATATTTAACACTCCCCCTTAACGAGAAGGATATTATAACAGCATCTACAGGAGCAAGGAGTCACTACACATGATACATCTATAAATCATCGGAAGCTTTCTTCAAATTGTCTTCATCAGTAACTCAAGCAGTTACTGGTACATCACAGTCAATCATCAACATCACGATCAACAGCATCGTCATCACACGATCAGTAGCATCGTCATCACACGATCATCAGCATCATTATCACACGGTCAGCAGCATCGTCATCACACGATCATCAGCATCGTCATCATACGATCAGCAGCATCGTCATCACACGATCAGCAGCATCGTCATCACACGATCAGTAGCATCGTTATCACACGATCAGCAGCATCGTCATCACACGATCAGCAGCATCGTCATCACACGATCAGCAGCATCGTCATCACACGATCAGCAGCATCGTCATCGCACGATCAGCAGCATCGTCATCACACGATCAGTAGCATCGTCATCACACGATCAGCAGCATCGTCATCGCACGATCAATAGCATCGTCATCACACAATCAGCAGCATCGTCATCGCACGATCAGCAGCATCGTCATCACACAATCATATTTAAGACTATCCCTCCTGGATTTGCTGTCTAAGGATGATTAGTCCAACCACAATCATATTTAAGACTATCCCTCCTGGATTTGCTGTCTAAGGATGATTAGTCCAATCACAATCATATTTAAGACTATCCCTCCTGGATTTGCTGTCTAAGGATGATTAGTCCAATCACAATCATATTTAAGACTATCCCTCCTGGATTTGCTGTCTAAGGATGATTAGTCCAACAATTCATTTAGGACGATCCTTCCTTTCGGAATTACTGGATTTACTGTCCAAGGATGATTTAATCCCACAATTCATTTAGGACGATCCTTCCTTTCGGAATTACTGGATTTACTGTCCAGGGATGATTTAATCCCACCACAATTCATTTAGGATGATCCTTCCTTTCGGAATTACTGGATTTACTGTCCAAGGATGATTTAATCCCACCACAATTCATTTAGGACGATCCTTCCTTTCGGAATTACTGGATTTACTGTCCAAGGATGATTTAATCCCACCACAATTCATTTAGGACGATCCTTCCTTTCGGAATTACTGGATTTACTGTCCAAGGATGATTTAATCCCACCACAATTCATTTAGGACGATCCTTCCTTTCGGAATTACTGGATTTACTGTCCAAGGATGATTTAATCCCACCACAATTCATTTAGGACGATCCTTCCTTTCGGAATTACTGGATTTACTGTCCAAGGATGATTTAATCCCACCACAATTCATTTAGGACGATCCTTCCTTTCGGAATTACTGGATTTACTGTCCAAGGATGATTTAATCCCACCAACTGTCCACTAAGGACTTCATTCTCGGAGACCTTACGTCTACGGTTCTCTTTAGGGCTGAAAGCCCAGGGATGATCCAATCCCCTCAACTGTCCACTAAGGACTTCGTTCTCGAAGACCTTACGTCTACGGTTCTCTTTAGGACTGAAAGCCCAGGGATGATCCAATCCCCTCAACTGTCCACTAAGGACTTCATTCTCGGAGACCTTACGTCTACGGTTCTCTTTAGGGCTGAAAGCCCAGGGATGATCCAATCCCCTCAACTGTCCACTAAGGACTTCATTCTCGGATACCTTACGTCTACGGTTCTCTTTAGGGCTGAAAGCCCAGGGATGATCCAATCCCCTCAATTGTCCACTAAGGACTTCATTCTCGGAGACCTTACGTCTACGGTTCTCTTTAGGGCTGAAAGCCCAGGGATGATCCAATCCCCTCAACTGTATTCTTATCCATACAGGTACAATCATGTATCACATCAAACCATGTATACATCTCATCAAAACATGTACATATCACATCGAAACATATGTACATCAAAACATGTATACATCGCTAATCAAAACATGTACACATCACATCAAAACATGTGTACATCAAAACATGTATACATCACTAATCAAAACATGTACACATCACATCAAAACATGTGTACATCAAAACATGTATACATCACTGATCAAAACATGTACACATCACATCAAAACATGTGTACATCAAAACATGTATACATCACTAATCAAAACATGTACACATCACATCAAAACATGTGTACATCAAAACATGTATACATCACTAATCAAAACATGTACACATCACATCAAAACATGTGTACATCAAAACATGTATACATCACTAATCAAAACATGTACACATCACATCAAAACATGTGTACATCAAAACATGTATACATCACTGATCAAAACATGTACACATCACATCAAATCATGTGTACATCAAAACATGTATACATCACTAATCAAAACATGTACACATCACATCAAAACATGTGTACATCAAAACATGTATACATCACTGATCAAAACATGTACACATCACATCAAAACATGTGTACATCAAAACATGTATACATCACTAATCAAAACATGTACACATCACATCAAAACATGTGTACATCAAAACATGTATACATCCCTGATCAAAAATGATATATAAGAGTTCTAAATCTAAATAAGTGTCGGTAGCTAACAAAATAGAAAGTAAATGAAAGTAATGCTATGCTACTCCCCCTTTCGAGGAAGGTCCTTCTGAACTAAACCAAGCTTGTCTCGAAAGTACTCAAACTTCACTCGAGACAGAGGTTTAGTTAACATATCAGCAACCTGCTCCTCGGTGCTTATGTACTCAAGCTTGATGGCTCCTCTCTGCACCATGTCTCGTATATAGAAGTAACGGATCTCAATGTGTTTTGACTTATCATGGAACACAGGATTTTCAGTCATCTTAATGCAGCCTTGATTATCACACATAATCACAGTGGGATCCATTTCTAAGTCAAAAATTCCAGATAAGAGTTTCCGAAGCCACACTGCTTCACAGCTGGCAGAGCAAGCAGCTATATATTCTGCTTCAGCGGTACTGAGGGCCACACTAGATTGCTTCTTGCTGAACCAGGAGACCATGGCAGATCCAAGACCATAACATCCACCTGAAGTACTTTTTCTGTCTGAGACACTACCTGCCCAATCAGAGTCTGAGAAACCATGCAACTTGAGTTCATTGTCTCCAAGATAGTAAAGGCCAAAGTCCACTGTGCCTTTTAGGTACCTCATGATATGCTTTGCAGCTATAAGGTGAACCTTTCTAGGTTCTACTTGAAACTGACTGAGAGTATTTACAGCAAAGCATATATCAGGCCTAGTATTTGTCAAGTACATCAAAGATCCAATGATTTGTCTATACAGGGTTATATCCACTTTTTCTGATGAATCATTAGCTAACAGTTTTAAGTTGGAGTCCATGGGAGTGGCCATAGCCTTACATTCCAACATATCAAATCTTTTGAGGATCTCCACAGTATACTTACCTTGATTTAGAAAGATTCCTTTTGGCTCTTGCCACACTTGTAGGCCTAAGAAGTAGTGCATTAGTCCGAGATCTTTCATCTCGAATTCTGAAGAAAGCTTCTTCTTGCTTTCAATGATTTGTTTCTCATTTCCTGTTAGAAATAGATCATCTACATATAATAGCAATATAACAGGTTCATCATTCATTACTTTAAGATAGAGGTTTGGGTCAGCTTTACTTTTGGTAAAGCCCATGCTTAAAAGGAAACTGTCAATTCTTCCATACCAAGCTCTGGGAGCTTGCTTCAAGCCATATAATGCCTTTTTCAGTTTGCATACATGGGTCCTTCCGTCTTTGACCTCAAAACCTTGAGGTTGTTCTATATATACTTCTTCTTCAATTACACCATTCAGAAAAGCTGTCTTAACATCCATTTGGTGTAGTTTCCATTTCATCATGGATGCAAGTGCCATGATAGTTCTAATTGAAGTATACCTAGCAACAGGTGCAAAAGTTTCTTCATAGTCAATTCCCTCCTTTTGAGAGAAACCTCTGGCTACAAATCTTGCCTTGTACTTTTCTATGCTACCATCTGCAGCATGCTTTATCTTAAAAATCCATTTGGAGGAAACCACACTTTTATCTTTTGGTTTGGGAACTATATCCCAAACATCATTCTTCATTATTGACTGATATTCTTCTGTCATTGCTTCTACCCATTCTTTCTTTTGAGCTGCCTCTTCATAGCTGGTAGGTAGTTGATCCACAAGATCACACATCAAAGCCATGTAATTGGTTATTAATTTTGGTTTCTTCCTTTCTCTAGTGGAACCTTCGGGAGCACCATATCTTTCAGCTCCTTGAATGATATCTCTAGCCCATGCTGGTCTTCTCTTCCTAGAAAAATCTGCTACAGGAGGTTCTTGTGGTTCCAGCATGTCATGATCCTCTGGTGTAACTTCTTCAGGAACATGAACAGTCTCTGAGACTCTAGGAGAAGAATCTTCTTCATAAACTTCTTCAAGTTGACACTTCCTGGATTTCTTGAGGGCTGCTTCCTCATCAAAGGTTACATCTCTGCTTATTTCTATATGATGAAAACCTGGTATGTAGATTCTGAAGGCTTTGGAAGTTTCACAATAACCAACAAACATTCCCTTCTTTCCTGAGGGATCCAACTTGGTTCTCTTTTCTTTTGGAATGTGGATGTACACAGGACACCCAAATATTTTGAGATGACTTACCTCGGGCTTCTTACCTGTAAACACTTCTTCTGGAGTTTTGAATTCAAGAGCACTGTGAGATAATCTATTCTGCACATAAACTGCTGTCTTGGCTGCTTCAGCCCATAGATACATGGGAAGATCTTGGTCATGTATCATAGTCTTCACAGCTTCCATGATGGTTCTATTTTTCCTTTCTGCAACCCCATTTTGTTGGGGATTGTAGGGAGTGGTTAGTTCTCTCTTGATTCCAGCTTCTCTACAAAAATCTTCAAAATCTTTTGAAGTATACTCTCCACCATTATCTGTTCTGAGAATCTTGATTTTCTTTTCTGTGAGATTCTCTATTAGAGCCTTGAACTCTTTGAACTTTCCAAAGACTTCATTCTTACCTTTTAGAAAGTAAATCCAAGTTTTCCTTGAATGATCATCAATGAAAGAAAGGTAGTATTCAAAACCACTTAAAGAGGTGGTGGGCATTGGACCACATACATCTGAGTGAATTAACTCCAAGATACTCTTAGTTTTTGTTTCACTCTTTGGAAAGGGGTTCTTGACATTCTTCCCTTTCTTACATCCTTTACAAGAGCCATTATGATCCATCTTCAAGTCTGGTAGTCCTATGACTACCTTGCTTACATAGGGTAATGCTTTGTAGTTAATGTGAGCCAGTCTTCTATGCCATAGCTCACTGGGACTAGATGTTTCATGAACAAGGGCAGCTTCTGGATGGCCCTTGAGTTTATACAAGCCTCCTTCTTCTTCACCAATGACAATTGCATCCTTAATAGATTTGCCTTTGGACCACATTAACACTTGTCCATCAATGAATGCAACTCTATAGCCTTTCTTGTCCAAAGCTGATATTGAAAGTAAATTCTTCTTCAATCCTGGAACATACAAAACTTCTTTCATTTTCATGGGGGTTCCAGAATCAAGTTTGTAGTTTGCTTCTCCAACTCCCTTAATGGGATACTGATAGTTATCTCCAAGAGATACCTTTAGAGGAGAGGTCTTTTCTTCAAGACTTGATAAAGTCTTCTTTTGTCCTGTCATGTGCTTTGAGGCACCACTATCAATTACCCATGTATCTTCTCCTGGTGTTATAGATCCAGAGAGTGCGGAGAAAAGAACATACTCTTCTGCATCTTCTTCTTCATTTCTTCTAGATCTTCTTTTGGGGAAAGTCCTTTCTTCATCTTCTTCTTCTTTTCTAGATCTTTTCTTGAGAGGCCTTTCTTCTTCAACTTCTTCTTCACTCTCATCTTCTGCAAGATGTGCATGATGTCTTCTGTGTTGAGTACCCTTGATCTTTTTGCTAGGACAGTCTTTGGCAATGTGTCCTAATTTGTGACAAATGAAACATTGGTATGAGGAGTAGTCTCTTCCTTGGAAGGATCCTCTTTTCTTTTGAAATCTCTGTGGAGGATGAGACTCCTTTTGAATATCCTTCTTAAAGTAGGATCGATTCTTTCTTCTCTTGGTATGGGTGGCCAAGGCTTGGTCATCTTCCTTGAGCAATGCCTCTCTATTGGCAACCCTAGCTTCTTCTTGAACACAATCCTCCCATACTACATCAAACTTCATGCTTTCTTTTCTGGCACACATAGTTTGGATGAAGGATTCCCATGATCTAGTGAGACCATTTAGAGCTGTCATCACAAGTTCATCTTCATCAAGAGTATCACCAATGGCATCTAGTTGCTCTTTGATTGAAGAGACTCTTGAGAAGTAGTCTTGAATGGATTCTCCTTTGTGCATCTTGGTACTCTTCAACTGAGTCCTTAGATTCATCTTTCTGTTGATGTTCTTTCCTTCATACATTCTTCCTAGGGCATCATACATTTCCTTTGGAGTCTTCTTGGAAGACACTTGGGGAATCAAGTGGTCTTTAATTGAATCAGCTATGATTCTCTTTGCCCTAATCATATCCTTCCTGTGTTTTTCCTTGGCTTCATCTTCTTCTGGTTCTGCAACTTCCTCCTTGATATAATGAGCAAGATCATTCTCTTCAAGAATGAGGCCAATTCTGTATTTCCATGCCCGGAAATTCTCTAAGCCTTCTAGCTTGTCTTCAAGCTTAGTATTTGGAGCCATCTTCTCTTGGGGGAGTCCAAGAGAAAGTTACTTTTTACTTTTCCGGAAACTGAAACAGAATTTTATCGCACTTTTGGTAGAATTAGGGTTTGCAATTCCCGGAGTTCTACTTAACCAAAAAGTTCGATCTATAGCTTAAAAGAATGCTCTTGATAAGGGCTATCCAGCCATGCAATCAGAAATCAAAAATTCCAACTTTTTTCTGAAACCAAAATCTGACGTATCGCACTTTTGGTAGAATTAGGGTTTGCAATTACCGGAGTTCTACCCAACCAAAAAGTTCGATCTAGAGCTCAAAAGAAAGGTATTGAGGAGGGCTATCCAGCCATGCAACCAAAAATCAAAAATACCAACTTTGGGCTGAAACCCTAACTTCACCAAAAAGGAGAGAGAGAGAGAATCTTACCTTGTGAAAGATGTCCTATTCAGTCTAGCTCTGATACCATGTTGAATTTAAACCAAATAGACAAGAAAGATCTCTGAAAGTAACACAATCACAAGATAAACACACTATATATCCTGGGAAACCCTCATGGGGTAGAAAACCCAGTAAAGCTTTCCTCAATAAGATGATCAACCAAAATACAAGATGTGCTCCTTCCTCCTAAGTCTCCTTAGCAGATCTCCTCAACTAGTGCGCACTCTTCCACAAGTGAGTGAATGGTCTAATGAGGAGTTCACCTCCTCTATTTATACTTGAATCTCAACTGACTAATAGACCTGTTGGGGCCGACCTCACCTGGAGAAGTCTAATAACCCCTAAAATATAACTACAGGGCCGACCCACACATGGTGGGTCTAATAACCCTAGTTAATACTAACCATCGGAGGAATAAACATCTCCGGATACATAATAGGGTTACCTCGGAGGGATGAAACATCTCCGGAATAATAAAGTACAAATATAATATTCTTTGAAGTTACAATATTTAACAAATGAGACCCAGGTTCTTTGTGGTTTCCCTTTGACCAACAAAACCCCTTCGTACCGGCCCTTTCGGAAACAACCTGTGAGCAGGTTGAGGTCTCACCCGAGGTGTATCTATAGGGTACTTTGGAATCAGGTTTCCATAGTATGTGATGATTTGTTTGGACAGATGTATTGCGCAGCGCAGCAGGCGGTATGCGCTGCGAGGTGAGACTACGCGGTGATGGGAAACTCCGCGGTCCACACCACTAAGTCCTTCTACTGCGGGACTTCTACTGAGACTGCGAACAATCCAGTTGAACTTTATACTTTAAGTACTCAGGAAGGCTTATGGCATTGAACTGAGTATCACTCATCCACTCCTTCATGCACTGAAATGACTATTACTCTAACATTCATTTATACACTTAGAATGTTTACTATTTAAGCATCTACCATAGATGCAAATCACTATCATTCATTTGTCTGCTACGCATAGGAAAGTACTTAAGCAATCTCTTAACACTTTGAACAAATAACTGATTCACTGCTTTCAGAAGCAATGCTAAGTATTAACCATTCATCTATTCATGCAGACTTAACATATCATCTCCATACTCTCCTGATGGAAAATGCATACAAAAGTCTTCACATAACAGAATGCAAGGAAATATTCAAATATTCATCTATAGAAAATAAGTAAATGCAATCATACCCAACAAGGTTCCATTCAATCACACAACACAATATTTAACATGGTTCACTCCCTCGGGTTGGAAGCTACGTCCACAAGAACGGTTGTTATATATATATCTTTAATGGGAAGGGGAAAACCGCTCTTGGTCTGCGCACTCAACTGCAAACTCCCTCTTCTATGGACTAGGTCTCTGCGCACATAGTTGCAGAACCATTACAATGGCTTCTTCTTCAGGAAAGATCTTACAATACATCAACAACAAAGAACAATGAGAGAACCCTATGAGAACCCCAAAAAGGACAACAAAAAGTAACCCCTTCCCTTACAAAAATGTCTTCTTTTATAGACCATGCCCGAAGTTCATGTCTTTACAATGTTGAAAACCGAAACCGTTAGGGTTTCCAAACTGGTACGGTTTCTCTAAACCATCCTGCTGGCCTCTGGTAGCGAGTGTGCTATCGTGGCAGTCCTCCACGCTTTTGTTCTGTCACTTTCGGCCTTCCTGCTTTGCGAACACCAACAGGTCATCTTCATCGAGCCGCCCTTCCACTAACAGACTTGTACAACTGGCTCAGCTCCCAGTCGCTTCCTCTGCAGACCGTTCATCCTCTTAACGGCCTTGTACAACTGGATCACCCTCTAGTCACTTTTTCAGTGCCATTCTCCACTTAACGGTTTCGTACCACTAAGCACGCCCAGTTGTCGCTTTCCCTGAGTCATTCTTCACCTAACGATCTCGTACAACTAACCGCCTTCCTGATATGCTCATGCCCGTAGCTCGGCATCCTGGAGCATCTTTGCCAAAATTAGACCACCGTTGATCTATCCGCTACTTGTACATGCCCTTTGTCTAGCATTCTGCTTTGCTAGCTCCACGTGGCCTGATCACTTCGCAACATTGCTTCCTCGCAGCGCTGACCTTTGCGGTACTACCAAAATTTGGTTGCTACGCACAACTTCGCAGCATCCCCCATACTTGTACAAAATTATATCTTTTGTTGAGTTGTGCTCAAATCCGTAGCTCAACCTCCTTGTGTTATCCAAAATTTCCCCAACTTGGGCCAAGCCCAACCAAATATTCTTGATTTATCAAATATCATCAATGATATAACTATCCACCACAATATGGAATGTCTCAACATGTTGACAAAGTTACCCTTGTACATCCCTAAGTTTGAAAGAAAACAAGGAGATGATCCCACTAATCATGTTATGCCATGCCACCTATGATGCTCTTCATCTAACAATATAGTTGAAGATAACATCCATCTTAGGCTATTTCAAAGACCTCTTCTAGGGTAATCAACCAAATGGTATGTCAATTTTCCTACAAGCATGCATCGAACCTTTGAGTGTTGGGACATTTTAAAACCCACTCCATACTTAAAATATGTTTTATTAGTCATCTAGGTTAATTTTCCTAGGTGTTGACTATGTAGTTAGCCCAGTTTTGTCTAATATGCCTTCATATTCCATCCTAAGTCACTAAAATGAATTTGGATATATTTTGGATAATATTTCCCGAGATTCTATTTGATTTTATTCTATTTGTAGATTAGAAAGGCACCTTCCTGCATTAGGCATTAGGCAACTTTATCCTGTTTTTTTTGCTTTCTAATGGATAAAATAAAGCTAGTTGACTAGGAACCTATCTCCACTTAGACAACTTGAACTGCACCTCTTTCTTATCTCCAAAAGTCATAATAATATTCCATTTTCATCACTCATTAGCTTCCATACCATATTTAACTAATTCATGAGCCTCTTGACTGATTTGGAAGGTGCTTTTGCTACCTGACGGGTTTTTCTAGATTTTAGTAAGCCTTCCTTTTTTGTGCTTTACAAATTTCCTTCAAGCATTTTATTTTCTCTCCTGAGATGTATTATATATTGTATTCATATTATTGAATAATACAAATATGATATTTACATCAATTGAGTTCCTTCTCTTATGTTTATGTTTCCGTATTTCTACTTATTCTTGCATATCTTTGAATAATTCTTGTGTGTAATTATTTGCTTCAAGATCCTTGGATATTAGAAATCTTTCACGGTATTGATCCTATATAGAATTCTCAGATGGTATGATATCCATGTAATTATCACATGGTATCATAGCCTTGTGACCTCTTGACTAAATTAGTCTTATAGTATACGATTTCAGAGAGTTTGTTTTGTAGGTACCGAAGAACAAATGGCAGAAATTTATTCAATACATACATATATTGAAAATGAATACTTCCATCTCTCTCTCTTGTTCTCCCATAAGTCTTCTATTCTAAATTCTGAGCAAGATAAGCCATTTTATGCTCTATAATTTGAATAGTTTCTTGAATCCTCTATTTCACATGAGTCTGTTGGTGTACAAAATGATGATCTTCTGAATATTTTGGAGGTTAGATCAGAATTTGGAGGTGATCCATTCGCCCTACTTGATCAAATACTTTGTATGTACTTCTATATGATCATTGGAACATGTTCTTATAGTTTCACAGAAGATTGAGGACACTATCATTTACTTGGGTTCAAGTCTCAGACATATTTTTGTGATTTTTGTTCTGATCTCACCCGTGCTGATTCAAAGGAGATCTCAAGGTACCATATAGCAATTCTTGGAGCTGATTTAAATTCCACTGATCAGAAGTTCAAGTTTCAAGAGAAATCATCAAATTGGAGCTGATCCTACCTCAACTGGTTTGAATTTCAACTTCCAGAATGGTCTGCATAATCATGGATTTGTTCTGTTCAAGAGCAAGTTCAGAGAGCCTCCAGTTTCACTTGCATCCACTGCTGGAGAATTCAAGCACATATTTTTGGAGCATGATCCACTTCTTCCCAAGAGGAATATACCTCCAGACATATGATCAATTTCACACCGACTTGAGCTTGGGGAAGCAACAATTTTTGGTGTTCCACGTGTCCATTTTTTAGGGGAGGTTTTCTTCCCAAGTGGTTTTCCTTCTTTCCTAACCTACATGGACTAATAATTTTTTGTATTGGGGTGACCATAAGACTTGTTTCTTGGGCCCTATATTTATGATATTTTACCACATACAGTCAAGCTTAAGGAGGGGTGTTGGAACATTTAAAAACCCATTCCATACTTAGGATATATTTTATTAGTCATCTAGATTAATTTTACTAGGTGTTGACTATGCAGTTGGCCTAGTTTTGTGTTTTATGCCTCCATATTCCGTCCTAAGTCACTAAAATGAATTTCGATATATCCTAGATAAGATTTCATGAGATTCTGTTTGATTTTATTCTATTCCTAGATTAGAAAGGAACCTTCTTGCTTTAGAGAGATTTATCCTTCTTTTTTTTCTTTCTAGTGGATAAGGTAAAGCTAGTTGACTAGGAAACTGTATAATCTAACCACAATAGATCTATGAAACAAAGAAAACAATGACTAGAGATGCATATGGCAAATAATATGTCAAAACACTTTTGTAAAAGGTTTGCAGAAGTTCACGCATTATCATAAACTCAGAATATTATTACAATGTGTTACAATGGCTATAATAATCTAAGCAATTCGAATTTCAGAGAGGTCATTCGAATTGAATGCATGAGAGTGGCATACTTAGCAGTTAAAACCACTCGGCACATCAATTAACCACTTAAATACTATGAAACTGACTCTAGCAGACTTTGAAACTGTCTAACTGAGTCTAATTGGATCCATAACTCAACTTAATGCTCAAAAATAGGAGAGGGCACCTTTCTGTCTGCAGTTAATTGAATAGTAGGTGAAAATAAAACCAGATGAAGTCAACCAGTGTAGTAGGGTGCCTTCTAGTCTCCAATTGGCTGAATAAACTAGTAAATGTTGTCAGTTGGACTGAGTAATGCGCTTTATTCATGCAAATCACTCCCTGAATGATGGAGGAGACCTAGTTGACTGATAATGATGCCCTAGTTGACTCCCTGAATGTAGGAGGAGGCCCAGCTTACTGAAACTGTGATATACTGATGATGTAAGCACATGATAGAGTCAAAATACTTAGGATAAGTGGAAAATTAAGCTGTGAAGCTCAAATAAATGATGTGTGTTTGGAAAATGATCCAACACCCCCCCTTAAGCTAATATCATGTGGAGGAGTAAATAAAATAATAAAAGGGCCCATAACAAAGTCCATAGGTCACCCAGTACAGAAATAATCCTAAAAATGCTCAAAAAATCTAAGTGAGGAAAGAGGGAAAAACCCAGTATGAAAGAAACCCCCCCCTCAACCTGAACATTGAAGGATATCATATGTCCTCACCATAGTAGAACGCACCCCCAATAGTGAACGAAGGTAAGATAACTTCTTCTTAGTGAAGATATTGGTGAAGATGTTTTCAATTTGCTCTTATGTAGGGCAATATTGCAGTACAATGGTTTTGTCATACACAAGCTCTCAAATGTAGTGCATGTGGATCTTGATATGCTTTGACCTTTGTCTCTAAACCGGATCTGTAGAGATCTTGATAGCACTTTGATTATCACAAAACATGACAGTAGAAGTGGTTCTACCAATATCAAACTCTGCCAGAATACCCTTTAACCAAATTGCCTGAAGGAAAGCATTGACTACTCCTCGATACTCTGCCTCTACTAAAGATAAGGCAATGGTGGCCTGCTTTTTGCTCGACCAAAAAATAGGCCCCATTACAATAATTAAAAAATATCCAGAAGTTGACTTATGATCAATGCTATCATCCTCCTAATTTGAATCAATGAATCCAACCAAGTCAAGATCAGAGTCCGCAGCATAGTGTATGCCAAAATGTCTCCTACCCTGCACATAGTGCAAGATCCTTTTTTATTCCTTTCGGTGAAGCTCATGGGCCTGCTCTGTATACCTTGACACAACACTCATGGCATAATAAATATCAGGCCTAGAGTGTGTCATATACAAAGTACTACCAATCAACTATCTGTATAGTGTAGAATCCACCAATGGTGTAGAATCACCATCCTTAAGACGGATTCCTGAGAGGAATGGGAATGGTGCCGCTTTACATTCTTCCATATTGAACTTATTTAGTAGGTCCAAAGCATATTTTGACTCATATATCATAATCCCATCAAAATTCTGAGTGATATCAAGACCAAGAAACTGCCTCAATAGGCCTAAATCACTCATATCGAATGCTTAGTGTAGAGCGGTTTTTATAGTGCCGTGTTGGCTCTAGGTGTGTTCTTTAAGTTCATAGAGGTAGAACCAGGTTTTGCGTGGTTCAAGGAACCAACACAACCCCTTTTCATATACCCGTTCGGAAAAACTCTACGAACAAACTGAGGTCCCACCCGATGCGAAGTTATGGGGAGGTTGCGAAATCAGGTTTCCAGAACCAGGTGATATGCGCTTCAATGGAATGGTGGACAGTGCGAAGTGTACTTGCTTCGCTGTTACAACCTTAAGCTATCATGCATCCAAGAACTACACGAAGCAGGATGGTCGCTTAACGACAGGACAACACAATGGAGGACTTCGCTTCCTCTTCGGCACTTATGCATTTTTGTAGATGCTACTTGGTGCAAACTTATACATTCACATGCATCTAAACTGTAAACCTTGCAATTTATACAATAAGATGAACTGCAATATAACTGCACACGTTCGGTGTTCTTCTTCAAGGAATTGCACTATACAGACCTCGCTGGATAAGTGTTACCCAATACTTATGCATTCATATGACTTAGAAATACTTGTGCATTCAACATTCATTCACCTATGTCGTTACTTAACATATTATTCCCATCCTTTATCCTTATGGTGAATACATATAAAAGAAAATCACGTGAGCTGATAAACATGAACTTAACCATTCAACATCAGCAAATATACAGATGCAAACACTTAATGAATCACATAACAAAAGGATTTAACCTGGTTCACCCCCAAGATGGGAGCTACATCCATAGGAACTGTTGATTATATTATCAATGGGAAGGGTTAAACAGTTCCAGTCTGTGCACACAGCTGTAGACTCTCTTCTCTCTTCAGTAGGTCATTGCGCACACAGTTGCAGAGCCTTTTACAATGAGTCTCTCTCTCAACATAGGTCAATATTCAACATACATTTATCAAAATCTAACCCTTTCCCTTACAAAATGTGCCCTTTTATAGACCGTTCCCTTAGGCCACGTATTTACATTCATGATGGGATAAAAAACCCTAAGGTTCCCCAAAGCTGGTGCGGTTACCCCGCTAACCAGGCATGTTAGGATCTGATAGAGACTCATCGTCGCGGCCATCCTTCTGCATGTGGTCACGTTGCTTTCAGCACCTCTGTCGAGCGCATGCCGACGGGTCGCTTTCATCATGCCATTTCTTCTCTAACAGATTCATGCAGCCGGTTCACATAGTTCTGCCTTTTCCCATGTGATCGGTCTCTTTCTTTCCGTGCCACTCCTTACCCGCCTGCTGGGAATCATGGAGTATCATAACCAAAATAGACCGTCGATCGGTCTCACCAAAATTTACACTGTTTTCCATCCAAAAACTCGGCCTTGCCGGATCTTCGCGTAGCTGTCTCCTCACGGCACTGTATCTTTGCATAGCTGCCTCTTCGCATCATTGTATCTTCATAGAGCTTCCTCTTCACAGCACTATATCTCTGTCGCGTAGTAACTATGTCTCTTACACTATCGATGCTTCACTGCGTTGTTTCCTCGTAGCTCCCAAAAATGTCTTGTGCCAAAATTTGCTTACATGGGAGAGGACCAATAGGCCCCTAACACTTACATGTGTCTCATCTCTGAGCCACTCACCATAGGTTCACTACGCTATGCTTCTCCTAGCTGATCTATTTTCACTGTGAATTCTTGATAAGTTATGGCTAGCTTCGCAAGTGTTTGTTTAACATCCTGTTCAACTACCTTAACCATATCCAACACATCTGGTGTTAGATATTCCTAAGTCTTCTCTTATACTGTTTTCTATGAATCTCGGAGTTCTATCAGTTTCTCCTGGATCTCTTGCGAGATAGCATGAGATTCCTCTTGTAGGGGTTGTGAATTTTCCCCAGTTTCTGCCCCTTTTTCTATTAAGAATTGAAGTTCTCTCTTTAGGTCTTTGACTTCGTGAAATCGGCAGAGTGTGTCCCTTGGCAACAGATTCTTCATCTCCACGTTTAGAGCTTCTAATGGTGCTTGCTTTTCCTGCAAGCTTGTTTGGACCTGCAGCAGCTAAGGGTCCTCTTGCACTACAGTCCATACTCTCGTCGCTTCATCCAACAAGCTATGACACTTAGCTATTTCCCCGGATATGTTCTCTGCGTCAACTTTCATTTCTGCTGTTCTAAGCTCTGTTTGATTTGGTGGTGTCTTCAGGACATTCTGTGCTTCCAAAGTGACAAGCTTCTCTTTATAGTATATCTCCATGTCTTTCATTTTAGATTTAAGACCGCTAACTACCGAGCCGATCTTAAGGATAATGTCCGCGAGCTATTGCTGCTCGTTGCACTCTAGTATCTCCGCACAGACTAAGGCGACAATATTCTCTATTCTTATTTGCTGCTCTTGTTCTCTTTCAAGTGCCTTAACCTTCTTTGCACTTGCTTCCTGCAACTATTTATAATATGCATGTAACTCCTAGTGTTGGTTCGGAATGACCATATCTCTATTATGTATTTCCTCTACAACCTGCAGGTGCATATTATGTAGGCCTTCGAGGGGTAGCTTTCACCTACCCAAATTCTGTGAATATTATTTTATTTGCAAAATACTTTATGTTAAATTTTAATTACAAAGTTTTGTAATTATGACCAAGTTTGGTCAAGAATGATTGTAATGACTAATTATTATTATTCAATAAATTAAAATAGGAGACAAACACCCAAGGGAACTGTTAAATGAGTGTTCACTGACCCACTAGGAGGAATGGAAGTTGTTCGAAGGTATGGGACAGATGGCAGCATTTTCACTCCACCACTAGCTATTGGTTATGGGACAACTGCCCCTAAATTTGTGGAATTATCCCCCAGGTGGGTGGAAGAGAGCAGGTAGCTCATTAATGACCAGTTAACCACTAAAAGGCCTAGGCATCCTAGATAAGGCAATTCGAATTAGGCAGGCAGCCACTTACAATATTTTCTGCAAAAATATTCCTCAAGTGCATCAGGTGATCACTGAGAAATTTGAATAGGTAGGCTATGTGATAGTGCAACTGTGAGTCTTCTAATTTTACTGAAAAGGAAAAACCAGAGGTGCTAGTGTAGGCCCTTTTGACTGCTGAGTCTTGATGACTGGAAAATCTATATTCTACTACAAGTTGATGTACTAAGGCTTCTACAGAATCTTCCTCTTGGTGGTTCAGTGAACAGGCTCGGGGGTCCTAAGGCAAGTAAGTTGGATGTCTTCAGGATTAGGTTGGGTGGAACAGGCTCCTTGGGTGGTTTGTTCTCCTACAAATTATCAGGTTCTATTTTTCTGTTGTTATTTCCACTCAAATAAATTCTTCATTTATCAATAAGAAAAAATTATATTTTCTAAAGTATGATTTCTAAATCAAAATGATATGATTGATGAAATGATTGATAAAATGACTTTTCTGCATTTTTCCCCATGTTGGTTTTTGCATCGTACTATAGTATAGGAAGTGGAATTAAAATCAAATAATTAATGCACAGAATGGCAAGTGAATAGATAGATTGATACTGTAGTGTTCTTCTAAATTCTAACATTTACATGTTTAAAATTAGAAAAAAAATATATATATATAATAAATAGTTATAGAAAGCATTCTCTTGTACTTAGTTATAAAAGAAAAATAATTCATTTCTGTACAGAACTATGTTTTTGTTTATCACTAACCATTGTTGCAATCTATTACCATCTATTCTTTGTAAAGATGTTTTGAATATCAGAGCTTTCAGGATTTATGTTTCAGGCTTTATTAATTCTAGATTTCTAACAACTGCAAAAACTCTTGTAATCAGAGTTATTTTATTTAAATAATAAATAGATAATTATCTTTCATATCATAAATTTATTTTAGCAATATATCTCATATTTCCTTTTAACTACCAACTAGGGTTTCCTTTTTTCCAAGTCTTCATCATAGTTAGAATCCAAACATTCTACCTTGTTATCATTATGTTTTAGGATCAAAATCCGAACCCTTAAACCTAGAAAACAAATCCATTTAATTTTTATTTACAGAACCGAAATTGATCCGACGTTTGCAATGCTTAGCAATTATTTCAAACTCTTAGATTATAAACACATACTTACGATTTCTTTAATCAAATAGAAATACACATTCAACATACTAATTAATTCTTGACCAAACCCTACGTATATTTTATTTTCAAAAACAGTAACTGAAACCATAGATTCGGTTCATTATCGAATTGTTACAGTAGCAAAATATTTAGATTAAATCTCGGCCAACATCCGAAACGGTTGAAACAATTATACTTTTCAACATAAAACATTGTTTTAAATAGAGTGTAAAACCAAGGATCGAATCCTTCAAATATTATCATATTTCAAATAACAACTATAGTCCTATTTTCCATTCAAACCCATAAATCACATAGTCCATCTATTCGTTTCACAGAGACATTTTCAATAACATAAAACTTGTTATCAAAACCAATTGCTATTTTTTCTTCATCGATGATTTGGGATTCCAAACATTACACAGTAAACCTTTTAGTTTTTAAAATGTAAGTACCAATCAAAATAACAAGGATTTAACCCTTAGGGTTTACAACTCAAAAAAAAAATTAGATACATTTCCACTAATAATTTATAGTAGATGCTACATCAACCCGGCTAGCCAACACCTTAGCAGTTGGGCACATAGTATTACTGTTCACAAAATTACATTCAATGGACAAAAACCGTGCCAGAAATCCAAACACCTAGAACTTTGTCAAAACATCGTTCGTCGACCTCAACTGAACCAGGACAACCAACGAGGTAAGGAAACCACCGAGGCTTACGAGTGGACAAGCAAAGCTCCTCCATTATTCTCAAGTGAATGGTCCTCCGATGAAGTCAAACCGGTCTCAACAACTACAAATGGTTAAACAAGTTTCTGGATATATTTATGAAAGCATTTAAAATAACAGTAATGGGTTAGAAGAATAATTTACCTTCGCATTGAGAAGACTCTCCTACAAACAAGGTTAACAAAGCCAGCATCCATCTTGGAAGAGAGAGTTCTAGTTCTGAGAAACAACAATTTTACCACGTTCTGAGAGTCAAAACCAGTGACATCGCTTCAACAAAGACCATGGACAAACATATCACAAACTCACGCAGTAAAACAAGCTATAGACTCAACCTGTCAACTTTTTAACTACTACAACTTTCACTACAGAGGCTCGGCTTCTTAACAGGACTTTCACTTGTAGGTTGAATGCACATAGGTCACGGGTTCGAGCTCGTTGAACCTCCAACTATCAAAACCGTAGAACTCCTCGACCTGTCGGCCTCTCCCCAAGACCATTACCTAGCAAAATGAATGCCGAGGAACGTGGTTCAACGCTGTTGTTGTTTGTAGTTAGGGTTTTCCATTACAATCTCAAGAATCACAATTCAACGGTGAAGATTGTTGCCAACCGGGCACATTGGAAAGTGGGAAACCACTACATTTAACACTTCAATAAATGTTACAACCACGACAATGCCAACATAGTATGCCAATGAACAACACTATAACTAGATCGGAGAAGTATCGTATTTCAACGATGCATAGCTCGGATTCTTGGCTATACCATTCACCAGGTTTCACGTGAGGTGGATGATGTGGGTTGACAACAGGACATTCCGCCATAGTTTTTAGACCAAATCATTAATGCCTGAATGGAACACTGTCAACCTGCCAATCGTGAATTTAATACCTGTCAGCTCATCATCTTATCAACGAACTCGTAGTAAAGTGCAATAACATACTATATCAATACTTAGAACAAAAACTAGTTTACATTCCATAGTTCATTTTTATTATTAAAGACTTAGCCATTCAAATGTTTGGTTACGTAGATAATAGGATGAGGGTTGAACTTCGTATAAGAACTACACACATAGCACTTGGTTAGGGTGTATCCCTTGGTCCTTGTATTATTTGTTATATATGAACAATATTTTGTAGAATCATACCTTATTACACGGTACTAATATTATATTCACAAAGGGTTAAAATCCATAATATGACCTTTCCAAAATAGAATTTCGTTGGTAACATCATAATAGATGTGTTAGATTCACTCATTGCTATATGCATTTTTAGATAGAAAATTTAGGAGCTTTTATAGGTAATTTATGATATTCAATTATGGAAATTAGATCAAGATACTATAGTTGGAATTATTGTATAAGCCAATTTATTCCCTAGTCAATTTATATGGTGGTATTGAAACGACAAAATAGAAATAGTATCAGTTTAATACTTGATGTTCGTAATTTAGTATTTATACTCTAGAAATTCCTAAGCACAAGTAATTTCTATTTAATGATTCTACTAATGAATGTTTTCAGAATAACAAACATTCTAACTTTCACATTTTGCATTTCTTTAGTCAAATAGAACATCTAGGATAGGCATAGATCCATACTTGAAGCAAGGGAAGAACTTAGAAATTCTACCAAACATTCACGGCTATTTGTAAAACATAAATACTCTTAACACTTGTTTTGTCGCATTATCTTACCTGAATTCTGTGCAAGAGGAACAAGAACAAATGATTTAGCTAAACATAGCTAAGTAAGCCTCATGGACCTCATCAGACCCCTTCCATCACCATCCAAAAACAAAACTGTTAGCACATTGTCAAGAAAACATAAACACATGATTTTTGAATTATTGATAACACAAGCTGAACTAATGACATAAGCATGTTAAAAGAAGTATGTCGTGTCACTGTCATTTCAAATATCTTTAGTTATGAAACTCAGTAATTAATATGTTTCCTGTATTAATGACTTATTAATTCAAGGCTTTCTTGTTAAGATTTTATTATTTCCGCAATCGCAATTTATGTTAAATTTAATGTTGTTATAAAAATTTTAAATTTTTATGAAAAATCGGGATGTTACATGTGGTATCAGAGCTCACGTTCGAACTCTAGGCCTGAAAAGGTCCAAGAACACGCATCCGAAAAATTATTTACAACAAAAATCTTACTAATTAAAATTTAAACTATTTTTTTTATACAGAATCTATTTTAAGTTACAGGTATCGAAGGATCAGCTAAACATTTAGAAGACATATTTTGACCCAACAATCATAGCACAGGATAGCATTATGAAGAAGAAGTCCATGGCGAATTAAATGACAATTCGTCAGAATTGTTATGTGCATTTCAAGAGTTAAAAGAATAAATCAGATCTGTAAAACAAGACAATGAGAAAATTCTAAAGGCACAGGAGGAACTTAGTCAAGTACTGTTCGAACAATGCCCAACTGATGGACATAATAGAGAAATTGAAAATACCTCCAAGACTGAATATTTACCTCATCAAGATAGGAGTAAGAGATGAAAAGTGATGATGCAAACAACATTTCAACATCATCAGAAGTTGCCCATGAAAAATGAAAAAAGAAACGAAACTATTCAAGTGATAGCAACGAAGTAGACTACAAACCCAAAAGAAAAAGTCAGAAACAGTATGAAAAAATTTCTAGGGAGTTCAAGAAAATCAAACCCCCAACCTTCAATGGTGAAACTGAAAAAAGGAGAGACAGCAGAAGCATGGCTATCCGGCATGAAGAAGTACTTCCAAATTTATGATTATTCTGAATCAATGAAGGCAAAGATGGCAATCTAAAACTTTATTGGGAAGGCATATATTTGGTGGCAGGACATCAAAATATTGAAGGGTATCAAGGACAAGGATGTGAACTAGAGTACTTTCAAACGGTACTTCAAAAAGAAGTTCTTATCTGAACAATACTATGAAGAAAAATCAAAGGATTTCTATGATTTAAATCTAGGAACTATGAACATGAAAGAGATGAATAGTACATTTCTGAATTTACTGAGGTATGTGCCATACCTCATGGAAGAAAAACCGAATATCCAAAGATACTTGAGTTTTCTACCTTTCAACATCAAGGACAGAATCGAGTATGACAATCCAAAGACCTTAGAAGAGGCCATGAGGAAATCAACTTTCTGTTATGACACTAATCGGAAAAGAGAAGGGATATCAAACTAGAAAAGTCATAAACCCAGCAATTTTGAGTTGAAAAAGAAAAATTCTAGGTTTAGTGGAAATTCTGGTTTTCAAAAGAAAAATTTTCAGAATCAGAATTTTCAATGAAATAATCCTAGAAATAATCAGCAACAGAATTTTACAGCTCCTAGAAACACTCCCAATGCTACCAGAACTAATGATCAAAAGGCACCTATCAAATGTTTTGAGTGTCAAGGTCATCATTCTGCATCAGAATGCCCCAAGAGGAAGCGGAAAACTAACAATATTCATTCCATACAAACTGAACCTATGGTTGGAGACTTGGCAAGGGAGATTCCCAGAATTAATGCAACACAAGACAACATGCAAGTAGATCATTAAGTCTCTATGGTAGAGATTGAAGGTATGCTACAAAACTATCATGTTACTATTTTGATTGATCCAGGTGCTAGCCTGATTTATATATCACCAGATGTTGTAAAAAGTTTAAATTTGAAAACAAAAAAATTCAATGAATCCTGGTTAGTTAGACTAGCAATAGGAACAAAAAGAAAAGTATCTAAATTTATTGAAAGTTGTGTTTTATCTATGAATGAGTTAAAGACACAAACCAAGTTGAATGTTTTACCTTTAGGATCCTATGATATCATAATTGGAATGGATTGGTTAGAAGCCCATCATGTCATTCTGAACTGTTATGAAAAAGGTTTTACATGTTTAACTGATGAAGGAGAAATAGTAGAAGTAAAAGGTATTCCAAGAAAGACATCCCTGCGGCAGATTTCAGCCATGCAAGTAAAAAGAGCAGTGAGAAAAGGATGTAAAATGTTTGTAGTGAATGTAGTGAATGATGAGTTGATTACTAAAGAGGACAAACTGAGACTAGAAGATATACCTGTCCTAAAATATTTCAAAGATGTTTTTCCTGAGGAGGTTCCTGGATTACACCCTAAGAGAGATTTAGACTTTACCATCGAGGTAATACCAGGAGCAGTACCAAATTCTAAAGCTCTATGATGAATATACTGGAATTAAATGAGTTGAAATCACAATTGAAGGAACTGATTGATAAAAACTATATAATACCCAGCATGTCTCCTTGGGGAGCACCTGTTATATTTGTTAAGAAGAAAGATGGTACCCTAAGACTGTGTATAGATTATCGCCAGCTGAATAAGATGACAATCAAGAATCGATATCAGTTGCCCTGTATAGATGATCTATTTGATTAGCTGCGTGGAGAAACGTTATTTTCAAAGATTGATTTAAGGTTAGGATATCATCAAGTTCATGTGAAGGACGAGGATATTTTTAAAACAATATATAGAACTCGTTATGGACATTATGAGTTTGTAGTCATGCCATTTGGTTTGACTAATGCTCTGGCTGTATTTATGTGTTTAATGAACAATATTCTGCACAAATGTTTGAATAAGTTTGCTATTGTGTTCATAGACGACATTTTAGTGTATTCTAAAAGCAAAGAAGAGCATGACAAACATCTACGTATTATCTTACAAGTTCTGAGAGATCATCAACTATACGCTAAATTTAGTAAGTGTGATTTTCACAAGGATAAAATTCAATATTTAGGACACATAATTTCCGAGGAAGGAATCTCGGTTGACCCCGATAAGATAAAAGCCATTAATGATTGGTCAGTTCCTAAGGATGTGGTGGATGTACGATCCTTTATGGGTATTACTGTATACTACATAAAACTTATAGAGGGTTTTTCAAAGATTCCAAACCCCATAACCTCCTTACAGAAGAAAGGGAAGAAATTTGTGTGGGATCAGAAATGTTCAGACAGTTTTAAGAAGCTAAAGGAATTACTAACTACAACACCTATTCTAAGGATAGCAGATCCTAATAAGGATTTTATAGTATGTATCGATGCATGTAATGATGGACTCGGTGGAGTCCTAACACAAGAGGGACATGCTGTTGCATACGAGTCTAGAAAGCTGAAAATACATGAGAAGAACTACTCTACTTATGATTTAGAGCTATTAGCAGTAATTCACACTTTAAAAATGTGGTATCACCACCTTATTGGCAGAAAGTTTACCTTGTTGACATATAACATGCATCTGAAATATTTATTAGATCAGACAAATTTGAATGCTAGAGAAGCTAGATGGTTAACTTTTCTAAGTGAATATGATTTTGAAATTCAGCATATAAAAGGGAAAGAGAACAAGGTTGCTGATGCATTAAGTCATAAAGCAAAGCTGAATTTTATTTCAGCCATCAGTACATATTCAACAGATTTAGAAAATCAGATCCTTGAAGGGATTGAAACGGATGCAAAATACAAAAAATTACAAGAAAAGACAACAAATAACAATTCTGAAAATTCTATGGCAGATTACAGTTTGAAGGAAAATGGACTATTATTATACAAAAATAGATTGTATGTACCCAACATACCTGAAGTAAAAATTCTGATTTTAAATGAGATGCACAAAAGCCATTACTCTAGTCATCCAGGTTATCAGAAAACCATCACTATGCTACGGAAAGAGTACTATTGGCCCAGAATAAAGGATGAAGTAGCAGAGTACATAGCTAAGTGTTTGGACTCTTAAAAAGTGAAGGTTGAACACCAACATCCGGCTGGAATGTTGCAGCCATTGCCTATACCTAGCTTGAAATGGGAAGTGATAAGCATAGACTTTATTACCAGTCTACCCAAAAATTAGAAACAAAATGACTCTATCATGGTGGTAGTGGATAAACTCAGCAAGGCAGCACACTTTATACCTGTGAAGACTACTCAGAAGGCTCCAGACATTGGAGAAATCTTCATGAAGCAGATTTTTTGATTACATGGTATACCAAAATTGATAATTTCAGACCGTGACTGTAAGTTTACAAGAAACATTTGGAGGTCTTTGTTTAAAGGGTTGAATACAACCTTAAACTTCAGTACAACATTTCATCCACAAATGGATGGACAGATAGAAAGAGTGAATTGGGTATTGAAAGACTTGTTGAGGATGTATGTTAAGGATCAGCCTGATAAGTGGGAAGACTACTTGCATTTAGCAGAATTTGCATATAATAACCATTATCATGCATCAGCCAGGCTTAGCCCTTTTGAAATTCTTTATGGTAGGAAATGTGATACACCTATTTCTTGGAATGATCCAGTAAACAGAGTTATTTTAGGACTTGAATTGTTGCAGGAATTATAACTAATTGTGAAACAGGTACAAAGAAATCTTAAAGCTGCACAAGATAGGAAAAATATTCAAGCATATCTTAGAAGGACTCATAAAGAGTTACAGGTTGGTGAACATGTTTTTCTTGAGGTGAGACCAAAAAAAGAGTTCATTGAAATTGGGAAGTTGTGCCAAGTTGGCACCCAGGTATTGTGGTCCTTTCGAAATATTGTCAAGGGTTGGACCAGTGGCATACCAACTGGCTTTGCCACCAAATCTAAAGATACATAATGTTTTTCATATATCATTTTTAAAGAAGTATGTACACGATGCTACTCATGTTGTAAATTGGAATGATGTACAGGTTGGACAAGACGACGATTTTTAGGTGGAACCGGAATGTATCCTCAAAAGGAGGGAAACTCTACTCCGGAATCGCACAATTGGGCAGGTAAAGCTGCAACGGAAGCACCTTAGCCCAGAAGAGGCAACCTGGGAGTTGGAGAGTAGTATGTGGGCAGCATACCCAACTCTGTTTTAGGAACACTCAGAGAGTGAGTAAACAACATCGAGGATGATGTTGAGACTTAAGGGGGGGTGTATGTCACCTACCCAAATTCTGAGAATATTATTTTATTTGCAAAATACTTTATGTTAAATTTTAATTACAAAGTTTTGTAATTATGACCAATTTTGGTCAAGGATGATTGTAATTACTGATTATTATTATTTAATAAATTAAAATAGTAGACAAACACCCAAGGGAACTGTTAAATGAGTGTTCACTGACCCACTACAAGGAATGGAAGCTGTTAGAAGGTATGGGACAAATGGCAGCATTTGCACTCCACCACTAGTTGTTGGTTATGGGACAACTAACCCTAAATTTGTTGCATTATCCCCTGGGTGGGTGGAAGAGAGAAGGAAGCTCATTAATGACCAGTTAACCACTAAAAGGCCTAGGAAACCTAGATAAGGCAATTCGAATTGGGAAGACGGCCCCTTACAATATTTTCTGCAGAAATATTCCTCAAGTGCATCAGGTGATCACTGTGAAATTCGAATCGGGAGGCTAGGTGAGAGTGCCACCGTGACTCTGCTAATTATACTAAGAAGGAAAAACCAAAGGTGCTGGTGTAGGTCCTTTTGGCTGTTGAGTCTTGATGACTGGAAAATCTATATTCTACTGGAAGTTGATGTACTAAGGCTTCTACAGAATCTTCCTCCTGGTGGTTCAGTGAACAGGCTCAGGGGTCCTAAGGCAAGTAAGTTGGTTGTCTTCAAGAGTAGGTTGGGTGGAACAAGCTCCCTGGGTGGTTTGTTCTCCTACAATTATCAGGTTCTATTTTTCTATTGTTATTTTCAATCCAATAAATTCTGCATTTATCAGTAAGAAATCATTCTATTTTCTAAAGTATGATTTCTAAATGAAAATGATATGATTGATAAAATGACTTCTCTGCATTTTTCCCCATGTTGGTTTCTGCATCGTACTCTAGTACAGGAAGTAGAATTAAAATCAGATAACTGATGGGCATAATGGCAAGTGAATAGATAGATTGATACTGTAGTGTTCTTCTAAATTCTAACATTTACATGTTTAAACTCAAAAACAGAACAGTATATAATACACAGTTATATAAAGCATTCTCTTGTATTTAGTTATAAAAGGAAAATAATTCATTTCTGTAAAGAACTATTTTTCTGTTTATCACTAACCATTGTTGCAGTCTATTACCATGTATTCTTTGTAAAGATGTTTTGAATATCATAGGTTTCATGCATTATGTTCCAGGATTTATTAATTCTAGATTTCTAATAGTTGCAAAACCTCTTGTAACCAGAGTTATTTTATTTAAATAATAAATAGACAATTATCTTTCATATCATAAATTTATTTCAGCAATATATCCCATATTTCCTTTTAACTACCAACTAGGGTTTCCTTTTTTCCAAGTTTTCATCATAGTTATAATCCAAACATTCTACCTTGTTATCATTATGTTTTAGGATCAAAATCAGAACCCTTAAACCTAGAAAACAAATCCATTTCATTTTTATTTACAGAATCGAAATTGATCCGACATTTGCAATGTTTAGCAAATATTTCAAACTCTCAGATTATAAACACATACTTACGATTTCTTTAATCAAATAGAAATACACATTCAACATCCTAATTAATTCTTGACCAAACCCTACATATATTTTATTTTCGAAAACAATAACTGAAACCATAGATTCGGTTCATTATCAAATTGTTACAGTAGTAAAATATTTAGATTAACTCTCGGCCAACATCCAAAACAGTTGAAACAATTATACTTTTCAACATAAAACGTTGTTTTAAACACAGTGTAAAACCAAGGATCGAATCCTTCAAATATTATCACATTTCAAATAAAAACTATAGTCCTATTTTCCATTCAAACCCGGAAATCACAGAGTCCATCTATTCGTTTCACAGAGACGTTTTCAATAACATAAAACTTGTTATCAAAACCAATTGCTATTATTTCTTCATCGACGATTTGAGATTCCAAACATTACATAGTAAACCTTGAAGTTTTTAAACTGTAAGTACCAATCAAAATAATGAGGGTTTATCCCTTAGGGTTTACAACATAAAAAAAAAAAAACGAGTTACATTTCCACTAATAATTTAAAGTAGACGCTGCATCAACCTGACTAGCCAACACCTTAGCAGTTAGGCACAAAGTATTACTATTCACAAAATTACATTCAATGGACAAAAATCGTGCCAGAAATAAAAACACCTAGAACTTTGTCAAAACATCATTCGTCAACCTCAATTCAACCAGGACGACCAACTAGGTAAGGAAACCACTGAGGCTTACCGGCGGACAAGCAGAGCTCCTCCATTATTGTCAAGTGAATGGTCCTACGACGAATGAAAACCTGCCACAACAACTGCGAATGGTTAAACAAGTTTCTGGATATATTTATGAAAGCATTTAAAATAACAGTAATGGGTTAGAAGAATACTTTACCTTCACGTTGAGAAGACTCTCCTGCAAACAAGGTTGACAAAGCCACCATCCAACTTGGAAGAGAGAGTTCTAGTTCTGAGAAACAACAAGTTTACCACGTTCCGAGAATCAAAACCACTGCCATCGCTTCAACAAAGACCATGGAAAAACATCTCACAAACTTACGCAGTAAAACAAGCTACAGACTCAACCTATCAACTTTTTAACTATTGCAGCTTTCACTACAGAGGCTCGGCTTTTTAACAGAACTTCCACTTGCAGGTTGAACGCACACAGGTCACGGGTTCGAGCTCGGTGAACCTCCAACTATCAAAACCCTATAACTCCTCCGCCAATCGGCCTCTCCCATAGACCATTACCTAGCAAAGTGAATGCCGAGGAACGTGGTTCAACGTTTCTGTAGTTTACAGTTAGGGTTTTCCATTACAATCTCAAGAATCACAATTCAATGGTGAAGATTGTTGCCAACCGAGCACGTTGGAAAGTGGGAAACCACTACATTTAACACTTCAATAAATGTTACAACCACGACAATGCCAACACAGTATGCCAATGAACAAAATTATAACCAGCTCGGAGAAGGATTGTATTTCAACGATGTACAGCTCGGATTCTTAGCTATACCATTCACCAGGTTTCACGTGAAGTGGATGATGTGGGTTGACAACAGGACATTCCACCATAGTGTTTTGACCAAATCATTAATGCCTGAACAGGACACTATGAACCTGCTAATCCTAAATTTAATATCTATCAGCTCATCATCTTATCAACGAACTCGTAGTAAAGTGCAATAACATACTATATCAATACTTAGAACAAAAACTAGGTTACATTGCATAGTTCATTTTATTATTAAAGACTTAACCATTCAAATGTTTGGTCACGTGGATAATAGGATGACGGTGGCACTTCATATAAGAACTACACACATAGGACTTGGTTAGGGAGTATCCCTTGGTCCTTGTATTATTTGTTATATATGAACAATATTTTGTAAAATCATACCTTATTACACGGTATTAATATTATATTCACAAAGGGTTAAAATCCATATTATGACCTTTCAAAAATAGAATTTTGTTGGTAACATCACAATAGATGTGTTAGATTCACTCATTTCTATATGCATTTTTAGATAGAAAATTTAGGAGCTTTTATAGTTAATTTATTATATTCAATTATGGAAATTGGATCAAGATACTATAGTTGGAATTATTGTATAAGCCAATTTATTCCCCAGTCAATTTATATGGTGGTATTGAAATGACAAAATAGAAATAGTATCAGTTTAATACTTGACATTCATAACCTAGTATTTATACTCCAGAAATTCCTAAGCACAAGTAATTTCTATTTGATGATTCTACTAATGAATGTTTTTAGAATAACAATCATTCTAACTTTCGCATTTTTCATTTCTTTATTCAAACAGAACATCTAGGATAGACATAGATCCATACCTGAAGCAAGGGAAGAACTTAGAAATTATACCAAACATTGATGGCTATTTGTAAAACATAAATACTCTTAAAACTTGTTTTGCCGCATTCTCTTACCTGAATTCTGTGCAAGAGGAACAAGAACAAATGCTTTAGCTAAACATAGCTAAGTAATCCTCAGGGACCTCGTAGGACCCCTTCCATCACCATCCAAAAACAAAACTGTCAGCACATTGTCAAGAAAAGATAAACACATGATTTTCAACTTACTGATAACACAAGGAGAACTAATGACATAAGCATGTTAAAAGAAGTATGCTGTGTCGCTGTCATTTCAATATCTTTAGTTATGAAACTCAGTAATTAATATGTTTCCTGTATTAATGACTTATTAATTCAAGGCTATCTTGTCAAGCTTTTATTATTTCCGCAATTGCAATTTATGTTACATTTAATGTTGTTATAAAAATTTTAAATTTTTACGAAAAATCGAGATGTTACAGTAGCATCGCGATATCAATATCGACGTGCTCTATGCTCTGCATGATCGAAGCTAATTCATTGCGTGGTAGCATGAAACTTAATGGGTCAGTTCTAATGATGCTCTATCTTTGCGCCATGGTTAAAGCCAAGGGATTTGTCTTCTGCTGAGGTGTTGCACCGGATCTTCCTTCTGAGTCAAAATCCCGAACCAAGTCTTTTTGCACTTGTTCCATCTTCGCCGTGATGCTTTGCAAAGTTGTGAGATTCTTCTATAGAATCTCTTGTATCTTCTCATTTTTGTTGTCTTTGAGAGCAAGCACATCATCCAAATATTGGCTGATTCTACTCGCGATTAGGTCATAATAATCATCATGGAGCTTTTCCTCTAATGGCTCCTTTGTTTCTTTCTGCTTCTTCTTCATTCCTTTGTCCTGCACAGAGCTTCCAGGCTCTTTCCTTTTTCCTGCTAGTGACTCTTCGATGATGGTTTTCGGTATTGGATTACTTTCATATGAGCCACTATCGATGATCATTGGTCCTTCAACCTTCCATTCATCTATCTATTCCTTCATGATGAGGTCGATATCCACTTCGTCCATGTGATAGATACTTCAAAACCATTTTGGGTTCCTTTTCTGTGCCTTTGCTCAAATACAAATGGAATGCATGTCAGCGCGAAAATTTAAAGTGTGGATATACTTGGATGTTACCTCTTTGGAGATGCATGGTGTCCGAACAATGGCATCACATAGCTTCTCATAGTATGTGAAGAATACTTCATTTGAATCATGTTGTCGCTCCGGTAGAATATTTTCCCAGAGATTTGCATATCTAGTTCCTCAACAGTCATTGGTGTTAGCAGTGAGAGCAACATAGTGCCTTGAATCCTTCCATCCCACAAAGGAAATCAACACCATTAACCAACTATAATGGAAAGCAGTGTCGTTCACCTGAGTTTCGTGGACATCCTCTAGAAACTCGTTCAGTAAATATTGGCACCAGTTGAATCTGCCTCCCTGCGCTGCCTTCGCACCAAGGAGAATTGCTCCTGCTGGTACTTATGTTAGTCGTTCCTTGCGCAATCTTTTTCCTACGAGCAATTGTACTACATATATTGTAGCATCATCTATTAAGTCATTTGTGACAAACCTTCTTTTGCCTTTAGAAATCTGGTCTTCCTCCTTCATCTGCACAACGACTTTCTTGTCTCTAGTTTTTCCAGTAAAGAATTTCTTATAGTCTTCACCCAGCTTGCTTAACCTTGTGATCCAATGGATCAGGTCTATGTTGAGGTTGACATTTCTGTCCAACCAAAGGAAGCCTTGGTGTGTGCACGAGATCAGTGTGCGCACCACCACATTCATTTTCGGACTTTTTTCTAAGTGTGGAAGCCTCAGCAGGTTTAGAAACCTTGATTTCACAACTTAAGACAGCCAGCTCTACACTACCAACAATGGGTTACAGTCTTCGAACTTAAAGCCTGCTAGCTAAACCAACCAATTCGCTTTTGGTTTTACATGTTTAGATATGGGTGGAAGTGGTATCTCATACTTGGTGTTTTTGGTCAGCTTTACGGTTGGTGCATTTGCTGGGTGCGGTGAAATGTACTCCGTGGTTAAGGATAATAACATCTCTTTGTCCTATTGTGAAACTTATAGTAGCTTCGAGCCCATTACCTTGACCTTTACTTTCTCTGCTAGGGGTTCCTTACCCTTGCTTTGCATTGGTGCATAGTGTTGTGGTGATCGGCATGAACCATAGCCTTGTTTTATGACGACCTTCTTGGCAGAGGTTCTCATCAACCCTTCAAGGATGGTTTGTTTAAACTCCCTCACATCCTACTCGACTGTGGATTCTTGCTCAGCTGTAGAATCATCAGGCATTCACTAGAACTTGCTCTGTAAACTTAGGAAATCACTTAGTGCTCACTGTAAATAGATTGAGATTATGGCGTGCTAAAAAAATTGAAGGTTTCAGTAACACCCATGAGTCCAGTGTTGATGGTATTTATAGGCGTAGTTAGGCTTAGTTGCACCCATAAATGGCTAGATAAACATTAATTGTTATGCTCGTTGGCAAAATCCATTGAGGATTTGGGTCCTTTCTTTCATTAACTGCTTCAGAACGGCTAATTTTGCGTTAAATGCTCAAGCGACGTTGGCAAAATCACTATATAACGGCTAGTTTTCAGCTCTAACGGCTATTTTCAGGTGTTACGTTGAACTACGCAGACTGATGTCACCACTTGCAGTGCAGTGAACTGCACGGGGCTAGTTCTCTTTTCTTTTGTTTTTTTTTTTGTCTTTTTTTTCATCTGCGCAACTTCACTTTTCTACTAATGTTGCGTTGCTAGTGCATCCTTTTCATCAATCTTCGCGTATCAGACCAAAACTATGTACAGACTCTGCTCAATTTCTAGTGCCCAATTTCAACTGTGCTTGACACTTAGAATCTCTTGCTCTTCTGATCATTGAGGGTTCTGCGAAGTAGGACTATCCCTGTAGGGTTTTAGTCTACTTCCATTCAGTAGACCTAGTAAGTTATCTCCAGCTAACATGGCTAACTGAGCTACGCCACCATTAGTAACATGCATAATAGTATATGGGCCAAGCTAATGCATTTTAAATTTTCCAGGAAACTTCATGAACTTGCTATCATATAGGAGGACAAGGTCTCCTACCTAGAATATTTTGTGCTTGATATGGCGATCATGCCATGCTTTTTCTCTGTCTTTTTGCACTTGCTAGTGAAAGCCTGCGATGAAGCGATCCTCCTCCAATCCAACTAAGTGTAAAATCCTTTCTTGCAGTGTTTGTTCATCCGCCATGTGTGTGAATGCAGCAATCCTTAAGCTTGGTACAATGTACTCCATAGGAATCACAGCTTCTTGTCTGTAGACCAATCTGAAAGGTTTATGGCCTGTTAACTTCTTGCAAGTTGTTTTGTAAGCCCATAAAACAGCTGGAATGCACAGATCCCAATCATCTTTGTTTGTGTTGCATACTTTTGTCAGTGCATTCTCCAAGACCTTGTTGAAAGCCTCAACAGTTCCATTGACTTGAGGATGGTACAACGTACTTCTTTGATCGTATATGTGGAACTATTGAGTAAGGGATTCAATAGTTCTGTTAAAAAAGTGAGTGCCTTGATCACTCATTAAGATTTCTGGGCATCCAAACCTGGTAAGGATGTTCTAAAAAATTAACTGCGCGGCAGTAACTGCGCTACAATCCTTCATTGGTTTAGCTTCTTCCCATCTGGTGAGATAATCAGTCATGATAATAATGTATCTTGCACCAGTTCTCTTTCCCGGTGGGTTAATAGGTCCCACAAAATCAATAGCCCATTTTTCAAATGCTTGTAAAGTCAATTGTGGTCTTAATGGCATTTCGTCTCTTCCGAATGGCTTTTTTGTTCTCTAGAAAACATCACAACTCTTGCAATGTTCCTTTGAATCTTTGGTTAGTGTAGGCCACCATAGCCCTGCTATTAATATCTTATGCGCTGTATCTCTACCTGCGTAGTGACCTCCAGATACACCTGAGTGTGCCTCAGCCAAAATCAATGGATTCTCATGCTCTAACACGCGCAGCACTTCATTTGGTCCAAACTTGTATAGTTCTCCTGCTATGATAGTGAAGTCTGCGGCGTTAACTACAAGCTACTTCTTTTACTGCATAGTGAAATATGTGGGTGCCAGTCATGTAGTTAAGAAGTATACAATATCCTTGTAATACTCATCTGCTATCTGTATGGCAAACAAACGCACGTCAGGAAGATTGTCTTCAAGATTGGTGGGTTCTTCGCCTGACTCAATCCTTGAAAGATGGTTAGGTCCTAGGTTTAGTCTGTCTGGCTTAACAATGATCTCAAATTCATATTCCTGGAAAATTAACAACCATCTGCATATTCTTCCCCCTAACATTGGCTTATTGACCATATACTTTAAGGTTGAATGGTCAATGTACATGGAGAAGTGTGCACCAAGAAAATAGTGTCAGAATTTTTGGAGTGCGTAAACCATAGCTAATCCTTCTCTTTCTATGGTCGTGTAGTTCTTTTTGGCTAAGGATAGATTTCTTCTTAAAAATGCAATGGGGTGATCAATGCCCCCTTCACCTGGTTGAGAGAGCACAATTCTGAATGCTATAGATGAAGGATCAACATGTATGTGAAATGGCTTATTCCAATCTGGAAAAACTAGAATAGGCGTAGTTACCATTTTCTCCTTTAATGTATCTAATCCCTTCTCGCACTTTGCATTCCAGATGAACTGCGCTTCTTTCTTCAGAAGTTTCTCCATTGGCGCGGTTATTTGCACATAACCCTTGATAAATTTTCTTTAATATCATGTATGTCCAAGCGTTGTGCATAGTTTCTTAACTGAGTTAGGTGCTGGAAGATTCACAATCACTGTGATCTTCGCAGGATCAACCATCAAGCCTTGCTTACAGACAATGTGTCCTAGAAGTATACCATAGGGTACACTGAAAATACATTTATTCAAATTCAAGGAGATTTGATGTTGTCTGCACTTAGCTAACATCATTCTCAGATTCTCATCATGGTTCTTCAACAAATCAAAGATAGTCCAATCATCAAAATAGACTTCTAAAAACTTATGGATAAAGTCCTTAAATGCTACTACAACAACTCTGGAAAAGATGGCAAGTGCATTCTTCAATCCAAATGGTATAACTGTGTACTGATATGAGCCCAATTCAGTAGAAAAAGTTGTCTTATGCCTATCTGATTCATGAATTCTAATCTGATGGTAACCATAGAATCTATAAGTGAATGAATATGCTTTATTTCCTCCCACATTATCTAATACTTCATCTATTAATGGAGTAGTAAATGGGTCATGAAGCGAAGCATCATTCAACTTCCTCAAATCTATGCAGATTCTTATCTCACCTTTAGTACTTTTGTCCTGGATAACCATAGGGCTTATCCACTCTGATTCTTCAACTGGCTCAATGATCCATGCATCAAGAATCTTGTCTAGTTCTTGCGTGCCTCTTTCTTTGTATCTAGGATTCATTCTATAAAGTCTTTGTCTGATGGGATTTGTGCCTGTCTTGAGAGGTATCTTCATCACTCCCAAATCGCCCAAAATGCCTTTCATTTCGGTGAACTTCGTTGGAAATAAATCCTGATATTCATGTAGAAGGTCGGCGATCTGCATAACCGTTTCATCATCATAATAGTCTCCAATGGATGCGAACTTTGGCTCTTCGCTTGTGCCAATATTAACTTTTCTGGTCTTTACAGAACTGCTCATATCTGGAATTTCTAATGGAGGTCCATCTACATCGCGCGCTCCTTCTAACTTTGGAATATTGACATTGCATGGATCCTCCTCATCACTTTCTTCTGGATCTTCTTCATCTTTAGCGAGGTTATAACACTCAGGGGCATGTTCTATTGTTCTTGTCCATTATGGCTGTAGGTTCACAGGTACTTTAATGTCTTGAATTATATTTTCTTTGATTACCTCTAATGCCTTGTTTATACTTGGGAATTCTTCCCTAAATATCCTTTCTTTAATAATCTACAGAGCCTCATTTATGCTGATACAGTCATTTTCAAAGACGGAGGTTCTCTGGAAGTTCACAGTCAACATAGACCAATCTGTGGTTCCTCTGCTCTACATTTTGTACACCAGATATCTTCTCTAACTTCCTTTCCTTTCTTAATGTCCTGCAGTTGTAATGTCAGAGTTGCTAATTGGTTTTATATCTCGATCATTCCTTGACTTGTTTCTCCTATCAGCGAAGCTTCTAGCTTCATCCTGATCTCTAATGCTTCTGTCTGTGACGCAACCTTCTGTTGCATAATCGGAAATCTGATATGGGGCAATAGTGCAGCTATGAACCACTCTTGGTTCTATTGTGTCGCAATATCAAAAATGACTTGGTCTAACAATGCTTTAAACTTTTGATCAAATTCCCATACTGTCTTAGTTGTTTTCTGTTTAATTTCTTTTAGCTCTGTTATACATTGGGATTCAGATTTCGGTTTATTGAACTCTCTTAAGAGAGAAGCCTTTATATTTGGTAGGGTCCTATTCTATCAAACAAAATATTTCATGAACCATTTTAATGCTCTATCCTTGAATGTAGTGATGAGGTTCACATGCTTGACAACATCATCCTGGACTTGCTTGACGCTCCATACGGATTCACATAGAAACCAATGTTGCTCGGGGTCTTCTAGACCCGTTCCTTTAAATATCAACATCTTAATATCATCAGTAATTATCCTTCTAGGTGGTACAGTGTTTTGCGCAGTAGTTTGAGTGGTGTTAGGGATGTTACTGCGTGGAATATTCTGAGTACTCACTCTGGTGGTTTTATTGGTATTCATACTCTGAGGATTGGGAATATTAACAACTGGAGGGTTCTAAACTAACGGATTCTGTCAAATAGGAGGTGCAGTATTTGCAACTGGAGGTTTCTAAGGTGTAATGGGATGATAGGTGGCTGATGGTGGTGTTGCCTGGCTGTCGGCCTCAACTTGGAACTCAGTTTCTACGCGGAGTTCAGGTTCTCTAGGATTCTTGTCGGTGGTATACTTATTTCTTTTTCCACTTCTTAAATTGTGTGTATCTTCGTCAAAGTCACTGTATGTGTTATTGACTATTACAGACTCAAAGCAAATATGAATATCACTACATTCTTAAAACTCATTTCTCAGCTAAACACATTTTTATATATAAACTCAGATTATTGAGGTACTTACCTCTGAAACCTTTGAAGAACTCGTCCTTTGTTGCACTATAGAAATTCAACATGTCCACAACGAAATCTATCAGAAATCGTTCTAAAATACTGTCAACCCAGAAGTCGACTGCTCGCAATAATGGACTATCTACTTCTTTAAGCCTCTAAATAAGCTCCGGGTTCCACTCGATAGGTGCTACTTCTTGGAAAGAGTTCTTTCGCTCTACAAGTCTTGATAACCACTCATGCAACTCATTTCCAAAGGTCGCAAAGAAAATTTCATGAATATCCACCCACAAGTATTTGTTTAACCATTCTACGTCAAATAGACGCGGATGTCTATTCTCCTTTCTGGAAAAATCTCTTTCTTTCTTGTCCACCCAATTCCATATTTTTGTTTTCTCAAGATTACAACTTTCAGTGCTCATCACCAGTTCAAGTGCACCATTTGTTCATTACACTTTTGTCTCCATAGTCTCCTAACAATGTCGCATATCACCATTTCTATAGCGCGTTAATGGAACCATTTGTTTGTTCTAGATGTGTTCTTTAAGTTTAGAGAGGTAGAGCCAGGTTCTGCGCGGTTCAGGGAACCAACAAAACCCCTTTTCACCGACCCTTTCGGCAACAGTCTGCGAACAGATTGAGGTATCACCCGAGGCGAAGTTATGGGGAGGTTCTAGAATTAGGTTTCCACAACCGGGTGATGCGTGCTTCAACAGAATGGTGGACAATGAGAAGTCTACTTGCTTCGTTGTTACATCTTTAAGCTATCGTACATCCAAGGACTGCGCGAAGCAGGATGGTCTCTTAATGGCAGGAAAGCACAATGGATGAATTGCGCTTCCTCTTCGACACATATACCCTTTTGCTAGACTTTACTTGGTGCAAAATTATACATTCACATGCGTCTAAACTGTAAGCCTTGCAACTTATACAATAAGATGAACTGCAATGTAACTGCGCACTTCTGGTGGTGTGCTTCGGGGAATCCCACTATACAGACTTCGCTAGCTAAGTGTTACCCAATACTTATGCATTCATTTGACTTAGAAATACTTGGGAATTCAACAATCGTTCACCTATGTTGTTACTTAACATATTATTCCCATCCTTTATCCTTATGGAGAATACATATAAAATCAAATCACATGAGCTCATAAACATGAACTTAACCATTCAACATCAGCAAATATACATATGCAAACACATAATGAATCACATAACATAAGGATTTAACATGGTTCACCCCTAGGATGGGAGCTATGTCCACAGAAACTATTGATTATATTATCAATTGGAAGTGTTCAACAGTTCCAGTCTATGCACACAGCTGCAGATTCTCTTCTCTCTTCAGTAGGTCACTACGCACATAGCTGTAGATCCTTTTACAATGAGTCTCTCTCTCAACAAAGGTGAATATTCAACATACATCTATCAAAATCTAAAACTTTCCCTAACAAAATGTGCCCTTTTAGAGACCGTTCCCTTAGGTCGCGTCATTACATTCATGATGGGCTAAAAATCCCTAAGGTTCCCCAAAACTGGTGCGGTTACCCTGCTAATTAATATTGTTAAGCTCTGATAGAGAACATCATTGTGGCCATCCTTCTGCACATGGTCATGTCACTTTCAGCCCCTTTGTCGAGCGCATGCCAACGGGTCACTTTCATCATGTCGTTCCTTCTCTAATGGCTTCATGCGGCCGGTTCACGTAGTTCTTCCTTTCCCCGTGCTACTGGTCGCTTTCCTTCCATGCCACTCCTTACCCGCCTCTAGGGAATAATGGAGTATCATAACCAAAATAGACCGTTGATCGGCCTCACTGGAATTTACACTATTTTCCGTCCAAAAACTCAGCCTTTTCGGATCTTCATGTAGCTATCTCTTCGCGGAACTATATCTTCACGAAGCTTCCTCTTCACAACGTTGTATCTTCATGGAGCTGCCTCTTCGCAGCGCTGTATCTTTGTCGCGCAGTAAATCTATCTCTTACTCTGTTGATGCTTCACAATGTTGTTTCCTCGCAGCTCCCAAAACTGTCTTATCCCAAAATTGGCTTACTTGGGCTAGGCCCAACATGCCAATCGAAGCAATACTGCTTCCTATAATTAATAGGTCATCAACATAAAGGAAAACAATCAACAAATTATCTTCATTCTGCTGTAAATACACAGTCGTATCTGATTTGCATCTCACAAAATTTTGCGATAGAATAAAGGAATCCATCTTTGCATACCAAGCTCTTCGAGCATGTTTTAAACCATACAAGGGTTTCCTTAATCTGCAAACAAGAGTCAGATATGATATGTAAACTTTAGGATTCTTCATGTAAATATCTTCATGAATATCTCCATGAATAAATTCACTCTTCACATCCATGTGGTGCACCTCCCAGTGCTTGGATGCGGAAATTGCCAAAACTAGGCAGATTGAATCCATTTTTGCAACCGATGCAAAATTTTGCGTAGTCCACACTAGGAAATTGTGAGAAACCTTTTTCCACCAACATATATTTGTATTTGTAGTTTGAACCATCAAAAGCAACCTTGTTTCAGTAGACCCATTTTCATTGAACTAATTTCCTCCCAGGTGGAAGAGAACTAGCTCCCATGTTGCATTTTTCTGAAGTGAAATGTACTCTTCTTCCATGGCAGCTTGCCATATCGAATATTGGTGGGCATGGTAGTATGATTTAGGATCTGAACAAATCATAAAAAAAAAATTCTCGGACAGTAATGGATCAGAATAAGAAAGAGCCATACCTGCTCTTTGAAAGTCTGCTCGGTTTCTTCTTGGATCGACAAGATTTCCAATGTTAGAATCAACAGATGTGAGAGTCTTTTATGCCCACTTTGGAAACTGAGGGGGATCATATGGATTTGAATTCGAACCTGATATTTCATGTTCATTAATGTCTGATAAAATATCATAAATATCATAACACAAACTTTCATCATCTTCTTCTGAATCTTCTTCTTAGAGAGGAAGCAATTTGGCAGTTTCTTCCTCCACTAGTTGTAGATCATGAAGTGGTTCTTCAAATTGAACACTTCGTTCGATGAATATATTTTTCGATCTGATATACATGAGTTTGTATCCTTTGTATTCTTCAGCATATCCAATTAGGATGCACTCATTACTCTGTGGTTCCAAATATTTTCTCTTCTGAATCGGAATTCTAGCCCATGCAGTGGAGCCAAAAACCCTGAGATGTGGCACATCAGGCTTGTGACCAGTGTAGGCTTTGAAAGGAGTTGTACCTTTGAAATATGAGTGTGGAAATATTTTATGAATGTATGCATAAATATTCATGGCCACAACCCAAATATTTGAAGCCAAACCTTTCGACTCAAGCATACAAGTAGCCATCTCTTTCAATGCACGGTTTTTCCTCTCCGCTACACCATTCTGCTGAGGTGTGTAGGGGACTGTGTGTTGGATTTGGATTCCATTCTCCGAAAAATGTTGCAGCAGATATGATTTGATATATTCTCCACCATTATCAGGTCTAATATCTTTTAGCTTGCTCCCAATCACTGTCTCAACAGAAGCCTTGAAATTTTTGAAATTTTTAAGCACTTCCGATTTGTTCTTGAGAAAGTAGACCCATCTGAATTTGGAGAAGTCATCGATGAATTTCATAACATACCTTAAGCCATTCATGGAGGGATTTGGTAAAGCTCCACTGATATCACTATGAATCAGCCCCAAAACAAGAAGATCTGCTAGCTTTTCCTCGATCGAACTTGTACTCAAGATGCTTGCCAATGATGAAACCCTTGCATATCCCTTTTGAGGATTTGATGTTCATAAGGCCTTCAACCTGTTGGATTATCCAGCAATACTAAGAGGGGGGGGGTCAATCAGTATTTCCTTCTTTCCACCACGCCATTTTGTAATTCTATATATTTTATTTTTTAATTAATTAATTAACCAATTAATTAAATAATTAACCAATTAATTAATTAATTAATTAATTTAATCTTCTCAGATTGTCTTCAATCCTACAGGCATCTTCCAATTCGATCCTGTTGGATTCCTTTACTTCAGGCTGCAGTCTCCCTTATCTTCTTCTCCTACTGTAGATGAGCATGATCTTCCTAGACTCGCGGGCATCATCCTTTAATGTGGGCATGATCTCGCTTTAAGCTCCTATGGGAATTTCATAGCCCTTGCAGGCTTTCCCTAAGCCCCTTCGGGCTCTTACTTCATCCCCTGCAGGAATATAATCCCCTACGAGCTTTACACAAGCTCCTGTGGGAATTTGAGCCTATGGGTATTCTCCTTTAGCCCAGTGCGGGCATCACATAGCCCCTGCAGACTTACTTAAGCCCATGTGGCTTAACCTCTACCCCTATCAGCATCCTTAAGTCCCTGTAGGCTTAACCTTAGCTCCTGCAGGAATATTTAAGCCTTTGGGAGCTTTTGACCCTTAAGCCCCTTTATAAGTAATCATGTTTTTCACTGTTATTGGGAGACCAATATCTCACACATCAGAGCACCAAATAGAATTATGATTTCATGGCTGGATAGCCAGTTCACCAAGCAACAATACCATTTCACCTTTAGATTTTACCGACAAAAACAAAGCTTCTGGCGGGAATTTCAAAATGGCTTCCCAAACTCTTTTTTTTAACACTTAGCCAAGTTTTTGTCTTCAAATGGAAAACAAATTTTCTTCTACTTTGGCAGATTGATTTTTCCCTCATGTGATCACCATAAACAAAACTAGGAGCATGGCTAGGTATCCACTTCAACAAAGAACAAGACCATGTCGCTTTTAGATTTCACTGACACACACACACATCTTCTTGCAGGAATTTGAAAATAGTCTTTCAAACTACTGATTTGACACTTAGAAAAATTTCTTCAAACCCTAGGTCACCAAGGTGATTTTATCTTTTCATAAAACTTGGAATTTTGAAACATCTTCAGCATGGGGAATATCATGCTAACTTCATCTATGCCCATTTAAACCTTTGAAACTTCTTTTTCTCTCCTCGAAGGGCATTTTACTGGAGTTGTGCAAATCAAGATGGGAAGCACTTTTGACAAATTGATATCTTCCTCTTCAGAGATGTTTGGGAAATTTGAGACCATGGTTGGATGCACCAACCAACATACTAGAGCCTAACACTTTCAAATTATTTTTCTCATCATCCTATGAGATATGGCAGACATTTCCCCGAGGCCACTTAGGCATATTTTACCATTAATTCCAACTTAAATAATTTGTCCAAACCATAAGGTGGATTTTTCATTTCACCAACAACCATGAAACAATGATACCAAAGGATGTAGGACACCTCACTGAGCATAACACAACTTGTTTTACCTTTAGACTCATCTTCATTTTCCCTAGGAAGGCATTTTATTAAAACTTGGTGCAAAAACGGCCTAAAACCTTGTTTTGGAAGATCCATAACTTCTTTCTCAAGAACTTTCAAGTTAGTGTGAAAACATGCTCAGGTAGACAAAACACCCACCTACAGGATGACCATATGGTGCAGGCATTTTCTTCAACCCACAGATTATGGAGGGCATTTCCTTAGAGCAACTTTGACTAATTTAACCCAAAAAACCTTCTTTTGGGAGACCTGTATCTTTTTCTTCAAGGAGTTTTTATGAGAGTTGGGGCCATGGTCATATAGATAATTCAACAATATATGGCATGGAAGGTCATGGCGGGCATTTTATTCTTATTATGAATTATGGTGGACATTTTCATAAGGCATCTTCTTTAGGGCAGTTTTTCATCACTTAGTTTTAAAACTACTACCAAAATGTAACAAATGACATCATGCGACATTAGGACACCAACATGTGTCTTTCCTACCTCATCATATATGCCCATAAATACTTCTTTTATCATTAACGATCTCCTTTGACATCAATGACAACCATACTTAACACAACCATGGAATTATTTTTTAGTAGCTGCAAATATTTATAATTTAGGTGTCCAAACCTCTCATGCCATAGCTGACTAACCTCATTTCCATGAGTCAGAAAGGAACTTGGCTTTGAATGTGGATAATAGTGGGAAACATCATATTTTTTTAATGCAGCATGATTTTCCTTGCCTACTGCAATGAGCTTTCCGGTGGAAATATCATAAATTTCAACATCATTAGGGTTGAATACAACCTTCTTGGGAAAACCAGTGTGCGTCATCTGATACAAAAAAAGCAGGTTCGAAGCTAGAGAAGGAATGTAAAGAACATTTTTCTTGGGCTTAGCCCAAGTAAGGCATTTTTGTGCAAGACAGTTTTGGAGCTGCGAAGTTATAGCGCGGCTCGGATGAATGTAGTTTTGGCAAGACAGTTTTGGGAAGCTGTGAAGTTGAGTGTAGTGTAGTATCGGCAGGGTAAGATCTGCGCGGCTAAGTTCCAGCTCCGCGAAGTGGTGGCACCACACAGTGCCAGTGGAGCACCTATTTTAGGTAAAGAATGTAAGGAAAGTTCAAGCTGTGAAAGCAACCTGTTTTGGTAAGTGAATCCAAGATTCCCAAGAATGGGTATGGAGCAGCGTGAAGGAAGATGAAAGCCACTTGTCAAGAGAGTGGCAGAAAAAATTTAGAAGCTAAGCCACGAAGCCGACAGCGATAGGCAGGCCAGAGGGGCGGAAAGCGACATGCCACGATGTAGTATAACCGTTTTGTGAAGACTGTGGATGTGAGAAGGGCATGTGAGCTGGGAGTGGTCTAGGAGAATGGCCAGAAGCATGTAAAGAAGATCTTGACTGTGATAGCCCGAGTCGGTGGGTAACTGCACCATTTTGTAACCTAAGAGTTTTTGGTGTATGCATTGTAACAGACTTGACCTATGGGAACGATCTCTATATAAAGGGAAATTTTGTAAGGGAAAGGGTTAATCTTCACTGGAATCTCTGGTCGTGAATAGTTGATTATTGTAGAAGAGAAGATTGTGAAGGCTCTATCGTTGTGTGCGCAGTGACCTACTGAGAGAGAAGAGAGTTTGCACCTGAGTGCGCAGACTGGAATTGTTGTACCCTTCCCATAAATAATATAACAAGAGTTCATGTGGTTGTAGCTCCCATCCTGGGGGTGAACCACGTTAAATTCTTTGTTATGTGATTTATTATGGATCTGTATCCATGTATTTTCTTATGTTAATGGTTAAGATCTTATTTACTAATGTATGTGCTCTTGCTTTTATATGTATTCACCATAAGGATAGAAGATGGGAATAATATGTTAAGTAACACCATGTGTGAATGAATGTCGACTGCACCAGTATTTCTAAGTCAGATGTATGCATGAGTTGACCGAGTAAACACTTCGCCAGCTAACTCTGTATAGTGTGATTCCCTAAGCGCAACACCGAAAGTGCGCAATTACAGTGTTGTTGTTATAGTGTATAAGTAGGAAAGGATTGCAATCCATTATGTCGTTGAATGCATAAATTACACTAGGTAAAGTCTATCAAGAATTAGTTAAGTACCAAAGAGGAAGCACAGTCCCTGTGGCACTATCCTGTTGTCGAAGAACCATCCCGAGCCGCACATTCCCTTGGATACACTATTGTCTAGATTGTTATCACCGTGAAGTAGGAGAAATTCACATTGTCCGCCATTTGGTTGAGCGTGCATCACCTAGTTGTGCAAACCTGATTCCGCAACCTCCCCATAACTTCGCCTCGAGTGAGACCTTAGTATGCTCACAGACGGTTGCTGAAAGGGCCGGTGAAAAAGGGGTTTTGTTGGTTCCCTGAACCGTGTAGAACTTGGGTCTACCTCATTGAACCTAAAGATCATATATACAACCAACAAATGGTTCCATTTCCGCGCTAAATAACTGGTGATACACGACATTGCTACGAGATCGTGCAGACAGAAGTTTAATGAACAAAAGGTTCAGTTGTGCTTAAACTGGTAATGAGCACCGAATATTGGAATCATGAGAAAACAGAAATATGGAACTGGATGGACAAGACCGAAAGAGATTTTGGAAGAAAGGAGAATAGATATCCGCGTTTATCTGACATAGAGTGGTTAAACAAATACCTGTGGAAGTATATTCATGAAATATTCTGGGCAAGTTTTGGAAACAAGTTGCATGCATGGTTGTCAAGACTTGTAGAGCAAAAGAACTATTTCCAAGAAGGAGCACCTACCGAGTGGAATCCAAAACTTATTCAAAGGCTTAAAGAAGTAGATATTCCACTCTCACGAGCAGTCAACTTTTGGTTTGATAGTATACTAGAAGGCTTCGTGACACAGTTCGCTGTGGATACATTGAAGTCCTACATTGCAGCAGAGGATGATTTCTTCAAAGGTTTCAGAGGTAAGTACCTCAACAATCTGAGTTTATACATCAAAATGATCTTAGCTGAGGATTTTTAAGAATGAAGTAAGACTCATAGTTGTTTTTTATTCTATAATGGTAGATAACATATAAATTAACTCTGACGAAGATACACACAATTTAAGAAGTGGTAAAAGATATAAGTATACCACCCGAAAGAATCCTAAAGAACCTGAACTTCCCGTAGAAACTGAGTTCCCAGCTGAGACTGATATCCAAACAACACCTCCATGCACTACCTATTATCCCATTACATCTCAGAACCCTCCAGTTGTGAATACTGCACCTCCTATTCCACAGAATCTGGCAGTTCAGAACCCTCGAGTTGTTAACATTCCCAATCCTTAGACCGTCAATACTAGTAACACCGCAGGAGTGAGTACTCAGAAAATTCTGGCTCTGAATATTCCGATTTAGAACATTCTGCGTAGTAACATCCCTAACACCAATCAGATGACTAGGCAGAACATTGTACCACCTAGAAGGAGAATGACTGACGACATTAAGATGCAGATATTTAAAGGAATGGGTCTAGAAGACCCTGAGCAACATTGGTTTCTATGTGAAGCCATGTGGAGTGTAAAAAAAGTCCAGGCTAACGCTATCAGGCATGCGCATCTCATCACTACATTTAGGGATAGAGCATTAAATTGGTTCATGAAGTATTCTATTGGATAGAATAGAACCCTGCCAGATATAAAGGCTTCTCTCTTAAGAGAGTTCAAGAAACAGAAATCCGAATCACAATGTATAACAGAACTAAAAGAGATTAAACAGAAAACAACTGAAACAGTCTGGGAATTTTACCAGAAGTTTAAAGTTGATCCACATCATAGTTGGAAAGTCAACAATGTTGATACAAATTAGACAAGTTTCGACTCGATATGACTTCAATAGGTTCCAATTTCGACACAACTCCGACAAGTCTCGACTTCGACATACTGCGAAAAATTCCGCACCTTCGACATATTTACCAACCTCACAGTTCATGACATCGACAAGCAGCGTTGACATGCGACAAGAGACTGTCGAACTTCGATAGACCGTCTCTTTGTCTTCCAATCGACTGTAATGGTTGAACTGTTGAAACCGTTCTAACTTCTTCTTTGTAACTGAACATAATGGGCAGGAACCCAAGCATCTTAGACTTCTTTATAAGCATGTAAACTATTCTAACATACATCTTATCTTGATCAATCTAGAACAGTTCACATTCCTACATATTGTCTGCACATATTGTGTTTATCTGTGTTGCGTAATCCTGCTTTGCTCATTTTGTTTATTAAGCTTCTGCCATAACAAATCTGACTTATTCAGTCGAACTGTTGTCCCCCTCATTCTTCCTGGACATGATTCGGATCATTGGTATTAGAGCACTGATTTTGTTCATGCTTAAGTTTTACGTATACACTTCTCTCAAAGTTACCTAAATTATGTTGGTTCAAACTCACTTGCAATCTCAGCAATCCAAGCAAACGCGATCTCTAGAAATGACATAAGAAACAAATGATAGACATGCAGTTGATGAGACAACACAACTTATTGAGCAAGCTCTGGCTTGATAATAGATTGAAAAATTTTCCCAGTTCAATGAGATTCTCTTGCGATTCACTTTGACATCTGGAGGATCCTCGATGAGAACTCACTCCGATAAAATCATCCCCTTCAAAGTGAAAATCAATGTGGACATACCGAATCTTGAAGTTAAGATTGATGCGGAATCCGTTGACAACTTGGTGCAACAATTGGAATCCTATTACGTCGTGAATCAACTCTCAAAAGCTGACAAGATCACCATTTCATCCTTAAATATGTCAACCTTCGTGCACTATTGGTGGGAGAACCTCTCGACAAAGATGGAGAAAAGCGGAGAACCCATCGACACATGGGATAAATTCATCGAACACATCCGAAATGAATTTTACCCACCTAAATACCTCGAGCAGCAGTATAAGAAGTGGCAACAGCTAAGGAAATGGAAATACCAATCAGTACAGAGTTACACCGATGAGTTCTACTGACTTATGGAAAGACTTGGCATCCAAGAAGAAGAGAAATTGCTTGTTCTAAAGTACGTTAGAGGATTGTCCCAGTACATCCAGTAGGAGATGGAATTTCTGACTGTCAATATGCTTACGGATGCTTTCCAATACACCAGTAAATTGGAAACTAAGTAGAAAGGAAAATCATGTTTCGCGACAAAGCCGACATCAGGATGACCACCAGACAAGAAGGCACCAGCCGACTTTGACTAGTCAAAGTCTTCTCAACCGACACCTCCAAAGCCAGATCACTGAAAGAAGCCTTTTCACAAGAGGGAACGTAGCAAATAACCACCGATCGGAAAATGGTGCAATTAACACCACTAATCTTGGCATGATACGTCTGAATGCACATCTCAGAAGACATTTCTGGCGAAAGTGTCAACCTCCGACGCATTCGACAAGACGGTGGAAGAATCAGATCCTGACGCAACAACCCTTTTAACCTTCATCAATCCAGTATCCTTGACTATCATCAATGAGGAGGAGTGAGAACGCCTGTTCCATACACAGATATGGGTCCAGAGCAACCCATTGCATCTAATAGTGGACAACGATATCCAAAAGAAGTTCATTTCTGAATAACTTGTGAAGAAACTAGGTCTTGTTACCACTCCGCATCCTCATCCTTACAACATCGGTTGGATGAAGGATGGACAAGAACTTCAGATCACTTGACAATGCAAACTCTCCTACTTCATAAATCCTTTTGAAGATGAAGTACTATGTGACGTGGCGCCACTCTCCATAGACGATTCCCTATTTGGGAAACCTTACCTTTGGGATAGACATGGAAGTTATCAGTCATGGCCTCAGAAGGTGATTGTCAGAATTCAAAATCGATGGTTCAACATACCAGAGCGTCAACCTACACCGACGTTTGCACTGATATCTTCCAAAAAGACAAAGAAGCTCATCAATCATGGTAAGAAGTTCGCATTAATCATGATCAAGCCACAACATTCTAAGAAGACTCCAGCAACAAGTTGAGTCATCGACCAATGCAGTTCTCAATAAAAGCAGCAAGTCTATCATATTCTCGATGAGTACCAGAACCTCTTTCAAACTCTAGGTGGAGTACCTCAGCATTGCCAGGTCAAACACTCCATTGAACTTGTTCCTAGTTCTTCTTTTCCTAACACATATGTTTACAAAAGATCCATTCTCGAAAATGAAGAGATTCGCAGACAAATCCAAGAATTAATCGACAAAGGTCATATCCAACCTAGCTCCTCTCCTTGTGGAAGTCCAGTCATCTTAGTTCCAAATAAATACGGGACTTGGTGCATGTGCATCGACTATAGAAATCTCAACAAAATATCAGTGAAGAATCGGTACCCTCTGCTGCGGATAGACGAGCTTATCGACTATCTGAAAGGTGCTAAATTCTTTACTAATCTCGACCTCAAGTTAGGATACCATCAGATTCCAATCGAGCCCTCATATGTGTGGAAAACGGCTTTCAAGACCAAGGCAGGATTGTTTGAATGGTTAGTCATGCCTTTCGGCTTAACCAACACACTTGCGACGTTCATGCGACATATGGATAACCTTCTTCGACCTTTCATTGGAAAATGGGTTATTGTCTATCTCGACGACATATTGATCTTCATTCGATCATGGGAAGAACATGTCGGACATCTTCGACACTCTCCAGCAACATCGGCTCTATCCAAACATGGACAAATGCTCTTTTGCGATGACCAACATCAAATATTTGGGGTATGTAATTGACTCTATAGGCATTCATGTTGATCTAGACAAAGTACAAATCCTCAAAGATTGGCCCATTCCTAGAAGCATTCAAGAACTAAAATTTTTTCTTGGTTTGGCGAATTTCTATCGACATTTCATACTCGGCTTCAGTCACATAGCCTGGCCCTTGAATCAATTGATGAAGGGAAATGGGAAAACTATCTTTCAATGGTCTCAAACACATCAAGGATCTTTTGAACATCTCAAACATAGGCTTTGTACCACACCAGTACTTGTGTTACCTGATTTGCATCATCCCTTTGAGATTGAAATGGGCACATCGGACTATGCCTTGGTCGTAGTGATCACTCAGTCTGGTCACCCAGTCGCTTTTCATTCTGAGACTTTTAATGACAAAGTTAGAAGATACTAGATGTACAAAAAGGAACTATACGCCATTGTGCAAGCTCTCAAGCAATGGAGGCATTACATCCTTGGCAAGGAAACGGTCATTCTCATTGATCACAAGCCTCTACAGTTCGCTCTGACACAATCAAAGTTGCAGAAAAACCGACAACTCAAGTGGATTAATTACCTACAACAATTCCAGTTGGTGATTAAGTATCGAAAATGTAAAGCTAATGCCACTGCCGATTGCCTCATTCGACCACCCATTACTCTCCTTTTGACAGTGTTGAGTATGCAGGGATATGACACGACCACTTGGAAACAGTTGTACGAGGACGACAATGACTTCTTAGCAGTCTAATGACAGTTACAGACTAACAAGTCTTCAACCTCAGACTCCGACTACTTCCTGAAAGACACCTTGATATACAAGCTTGGACAGCTTTGTGTACCAACCAGTGATTACAACCAATGAATTAATGTAGCAATCTGTCTTCGATCAAGCCAATGCCAAAGTCTCCAAAGGGATGATGGATCTCTCAAGAGATGAGTAGAGATTTCTCCTAAGCTAATTTCACCAGCATGTAGATACTATAGACTTCCTCCTTTTGGAATGGGAATGAGTTTCACTTATATAGGACTAAGAGGATAGGATAGGTTGAGATATGGTAGGAGAGGGTCAAGGGATCTCACCCAAGGGCTATGGAACCAAATTATGTCTCCCCTAAAGGCTAGGGATAGGGATCCACATCACTCTCCTTTGAGAATGGGCTTGAAGGTGCTCTTTTATCCAACTAAATGACATCGTCCCAGGCTGCATTAGGACAACCTGCGACATCATAGGTTGCACAAAGGTGAACTATGACGACCTTGAAAAGTAGGTCAGTTAAGCCCTCCATTCATGGGAAACTTTAGGGATGTATACACTGAGTCTCAGGATAGCAAGATTTAGGTGAAACAGAATGCCCCACAAAGCATGAAGCTATTGAAACTGGATAGGTGAAATGCTTTGACATAAGGAATGGCAATGGACTTATCGGACGAAGGATGTTGTTGCAGTACAACTGACTTTGAGTACACAGTCTCATATGACTCACAACATGGCTTCCAACCAATACAATTCAGATTCATGGTAGTAATGACCGACTGAACACAATCATGGCTACTAGAAACAAGCGTAGATCCATGATGAGGTGATAACACAGTAATGACCAATACAAAAGTGGATCCGTGTAATATGACTCAAAACAATCTCCATCGCAACCTAGGTAAAACATGACTCCGTATGGTCTTCAAGACGAACCCACAATGATATGAATCTATCCATCTGATTACAAATGTCTTGATGTTGAACATGGTACATGTTCGAATATCCACATCATCATTTTCAGGACCTGGCATGCAATTAGGGTTTGCATGCATCCCAGTCACCAGGTTGATGCCTCCAACACCTTATCCACCTTATTCTAGCACCCAAGAGCTCCTTCCATAAGAGATTTAGCCCTCCTAGTCATGAAGGTGCCCACTTCTCACCTACTGCTAGAGAAGGGCACACTTCTTCACCGACCCACTCAGTTTACATTCAGTTAGCACCAATTCTCCTTGATTTGAGGCTAGTTTCACTCTAAACTGACTGTTTCACTCCGTTGGACCTCCATATTGACTAGATGACTTGTTCTGACTTCAATTAAGCCTCCCACGCGCCCTCCACTGAGCCTCCTTCCCTATATCAGTGCTACACACTTCAATTACACTTGTTACACTCAGTTAGACTCAGATTGACACCTGGATGAATGGTTCTTGTGCATTGATGACCACCACTGATTGACGATGAGGACTCCTAGTTGGAGCCAAGCTACACCATTTAGTAATTCGAATGACCTCCTTAGTCAATTTGAATTGCTCAGTCATTGTTACTGTATTGTATTGTAATTATTCACCGTCATTGGGATATTGAGCACTGATGCATGTTTTGCACAGTTTTACACCATTTTTCTGAGTTTCATCTATTGCGATTGATTTAGTTGTTCATTAGATCTGCTATGACTAATTTTACATGGTATCAGAGCCATTGCAGGGACAAGATCTATTTTCTACAGGTGTTCTACAAGGAGATTTGAGTGAATTTACTCAAAAATTACAAATTTTTGGCATGAAAGATCTCAAGAGCATTCGCTCCTATGCATGCAAAGCATAAAAATACTTCCAATACCACTCCAGAAGCTTGAGTTTCCAATAAATCATGGAATTGATACATTGGACCCATTCAACATTGCTTGATCTCCAATCCCAGGTGTGATGCAACTCTAAAAGGGTGGATTGTTTGACCTCATTGTTCTTGTATTGATTGTGATTTGCAGGTTATTGAGTTCTTCAATTGCATTCACTACCTTGCCTTTGCAAGCCTTTCTACATCAAAGTGCACTCGCTCCTAGCAATGGAATACTCTTCTTCAAAGCCTATCCTCACTCCCTTCAACTATTTTGATTGGAAAGAAGATATGGAGATCATATTACGTTCAAAAGGATACTATAGAGTCACAGTTGGCCTCGAATTGGAGCCAAGCACATTGTCAGAAAGAACAAAACACTACAACAAGCTTGATGAAGCTTATGGTATTCTTTGCCTCTCTATTTCCAATGATCTTCACTTCCATCTCAATGGATTGAAGACTCCAAAAGCTATATGGGAGCAACTTGAAACACTTTTTGGCAAGCAGGACGAGCTTAGGGATTTTCAATTAGAGAATGAATTGATTGCTCTTAGTACTGAGAATTTCAAGACCATCAATGAGTTTTTCACAAAATTTAAGAACTTGACATTGCAGTTGAAGAACAGTGGAGTTATCAAAGAGGATAAGCAATGGATCCTCTCTATTCTCACCAAGATTGGTAAAGACTATTCGGTATTTGTCTCTACTTTCAATTCCAGTTGGCTAACTACCCTGAATTGGAATATGCCTACCTTGAATGCCTTCACTGAGTCCGTCACAAAAGACCATGATAAGTTGATTCAAATGGGGTCCATAAACTCCAAAGATTCAGCCCTATTTGTTCAAGGACCCAAGAATTTGAATGGTAAAGGAAAGCAAAAGAAAGAGAATCCCAAATTCAAACCTCACAAGCAAAGAGAGAAATGAAAGCAGACGGATGCACCATCCAGTTCGAAGTTCAAGCAAAATGGTAAAGAGGGTAAAGAAAAATCTAAATGTACTTATTGCAACCGTGGCTTTCATCCCAAAAGTTCATGCATGAAGAATACTATAGATCAAATGGACCTCCTTTTGGAAAAGAATAACATAACTCTTCTTGACGGTGCAAGGAAGAAGGATAGGAATGATGGTCATGAAAGAGGACAAGCACTCATGGCAACTGTTTCAAAGCCCACTACTCTTTTGATAGATTCGAGTGCCTCAAATCATATGGCTGAAAATATTGATTCTTTTTCTTCATTCGATCCAAACAGCTCCATGCCCATCCATTTGGGAGATGACTCCAAAATTTCTTCAAAGGGCAAAGGTACAATCCATGTAGATCATGGAAGCTTTCAGAATGTTCTCTATGTGCCTTCCTTGGCTTCAAATCTTCTTTCTGTGTATCAAATGACACACACTGGTGAACCGAAGCAATTTACATTCATCCCTAATACAGTTGAAATTTCTGATATCAAAAGTGGAAGACTTATTGCAGTCGGAAAGGCGAACCACACTGCAAAATGCTATGAGTTTTCACACTTTATTCCGCTTGCAAAGCCCACTGCTGTTCGCACACATGGTAATGAGGTTAGTAGGATTTGGCATGAAATATTTGGAAATATTAATTATAAGTATTTTTTGCTGTTATCAAACAAATCCATGGTAGATGGTCTTCCACAACTCCGTTCCTTGAAGGGAATATCCACCGGTTGCATTATTGGGAAGCACCCCGAGCACAAGTTCGACCGCGGCAAAGCTAGTAGAGCTTCTACAGTTTTGGGGATGATACATTCTGATATCAGTGGTCTACTTCCCAATATGTCATTAAATTGCTCAAGGTATGTTTTGACATTTATTAATGATCTTTCCCGCTTTACATGGGTATTTTTTTCTCAAAAACAAGTCAGAAGTGCTTGGAAAATTCAAGGATTTTAAGGCTTTTGTTGAGACCGCCACTGAGAGAAAGATCAAATATCTTAGATATGATAATGGTGGAGAATATATCAAGTCCAAGATGCTGCAACTTTGTGCTGAAAGCGGAATTCAGATCCAAGATACAGTTCCCTACACATCCCAGCAGAACGCTGTAGCGGAAAGGAAAAATCGGTCACTAAAAGAGATGGCTACTTGCATGATTGAGTCAAAAGGTTTGGCTGAAAATATTTGGGCTGAAGCAATTAATGTTGTTCCATACATTCAGAACCAAGTTCCACATTCATCCATGAAAGGTATGACTCCTTTTGAAGCATTCTTTGGTCACAAACCGGATGTGTCAAATTTGAGAGTTTTTGGCTCTACTGCATGGGCTAGAATTCCTCCCTAGAAGAGACGAGATTTCGATCCATAAAGTATTGAGTGCATACTGATAGGATATGGGGAAGAATCAAAGGCATATAAACTCATGGATATCATATCCAAAAAGATATTCATAGAGCGCAGTGTGCAATTTGAAGAACCGCTTCAAGAATTGCAACTAGTTGAAGAAGAAACTGTCGTTTCACCGCCTTCATCAGAAGAAGATTTGGGCAGCGATAATGAAAGTATTGGTTCTGATATTTCTGATATTATAGAAGCACATGATGATCATGACATATCAGGTTCAAAATATGACAATTATGATCCTCCTCAATTACCAAAGTGGGCCCAAAACACTCTTCAATATGCTGGTTCGAACATTAGAAATCCTGCTGATCCAAGACGAACAAGAGCAGACTTTCAAAGAGCAGGTATGGCTCTTTCTATTTCTGATCCATTACTTCCTAAGATTTTTTATTTGATAACTGGTTCATATCCCACAACATACTACAATGCCCACCGAGATCCGAGATGGAAAAATGCCATGGATGAAGAGTACAGTTCTCTTCAAAAGAACAATACATGTGAGCTAGTTTCTCTTCCACCTGGAAGAAAATTAGTCAAATATAAATGGGTCTACCACACGAAAGTTGCTACTGATGGCTATATCAGAAATTATAAATCAAGGTTGGTGGAAAAATGTTTCTCCCAAGTACAAGGAGTGGACTACACTGAGACTTTTGCACCGGTTGCAAAGATGGATTCCATCCGCCTTGTTTTGGCAATTTCGGCATCCAAGCACTGGGAAGTGCACCACATGGATGTGAAGAGTGCTTTTCTACATGGAGATCTTGCTGAAGAGGTATATATGAAGCAGCCAGAAGGCTACGCATCAGATCCATCATTAGTTTGCATATTGAAGAAATATTTGTATGGGTTAAAACAGGCCCCAAGAGCTTGGTATGCAAAGATGGACTCCTTCTTTCTCAGAATTTCAAAAGATGCAAATCTGATCCGAATGTATACCTACAGCAAGTTAAAGGTCATTTTTTGGTTATTGTACTTTATGTGGATGATCTTCTCATTACTGGTAGCACTCTTACTTCAATAAACAAGCTAAAAACTTCCTTAAATCTAGCTTTTGACATGAGTGATTTGGGCTTGCTGAGTCACTTTTTGGGCTTGGAGATAGCTCAAAATTTTGATGGGATCACTATATCTCAGAAAAATTATGCTTCTAACCTGTTATTGAAGTTTAATATGGCTGAATGTAAGGCAGCCTCATTCCCATTCCTCTCAGGAATCAGTCTTGAGGAGGGAAATTCTACAACGCTTGCAGATTGCACTATGTATCGACAGTTGATTGGTTCACTACTTTACTTGACACACTCAAGGCCTGATATTTCATATGTCATGAGTGTTGTGTCAAGGTATATGCAGCAGCCCCATGAGCTTCATTGGAGGGTAGCCAAGTGGATCTTGTAGTATGTGCAAGGTACGAAACATTTTGGCATACATTATGCTGCAGATTCTGAGCTTGATTTCATTGGTTTTACTGATTCAGATTGGGTAGGTGATAACATTGATCGGAAGTCCACTTCCGGTTATGTTTTCATGATTGGTCATGCCCCTATTTGCTGGTCCAACAAAAATCAGGCAACCATTGCACTTTCTTCAGCATAGGCAGAGTATCGTGGGGTAGTCAATGCCTGCATTCAGGCAGTTTGGTTGCAGGGTATTCTTTCCGAGTTTGGTTTTGGTGGCATTACTTCGATTGTCCTCTTTTGTTACAATCAAACTGCTATCAAGATATCCATAGATCCAGTTCAGTAGCAGAGGACCAAACACATTGAGATTCATATGCACTACATTCAAGAGTTGGTGCATGATTGCACCATCATTCTGCAATATTGCCCTACTGATGAGCAAATTGTAGACATCTTCACCAAGAGCTTCATTGAGAAGAAGTTCTCTTACCTCCGTTCACTGTTGGGGGTGAGTTCCATCATGGTGGAGACAGATTGATCCATTATTATGTTTTAGCTTGAGGGGGGGCTTTCTTCCCACTAGGTTTTCCCTCTTTCCTCACTTGGCTTATTTTCAGCATTTTTTTTTGGATTATTGTATTGGGGTGACCTTTGGTCTTAGTAACCAGGGCCCTAAATTTTTTTTGCACATCATAGTCTAGAATGAGGAGGGGTGTTCGGATATCCACATCATCATGTTTAGGACCTTGCATGCAATTAGGGTTTGCATGCAAACTCTAGGGTTTGCATGCATCCCAGTCACTAGGTTGATGCCTCCAGCACCTTATCCACCTTATTCTAGCACCCAGGAGCTCCTTCCATTATAGATTTATCCCTCCTAGTCATGAAGGTGCCCACTTCTCACCTACTGCCAGAGAAGGGTGCACTTCTTCACCTACCCACTCAGTTTACATTCAGTTAGCACCGATTCTCCTTGATTTGAGGGTAGTTTCACTCCCGACTTACTGTTTCACTCCGTTAGACCTCCAGATTGACTAGATGACTTGTTTTGACTTCAGTTAATCCTCCCATGCACCCTCCACTAAGCCTCCTTCCCTATATCAGTGCTACACACTTTAGTTACACTTGTTATACTCAGTTAGACTCAGATTGACACCTGGATGACTGGTTCTTGTGCATTGATGACCACCACTGATTGATGATGAGGACTCCTAGTTGGATCCAAGCTACACCATTCAGTAATTCAAATGACCTCCTTAGTCAATTCGAATTGCTCAATCATTGTTACTGTATTGTATTGTAATTATTCACCCTCATTGGGATATTGAGCACTGATGCATGTTTTGCACAGTTTTACACCATTTTTCCGAGTTTCATCTATTGTGATTGATTTACTTGTTCATTAGATCTGCTGTGACTAATTTTACAGTAGAAACCACTTGATTGCTAATCATTGATGTATAACATTAACGAGCGCGAGGGAAATCACCATTAATGCCAATAATACCCAAGCTATCACAATACATATTGTCAAGCGTGAATAGATGAGTTGAAGTTGAACGCTTAACGAAATATTTTAATCAAGAGTCAATGATGTAAACTCATGTTGAAAACGAGGTAACCTTCCATTGAGGCATGCAGGCCCAAGGTACTCGATTGGTTTCTAGATTCAATCCTCGGATGATGATTTGGAGTCAACAAGGATGAATCCGTTGAAGGAGGGCCATGATGAATCCCCCATCACTGACACGAACCTCAATAACATATGTTTGGATTATATCAGATGGTAAGTATCATACGGGATTGACTCAGAGAAGAACGACATGGTGGAAGGTGTACTTACTGTAGATAATGAGTGGTGAAAGTATTCTTTAACATGGGCATGGAATGAATTGGCAATATTGACATGATGAGTACGACACAGACTCCTAATGCAACTGATGGTGGAAGTATTCTTTGGATGACCCAAAGGAGTAACAAGACTCAGTAAGCAGGAAAAACGCGAGGACAAACAAATGATCCAAGTGCAGTATGCAAATGCAAATGAGTGCCATGTTCAAGAATCACTAGGTACTGCCATAGATAAAGGGTGTAACATAAAAGCTTTCTTTTTTCCCCATCATGAATGATGAGTGCCTCATGTTTTTTTTACAAGCTTGATGAGGGTAACCGGATGCTCTGTATAGCTCATCTCATAGATGAGTCCAATCCCAAAAATTTTCTGAACCTGGGAGAGGAGGGGTTCATCCCCTAGCGAGCCCTTCAATGTTATTCTTTAACAAGTCCATAGAAGGTAAACGCAGTCATAATTTCATGTTTAGGGAGTCTGAAAAGAACTAAAGAAGAGTCCAACGGTCCTTTTTCATAAAGTTAGCCTCGTCGCCCGAAAAAGGGTAAAACAACGCGGGAGAGGACTCTTCCAGTCATGATTGGCTGGAGTATTCCTTTTTCGTAAATAGTGCCCCCTGGTACAAAAAAGGGGTAAACTATCACCAGGGAGACGACCATTCAAATACTTTAGCAAGCGTGAACGCGACAAGTTCGCTTGGCGATATTTTTGTATTTCGAGAGCCTGAAAAGTGCTTAAAGATAGACTCCAGGGAGGTTCCCTTTTTGTAGGAGTTTAACGAGCCCGAAAAAGTGATAAAGCATACCTTAGTGACTTATTCTCATGGTTTTAGGAGAACGAGAAAGAACAAAGAGTAAGCTCGTTATCACTAAATAATTGAAATATAACAGGTGAAAATAACAACAAAAACATTCAATGGGTTTTTCATACATGAGATGATCGCTACGATGTAAAAACGACGCAAATGAAACACTGAACATCTCCTGCATGCTTGAAAACTAGGTCAAATAGTCAACTGGGTATTCAAATGTCGTAAAATGATCCAAACTATAGCAAATAACCCATAGAGCATCTAAATTTGAAAAAGAATATTCCCTTTTTGTTTACAAAATAGAAAAAATGACCAAATATAGTTACCATTGTTATTTGCCAAATTGGGGAGAAGAAAGTGCCATTTGGAGTAGAATTTCATTTGTCGATTGCTGGAGCTACGAGTGACCATTTCACAAACCGTTCGGAGCAGGTAAACCTAAATCTCAGCCAGCATCTTTTTAGTGGTTTACAATTTCTTTTTTTGTCCATTTTTTAGGTTTTTGGGGTTGATTTGTGAGGTGGTTTTGCGCCCTCGGGTCGTCGCAGAACCCGTAAAGGCATCTTGCAATGATGTCACCCTATTTGCAAAGAAGGGGTGCGATGACGGCAATGTCCATATCATAAATCAAACCTAATCCACAAGACAAAATTTTGATGCTTTGGGTGAGCTCTAAGGGTGTTTAAATGATTCCTTTGACAGGTTTGTGGCCGCTAACATGATTCTAGAATGGACCGAGCATGAACATGAGGTGGAAGATGTGCAAGCAGTAAATGATCCAATGCATAAGTAGAGGCCATTAACAAGGTCTTGAAAACCATGATCCAACGCATGGTGGGTATGCAAAAGTTCAACTAGCATAATATCCTCTTCTCCGCACTATGGGCTTATCGAACTTCCGTTAAGACCGCCACTGGATTTACCCCCTTCCAATTAGTTTATGGATTGGAGGCTGTCCTACTGATTGAGTGCAAGATGTCATCCCTTAGACTCACAGTTGAACTTCTCCATAACACTACTGCTGAGGAAGAACACTTCCTCTACCTAGCTAAACTCGACGAGACTCGCTGCGATGCCGCTCTTGCCGATGAGGCATAATAAATGCATCAAAGCATGGTATGACAAGTAGGTAGAACCTCACATCTTTAGTGAATGTGATTTGGTCCTCACATACGACCAAAGATATGATAATATGGGGGTAGGAAAGTTTGAATCCATGTGGCATGGACCCTACATAGTGAAACACATTTTAGAGAAGGGAGCTTACGAGCTTGAAGACTACGACGAGATATCTTTAGGTGAACCCCTCAATGGGATTTACCTGAAGAGGTACTATGCCTGAGTATTTCATGCATAAGTACTTTCTATATACTGTACATGCCGTGTGTTTTTTGTGGTGTGACGCTTTGATTTTTTGTGAGCTTAGGTCTTGTTTCATTACATATACCATGTTCTGTCTGCGTGTGCAGATGGAAACTTGCTACGGATTCGCGGATGGCGCCAGTCGGCATACCCATAACCTTTCTTCAGCAGCCTAGGTGCTCTATTCTCCCACTGGCGAGCTTATCAGCTCAGGAGGAATGTTTCTAGGTTTCGCAACCAACAATGTTGCGGAATATCAGGCAGTCATTGGAACCCTAACCGACGTTATTTCTTTGGGAATGGACCACGTTGTCATCCATTTGGATTCTCAACTAGTGGTCTCTCATCTTAACCGGGTTTACGCCATCCACGACCCTACCCTACTCTATCTCTACAGATGAGTTCGTCTTCTGGAAAGGTCCTTCTAATCCATTCAGTACCTGCATATTCCACGAGACATGAACACAGTTGCCGACTCCATGGCCAACTTCATCTTAGCTTGGTACATTGCACACACATGAGCATATTCATGAACTATAAAAGTAGACATAACATGTAAATAATTCATCACATAATAAAACACATAAACAAGATCTCATATCAAACACAAATGTATAAAGTCACCAAAATGTTTGTATATATATATATAATCAGGTTAAAGTAGTACTAATACAAAAATATGAAGCACGATGGCTTTCAGTGAGTCTATACAAAATATGAAGCCTAATAGCTTTGAGTAGTACAAAATATGAAGCTCACATAGCTCTCAGTACATACATAATAACATAAGGCCTAACACCTAGCCGGTGCACCCCTAGGTCTCGCATCTCTTTCCTGCTGACCATGGAAGCAGTCTACTGCTCTCGCTACCTTGTGAAGCAGTTCATTGAAGCGCAAGATCACACCAACTGTGTACCTCTGCATGGGCCTCGGTAACTCATGCACTGCTGCATATGGAACGTCCAATGTCAACCTGGTAAGGTTCTCGGTAGATTGTGTGTCAAACAAATCTGACGACCATAATGGGGACTTGAGGCCTGATCTCCCTAGCTTAACATAAGTCTAGAACAAATAGGACAAAACATCAAATACTTTCCTAGATCTGATTAGAGATCGAGTAGATAAATGCTTTACCTTTCAGATCGCTGGTCCTTTCTCCTTGATGTTTTCTCCAAGCATGATGGTCTTCAGATCTTAGCTGCAAAACCTGTCAAGACAATGCAGAAACAAAACAAGTAGTAAAATGCACCTAAACAATAATAGATCTAAGTAAGAAGTTAAGCATGCAAACTACACAAAACATCATCAATGTAATGAGATTTGGAGGAAAGCATTTATATTACTATATAAAAGGGAAAGTACATAGAAGGAAGTGATTACAACCAATGACTTAACATAGCAATCCTTCTTCGATCAAGCCAATGCCAAATCCTCCAAAGGGATGATGGATCTCTCAAGAGATGAGTAGAGATCTCTCGTAAGCGAATTTCACCAGCATGTAGATACTATAGACTTCCTCCTTTTGGAATGGGAATCACCTTCACTTATATAGGACTAAGAGGATAGGATAGGTTGAGATATGGTATGAGAGGGTTAGGGGATCTCACACAAGGGCTAGGGAACCAAATTCCAGCTCCCCTAAAAGCTAGGGATAGGGATCCACATCACTCTCCTTCAAGAATGGGATCGAAGATGCTCTTTTATCAAACTAACTGACATCATCGCAAGCTGTATTAGGACAACCTGCGACGTCGCAGGTTGTATAAAGGTGAACTACGATGACCTTGAAAAGTAGGTCAGTTAAGCCCTCCCGTCATGGGAAACTTCAGGGATGTATACACTGAGTCTCAGGGTAGTAAGATTTAGGTGTAACAGACCCTCTGGAAACAACTGGACACACAAATCTCATTGTCAACAACTTTCCATCCTCTGATTGATGGACATACGGAAGTTGTAAATCACCTTGTAGTACAATTGCTTCGCATGTACAATCACAAGCATCGACGCACATGGGATGATAGTCTTCCATACATTCAACACAGCTACAATCGTGCTCAGCACAACTCTACAAAAAAGAGTCCATTTTAGATTAGTTACATATTTCAACCCTCAGCTCCTATCAACTTGATTGGCTCCTCGACATAGCCAAACTCCAACACAGACCATAGCCAGCGAGAAGTTGATAAAGTAGTCAAGTTTCGAGAACAGATTTGCAACATCCAGAAGCAAGTACAGGATATGTTGCACAGAGAAAACGAGAAAGATAAGGCCCGACATGACAAGCATCATATTCCTCATACATTCCGAATTGGGGATAAGGTCTGGTTACATCTTAAGAAGGAGCTCTTCACTGGTCCTTTCAAAAAGCTCAAGCCTTTGCGATATGGTTCGTACAACATTCTTTAATAGATTGGCGAAACTGCTTTCCAGCTCGACATTCCTGCATGCCTGGGTCTGCATCCAGTCTTCAACGTGGATCTACTTCGACCATACCATGCACCTTAGTTGGAATATAACAAATTCTCCACAGCAGCACCCGAACACATCCATCCAGATGTTCAGGAGCCTCTTCCTTGTGACAACATTGTGGGACGACGAGTAGGCCTTACAAGGATGAACACAATTCCCTTATTTTAGGTTTCCAAAGCTGGCCAAATCCCATCCCAAGGAAAGTGGTACTTTGCTACTGAAGTGATCGGCAAGTTTCCTCACCTTCATGAGAAAACAATGGGTTCCATTGTTTCTTAAGGAAGGAGGTCTGATCCACATCATACTTGGAAATTCAATGATGTCGATACAACTTCAACAAGTTTCAACTCGACATGACTTTGACAAATTTGACAGGTTCCAATTTCGACACAACTCCGACGAGTCTCGACTTCGACATACTGCGACACATTCCGCACCTTAGACATGTTCAACAACCTCACAGTTCATGAAATCGACAAGTAGCATCAAAATTCGATAGACCATCTCTCTGTCTTCCAGTCGACTGTAATGGTTGAACTGTTGAAACCGTTCTAACTTCTTCTTTGTAACTTAACATAATGAGAAGGCACCCAAGCATCTCAGAATTCTTTATAAGCATGTAAAATATTGTAACATACATCTTATATTGATCAATCTAGAACAGTTCGCATTCCTACATATTGTGTTTACCTGCATTGCATAACCCTCCTTTGCTCATTCTGTTTATTAAGCTTCCGCTATAACAGAGCCGACTCAGCCAGTCAAATTGTTTTCTCCCTCATGCTTCCTGGACATGACTTGGATCAAAATCACTACTATAGCAAGTAAGTTTTGAGATAGCATCGCAACAACACCAAGAGTGGTTCATATCCACGTTGTTGCCCCATCTCAGATTGTCGTTGATGCAATAGAAGGTTGCATCGCAGACAAAAGCATTAGAGATCACAATGAAGCTGGAAGCTTCACTGATAGGAGAAACAAGTCAAGGGATGATCCAGATTCAAAACCAATTAGCAACCTTAACATTACAACTCTAGGACATTACGAAAGGAAAAGAAGTTAGAGAAGAGATCTAGTGTACGAAGTGTAGAGAAGAAGGACACTCAAAAGAGAACTGTTTAGTTTTCAAAGAATATATTGATAGTGGACTACCAAATCCACTAAATCAGCATCAACAAGGGCTCGGGTGTGAAATCTGTCGATGCAGAGGACATCAACCAAAGGACTGCTACTTGATCTAAAAATATGTGAGAACACCAAAGAATTTGTACTGTAGTTTTTGCATGGGGGCTTCACTCAATAAATAGATATCATAGCACGTTCGTTCGTGGCATATGAAACAATACCCCTAATTTCACTAAATATTGGAAAATACCTTCCTAAATCATTTTTTTAACCCCCTCCCAATATGCCTTCCCAATTTAAAAAAACCCCTATTTTCAGTAAATATTGTATGTATCAATTTTTCATTAACATTTTTTATACCCCTTCATATTTCTACCTAGTATATTGATATGATACCCCTCTTATGACCCCACATGCATTCTACAATGCACCTTGCTTCTTTCAATGTATATTGTGGATGCACATTAGTTCACCCACAATGCAATTACTCAACCACATATCATTATTATTTGCAACATCTAATGGTCTAATAAAGAGATAGGAGATCACTTCTTGTATGTCACTAGAGCCAATGCACATAGTACAAGATTTAGATTGCATGTTGCAATTTCCAAATCGTTGACTAAGCCTATTGTGGGCTAGGTATCCAAGCCCCCAGGGCCTATAACAAGCTCTAGGAGGCTGAATAAACCTCCCAAGGCCTGTAATAGGCATGAGTGGTTGGGTATTCAAGCCCCTAAGGCCTATCGAGGGCCTATAACAGGCCTTGGATGCTTAGAGCCTCCCAAGGATATTGGTAACAACTGGCTGAGTGCTATTGGTAACAATTGGTTGTCAATGACCACTGTCTATCGATTATGATCGACTGGAAACCCACTTCACCACGAAACCCCTGGCCTCAAGCATACCTCAAAACGCAATTTCCCTATGTACTGGTAAGCCTGAGCCTTGCCTCAACCTGATTTCTCATTTGGTCGTGATCCCTCCATCTCCATTTGGCGGATATTTGTTAGCCCTCCCATATAAAAAAGACCCCAAAGTATTTTTGTATTGTTAAATTAAAAAAAAAAACCTTTCCCCTTAATATATAAGCAATATAATATTTAGGTTTTCATGAATATTTAATACCGCAATGTGAATGAATGTGATATTATATTTCCTTCTAGTGAATCCCCCGTGAGTTTCTGTAAGTCAGTTGGACATGAATCGACTCCAACTATAGAGCATATGACCTAATGATAGAAAGAAAGCATGACGTGTAAAGAGATCAAGAAGAAACACTGCAACACCATGAAAATGCGTAGTATGATCAAGGCGCATACAAAGGATGTAGAGGATTCCGCGGAAGGGGAAGAAACACTGGCCAAGGATAGGGAAGAGAAAGAGGTTAGATGATTTGTTATAACTTCGCCCAGCCTGGCCATCTTTCTAGAGACTGTACAAACACTACTAGTACATGTAGATATTGTAAATCCTTTGATCATGTCATTGAGTCATGCCGAGTGCTAGCAGCAGAAATGTAGAAGAGAATGAAAGAAACACCGAACCCAAATATTCAGATGATCGCAGCAGAGAAAAGAGATCCAAACATCAATGCTGTGACACAAAAAGGAGCTATGACAAGAAGAGATAAAGAACCAGAAGCTTTGACTTTTGGAGATCACCACACTAAACAGACACCTACAGCTGGGGTTTGGATAAGAAAAGCTATGGGGAAAACACCTGTTTTCGATCTGGTGAGAAATAAGGAAGTATTTGAAGAAGCAAGGGATATCTTCAAAGAACCCGCACCTGTAAGTCCGAAAATCCCATTGCGAAGTGAACCAACAACGATGAAGGATATGCCAGCATCATATGATCAAACGAGTATAGCAGCAGAAAGAGGGACTTCAGTTGCGTAGTTCCTACGGAGCTGTATGAAGCTGCTGGAAAGCGAAGATGCTTTGGTGGAAATTGAAAATTTGTTGAACCACTACAAACAACGAAGTTCCATGGATACTGCTCATAGCGCAGTTCACCATATAAAACGCCATAAAAGGACACGCTGCGAAATGAGGCTAAGTGCAAAAATTGGAGATTATGAGATGGATGAGATCATCCTCGATCTAGGATCTGAATTAAATGTCTTAACTAAGCAGACATGGACACAGATGGGGAAACCAAAGTTGTCTTGGTCGCCCATATAGTTGAGCCTAGTGAATCAGCAAATGGTTATACCCTTTGGAAGGCTAGCAAATGTTCTTGTGGATATCGATGGAGTAAGCACTTCAACAAACTTTGAGTTTATTGAGATCGTCGATGACAATAACCCATATCCAACTTTATTGGGGATAGACTAGGCAATGGACAACCTTGCGATCATTGACTTGAAGAAAAAACAGATGATATTTGAAGGAACAGATATCAAGGTCATCGCCCCTTTGGACCCTTCACAAGGACTGAGATGCTCTGAGACAATTAGAGAAGAATGTAGAGCTCATGACTTGGATCGCATCTATCAGATGACAGCTAACCACGCTGACTACATCAATCCTACAGCAGATGGAACACTTAGTTGGCGATGTGACAGTTCTTGCGTATCAGACTCCGACGCAGGACTTGAGCATTGGCAAGGCCAATTGCATGAAGTATCTGCAAGAAGATGTGCACGAATAACCAAATCACTGTGATGGATTGAAACAGAGATAAGTCCAATTCCCACTTATGATGGTTCAACTAACACGTATACTTTTTTCAAGAGTATACTGTGTCAATTTAATCTAAACATCGCATACCAGCATTGGACATAGCACTGCGCACTACACCTACCATATGGTGGGCCGTGCATAAGGATACTTTGACCACATGGGATCAGTGCAAACATATGATGCAAATCAGATTCGCAGAGAAAGCTGCGCTGACAATAGAAAAGTACAGTGGAGAAATAGATCTGAGGGATCATATACAAACTTGTTCACAAGCATGGATAAAGAGGCCATAGACAGAATGGGTTAACCATTTTGTGCACACATTCGAGTAGATTCCAAAGAATTGGTACACATAAGCAAAGCTTTGCAGAGAAACCACATATTGGTCTATTTTAACTGCGAATTTCAGAGAAACTTCAATTTTGAAGATGATTGTATAATCATAAATGAAGCTCTGCAGGTTATCAAAGAAAGCATATTTCAAAGCAGAATCCCCAAGTACAAATCAGGCATTAGAGGCAATCAAAGACAGGATAATTGAAGATGTAAAAGTACCTATCAACCTACAACCGGAATGGGAAAGAACAACATAACATGCCCTTCATTGTTATAACCTTGTTGAAAATGAAGAAGATCTAGAGGAAAGTGATGAGGAGGATCCACTCATTGTCAATATACAAAAGTCAGAATGAGCATGTGATGTAGAGGGACCTCCATTAGAAATTACAGATATGAGCATCCCTGTAAAAACAAGAAAATTTAACATTGGAACAAGTGAAGAGCCGATGTTCGCATCCATTGGAGACTACTGGGATGATGCAATGGTCCCGCAGATCGCAGACCTTCTACATGAATATCAGGATTTGTTTCCAACGAAGTTTGCCGAAATGAAAGGAATTTTGGTTGACTTGGGAGTGATGAAGATACCTCTCAAGCTAGGCGCAAAACCCATTAAGCAAAGGCCTAATAGACCTAATCCTAGATACAAAGAAAGAGTTAAGGCAGAACTAGACAAGATGCTTGATGCAGGGATCATTGAGCCTGTCGAAGAATATAAATGGATAATCCCTATGGTTATCCAAGATAAGAAGACGAAAGGAGAAATCAAAATCTGCGTAGATCTGAGGAAATTGAATGATGCTTCGCTGCATGACCCATTTCCTACTCCATTTACAGATGAAGTGTTAGACAATGTTGGAGGAAATGAGGCCTATTCTTTTGCTGATGGATTTTCTAGATATCATCATATCAGTATTGATGAGGCAGATAAGCATAAGACCACTTTTTCTAGTGAATGGGGATCATATCAGTATACAATTATGCCTTTTGGGTTGAAGAATGAACTAGCCATATTTTCCAGAGTTGTTGTGGCTACATTCAAGGACTTTATCCACAAGTTCTTAGAAGTCTATTTTAATGATTGGACTGTCTTTGGTTTACTGAAGAACCACTATGAGAATATGAGAATGATGTTAACTAAGTGCAGAAACCATCATATTTCTTTGAATTTGAAGAAATGCATCTTTTGTGTGCCCTATGGAATTCTTTTGGGACACATTGTCTGTAAACAGGGTTTGATGGTTGATCCTATGAATATTGCAGTTATTGTGAACCTGCTAGCACCGAATTTAGTGAAACAATTTCGCACCACGCTGGCACATACGTGATACTATAGAAAATTTATCAAGGGTTATGCAGAGATAAATGTGCCAATGGAGAAGCTGTTGTAGAAAGAAGCGCAATTAATCAGGAACGCAGAATGTGAGCAAGTCCTAGACACACTAAAGGAGAAAATGGTAAATGTGCCTATCCTTGTCTTTTCGGATTGGGACAAGAAATTTCATGTACATGTTGATGCGTCATCTATTGCACTTGGTGTGGTGCTAGCACAACTAGGTCTAGGGAGGCATTGACCATCCCATTGCATTCTCGAGCAAGAAGCTCTCATCAATTGAAAAGAACTATACGACCACAAAAAGAGAAGGTCTAGCCATGGTGTACGCACTCCAGAAAGTCAGGAACTATTTGTTGGGTGTGAAATTGTCAATGTTTACTAACCATTCCACTTTAAAGTATATGGTCAATAAACCAGTGTTAGGGGCAAGAATTTGCAGATGGCTATTAATATTCCAAGAATATCACTTTGAGATCGTTGTTAAACCAGGCAGATTGAACCTAGGACCTAACCATCTCTCAATGATCGAGTCAGGTAAAGAACCTACAAACCTAGAAGAAAATATGCCAGATGCATAGTTATTTTACATATAGGTCGTTGATGATTATTACAAGGACATTGTAGACGTTTTAACTATAGGATTGGCACCTACAGATTTCACTGTGCAGCAGAAGAAGCAGCTTGTATTCCGAGCACTAGACTTCACTATAATCGCAGGTCAACTATACAAGTTGGTACTAGATGAATTGTTGCACAGATGTGTGTTGGAGCATGAGAAGCCATTTATAATGGTTGACGCACATTCAAGTGCATCAAGAGGTCACTATGCAGGTAGATCTACTGCATAGAAGATATTGAGATTAGGGCTATGGTGGCCTACAGTACATAAAGATTCAAAGGAACATTGCTAGAGTTGTGATTTCTATCAGAGGACTGGAAAGCCGTCGTGAAGAGATGAAATGTCGTTAAAACCATAGTTGGCACTACAAGCATTTGACAAATGGGCTATGATTTCGTGGGACCTATTAACCCACCGGGAAAGAGGACTGGTGCGAGATATATTATCACCATGACTAATAATCTCACCAGATGGGCAGAGGATAAACTAATGAAGGACTATAGTGCAACTACTGCCGCACAGTTCATCTTCAAGAATATCCTTACCAGATTTGGATGCCCTAATATTTTAATGAGTGATCAAGGGACTCACTTTTTGAATAGAACTATTGAAGCCATTACCGAAGAGTTCCACATTTATCATCAGATGAGTACACCATACCACCCTCAAGCCAATGGAACTGTTGAAGCTTTTCGCAAGGTATTGGAGAATGCACTGACAAAGGTATGAAATGTAAATAGGGATGATTGGGATCTGCGCATTCTAGTTGTGTTATGGGCATACATAACAACTTGCAAAAAGTTGACAGGCCATACACCTTTCAGATTGGCCTATGGACAGGAAGCTGTGATGCCGATGGAATATATTGTACCAAGCTTAAGGATTGTTGCATTCATAGGAATGGAGGATGAAGAAACAATAGAAGAAAGGATTCTACACTTGGTTGGATTGGAGGAGGATCGCTTCATTGCAGGCTTTCACCAGCAAGTGCAGAAAGAAAGAGAAAACGCATGGCATGATTGCCACATCAAGAACAAGTCCTTTCAGGTAGGTGACCTAGTCCTCCTGTACGATAGCAAGTTCATGAAATTTCTTGGCGAATTTAAAATTCATTAGCTTGGGCCATATATTTTTATGCATGTTACTAACAATGGTGCAATTTAGTTAGCCACGTTAGTTGGAGATAACTTACCAGGTGTGGTGAATGGAGGTAGACTAAATCCCTACAAGGATAGTCCTACTTCATAGAACCCTCAGTGATTAGAAGAGAAGGAAATTTCTAAGTGTCAAGTACAGTTGAAATTGGGCACTAGAAATTCAAATGAGTCTGTACATAGTTTTTGTCTGATACCCGAAGTTTTATGAAAAGAATGCATCAACCACACAACATTAGTTGAGGAGTGAAGCTGCACATGAAAAAAAAAGAGAAGAAAAAGAAGAAAAACAAAAAACAAAAATAAAATGGAAAAGAAAATGAAAAGAAAAGAAGAACTGCACAGTACGAAGCTCAAAATGTAGTTGCGCAGATCAAATAGAACAACAAAGAAACAAAGTTAATACAAAGAAACAGGACAATGCGAAGTAACCGCGTCGGGATAGTGACAACCCGTCGTGTAGTTAGATGTGACACTCTTGCTAAGCTGAGTGCAATGTATCAAGAGCTCGCTGCGAAGATAGATCTTCAAGAGGAAGAGCAACTCATGGAACTAAAAGTGGAAAGTGGCTCGGGGATGAGCCACATGTAAGTGTTAGGGGCCTATTGGGCCTAGCCCAAGTAAGGAATTTTTGTGCAATACAGTTTTGGAGTTGTGAAGTTACAACGCAACTCGGATGAAGGCAGTTTTGGCAAGACAGTTTTGGGGAGCTGCAAAGTTGAGCACAGTGCAGTATCGGCATGGGGGCTTCACTAGAAGGAAATATAATACCACGCTCATTCATATTGCAGTATTAAATATTCATGAAAACCTAAAAATTATATTGCTTATATATTAAGGGGAAAAGGGTTTTTTTATTTAATGTAACAATACAAAAATACTTTGGGGTCTTTTTTATATGGGTGGGCTGACAAATATCCACCAAATGGAGATGGCAGGATCACAGCCGGATGAGAAATTGGGTTGAGGCAAGGCTTGGGCTTACCAGTACACAGGGAAATCGCGTCTTGAGGAATGCTTGAGGCCAGGGGGTTTCTTGGTGAAGTGGGTTTCCAGTCGATCATAGTCGAGAGACAATGGTCAATGAAAGCCAATTGTTACCAATAGCACTCAGCCAGTTGTTACCAATATCCTTGGGAGGCTCTAAGCCTCCAGGGCCCATTATAGGTCCTCGATAGGCCTTGGGGGATTGAATACCCAACCACTCATGCCTATTACAGGCCTTGGGAGGTTTAATCAACCTCCTAGAGCTTGTTACAGGCCTTGGGGGCTTGGATACCTATCCCACAACAGGCTTAGTCAGCGATTGGGGAACTACAACATGCAATCTAAATGTTGTACTATGTGCATTGGATCCAGTGACATACAAGAAGTGATCTCCTATCTCTTCATTATACCATTAGATGTTGCAAATCATAATGATATGTGGTTGAGTAATTGCATTATGGGTGAATTAATGTGCATCCACAATATACATCGAAAGAAGCAAGGTGCATTGTAGAATGCATGTGGGGTCATAAGAGGGGTATCATATCAATATACTAGGTAGAAATATAAAGGGGTATAAAAAATGTTAATGAAAAAATTGATACATACAACATCTAGTGAAAATAGGGGTTTTTTTAAATTGGGAAGGCATATTGGGAGGGGGTAAAAAAAATGATTTTGGAAGGTATTTTCCAATACTTAGTGAAAATAGGGGTATTGTTTCCTATGCCATGAACGAACGTGCTATGATAGTTGGTTATTGAGTGAATCCCTCGTGAGTATCGACAGGGTAAGAGCCGTGTGGATAAGTGCTAGCTCCATGAACTGGTATCACCGCACAGTGCCAGTGGAGCACCTATTTTGGGTAAAGAATGTAAGGAAAGGTCGAGCTGTAAAAGAGACCTATTTCGGTAACTCACTCCAAGATTCCTGGGAATGGGTATGGAGTAGCGTGAAGGAATATGAAAGCGAATTGTCTAGAGAGTGGCGGAAAACAGTTAGAAGCTAAGACACGAAGCCGACATTGATAGACAGGCCAGAGGGGCGGAAAGTGACATGCCACGATGCAGTATAACCATTTTGTGAAGACTATGGATGTCAGAAGGGCGTGCGAGCTGCGAGTGGTCCAGCAGAATAGATAGAAAAGTGTAAAGTAGCTGTCAACTGTGACAGGACGAGTCGACAGGTAACCGCACCATTTTGTAACCTAAGGGTTTTTGGCCTATGCATTGTAATAGACATGACCTATAGGAATGATCTCTATATAAAGGGAAATTTTGTAAGGGAAATGGTTAATATTCACAGGAATATCTAGTCGTGAATAGTTGATTATTGAATAAGAGAATATTGCAAAGGATCTATAGCTGTGTGCGCAGTGACCTACTGAGAGAGAAGAGAGTCTGCAACTGAGTGTACAAATTGGAACTATTGTACCCTTCCCATAAATAATATAACAACAGTTCCTGTGGACATATATCCCATCTTGGGGGTGAACACCATTAAATTATGTGTTGTGTGATTGATTATGCATCTATATCTGTGTATTTGCTTATGTGAATGGTTAATATCTTGTTTATGAATGTATGTGCTCTTGCTTTTATATATATTCACCATAAGGATAGAAGATGGGAATAATGTGTTAAGTAACATCATGTGTGAATGAATCTCAAATGCACTCGTATTTCTAAGTAAGATTTATGCATGACTTAACTGGGTAAACACTTAGCCAGCGAAGCCTTATAGTGTGATTCCCTGAGCATAGCACCGGAAGTGCGCAGTTCCAGTGTTGTTGTTATACTGTATAAGTTAAAAAGGCTTGCAATCCATCATGTCATTGAATGCATAAGTTACACTAGGTAAAGTCTATCAATAATTGATTAAGTACCGAAGACGAAGCGCAGTCTCTATGGCACAGTCCCTTGGATGCGCTATTGTCTAGAGTGTTATCACCGTGAAGTAGGAGAACTTCGCGCTGTTTGCCATTCGGTTGAGTGCGCATCACCCAGTTGTGGAAAGCTGATTCTGTAACCTCCCCATAACTTCACCTCGGGCGAGACCTCAATCTGTTTGCAGGATGTTGCCAAAAGTGCCAGTGAAAATGGGTTTTGTTAGTTCCCTGAACCGCACAGAACCTGGGTCTACCTCACTGAACCTAAAGATCATATATACAACAAACAATTTTGAAAATTTCCATGTTCTAAATGAATAGTACCTGTTCCTTTCAAAGAAATTTGTGAATCATATCCCATGTGGATGCAGATGCAATTGTAGGAGTCTAATGATGAGAAGGATTCTTTGCTTGCAACCATGTGATTCGAAGCTCCTGAATCTATGAGAAGAGCTGTAGAATTTGAAACACTTTCCATGAGTGCATGACATCTTTCAGCATGATCATTATTGTCATTCTTCCTTGCGCCATTTGGAAGAGTAATGTTGTTTTTCTCCAAGAGAAGGGCCATCTAATCAATATTTTTCTTCATGCATGAGCTTTATGGATGAAATCCCCTACCACAGTAAGAAAACTTCGTCTTCTCCTTTCCCTTTTGCTTCTCTTTTCTTGAATCAGAGGGCTCATCTAACTGCTTGGTCTTCTCCTTTTGCTTGGGATGATCAAACTTGGTCTTCTCTTTCTTTTGCTTTCATTTACCATTCATAGCTTTGGGTCCTCCAGCAAACAGGGCTTGATCTTTGGTGTTTTTTATGGACCCCATCTGAACAAGATTGCCATGCTCTTTTGTTAAGGACTCAATGAAGGAATTCAAGGTAGGCATCTTCCAATTCAGAGTGGTGATTTTTCCTGAATGGAAAGTAGATACAAACACTAAATAATATTTTCCTAGCTTCGTAAGGATAGAAAGAATCAACTACTCAGCTTTCTTGTCAACATCACATTGCTTCACCTAAAGCACCAAATGCTTGAACTTGGTGAAAAACTCATTGATGGTCTTGAAATTCTCAGGATTTAGGGAAATAAATTCATTCTCCAACTGATAAGCCCTCATCTCATTCTACTTGCCAAATAGTTTGGCAAGTTGTTCCCATACTTATAGTGTGATTCCCTGAGCACAGCACCAGAAGTGCGCAATTCCAGTGTTGTTGTTATAGTGTATAAGTTAAAAAGGCTTGCAATCCATCATGTCATTGAATGCATAAGTTACACTAGGTAAATTCTACCAAGAATTGGTTAAGTACCGAAGATGAAGCACAGTCTCTATGGCGCAGTCCCTTGGATGCGCTATTGTCTAGAGTGTTATCACCATGAAGTAGGAGAACTTCGCGCTGTCTTCCATTCGGTTGAGTGCGCATCACCCGGTTGTGGAAACCTGATTCTGTAACCTCCCCATAACTTCACCTCAGGTGAGACCTTAATATGTTTGCAGGATGTTGCCAAAAGTGCCAGTGAAAATGGGTTTTGTTGGTTCCCTGAACCGCACAGAACCTGGGTCTACCTCATTGAACCTAAAGATCATATATGCAATCAACAATTTTGAAAATTTCCATGTTCTAAATGAATAGTTCTTGTTCCTTTCAAAGAAATTTGTGAATCATATCCCATGTGGATGCAGATGCAATTGTAGGATTCTAATTATGAGAAGAATTCTTTGCTTGCAACCATGTGATTCGAAGCTCCTGAATCTATGAGAAGAGCTGTAGAATTTGAAACACTTTCCATGAGTGCATGACATCTTTCAACATGATCATTATTGTCCTTCTTCCTTGCGCCATCTGGAAGAGTAATGTTGTTTTTCTCCAAGAGAAGGGAAATCTGATCAATATTTTTCTTCATGCATGAGCTTTATGGATGAAAACCCCTACCACAGTAAGAACAATTTGTCTTCTCCTTGCCCTTTTGCTTCTCTTTTCTTGAACCAGAGGGCTCATCTAACTGCGTGGTCTTCTCCTTTTTCTTGGGATGATCAAACTTGGTCTTCTCTTTCTTTTGCTTTCCTTTACCATTCGTAGCTTTGGGTCCTCCAACAAATAGGGATTGATCTTTGGAGGTTTTTATGGACCCCATATGAACAAGCTTTCGATGCTCTTTTGTTAAGGACTCAATGAAGGCATTCAAGGTAGGCATCTTCCAATTCGGAGTGGTGATTTTTCCTAAATGGAAAGTAGAGACAAACACTAAATAATATTTTCCTAGCTTTGTAAAGATAGAAAGAATCAATTGCTCAACCTTCTTCTCAACATCACATTGCTTCAACTGAAGCAACAAATGCTTGGACTTGGTGAAAAACTCATTGATGGTCTCGAAATTCTTAGGATTTAGGGAAATCAATTCATTCTCCAACTGGTAACACCTCATCTCATCTTCCTTTCCAAAGAGTTTGGAAATTTGTTCCCATACTTATTTTGGAGTCGACAATCCGCTGATATGGAAAAGAAGATCCTTCAAAATATTGAGACAAAGGAAACCATAAGCTTCATCAAGCTTATTGGAGTATTTGGAAATATCTACTGCAAAATTAGGCTCATGTTCTAGGCCCATAGTTATTCTGTAGAATCCTTTGGAGCGCATCACTATCTCTATATCATTCTTCCACTGATGATAGTTGAAAGGAGTAAGGATATTCAGTGAAGAAGAATCCATTTCTGCTGTAGCAAATGTAGTATGAGACTGTCAGAAACCTGCAATAAAAAAAAACAAGAATGTTTTAGGTCGCCAACCTACACTTTTCAAGTTTCATCACACCCGACATAGACTATAAAGCAAGCTTGAAGAGTCAGATGCACAATATCCATGAATTATGTGGAAATATTTCATCTTCTAGTGCAGAGTTGGAATATTTTTGAGCAACCTTTCTCAAGATTCATATGTGTTCTAGGTACTGAAAGCATTGGTTCAGAAACACTGGTGCAAAAATCACTAGTGTAGAAGTGGAGAACTGCAGAATCAGTAGTGTAGAAGTGCAGAAGTGAATAAACACTGTAGACACGTTGCCTTGTCCTGCCATGGCTCTGATACCATGTAAAATTTGAGCACAACAGATCTATAAAACAAAGACAATAGTTATTATAGATTCATGCGACAAATAATACGTCAAAACACTGATGCAAAAGGTTTGCAGCAATTCATGCATTATCATAAACTCGGAAGATTATTACAATGTGTAACAATGGCTACAATAATCCAAGTAATTCAAATTTCATAGAGGTCATTCGAGTTGAATGCATGAGAGTGGCTTACTTAGCAGTTAACACCACTCGACACACGTGTTAAGCACTTAACTAATATGAAAATGACTCTAACAGACTCTAAAACTGGCTAAGAGTCTAACTAAATCTAGAGCTCAACTAAATGCCCAAAGATAGGAGAGGATGCCTTTTTGTTTGCAGTTAATTGAATAGTAGGTGAAAATAACACCAGATGAAGTCAACCAGTGTAGTAGGGCACTTTCTAGTCTCTAGTTGGTTGAATAAACTAGTAAATGTTGTCGGTTGGATAGAGTAGTGCCCCTTGGTGATGCAAATCACACCTCGAATGATGCAGGAGGCCTAGTTAATTGATAATGATGGACCAATTGACTCCCTGAATGTAGGAGGAGGACCAGTTTACTAAAACTATGATCTACTGATTATGTAAGCACATGATAGAGTCAAAATACTTAGGATAAGTGGCAAATTAAGCTGTGAAACTCAAATAAATGATGTGTGGTTGGAAAATGCTTCAACAAAAATTATCTCCACTTGGACAATTTGGCGTCCTCCTCTTTATTCTCTCCAAAATTAATCATCACATTCCATTTTCATCACTCATTAGATTCCATACTATATTTATCTAATTTTTTAGCCTCTTGATTGATTTGGAATGTTCTTTTTCTACCTAAGGGGGTTTTCTAGCTTTTAGTAAGCCTTCCTTTTTTGTGCTTTACAACTTTCCTTCAAGGAATTCTATTTTCTCTCCTGAGATGTGTTATATATTGTACTCATATTATTGAATAATACAAAGATGATATTTACATCAATGGAGTTCCTTCTCTTATGTTTTTGTTTCAGTATTTCTTCTTATTCTTGCATATCTTTGAATAATTCTTGTGAGGACTTATTTGCTTCAAGATCCTTGGCTATTATAATTTTTTCATACTATTGATCCTATATATATTTCTCACATCATATTAGAGCCATATAATTCTTGCATTGAGTCCATCACCACTGGTTTCCTTACTTTTTTCCATTTCCCTATTCACAATTAACTTGGACCAGAGATTTTCTCTAAGTTCAAGAAAAACACTTCCGCACATATCATGGAACAAATCAATGAATGATTCCATCAATGCAAATTATGCAAAGTGAAAATAAAACCTAGATTCTTGTTGGATTGGTTCCTCAAATCACTTCTTCTGATGATCGTCAATGATGTCACAACCACCATGTACGAGAATGAATATGCTCGGCCATCTTGGAAGATCAATAGTTTGATTCAATTTACACTCAACCTAAGTATTTATACATAATCATCCTCGATGTCACTCAATGTCGGTCTCTTTAGTAAAACAACACAAATACTTATCACCCTACTAATGAGATTGTTAAGTCCATTACCCTCCATGGGACTCAACCAAATCCATATGGTTTCTTCCCACCAAATCATCCTTATGGAAGCCCTCCTCCACCTTTGGAAGTTATATTTCTATAGAGTAGACCTAACTTGCATTAGGGAGAACCTACTTATGGATCATACAATTTCACCTTTCCCAATATGATTTTGCGTAAATTTACCTCACTATCTTCTACTCATATCCATAATGTAGCTTGTAGTACAATAATTTCCCAAGAAACACCTCTACATCATATAGGTCCCAAACCCATATTGAGATGCTCCCCTCTCAAAGCATATTTTCCATTTTCTAGTCCTGTGCTGGTTATATCAGTTAGTTTCAACATTGCAACTCATGGAGGGGTGATTTTTGTTCAACTTTATCTAGTTCAACCATTTCAAGACTTTGAATAATTGAATGCAAAAAAAAATCAACAAAATCAAATAAATAATAAAGGAAAGAATGAACAACAAACCAGCCTCAAGGGTAGGGGAGCAATCCCCCTAACTAACCAAATCTTAATGGTGGAAATCAAAACAAAAAGAATGGAAATAACAATCCACTTAATCAAGGAAAATATACTAATATTAGAATTAATTTTCCTTGTGTTATCTATAGTGAGGATGGCCATTACACTCACCTTCTCCCTAAAATTATTGATTTTAAGTGCATACTAGAAAGACAGGCTCAAACTATTATAAATAATCCCTAAATAAATAACATGGAACAACCACAAAAATCAATCTTACAAAATTCCTTCCCTCAACAAGGGGCCAGATCTCACTGACAAGATGTTTCAAAACTCCACAATTCCACCATCGTTTGGGAGTCTTCCTACCAAACTAGCTACATGAATTTCATAGAGATTCATCTTCAAAAGTGAAACTAAGAATTCGATATGACATAATATAATCCCACATAGTTAGAGGATTCCCTAACTTACACCATTAGGTTTCTTCATATTACATGCCCTAGTAGTGACCCTATCATAAGGTACCAAATTATCCTCTATGAAATATTGTTCATAACCCTCATGTGATATTTATACACAATTACAACATCGTCTATGATTTGGATTGATCGCCTACTGTCATGTCCACACTTGAGGTTCTCCACAATTTCCCCTATCAAAAAATCAATTACTATGTTCATTAGGCACAGTTGATCCATGTAATTTATGCCTCATGACCTTCAACTTTTATGCAAGCAACTTGCCTGTGTTTCCTTTATCCATCACATTATGAATCCCCATCATAGTCAAGATTATAATTACTCTTCAATGCATCATTGATGAACATGCTTCTATTTTTTTCATGTAAATTGTCATTTGGAAATGACTAGGATCTCATGATATCATACCTACAATCATTCTTCATGTCTATGATGGTTATTGTTGATGTATTTGTAACTTCGGAATGCATTTCATATATGTATATTGTATTCCTATAGAGATGTTATTATTCCTCTATACGGAAGTGTCATCATTTATATTGTAAGTGTCGTAACTTATACATGATGGGTTATTAGACCACCTTGTTGGGGTTGGCCCTGTATAAGTCATGTGGATTAAAGGGTTATTAGACCACCCTATTGGGGGTCGACCCTGTCACCATTATGTTATGTGGTTAAGTTAAGTTCGACCTAGTAAAGGTTATTAGGCAAGTCAAGTCAAGTATAAATAGAGTGCAGGAGGCACGCTATTTCATCATTCACTTCTCACATATACACTCATTGGAGAGTGGCGCACTAGTGGAGTAGGAGAAGCTGCTGCTAGGAGTATATCTCTTATGCTTGGGTTTTTTATCATGGCTCTATCTATCTCTGAGGAAGTTGTGGGGTTTTTCACCTTTTTGGTTTTCCCCGGTGAAATTATGTGTCTCTTGTGTGCTTGCATTATTGTGTCCATGATTAATATGATGTAGATATGTTGTACATGTTGTTCTATTAGTTAAGATCCCAGATCAAATTGAAGTAAATTCTGAAAAACTAACATGGTGTCAGAGCTAGCCTGAAAGAAGGCATGGTATGGCATTTATGACACTTGTTGCACTTGCAAAGCTAGGGCTTGATATAGAAAAAACCAGTCATCGTAGAACTTTCGCTATAAATTTATTTTGCCAAGGTTTCAAGATAGGAAAATATTACAGGTCGAAGTTAAGATCCCCATGTACCTTGTGTCCAAAGGAAAGCCTCTAATTCGTTGTACTTTTAGATTTATGATCTGTACAATATAGGGTTTCTGCCTCTTCCAGATCTTAATCATAAACAGGTGACCTAAGAACAAATGTCACAAATTGGGCTAGGAAGATCCAAATGAAATTTCATAAAAAATGGAAGGTAGGGAACGGACTGTACTTTCACAGGTCCGATTTTCAGAGGCCGAAATTGAATGAGTTACATGTGGCACTCAGTACAAGTTTGCTCTCTTGTTTTATCCCATAAATAGGTCACGTTGCGACACTTGGCATAAATCTCTCTCAGAGAATCCATTTGAGGTCAGACCTATGGGGTTGGAAATTTAATAGGTTAGGATACCACATGCAGAAGTTTCAGACCCTGTAGATCCGAAATTTCTGAGTTACATCAGAAACAATAAGATGCATATTTCTGTCAAAACAGAATTGGATTTTGAGCACCTTCATTCATGGCTATGGGAATTAAGGGTTTCAGATAAAGTTGGAATTTTTTTAATCGAAGACCATGGCTGGATGGTCCTCATCAAAATCAAAATTTAGAGACCAAGATCGAATTTTTTTGTTGGGTAGAAGGCCGGGCTTGATCAAACCCTAGTTCGGGACTTGGATCGGAAAGGTGAAAAATTAAGGCTTCTGCAAAAATGGGAATTTTTGAAATATGTGACCATAGCTGGAAGCTCCTTGGAAAAATCAAAGTTTAGAGCTTTGGATCAAACTATTTGGTTGGGTGAAGCTTCGAGAAACTCAAACCCTAATTCACGGTCCTCCCTAGTGAATCCGGAAGATTGAAAAGCAAATTTGAGGGGTGAAACTTTGCAGTTTTCAAATTCTGAGTATACTAGGTGGATCAGCTCATCAAGGCGCATCTTTTTATCCTTTCAGAAGTTCGAATTTTTAGGGTTTCCTTGACAAACCCTAATCCAGCTCCAGATCCATTTTTTTGCAAATCAAGTGGATTAGGTTAATCCTAGAAGAGAATTGATTGCTCACCTATATAAGTGAAGAAGTTCCTATTTCAGAGGGAGATGAGGCTAAGACCTTACATAAGAAGATTAAAAGCAATCTCGACAGGTATGACTTATCGAGGTATGTTTCGAGATCTATTCATGATTAAGTTTATGGTATGTTTGTCTTCAGTAAGGTTAGTACAATCTTGATTAACTTTAGGCTTTTCATATCACCTTAATAAAATTATGAATGCAGATATTCATTGATTAGGTTTTTGACACTTATGATTGTACTAATGCATTGTGGTGTTGTATGAGGATGATATTGTCTGCTAATATGAAAGGTACATCTAGAAAGACAAATCAAGTTCTAGATCAAGAACATATGACCATGGTGACATGAATACAAAAGACTCATCCATAGTCATGGATCATATAGAAGCTCTACTTACAAGGTATGTATAATTTGGTTCCAAAATGGCTAACTTATGAGATATGCAAGTCACTAGCACAAGTCATTTAAGAGAACAAGAAGACATCATGTGGGTATGTTAGACATAACCAGCTAACATATTAATCTCGGTATGTTTTTCCTATATCAAGTTAGAATCCTACCTTGTGTTACGATATCTTATATAAGTATACATGGCATGATTGATAATGATTATTCATTGAAGTTAGTAATCATGGGTTTAGGTATATTAAGCTTCTTACTTTGATTAGTGATATGACTAAAACAGAAAATTCCTATGGTCAAATAGGAATATGCATGAGTAAAAGAATTGTGATGAAATGACCTTGATCATACATGTTTAAGATTACTTAGAATCATAATTTTTTTTTTATGCTAATGTATGTATGTATGAGACCTCAAGGATAACACAATGATGATACTAGTAAGTATGCATAGTGATCGAGGATGGATATAAGTTCAAGGATAGGTAATCCAGGAAGCAAAGATCAAGAGGGAGCACACTCCAGTAGTTCCTACAAGGAAACAAAGATTGAGAGGGAGTCCACCCATCAAACAAACAAAGATAAGTATTTGAATTGTCATTTCTTGTATATTTGATTGTTTAAATAATATTGTTCAATGATGTGTATACTTATGTTCCTAGACTTAGGTTGTGTATTATGCATATTAGAATAATTGCATTAATGAACAGTATACTACTAATACGCATGTAATGGGTAAGTGGCCTATGGCACTGTACAACATTCCATTGCTACTTATCTAGAATGAAACCTATTTGCTGACATGTTGGGAGTTGTGCACACTCTTAACAATGTTTTGGTAGAGATTGGAAGGCATCTAGAAAGTTACGGGATATTGATAAATGTTGTATTGAAGCATTGGCTAAAATAATTGCATGACTATATGACATATTTCTTTATGTGTAAGAATTTGTTTTGAAAACTATGAGATGTTTCTAATCATGCAATTTAACTTGCTTTGTAGGAAAGATCATATACCATCACCTACAAAAGAAGGACTACAACATTTGTTCTAGCAACGAAGTTCAAACTATCTATTGAAAGATTTTGAAGAATTTGAAGTTCCCATGATACAGGATACAGTAAAAGGATGCCATGGTCGAGAAGTACCAATCGATCATGTTTGGGATGTGGTCCCACGACTTGAAGGGAAGTCTGTTGTGATTTCCAAGTGGATCTATAAGATCAAGCATGTTGCATATGGTAACATAGAGAAATACAAAGCGAGGGTTGTAGCTCGTGGCTTCTCCTAGATAGAGGGATTGACCATGAAGAGACTTTTGCTCCTGTGGCCAGATACACTTCCAATAGATAAGTACTTGCTCTAGATGTAGTAATGAAATGAAAGGTACACCATATGGATGTCAAGACAACTTTCTTCAATGGTGTAGTCGACAAGGAAGTGTATGTGGAGAAGCCACTCGGTTTTGAGACATATGATAGAGAGTCATATGTGTGCAAGTTGAATAAAGCCTTGTATGGCTTGAAGCAAGCTCCTAGGACTTGGTATGGTAGGATAGACAACTTTCTATCCAGTTTGGGCTTTACCAAGAGTAAAGCAGATTCAAACCTTTATTACAAGGTTGAGGAAGGCAATCCGGTGATACTACTCCTATATGTGGATGACCTATTTGTTACAGGAGAGGATGGATTGACTGCTGATACTAAGAGGAAGCTTGCTTCCGAGTTCGAGATGAAGGACTTGGGGATGATGCACTATTTCCTAGGCATGGAGGTGTGGCAGAGTGTAGATGGAATCTTCCTTAGACAAGGGAAGTATGCAGTAGAGATCCTGAAGAGGTTCGAGATGATGGACTACAAGGCCACAGCCACACCTATGGCATCGAACTTGAAGCTTCTGTGTGATGCTTCATCTGAGCCGGTAGATGTCATGGTGTATCGTCAGATGATTGGATCCTTGATGTACCTGACGAATACGAGACCAGATATTTGCTTTGTAGTGAGCACATTGAGCCAGTTCCTGATGGATCCTAGAGGTGTTCACCTAGTTGTTGTAAAGCATATTTTGAGGTACCTGAATGGTACTGTTAACACCCAAAAAGTGTTCACTACCTCATCTACCACATTATATGGCTCATTTGTCCATTTTCCTACCATATTTCCCTTGAAAACCCTAAAAACCCCACTAAAAAGCCTCCAAAAGGCCACAAAACCATCAAAATAGCCTCAAAAAGGCTAAAAAACCCCTTTTTCCTCCAAAAATATCCAAAATTCCTCTACAATAGCAAAAACGCCCTAAAAAGGGAATAAAAAATATAAAATAATGAGGAAAAGGAGGAAAAAACCCTATACAGCTGCCCTAAACCATATGGTTCCCAAAACCATGGGTCAGGACTCCACCACCAAAAGACTATAAATAGGTGATGGAGATCCCTTATTTCACATCCACAATCAAGTATACCCTTACTCTGCCAAAATCTCTCTCGAAACCCTAGTTCACCATTGAACTACTTTCACCTTGAGAGCCCCTTTTGGCCCATTTCCACCATTGGAGAAAGAGAAGGAGCAAGTTGGAGCTTGGAGCAACCCTCTTGGACATTGCAAAGAGCTTCACCAACCTTCACATTGGAGGTAATATTAATATAAAAACCATTATTTACATTTTGTTGTTTATGTTTCATGCACATGTTTTAGAGTAGTTTCTATTCCTGTTTTAGCTTAATTATTTTCATTTACTGAACTGCTACTAAGGAGTCCATTCTCCTTAGTAGGTGCTCATTTGCACAAGCTAGGGGTAAAACCCTAGCTACAGTTTTGGCGACTCCACTGGATTTGAATTTCTAGTTTCAGTTTTAAATTTTTTTTTTTTCTTTCGGCTATCCCTTTCGGCCGCCGTACACCGCGTCTTTTCCCTCTGCAGTCGCGTCCCGACTGCGTCTTTCAGGCCTTTACCTGCGACCCAACCGCGGCTCTCAAACTGTTTCCGATGCCCTGCCGGCGGATTCAAGTCTATTACCTATGATACAACTGCGGCTAATTAGCCTATGTGCTACGATCTGACTGCACCTATCAGCCATTTTCGCGCGTCCCGACTGCGGCTTTCAGCCCCTTTCCGGCGTCCCGATTGCTTCTGTTAGCCTTTTTCTCGCGACCCGACTGTGTCTTTTTCCCTGTTTCCTGCGTCCCGACTACCTCTGTCGGCCCAATAGCCGCGACCTGTCCGCGTCTGTTTCCCTTAAACCCATGGTCCACCTGTTCTGATTCGCCACAGACCCGCGGTCTGATTTCTGCATTTTTTCCCTAATTTGAGCCCAGCCCCTTTTGCTGCAATATTTTTTGCATCTAAACAGCCCTCTGTCCTACCTGCAGCCCCACTTCCCTACAGCCTTTCTGCAACATAATTTTTGTTCCCTTTACAGAATCTTTTTAAAATTTCAGCATTTTTAATTCAGAAAATTTTGCAAGTTAAAGTTTCAATTTCAGTATTATTGATAGTTAGAAGTTGCCCCCCTTGTGGCACTTCTATTTTGGGTTCATCACCTCACGAGCACACACTCTGTCACATAATTCAAGTGAGCCTTAAAATCTACTTAACTCAACCAATATTCTAACCCCACTTGGGGAACATAAAAGAATCTTTGTAGTTAGGTAGGATCGGGGGGATAGGCTTCCAATAACACCCCTCGGTTACTTACACTTGAGACATAGTTGTTGTCCAAATAGGGAACCAAAATCCCCTAGTACTTTTTGGCACGGTCACGACCAGTTTATCAGAGGGCCTCTCCCTTAGGAGGGTTGAAGTCGGGATACTGGTTTCGGAGGCTTGAGTGGAATACCACACTCCATTCAGTAACTGAAGGGCTACCTTTCGCAGTTCTCGGGATATCCCTGTATAGGGGTATTGCAGTTAAAGGACCAAACGGCAGATTCACCTTTCTGGACATGTCATGAATGGGGTATCTTAGTTTCCATTCTTCTAGGATTGACTACCCGGTGTCCCTCCCGGTAGGGGGATACCTTAGCCACTTGGCTTTCCTATTCATATTGTCTGACTTGGATTTCATCACCTTGCAGAGGATATGTCTAGTTGAGTCAGAATACCTTTTTAGTTAGGTGTTTGCATGCTCCCTTACCTCCCTTTGGTCTAGAGAGTCCACCATTTTTTATTTCTAGGAAACCTGCTGCTTGTTGGTATTCTGACAATCTTTGTTGATACTCCACTTATTGTAGCACAGCTGTTGCAGTAGGTGTTTTGAGTTGGTTGTTGGCCTAAGTGCCTTGTTTTTGAGTTCTCCTTTTGCACACTCGGTTGCATTAGGATTTTTTGAGCTATTTTTCTACTCCCCTCAACCCATAGAGATTTGACACCATCTTTCACCATTGAGTCCCCGAGACATTCTCGGCGCCTCAGGGACGAGCCCCCACAACACGGTTAACTTGACACCACCCGTCACCGCCACAGATCATCATCACTTGATACCACTTATCAGAGATCTCGGGCCTTTTCCCTTGACTCCACTCGTCAGCGACATAGGTCTCCGTCACCAGATATTGATGCCCCTTACTTTACCTCCGATTCTGAGACAGAGTCTGAGAACCCCATTTACACTGCCCCTACTAGGCCCATGGCTGGCACGACTTCCACTCCTTTTGTTATAGGGACCATTGGTGGCACATCCACCACTACACTAGTTACTACACCTACTTTGGGCATGCCCTCCATGGGGCCCCCATCTACCGCTCCCCTCACGACACATATTCCCACAGCAGGAATACCTATCCCCACTCCATCAGTGGCTCACACTACCCATGGTGGTGCAGGCCCATCCTAGAGTTGTGATTTCTATCATAGGACTGGAAAGCCGTCGTGAAGAGATGAAATGTCGTTAAAACCATAGTTGGCACTACAAGCATTTGACAAATGGGCTATGATTTTGTGGGACCTATTAACCCACCAGGAAAGAGGACTGGTGCGAGATATATTATCACCATGACTGATAATCTCACCAGATGGGCAGAGGATAAACTAATGAAGGACTATAGTGCAACTACTGCCGCACAGTTCATCTTCAAGAATATCCTTACCAGATTTGGATGCCCTAATATTTTAATGAGTGATCAAGGGACTCACTTTTTGAATAGAACTATTGAAGCCATTACCGAAGAGTTCCACATTTATCATCAGACGAGTACACCATACCACCCTCAAGCCAATGGAACTGTTGAAGCTTTTAGCAAGGTATTGGAGAATGCACTGACAAAGGTATGAAATGTAAATAGGGATGATTGGGATCTGCGCATTCTAGTTGTGTTATGGGCATACATAACAACTTGCAAAAAGTTGACAGGCCATACACCTTTCAGATTGGCCTATGGACAGGAAGTTGTGATGCCGATGGAATATATTGTACCAAGCTTAAGGATTGTTGCATTCACAGGAATGGAGGATGAAGAAACAATAGAAGAAAGGATTCTACACTTGGTTGGATTGGAGGAGTATCGCTTCATTGCAGGCTTTCACCAGCAAGTGCAGAAAGAAAGAGAAAACGCATGGCATGATTGCCACATCAAGAACAAGTCCTTTTAGGTAGGTGACCTAGTCCTCCTGTACGATAGCAAGTTCATGAAATTTATTGGCGAATTTAAAATTCATTAGCTTGGGCCATATATTTTTATGCATGTTACTAACAATGGTGCAATTTAGTTAGCCACGTTAGTTGGAGATAACTTACCAGGTGTGGTGAATGGAGGTAGACTAAATCCCTACAAGGATAGTCCTACTTCATAGAACCCTCAGTGATTAGAAGAGAAGGAAATTTCTAAGTGTCAAGTACAGTTGAAATTGGGCACTAGAAATTCAAATGAGTCTGTACATAGTTTTTGTCTGATACCCGAAGTTTTATGAAAAGAATGCATCAACCACACAACATTAGTTGAGGAGTGAAGCTGCACATGAAAAAAAAAGAGAATAAAAAGAAGAAAAACAAAAAACAAAAATAAAATGGAAAAGAAAATGAAAAGAAAAGAAGAACTGCGCAGTACGAAGCTCAAAATGTAGTTGCGCAGATCAAATAGAACAACAAAGAAACAATGTTAATACAAAGAAACAGGACAATGCGAAGTAACCGCGTCGGGATAGTGACAACCCGTCGTGTAGTTAGATGTGACACTCTTGCTAAGCTGAGTGCAATGTATCAAGAGCTCGCTGCTAAGATAGATCTTCAAGAGGAAGAGCAACTCATGGAACTAAAAGTGGAAAGTGGCTCGGGGATGAGCCACATGTAAGTGTTAGGGGCCTATTGGGCCTAGCCCAAGTAAGGAATTTTTGTGCAATACAGTTTTGGAGTTGTGAAGTTACAACGCAACTCGGATGAAGGCAGTTTTGGCAAGACAGTTTTGGGGAGCTGCGAAGTTGAGCACAGTGCAGTATCGGCATGGGGGCTTCACTAGAAGGAAATATAATACCACGCTCATTCATATTGCAGTATTAAATATTCATGAAAACCTAAAAATTATATTGCTTATATATTAAGGGGAAAAGGGTTTTTTTATTTAATGTAACAATACAAAAATACTTTGGGGTCTTTTTTATATGGGTGGGCTGACAAATATCCATCAAATGGAGATGGCAGGATCACAGCCGGATGAGAAATTGGGTTGAGGCAAGGCTTGGACTTACCAGTACACAGGGAAATCGCGTCTTGAGGAATGCTTGAGGCCAGGGGGTTTCTTGGTGAAGTGGGTTTCCAGTCGATCATAGTCGAGAGACAATGGTCAATGAAAGCTAATTGTTACCAATAGCACTCAGCCAGTTGTTACCAATATCCTTGGGAGGCTCTAAGCCTCTAGGGCCCATTATAGGTCCTCGATAGTCCTTGGGGGATTGAATACCCAACCACTCATGCCTATTACAGGCCTTGGGAGGTTTAATCAACCTCCTAGAGCTTGTTACAGGCCTTGGGGGCTTGGATACCTATCCCACAACAGGCTTAGTCAGCGATTGGGGAACTACAACATGCAATCTAAATGTTGTACTATGTGCATTGGATCCAGTGACATACAAGAAGTGATCTCCTATCTCTTCATTATACCATTAGATGTTGCAAATCATAATGATATGTGGTTGAGTAATTGCATTATGGGTGAACTAATGTGCATCCACAATATACATCGAAAGAAGCAAGGTGCATTGTAGAATGCATGTGGGGTCATAAGAGGGGTATCATATCAATATACTAGGTAGAAATATAAAGGGGTATAAAAAATGTTAATGAAAAAATTGATACATACAACATCTAGTGAAAATAGGGGTTTTTTTAAATTGGGAAGGCATATTGGGAGGGGGTAAAAAAAATGATTTTGGAAGGTATTTTCCAATACTTAGTGAAAATAGGGGTATTGTTTCCTATGCCATGAACGAACGTGCTATGATAGTTGTTTATTGAGTGAATCCCTCGTGAGTATCGATAGGGTAAGAGCCGTGTGGATAAGTGCTAGCTCCATGAACTGGTATCACCGCGCAGTGCCAGTGGAGCACCTATTTTGGGTAAAGAATGTAAGGAAAGGTCGAGCTGTAAAAGAGACCTATTTCGGTAACTCACTCCAAGATTCCTGGGAATGGGTATGGAGTAGCGTGAAGGAAGATGAAAGCGAATTGTCTAGAGAGTGGCGGAAAACAGTTAGAAGCTAAGACACGAAGCCGACATTGATAGACAGGCCAGAGGGGCGGAAAGTGACATGCCACGATGCAGTATAACCATTTTGTGAAGACTATGGATGTCAGAAGGGCGTGCGAGCTGCGAGTGGTCCAGCAGAATAGATAGAAAAGTGTAAAGTAGCTGTCAACTGTGACAGGACAAGTCGACAGGTAACTGCACCATGTTGTAACCTAAGGGTTTTTGGCCTATGCCTTGTAATAGACATGACCTATAGGAATGATCTCTATATAAAGGGAAATTTTGTAAGGGAAATGGTTAATATTCACAGGAATATCTAGTCGTGAATAGTTGATTATTGAATAAGAGAATATTGTAAAGGATCTATAGCTGTGTGCGCAGTGACCTACTGAGAGAGAAGAGAGTCTGCAACTGAGTGCACAAATTGGAACTATTGTACCCTTCCCATAAATAATATAACAACAGTTCCTGTGGACATATATCCCATCTTGGGGGTGAACACCATTAAATTATGTGTTGTGTGATTGATTATGCATCTATATCTGTGTATTTGCTTATGTGAATGGTTAATATCTTGTTTATGAATGTATGTGCTCTTGATTTTATATATATTCACCATAAGGATAGAAGATGGGAATAATGTGTTAAGTAACATCATGTGTGAATGAATCTCAAATGCACTCGTATTTCTAAGTAAGATTTATGCATGACTTAACTGGGTAAACACTTAGCCAGCGAAGCCTTATAGTGTGATTCCCTGAGCATAGCACCGGAAGTGCGCAGTTCCAGTGTTGTTGTTATACTGTATAAGTTAAAAAGGCTTGCAATCCATCATGTCATTGAATGCATAAGTTACACTAGGTAAAGTCTATCAAGAATTGGTTAAGTACGGAAGACAAAGCGCAGTCTCTATGGCACAGTCCCTTGGATGCGCTATTGTCTAGAGTGTTATCACCGTGAAGTAGGAGAACTTCGCGCTGTTTGCCATTCGGTTGAGTGTGCATCACCCAGTTGTGGAAAGCTGATTCTGTAACCTCCCCATAACTTAACCTCGGGCGAGACCTCAATCTGTTTGCAGGATGTTGCCAAAAGTGCCAGTGAAAATGGGTTTTGTTAGTTCCCTGAACCGCAGAGAACCTGGGTCTACCTCACTGAACCTAAAGATCATATATACAACAAACAATTTTGAAAATTTCCATGTTCTAAATGAATAGTACCTGTTCCTTTCAAAGAAATTTGTGAATCATATCCCATGTGGATGCAGATGCAATTGTAGGAGTCTAATGATGAGAAGGATTCTTTGCTTGCAACCATGTGATTCGAAGCTCCTGAATCTATGAGAAGAGCTGTAGAATTTGAAACACTTTCCATGAGTGCATGACATCTTTCAGCATGATCATTATTGTCATTCTTCCTTGCGCCATTTGGAAGAGTAATGTTGTTTTTCTCCAAGAGAAGGGCCATCTAATCAATATTTTTCTTCATGCATGAGCTTTATGGATGAAATCCCCTACCACAGTAAGAACACTTCGTCTTCTCCTTTCCCTTTTGCTTCTCTTTTCTTGAATCAGAGGGCTCATCTAACTGCTTGGTCTTCTCCTTTTGCTTGGGATGATCAAACTTGGTCTTCTCTTTCTTTTGCTTTCATTTACCATTCATAGCTTTGGGTCCTCCAGCAAATAGGGCTTGATCTTTGGTGTTTTTTATGGACCCCATCTGAACAAGATTGCCATGCTCTTTTGTTAAGGACTCAATGAAGGAATTCAAGGTAGGCATCTTCCAATTCAGAGTGGTGATTTTTCCTGAATGGAAAGTAGATACAAACACTAAATAATATTTTCCTAGCTTCGTAAGGATAGAAAGAATCAACTACTCAGCTTTCTTGTCAACATCACATTGCTTCACCTAAAGCACCAAATGCTTGAACTTGGTGAAAAACTCATTGATGGTCTTGAAATTCTCAGGATTTAGGGAAACAAATTCATTCTCCAACTGATAAGCCCTCATCTCATTCTACTTGCCAAATAGTTTGGCAAGTTGTTCCCATACTTATAGTGTGATTCCCTGAGCACAGCACCAGAAGTGCGCAGTTCCAGTGTTGTTGTTATAGTGTATAAGTTAAAAAGGCTTGCAATCCATCATGTCATTGAATGCATAAGTTACACTAGGTAAATTCTACCAAGAATTGGTTAAGTACCGAAGATGAAGCACAGTCTCTATGGCGCAATCCCTTGGATGCGCTATTGTCTAGAGTGTTATCACCATGAAGTAGGAGAACTTCGCGCTGTCTTCCATTCGGTTGAGTGCGCATCACCCGGTTGTGGAAACCTGATTCTGTAACCTCCCCATAACTTCACCTCAGGTGAGACCTTAATATGTTTGCAGGATGTTGCCAAAAGTGCCAGTGAAAATGGGTTTTGTTGGTTCCCTGAACCGCACAGAACCTGGGTCTACCTCATTGAACCTAAAGATCATATATGCAATCAACAATTTTGAAAATTTCCATGTTCTAAATGAATAGTTCCTGTTCCTTTCAAAGAAATTTGTGAATCATATCCCATGTGGATGCAGATGCAATTGTAGGATTCTAATTATGAGAAGAATTCTTTGCTTGCAACCATGTGATTCGAAGCTCCTGAATCTATGAGAAGAGCTGTAGAATTTGAAACACTTTCCATGAGTGCATGACATCTTTCAACATGATCATTATTGTCCTTCTTCCTTGCACCATCTGGAAGAGTAATGTTGTTTTTCTCCAAGAGAAGGGCAATCTGATCAATATTTTTCTTCATGCATGAGCTTTATGGATGAAAACCCCTACCACAGTAAGAACAATTTGTCTTCTCCTTCCCCTTTTGCTTCTCTTTTCTTGAACCAGGGGGCTCATCTAACTGCGTGGTCTTCTCCTTTTTCTTGGGATGATCAAACTTGGTCTTCTCTTTCTTTTGCTTTCCTTTACCATTCGTAGCTTTGGGTCCTCCAACAAATAGGGATTGATCTTTGGAGGTTTTTATGGACCCCATATGAACAAGCTTTCCATGCTCTTTTGTTAAGGACTCAATGAAGGCATTCAAGGTAGGCATCTTCCAATTCGGAGTGGTGATTTTTCCTAAATGGAAAGTAGAGACAAACACTAAATAATATTTTCCTAGCTTTGTAAGGATAGAAAGAATCAATTGCTCAACTTTCTTCTCAACATCACATTGCTTCAACTGAAGCAACAAATGCTTGGACTTGGTGAAAAACTCATTGATGGTCTCGAAATTCTTAGGATTTAGGGAAATCAATTCATTCTCCAACTGGTAACACCTCATCTCATCTTCCTTTCCAAAGAGTTTGGAAATTTGTTCCCATACTTATTTTGGAGTCGACAATCCGCTGATATGGAAAAGAAGATCCTTCAAAATATTGAGACAAAGGAAACCATAAGCTTCATCAAGCTTATTGGAGTATTTGGAAATATCTACTGCAAAATTAGGCTCATGTTCTAGACCCATAATTATTCTGTAGAATCCTTTGGAGCGCATCACTATCTCTATATCATTCTTCCACTGATGATAGTTGAAAGGAGTAAGGATATTCAGTGAAGAAGAATCCATTTATGCTGTAGCAAATGTAGTATGAGACTGTCAGAAACCTGCAATAAAAAAAAACAAGAATGTTTTAGGTCGCCAACCTACACTTTTCAAGTTTCATCACACCCGACATAGACTATAAAGCAAGCTTGAAGAGTCAGATGCACAATATCCATGAATTATGTGGAAATATTTCATCTTCTAGTGCAGAGTTGGAATATTTTTGAGCAACCTTTCTCAAGATTCATATGTGTTCTAGGTACTGAAAGCATTGGTTCAGAAACACTGGTGCAAAAATCACTAGTGTAGAAGTGGAGAACTGCAGAATCAGTAATGTAGAAGTGCAGAAGTGAATAAACACTGTAGACACGTTGCCTTGTCCTGCCATGGCTCTGATACCATGTAAAATTTGAGCACAACAGATCTATAAAACAAAGACAATAGTTATTATAGATTCATGCGACAAATAATATGTCAAAACACTAATGCAAAAGGTTTGCAGCAATTCATGCATTATCATAAACTCGGAAGATTATTACAATGTGTAACAATGGCTACAATAATCCAAGTAATTCAAATTTCATAGAGGTCATTCGAGTTGAATGCATGAGAGTGGCTTACTTAGCAGTTAACACCACTCGACACACGTGTTAAGCACTTAACTAATATGAAAATGACTCTAACAGACTCTAAAACTGGATAAGAGTCTAACTAAATCTAGAGCTCAACTAAATGCCCAAAAATAGGAGAGGATGCCTTTTTGTTTGCAGTTAATTGAATAGTAGGTGAAAATAACACCAGATGAAGTCAACCAGTGTAGTAGGGCACTTTCTAGTCTCTAGTTGGTTGAATAAACTAGTAAATGTTGTCGGTTGGATAGAGTAGTGCCCCTTGGTGATGCAAATCACACCTCGAATGATGCAGGAGGCCTAGTTAATTGATAATGATGGACCAATTGACTCCCTGAATGTAGGAGGAGGACCAGTTTACTAAAACTATGATCTACTGATTATGTAAGCACATGATAGAGTCAAAATACTTAGGATAAGTGGCAAATTAAGCTGTGAAACTCAAATAAATGATGTGTGGTTGGAAAATGCTTCAACAAAAATTATCTCCACTTGGACAATTTGGCGTCCTCCTCTTTATTCTCTCCAAAATTAATCATCACATTCCATTTTCATCACTCATTAGATTCCATACTATATTTATCTAATTTTTGAGCCTCTTGATTGATTTGGAATGTTCTTTTTCTACCTAAGGGGGTTTTCTAGCTTTTAGTAAGCCTTCCTTTTTTGTGCTTTACAACTTTCCTTCAAGGAATTCTATTTTCTCTCCTGAGATGTGTTATATATTGTACTCATATTATTGAATAATACAAAGATGATATTTACATCAATGGAGTTCCTTCTCTTATTTTTTTGTTTCAGTATTTCTTCTTATTCTTGCATATCTTTGAATAATTCTTGTGAGGACTTATTTGCTTCAAGATCCTTGGCTATTATAATTTTTTCATACTATTGATCCTATATATATTTCTCACATCATATTAGAGCCATATAATTCTTGCATTGAGTCCATCACCACTAGTTTCCTTACTTTTTTCCATTTCCCTATTCACAATTAACTTGGACCAGAGATCTTCTCTAAGTTCAAGAAAAACACTTCCGCACATATCATGGAACAAATCAATGAATGATTCCATCAATGCAAATTATGCAAAGTGAAAATAAAACCTAGATTCTTGTTGGATTGGTTCCTCAAATCACTTCTTCTGATGATCGTCAATGATGTCACAACCACCATGTACGAGAATGAATATGCTCGGCCATCTTGGAAGATCAATAGTTTGATTCAATTTACACTCAACCTAAGTATTTATACATAATCATCCTCGATGTCACTCAATGTTGGTCTCTTTAGTAAAACAACACAAATACTTATCACCCTACTAATGAGATTGTTAAGTCCATTACCCTCCATGGGACTCAACCAAATCCATATGGTTTCTTCCCACCAAATCATCCTTATGGAAGCCCTCCTCCACCTTTGGAAGTTATAGTTCTATAGAGTAGACCTAACTTGCATTAGGGAGAACCTACTTATGGATCATACAATTTCACCTTTCCCAATATGATTTTGCGTAAATTTACCTCACTATCTTCTACTCATATCCATAATGTAGCTTGTAGTACAATAATTTCCCAAGAAACACCTCTACATCATATAGGTCCCAAACCCATATTGAGATGCTCCCCTCTCAAAGCATATTTTCCATTTCCTAGTCCTGTGCTGGTTATATCAGTTAGTTTCAACATTGCAACTCATGGAGGGGTGATTTTTGTTCAACTTTATCTAGTTCAACCATTTCAAGACTTTGAATAATTGAATGCAAAAAAAAATCAACAAAATCAAATAAATAATAAAGGAAAGAATGAACAACAAACCAGCCTCAAGGGTAGGGGAGCAATCCCCCTAACTAACCAAATCTTAATGGTGGAAATCAAAACAAAAAGAATGGAAATAACAATCCACTTAATCAAGGAAAATATAATAATATTAGAATTAATTTTCCTTGTGTTATCTATAGTGAGGATGGCCATTACACTCACCTTCTCCCTAAAATTATTGATTTTAAGTGCATACTAGAAAGACAGGCTCAAACTATTATAAATACTCCCTAAATAAATAACATGGAACAACCACAAAAATCAATCTTACAAAATTCCTTCCCTCAACAAGGGGCCAGATCTCACTGACAAGATGTTTCAAAACTCCACAATTCCACCATTGTTTGGGAGTCTTCCTACCAAACTAGCTACATGAATTTCATAGAGATTCATCTTCAAAAGTGAAACTAAGCATTCGGTATGACATAATATAATCCCACATAGTTAGAGGATTCCCTAACTTACACCATTAGGTTTCTTCATATTACATGCCCTAGTAGTGACCCTATCATAAGGTACCAAATTATCCTCTATGAAATATTGTTCATAACCCTCATGTGATATTTATACACAATTACAACATCATCTATGATTTGGATTGATCGCCTACTGTCATGTCCACACTTGAGGTTCTCCACAATTTCCCCTATCAAAAAATCAATTACTATGTTCATTAGGCAAAGTTGATCCATGTGATTTATGCCTCATGACCTTCAACTTTTATGCAAGCAACTTGCCTGTGTTTCCTTTATCCATCACATTATGAATCCCCATCATAGTCAAGATTATAATTACTCTTCAATGCATCATTGATGAACATGCTTCTATTTTTTTCATGTAAATTGTCATTTGGAAATGACTAGGATCTCATGATATCATACCTACAATCATTCTTCATGTCTATGATGGTTATTGTTGATGTATTTGTAACTTCGGAATGCATTTCATATATGTATATTGTATTCCTATAGAGATGTTATTATTCCTCTATACGGAAGTGTCGTCATTTATATTGTAAGTGTCGTAACTTATACATGATGGGTTATTAGACCACCTTGTTGGGGTTGGCCCTGTATAAGTCATGTGGATTAAAGGGTTATTAGACCACCCTATTGGGGGTCGACCCTGTCACCATTATGTTATGTGGTTAAGTTAAGGTCGACCTAGTAAAGGTTATTAGGCAAGTCAAGTCAAGTATAAATAGAGTGCAGGAGGCACGCTATTTCATCATTCACTTCTCACATATACACTCATTGGAGAGTGGCGCACTAGTGGAGTAGGAGAAGCTGCTGCTAGGAGTATATCTCTTATGCTTGGGTTTTTTATCATGGCTCTATCTATCTCTGAGGAAGTTGTGGGGTTTTTCACCTTTTTGGTTTTCCCCGGTGAAATTATGTGTCTCTTGTGTGCTTGCATTATTGTGTCCATGATTAATATGATGTAGATATGTTGTACATGTTGTTCTATTAGTTAAGATCCCAGATCAAATTGAAGTAAATTCTGAAAAACTAACATGGTGTCAGAGCTAGCCTGAAAGAAGGCATGGTATGGCATTTATGACACTTGTTGCACTTGCAAAGCTAGGGCTTGATATAGAAAAAACCAGTCATCGTAGAACTTTCGCTATAAATTTATTTTGCCAAGGTTTCAAGATAGGAAAATATTACAGGTCGAAGTTAAGATCCCCATGTACCTTGTGTCCAAAGGAAAGCCTCTAATTCGTTGTACTTTTAGATTTATGATCTGTACAATATAGGGTTTCTGCCTCTTCCAGATCTTAATCATAAACAGGTGACCTAAGAACAAATGTCACAAATTGGGCTAGGAAGCTCCAAATGAAATTTCATAAAAAATGGAAGGTAGGGAACGGACTGTACTTTCACAGGTCCGATTTTCAGAGGCCGAAATTGAATGAGTTACATGTGGCACTCAGTACAAGTTTGCTCTCTTGTTTTATCCCATAAATAGGTCACGTTGCGACACTTGGCATAAATCTCTCTCAGAGAATCCATTTGAGGTCAGACCTATGGGGTTGGAAATTTAATAGGTTAGGATACCACATGCAGAAGTTTCAGACCCTGTAGATCCGAAATTTCTGAGTTACATCAGAAACAATAAGATGCATATTTCTGTCAAAACAGAATTGGATTTTGAGCACCTTCATTCATGGCTATGGGAATTAAGGGTTTCAGATAAAGTTGGAATTTTTTTAATTGAAGACCATGGATGGATGGTCCTCATCAAAATCAAAATTTAGAGACCAAGATCGAATTTTTTTGTTGGGTAGAAGGCCGGGCTTGATCAAACCCTAGTTCGGGACTTGGATCGGAAAGGTGAAAAATTAAGGCTTCTGCAAAAATGGGAATTTTTGAAATCTGTGACCATAGCTGGAAGCTCCTTGGAAACATCAAAGTTTAGAGCTTTGGATCAAACTATTTGGTTGGGTGAAGCTCCGAGAAACTCAAACCCTAATTCACGGTCCTCCCTAGTGAATCCGGAAGATTGAAAAGCAAATTTGAGGGGTGAAACTTTGTAGTTTTCAAATTCTGAGTATACTAGGTGGATCAGCTCATCAAGGCGCATCTTTCTATCCTTTCAGAAGTTCGAATTTTTAGGGTTTCCTTGACAAACCCTAATCCAGCTCCAGATCCATTTTTTTGCAAATCAAGTGGATTAGGTTAATCCTAGAAGAGAATTGATTGCTCACCTATATAAGTGAAGAAGTTCCTGTTTCAGAGGGAGATGAGGCTAAGACCTTACATAAGAAGATTAAAAGCAATCTCGACAGGTATGACTTATCGAGGTATGTTTCGAGATCTATTCATGATTAAGTTTATGGTATGTTTTTCTTCAGTAAGGTTAGTACAATCTTGATTAACTTTAGGCTTTTCATATCACCTTAATAAAATTATGAATGCAGATATTCATTGATTAGGTTTTTGACACTTATGATTGTACTAATGCATTGTGTTGTTGTATGAGGATGATATTGTCTGCTAATATGAAAGGTACATCTAGAAAGACAAATCAAGTTCTAGATCAAGAACATATGACCATGGTGACATGAATACAAAAGACTCATCCATAGTCATGGATCATATAGAAGCTCTACTTACAAGGTATGTATAATTTGGTTCCAAAATGGCTAACTTATGAGATATGCAAGTCACTAGCACAAGTCATTTAAGAGAACAAGAAGACATCATGTGGGTATGTTAGACATAACCAGCTAACATATTAATCTCGGTATGTTTTTCCTATATCAAGTTAGAATCCTACCTTGTGTTACGATATCTTATATAAGTATACATGGCATGATTTATAATGATTATTCATTGAAGTTAGTAATCATGGGTTTAGGTATATTATGCTTCTTACTTTGATTAGTGATATGACTAAAACAGAAAATTCCTATGGTCAAATAGGAATATGCATGAGTAAAAGAATTGTGATGAAATGACCTTGATCATACATGTTTAAGATTACTTAGAATCATAATTTTTTTTTTATGCTAATGTATGTATGTATGAGACCTCAAGGATAACACAATGATGATACTAGTAAGTATGCATAGTGATCGAGGATGGATATAAGTTCAAGGATAGGTAATCCAGGAAGCAAAGATCAAGAGGGAGCACACTCCAGTAGTTCCTACAAGGAAACAAAGATTGAGAGGGAGTCCACCCATCAAACAAACAAAGATAAGTATTTGAATTGTCATTTCTTGTATATTTGATTGTTTAAATAATATTGTTCAATGATGTGTATACTTATGTTCCTAGACTTAGGTTGTGTATTATGCATATTAGAATAATTGCATTAATGAACAGTATACTACTAATACGCATGTAATGGGTAAGTGGCCTATGGCACTGTACAACATTCCATTGCTACTTATCTAGAATGAAACCTATTTGCTGACATGTTGGGAGTTGTGCACACTCTTAACAATGTTTTGGTAGAGATTGGAAGGCATCTAGAAAGTTACGGGATATTGATAAATGTTGTATTGAAGCATTGGCTAAAATAATTGCATGACTATATGACATATTTCTTTATGTGTAAGAATTTGTTTTGAAAACTATGAGATGTTTCTAATCATGCAATTTAACTTGCTTTGTAGGAAAGATCATATACCATCACCTACAAAAGAAGGACTACAACATTTGTTCTAGCAACGAAGTTCAAACTATCTATTGAAAGATTTTGAAGAATTTGAAGTTCCCATGATACAGGATACAGTAAAAGGATGCCATGGTCGAGAAGTACCAATCGATCATGTTTGGGATGTGGTCCCACGACTTGAAGGGAAGTCTGTTGTGATTTCCAAGTGGATCTATAAGATCAAGCATGCTGCATATGGTAACATAGAGAAATACAAAGCGAGGGTTGTAGCTCGTGGCTTCTCCTAGATAGAGGGATTGACCATGAAGAGACTTTTTCTCCTGTGGCCAGATACACTTCCAATAGATAAGTACTTGCTCTAGCTGTAGTAATGAAATGAAAGGTACACCATATGGATGTCAAGACAACTTTCTTCAATGGTGTAGTCGACAAGGAAGTGTATGTGGAGAAGCCACTCGGTTTTGAGACATATGATAGAGAGTCATATGTGTGCAAGTTGAATAAAGCCTTGTATGGCTTGAAGCAAGCTCCTAGGACTTGGTATGGTAGGATAGACAACTTTCTATCCAGTTTGGGCTTTACCAAGAGTAAAGCAGATTCAAACCTTTATTACAAGGTTGAGGAAGGCAATCCGGTGATACTACTCCTATATGTGGATGACCTATTTGTTACAGGAGAGGATGGATTGACTGCTGATACTAAGAGGAAGCTTGCTTCCGAGTTCGAGATGAAGGACTTGGGGATGATGCACTATTTCCTAGGCATGGAGGTGTGGCAGAGTGTAGATGGAATCTTCCTTAGACAAGGGAAGTATGCAGTAGAGATCCTGAAGAGGTTCGAGATGATGGACTACAAGGCCACAGCCACACCTATGGCATCGAACCTGAAGCTTCTGTGTGATGCTTCATCTGAGCCGGTAGATGTCATGGTGTATCGTCAGATGATTGGATCCTTGATGTACCTGACGAATACGAGACCAGATATTTGCTTTGTAGTGAGCACATTGAGCCAGTTCCTGATGGATCCTAGAGGTGTTCACCTAGTTGTTGTAAAGCATATTTTGAGGTACCTGAATGGTACTGTTAACACCCAAAAAGTGTTCACTACCTCATCTACCACATTATATGGCTCATTTGTCCATTTTCCTACCATATTTCCCTTGAAAACCCTAAAAACCCCACTAAAAAGCCTCCAAAAGGCCACAAAACCATCAAAATAGCCTCAAAAAGGCTAAAAAACCCCTTTTTCCTCCAAAAATATCCAAAATTCCTCTACAATAGAAAAAACGCCCTAAAAAGGGAATAAAAATATAAAATAATGAGGAAAAGGAGGAAAAAACCCTATACAGCTGCCCTAAACCATATGGTTCCCAAGACCATGGGTCAGCACTCCACCACCAAAAGACTATAAATAGGTGATGGAGATCCCTTATTTCACATCCACAATCAAGTATACCCTTACTCTGCCAAAATCTCTCTCGAAACCCTAGTTCACCATTGAACTACTTTCACCTTGAGAGCCCCTTTTGTCCCATTTCCACCATTGGAGAAAGAGAAGGAGCAAGTTGGAGCTTGGAGCAACCCTCTTGGACATTGCAAAGAGCTTCACCAACCTTCACATTGGAGGTAATATTAATATAAAAACCATTATTTACATTTTGTTGTTTATGTTTCATGCACATGTTTTAGAGTAGTTTCTATTCCTGTTTTAGCTTAATTAATTTCATTTACTGAACTGCTACTAAGGAGTCCATTCTCCTTAGTAGGTGCTCATTTGCACAAGCTAGGGGTAAAACCCTAGCTACAGTTTTGGCGACTCCACTGGATTTGAATTTCTAGTTTCAGTTTTAAATTATTTTTTTCCTTTCGGCTATCCCTTTCGGCCGCCGTACACCGCGTCTTTTCCCTCTGCAGTCGCGTCCCGACTGCGTCTTTCAGGCCTTTACCTGCGACCCAACCGCGGCTCTCAAACTGTTTCCGATGCCCTGCCGGCGGATTCAAGTCTATTACCTATGATACGACCGCGGCTAATTAGCCTATGTGCTGCGATCTGACTGCACCTATCAACCATTTTCGCGCGTCTCGACTGCGGCTTTCAGCCCCTTTCTGGCGTCCCGATTGCTTCTGTTAGCCTTTTTCCCGCGACCCGACTGTGTCTTTTTCCCTGTTTCCTGCGTCCCGACTGCCTCTGTCGGCCCAATAGCCGCGACCTGTCCGCGTCTGTTTCCCTTAAACCCATGGTCCACCTGTTCTGATTCGCCACAGACCCGCGGTCTGATTTCTGCATTTTTTCCCTAATTTGAGCCCAGCCCCTTTTGCTGCAATATTTTTTGCATCTAAATAGCCCTCTGTCCTACCTGCAGCCCCACTTCCCTACAGCCTTTCTGCAACATAATTTTTGTTCCCTTTACAGAATCTTTTTAAAATTTCAGCATTTTTAATTCAGAAAATTTTGCAAGTTAAAGTTTCAATTTCAGTATTATTGATAATTAGAAGTTGCCCCCCTTGTGGCACTTCTATTTTGGGTTCATCACCTCACGAGCACACACTCTGTCACATAATTCAAGTGAGCCTTAAAATCTACTTAACTCAACCAATATTCTAACCCCACTTGGGGAACATAAAAGAATCTTTGTAGTTAGGTAGGATCGGGGGGATAGGCTTCCAATAACACCCCTCGGTTACTTACACTTGAGACATAGTTGTTGTCCAAATAGGGAACCAAAATCCCCTAGTACTTTTTGGCACGGTCACGACCAGTTTATCAGAGGGCCTCTCCCTTAGGAGGGTTGAAGTCGGGATACTGGTTTCGGAGGCTTGAGTGGAATACCACACTCCATTCAGTAACCGAAGGGCTACCTTTCACAGTTCTCGGGATATCCCTGTATAGGGGTATTGCAGTTAAAGGACCAAACGGCAGATTCACCTTTCTGGACATGTCATGAATGGGGTATCTTAGTTGCCATTCTTCTAGGATTGACTACCCGGTGTCCCTCCCGGTAGGGGGATACCTTAGCCACTTGGCTTTCCTATTGATATTGTCTGACTTGGATTTCATCACCTTGCAGAGGATATGTCTAGTTGAGTCAGAATACCTTTTTAGTTAGGTGTTTGCATGCTCCCTTACCTCCCTTTGGTCTAGAGAGTCCACCATTTTTTATTTCTAGGAAACCTGCTGCTTGTTGGTATTCTGACAATCTTTGTTGATACTCCACTTATTGTAGCACAGCTGTTGCAGTAGGTGTTTTTAGTTGGTTGTTGGCCTGAGTGCCTTGTTTTTGAGTTCTCCTTTTGCACACTCGGTTGCATTAGGATTTTTTGAGCTATTTTTCTACTCCCCTCAACCCATAGAGATTTGACACCATCTTTCACCATTGAGTCCCCGAGACATTCTCGGCGCCTCAGGGACGAGCCCCCACAACACGGTTAACTTGACACCACCCGTCACCGCCACAGATCATCATCACTTGATACCACTTATCAGAGATCTCGGGCCTTGTCCCTTGACTCCACTCGTCAGCGACATAGGTCTCCGTCACCAGATATTGACGCCCCTTACTTTACCTCCGATTCTGAGACAGAGTCTGAGAACCCCATTTACACTGCCCCTACTAGGCCCATGGCTGGCACAACTTCCACTCCTTTTGTTATAGGGACCATTGGTGGCACATCCACCACTACACCAGTTACTACACCTACTTTGGGAATGCCCTCCATGGGGCCCCCATCTACCGCTCCCCTCACGACACATATTCCCACAGCAGGAATACCTATCCCCACTCCATCAGTGGCTCACACTACCCATGGTGGTGCAGGCCCATCCTATACTACCTCCGTTCCCCCACTTGGGGGCACCATCCCAAATCTTGTCCCTCCACTTGGGGGCATTGGCCCCAACTTGGTCCAACCCACTATTGTGTCAGATCCTTCTTCCAGTTTTCCATTCATGGCTCGCCTCAACCGACTTGACCTGGACAGATTGACCAACGAACCTATCTGACACGACCTTGCATGGCCTCATATGCCTACTAAGCTCCCCTCTGACATCCCTAAGTTCGAGGGCAAGGCCGGTGAGGACCCACAAAACCATATCATGTCTTTCCACCTATGGTGTTCCTCCAACTCCATAGTGGACGACTCTGTTCGCCTCCGTCTCTTACAGCGCACCTTCACTGGCTCTGCAGCCAAGTGGTATATCGAGCAACCCCATGGGACCCATGCCACCTTTGCTTCCCTTGCCTCGACCTTCCTATAGTTCTTCCAGTTTCCTGTCTGCTATGACGCGGGCGTTGAGATCCTCCTATCTTGCAGACAAAACACATCTACCCACATCACGGACCACATCCATGAGTGGCGTCGATGCCGTAGCTTATGCAATATCAAATTAGACGACCGTATCTTCCTAGATTGGTTCCTCAAATCCCTTCTCCCTGTCATTGCTAAGGATGTGGCATCAGAAAGACCCCAGTCTGAAGAAGAGGCCATCCTTAAGGCCCAACAGTTTGACCTCATTTACGCCCAGTCGGGTTACCTTTATACCATTATACCTGATGCCCCTCACGGTGAGTCCTCCCAGCACGATGCGCCGGGGGAATCTCATGCTGCCGACGGCATCATTGGCCATGTTTCTTCGCGTCCCCAACCATTTTCCATAGCACGTCCTGCCCCTGGCCCCGACCTTTCACGGGATACCTCATAGTTTGGAGCAACCAACTCGTATGCTCCCATGACACATCACCACCACCATGGGCCCTCATGCCCACCTCAGTGCTTCGGTCATGCGACCCCCGCTTATACCCCTCCGGTCGCACCTCAGCCTTACTACCACCAGCCGGCTGCACTAGCTCCTGCGCCTGCACAAGCCCAACCTGCTTATTACCCGCCATAGGCAGCCCCTGCGGCAAACCCACAACCCCCCTCTCCGTAGCCATATCAGCAACCCCCTCCAGTTGCTGCACCTACACATCCTCCACCTACATATCATCCTCCATAGCCCGCTCCCGCACCTGCGTAACCTCAGAATCCACCTGCTGCCCAAGGGCAAGTTTACTCCCAACAAAACCCGCAGCAAAACTAGAACACCCAACGTAACCAGGGCCAACAAAATCGCGGCAATGGCCGTAATCGTGGGAAAAACCAACCTACAGACCAAGCTGCTCAACTAGGTAATCCTCCAGACAATAATAATGCGGCCCCTGCTAACCAAAACCCTGATCGCCTGCCCAAGCAGGCTAAAAACCCCAATTTTTGAACAAACTATCCTTGTTCTATTTGCGGGGTATACGGCCACTACACACACGCTTTCCCACACTTGGAGCGAGCTAGGCAACTCTGGGTTGACGATGCCCATCGCCGAGGGCACGCGGCTCCTCAAGCACCACCCAACCCCCCACAACCTTAGCAACCACCTTTGGTCCTTCAAAACCCCTTACCAACCCAAGACGTAGTGAACACTCAGCCATTGGCTCCACCTCAAGCCAATGCACCTCCCCAACAACAAATCACTTACGCTACCCCTGATCAACCCATGTTCAACTCAGGGACCCACCACCTGTTGATGATGTCATCCGCTGACGTCAACCTTCAGACCCGTCAGAACCAATATGGCTCCACCACTGAAGCACCTCCCACTGATAAACCCAATAACGCACATCCCACTGATCAGGCGTTACATATACCTCCACCTCCACTAGATGGCGCTCCCAAGGCACCTCATTTCCCACTTTGCCATATCAACAATAACCCTAATGCGTGCGCTGCGTCAAACTACAACATTGTAGATGACCTAGCCCAATCTCCCGTATCCATGTCTGCGTTAGAAGTCTTGAAAAATAGCCCTTCCCAGCGCAATACTTTACTCTCAGCCATTGGGGCGATTGACCCAAATGATTCGAATTTGATGGCATTTGATTTGGACCAGTCCGGACCACGCCTGCCTTCCACCTTAGCATTCCAAGTTTCTGTTTCCATTCGGAATCTTGTCATCCATCGATGCATCATCGATGAGGGTGCCTCCACATGCGTTATGTCTACATTCGTATGGCAGAAGTTGGGATCCCCTACGCTCCAGCAGTCCACCACTGCGTTACGTGCCTACGACGGTCGTTCGGCTCAGCCCCAAGGTCTCCTAGCCAATGTCCCTGTCCAGTTAGGTAGTAAAACCGTCCTCATAGATATCGAGGTAATCAATGCCCAATTAGATTATAACCTTTTACTTGGCCGTAGCTACATGTATGCCATGCGGGTGGTTGCCTCTTCCGTCTTTCGCACCATGATGTTCCCTCATGAGGGATGCATGGTCAAGGTTGACCAGCTCACCTACTATGATCCCAATGCTCCCACAGCACCAGAAAATGTTCTCCCCATGGTTGAACAACCTGTTTCTCGTGCCACCACCTCATTTGTTTCCTCTACGGGGCCCAAAGTTTACTCAGACGCGCCGATGACCACCACCTTCCAATCCATTCCTCCCCCGTCATCTACGCTCGAAGTGTCTGACTTATGTACCTTGTCCCATGATAACCAACCACCTAACAATAAACCACCCTTGTTGCCTAAACCCCCACTGGTACCTAGCCACATTGGTGTTACACCTATCCATACAATCCCCTTTCTAGTCCCTCCCTCGGGAGTAGTAAGCGCCCCGGTTATGGCTACCCTTAGCCTCCCTGGGCTAACTTTGGGATTACCCATCTGGTACCTTTCATCTCCCGTTCCCCCACCGACACTGAGCGTCGTCCTCCAACCAGTGCAACCCATGTCTACTACCACTCAGCCACCCCCCGGTGTCTCTACCCCTTCATCCTCCATGACTCCCTCTCCTACTCCCAAACCCACTAGGGGCAGAGGGCCACAACCTTACACTGCTGTACCACCTCCCAAGACAGTCAAAAACCCTCTAGTGTTTCGCGCTCCTCCCAAATGCTCGTTATGCGATGAGTTAGGCCATGCGACTCATCAGTGTCCACAGTTACTAGCCTTACAGAAACACATGTAGATGCTCGACGATGACCCTAACATCCCGGTTGTCGAACTAAACCCCACCCCCAAGCCTAAAGACAAATCACTACGCACTAACCATCCCTGTGTGATATGTCGTGTTTACGGGCATTAATCCCATCATTGTCCCGATCTCCCGGATTATAGAGTGGCTCTCTATGAGATGAACAATCTAGATCTTGAGACGGCACCACCTACCATTGAGGAGATCTACCCCCCGATCTCTTCCCCTTCAGGAGAGGTTAATACCATTTATATGATCTCTTCCACCACTACCCCTTCGTCAATCGATTTGATGACGCAAAATTTCTATACTGATGAGGAGATTCTCGAGGCCCTCACCGCCCCGGATTATCCCTGGGATGATATGCATCATCGTTCCTACTTCATCCCAAAAGAATCCTCCTCTAGCACAGCCACCCAATTCACGGTTGAATCCAAAGACTTCCTTCCCACCAAGGTTGACTGGTTCAAGGACCATATTCTTGCTCCTGACGCCTTCAAGGAGGATAACATGGCCAACATCTCACCCGTCAATTGATATCGCTGCCCCAGGACATGCCTCTGAACTCATCACTTTAGGAGCCTTCTGCAGTAAACAAGAGATTGAGGACTACATAAACCTTTTCAGAGAATTCCATGATGTCTTTTCCTGGTCCTATATTGAGATGCCTGGTCTTGACCCTGTCATTATAGAGCACCACATAGACACATGGCCTGATGTACCCCCCGTTCGTCAGAAACAACGCCCCATTCATCCCTCAAAGCTCCCAGCTGTCAAGGCTGAGATTGAGAAACTTCGTAAGGCAGGATTCATTTATCCTATTGCCTATACCACATGGGTTTCAAACCCCGTTCTCGTTAATAAAAAACAAGGCACCATTCGAGTATGCACTGACTTCCATGATTTAAACCGCGCTTGTCCCAAGGACAATTTCCCCATGCCATTTATAGACCAGCTCATCGATGCGTGTGCGGGGCATGAAGTCCTCTCGTTCATGGATGGTTTTTCCGGATACAACCAGATTTAGATCCGTAAGGAAGACCAGTACAAAACTGCCTTTACCACCCCATGGGGCACCTTTGCCTATCGCGTCATGCCTTTCGGCCTCAAAAATGCTGGTGCCACCTTCCAGTAGGCCATGACCTATTGCTTCGACGACTTGGTCCATATCCTGCTAGTCTACCTTGATGACCTTACAGCTCGTTCCTGGAAATGATCAGACCACCTTAACAACCTTCAGCAAGTTTTTCTACGTTGTCGCAAATACCAAATCCGCTTGAACCCACACAAATGTGTCTTTTGCGTTCTGGCAGGCCGATTGTTGGGTTTTATTGTTTCCCAGAAAGGAATTACTGTTGATCCCCTGAAAGTCCAAGCCATCTTGGACCTTCCCTCTCCTCGCACGCTACGGCAGCTACAAAGTTTCCAGGGGCGATCCAATTTCCTTCGCTGCTTCGCTCCTGATTACGCCACTACCGTTCACGGTTTCTTGCGCCTGCTCCATACCCACGTACCCTTCGTCTGGGATGACCAAGCAGAAGCTGCATTTGAATCCCTCAAGAAGGCTCTCACACAAGCCCCTCTCATCTCCCCTCCGTATTTCTCTCAGGACTTCATCCTATACGTCTCGGCATCTGAGCATGCCGTGTCCAGAGTCTTGGTTCAAGAAGACACCTCTCACCAAGAGCATGTCATTTACTACGTCAGCCAGACCTTGTCTGGACCGCCTCTACATTACCCATATGAGGAGAGACTCGCCCTAGCAGTGGTATTTTTCGTCCAAAAGTTGCTACACTACATCTTAATGAGTCATACCACAGTCGTTGCCGACTCCAACCCCATGGTATACCTCCTCAACCGGTGGCTACTACAAGGTCATGTTGCCAAATGGGTCATTATCGTCCAGGAATATGACCTTACTTTCAAAACCCCTAAGAGCACCAGAGCCCTTGCGCTTTCCCAGCCCATCACTGATCTCCCTTCCCTTCTCCCGGCCAAACAAATCTCCGATGAGTTACCCGACACCCATTTGTTCACCATCTCGTCTGATGACCCATGGTACGGTGATATTTTGTTATACCTGCACACGCAGAAGTTCAGACCCAAAGTCACCCGTAATGGACGCCGTCGCATCCGTCACCAGGCCTCTCGATATCTCCTCCTAGGTGATGTCCTTTACCGGCGAGGGGTTGACACCATTCTTCGTTGTTGCCTTACACACGAGGAAGCTGAACACGTCCTTAATGACTGTCATAGTGGTGCCTGCGGAGGCCATTTCTCAGGGATGGCCACTGCCCAAAAGGTTGTCCGCGCCAGATACTTCTGGCCCACACTTTTCACCGACTGCATCACTGCGATCAAACATTGCCATAACTGCCAACTTTTGCCCCCAAGGCCCGGACACCACCTGCTCCGTTACACCCAGTCGTCACCGTTGGTCCCTTTTGTAAGTGGGCCATCGACTTCATGGAGTGTAGACCCCCGTCTACCAATGGCCACAAGTATATCATTGTCGCCGTGGATTACTTCACCAAATGGGCGGAAGCCATGCCCACCTTCAATTGTACCGCTGATACCGCTGCCCGTTTCTTTTTCAACCATGTTATCACTCGATTCGGGGTCCCTAAACAGTTGGTCTCAGACCATGGTTCACACTTCAAAGATGTCGTCTGGCATGAGTTATCCACCCTCCTTAAATTTGAACACCAATTTTCCTCTACTTACTACCCCCAAGGGAACGGCCAATTAGAGGCCATCAACAAAATCCTAAAAACCATCCTCCAACGCCCTGTTGACAAGCATAAGTCCAATTGGCACCACATGCTGTTCCCTACCTTATGGGCCTACCGTACATCCACTAAGACCGCCACTGTTTTACCCCATTTCATTTAGTTCATGGTGTAGAGTCTGTCCTCCCCATCGAGTGTCAGATTCTTGCCTTACATATCGCCGTTGAGCTTCTCCCCGACACTTCCCCCCTCGAGTAGCGTTTACTGACACTTGAACAAGCTGATGAAGACCGTCGTGCAACTCTCCAGAACATCGAGGCTGCCAAGAACTGGTCCAAAGCCGGTTATGACAAACATGTTCACCCTCGAACTTTCCACGAAGGGGACCTCATCCTCACTTATGACCAAGCCCATGACAAAACCGGTAAAGGGAAGTTTGAATCCATGTGGCAAGGCCCTTACATCGTGCAGACCTGTCTCGGCAAGGGGGCATACATCTTAGCCAACTCCAAAGGCCATCCTTTGCGCAACCCCCGTAATGGGTTGTACCTGAAGCGTTTTTACCCATAAATGAAACCGCAGTCTCATTGGTCCGCATTGTACAATTTGCTCTCTTTTTTGTTTTTCACCTTTTTTACCATCATCTCACAATCATCATTTTTGCATGACCATAGATGGACAATCTTCCACCTTGTTACACTGGCTTCGCTGATGGCGCAAGCCGCTAGTCTCCCAACCTGGCTTCTGCAGCATGGGTCTTGTACTCCCCTTCCAACGAGATGATTCACCTTGACGGAATATGTATAGGCGCTGCTACCAATAAGCAGGCGGAGAATGATGCTGTGACCGGTCTGCTGACTGCTGCCCTCCAGATGGGCATATGTCACCTTCATGTGTTCCTTGACTCCCAGCTACTTGTCTCCCAGCTCAACAACTGCTACCAGGTGCATGATCCCTGTCTTTTTAGAAAATTCCTGCGTGCAAAACAACTCAGCCGACAGTTTGAATCCATAACATTCACACATGTCCTAAGAGCCAAAAATAGTGTTGCAGATCAAATGGCAAATAACATCCTAGATTGGCATATCAATCACACCATGTAACATCATGCATCATCATCCCATAACATCTCATAAAAATATATAAAAACCCAAAAAGATTGCATCGCATCAACATTTGCATCCATGTACTTAAACCATAAAACCACATGCATATCCATAGGGGCATCCACGTGCCCAAAATCCTATGCTACTTGCATCCACGTGCAATACAAATATCTCACATGTAATAATGCGCATCCACGTGTGTACAAACACAACATCATCAAAAGGTGCATCCATGTGCATATATATATATATCAAAAAATATACATGTTCCGTGCTATACATGTCCTGAGTACCCCTGTACTCAGCTATACAAAAAATGGATATACATGCCTAAAGCCTCATCAAAATACATGCCGTAGATACAAAACTCGGGGGGAGTCCCCTGCACTCCCTAATGAGAGTCGTATCCTGCATCACTGCTTGCATCGGCTGCCTCTGAGTCCTCCCCTCACTCCTCCTCTAGCAAGTCCTCATCTCCTACGAGCTCCTGTGCTCGTGCCTGGTCCACCAAGATCGCCACCCAGATCGCTATGGATCTGAACTCTCGGGGGAGCCCTCATGCAATCCTGAACCACATCCGGATCGACATCCCGCCACCCCTCGTCGGTCACCCCTATCAGCAAACGGTCTAGTAGTGCCCGTACTGACTCCAGTGTCCCCTCCGCATCACGGCGACGGACCTCCCCTCACCCAGGCAGAGTTGGAACGGCCATAATCCCCCTCCGTGCCACATGTCCTGGAGGCGGCCTCGGGCCCACATCTGCAGATCACCCATATGTCAGTCACAGTATATCAATCTACTATCATATATATAAAACTTGACATCCATAACATGCAAGAGAACACATACGTACCATCAGGTCCCCATGCCTGTCCTGGTGCTCGTGGTGCCTCTGGATCTCCCGTGTAGTCCATGTCCCTATATGGGAACTCGTCCAGTGTCAATGGTATCTGGAGCCACTGCAGGTACAACTCCTGCGTAAAATACCTACCCACGTCGCCGCCACCACGGCGACGCATCATCTTGCCCCACCGCACCATCCGCAGCTCCCTCAACCCTCCTGCTCTGATCGGCACCCACAGCCGTAGTGTGGGTACCCTCTCCATAAAGAAGGCACACAAGAAGGAACCATAGAAAAATCCCTTACCAGCTTCCTTCATTGCTGTCAGCTGCCGCTGAACGCAGGTGAGGAACATCTGGCCCCACGCATAGTACACCCCATCCAGCACGCACTCTACCATCTGCATCTGGCCCCCCGACACCTTCTCAGGTGACTGGGACCCCAATACCTGAACCACGCATGCCACCATGGCCTGCACTGATGGCTCCTGTAGGTCCCTCACCAGGAGTGCATTCCTATGCACTCTCACCTCAGGACCACAGTATCTCTCCAGCATGTCCTCCATCTCTACATCCATGGCGACCCGTGGCTGTGTGTCTGCCACCCCTGCCTAGACAGGGAAACCCCGTTAGAAAATATACATCAGTTAGGTTGAGGTCCACCCTCTCACCCTGTACTCGGAAAGCCTGTATGTCCGGCTCCCAGAAACTAATCAGTCGGTTCAACAGCAACACTGCTGACCGTATCATGGGTATCTGTGCAAACTTTAGTAGTCTGCACAGTCCCATCACAGATCGTACATGGCGATCCCCTCGGATCACGGCCACGATCTCATCAGGGATCTCCCGCTCTCTCCATAGAACCTGCGGCATCCTGTCAGTCACACAAAGTAGACTCATCAGACTCATGTCAAATAAAGAAGTCCTTCCCCTCCCCCCCCGGAAGACCCTAATAGCTTGGCCCAAAACCGCGGCTTTAGGGCTCCCTGCCATTGTTTCTGACTGTGGCTGTCAGGCCTACACTCGCGGTCCTTAACCGCGTCTGTTTGACCTAACCTCGCGATTTGGCACCGCGTGTTCCTCCCTGGAACACGCGGTACCAGACCGCGTATCCAGCCGAGAAACACGTGGTACCAAACCGCGTGGTTCACCCCAAAACTCATGGTCACCAACCGCGGTTTCATCCCCCTAACCCGCGGTCCACCCCCACGTGGACCATACAAATAAGCCTGGGACCCACTACCCAACCCCTGACCCTAAAAAACATGCAGGTATGAGTTTGACGGAATACCTGTATCTCCCGGATCTGAAGTCAACCGGTCGGATCGTCCACAAATTCCACCTCAGCTCTGGTCCACTCTGATCACAAGTCAAAGTCAAATAGTACCAATGACACATGTCATGTTGGACCCACTCACTATTTATAGTCAGTCGACTTTTTCTTGTTTTGGCCATTCTGACCCCATACGGAGTCCGTTTTTCGAACCGTTTCCACCATTGGAATCAGCACGATGAGACCGTCATGATGGTCACCTCGTTGCACTATTTTTGCCCCATCATTTTTTGCCCATTTTTCAGACAGCATTAGTCGCCTCGGTTTGCATGCCACATCGGTCGTTCTCTGTTTTTCACATATTTTATCTCATCGAATTCATTTTTCCGAGCCGGTGATGATTCTTGAGATCATTTCTCGCTCTCACCCCCAGATTTTCTGGGTATTTTTCCAAAATGCCCTCGTCACCTCAGTGTGCATGCCACATCGGCCGTTACCCATTTTTGACACTCTTTCTACCGCCGGATTCATTTTTCCAAGCCCGTGATGATGCTTGAGATCATTTCTCACTCTCACCTGGTACAATTTCAACATTGTGTCCCAACACCTTGCTGCCTTGGTTTGTGCACCACATCGGCCGCCATCGGATTGTTCCACACTTTTACATGAGCCATTCACTCCTGTCATACTGCAAATGTTTCGTTATTTTGCCACCATTCCATTCACCCCGCAAGGAGGCCCACCAGTGTTCCCCCCTACCCTCGTTCTTGGTCATCATTACTGATCCTTGATTGAACACTTCCTCCTTGCCTGGCCATTCCTTTTGTTTGGTATAATTTTATCCCTTTCATGGGCCGGACAAGTCCTTAACGAAAAAGGCACTTAGGGAGTTTCTGTTAAGTTCTTTTTTGACTCCTAAAACAATGAAAAGATCACCGAGCAATCTTGCTTCCTTTCATGCTCGTTAAAGTACCTGAAAGGGCGTCTATCTGGTATAAGTTTAACCCTTTTCCGGACCTGGTAGACTAATTATGAAAAATGAATACTCTAGTCACACCGGCTAGAAGAGTTCTTCATTGCATCCTTTTATGCTTCTTTGGGCCTTGGAGACTAAACATACGAAAAAACAGCCCCCTAGAGTCTTCTTATTTGCTTTCAGACTCTCTAAAATTGAAAGCAACCACGAGCATGAACTGTCCTGGGCTCGTAAAATCCACACGACAGTACCAGTCCATTACTTTAGAGTCTTCTTATCGCTTTCAGACTCCTTGAAATTGAAAGTGACCATGAGCATGAACTGTCCTGGGCTCGTATAAATCCACACGACAGTATCATTTTACACACACTTCTTCTAGTTCCTTAACCCATGAAGAAGTCCCCTCCCATGCCTCCTGGCACTATGATCGATCATCTCGGTAGCACCCCCAATCAGGTCGCCTTTGTTCAGAGTATTCTGCAGTCTCCTGCCATTTTACACCAGCTTGAGTCTCCCTCAGCCCAGTCACCCTCCCTAATCCAATACAGCTATGATCCCTTTCCCCTCAGTCAGTTTCATATGCTGCCAGATCATCCCCATTATCATACTCTGAACAAAGGAAGTTTGAGTCCACCCACTCTACTTGCCCAGTTGTTCCCTCCCAGTTTGTCAGTCCTACCATCAATACTATCACATTTCGGTTCTCCACCTCGCGCTCCTGTCAAGGAAACATCATTGCCTTGATAGGGGCAGGTCTCCCTCTATCGACGATAGCTCCTCTATTCCAGAGGATAGGCCCAGAGGTCCCTACGCCTTGGACTTATCACCATCTGTGGTAAGTTCCTACGGACCATTCTAAGAGGAGTCATCATTGCCTCTCCGAGTGGTTGTTTCTCACATGCTTGACTTCAGCACCTTGATCGCATCGTCGAGAATCGCGTAGGGTTACATTCCTTCAGTTTCTAGTCGAAGACCCTGGATTTCCCCCAACTCTAGCACATTGGTGAGTCACTTCGGAACGCCCAGTTATATGTTCCCATGGATATCCGGGCTACGTTGGCGATTGTATTCGGAAGCCATCCAGTTATCTGCTTCCTTGAGTACCCAGTTCCATCCCAGATCAGTTCCAGTTCAGTGTACCATTGCGAGTATGACCCTTGTCACTCTGGTCCAGCAGCCCATCAGTTGCTTTGGTACCACATTCAGTAGCAATGTCATCATTCCAATGTATCATTTTTTCAGCTCAGACATGGTCAGCTCAGCAGTATGTCCCAGATTTGTGTCCCCTCTGGACCCATATGATGTGCACAGTGGTTCTCCATGTATCCTACAGGTCCCCCTTTTTGGGCCTCACAGTTATTTTCTATGTATCTTGATACGGGCATGGGTATGCCCGCCTCGTCCATATATTGAGATTATTCCTCAGTCAGTATTTGAGGTCATGTATATGTCAGGTCCCCTTTTTTGGACCCCATTGTTATTATTATGTTATATCCTGATACGAGCATGGGTATGCCCGCCTCATCCATATGATCAGATGATTCCTCATCCATTATTAAGGTTATGTACTTTTAGTTCTTGCAGTTTGTTCGGGATCGTTGTTCTGGGCTTCAGTTTGTTTCTTCTCTTCTCTCCACACCCCAGGAAAACCATACATGACTTATGATGTCCATCGGCCATATGATGAGCTCCTGCCCTCACACATCAGGGGGCAATCTGTTAACACCCAAAAAGTGTTCACTACCTCATCTACCATATTATATGGCTCATTTGTCCATTTTCCTACCATATTTCCCTTGAAAACCCTAAAAATCCCACTAAAAAGCCTCCAAATGGCCTAAAATGCCTCCAAAAGGCCACAAAACCATCAAAATAGCCTCAAAAAGGCTAAAAAACCCCTTTTTCCTCCAAAAATATCCAAAATTCCTCTAAAATAGCAAAAACCCCCTAAAAAGGGAATAAAAAATATAAAATAATGAGGAAAAGGAGGAAAAAACCCTATACAGCTGCCCTAAACCATATGGTTCCCAAAACCATGGGTCAGCACTCCACCACCAAAAAACTATAAATAGGTGATGGAGATCCCTTATTTCACATCCACAATCAAGTATACCCTTACTCTGCCAAAATCTCTCTCGAAACCCTAGTTCACCATTGAACTACTTTCAGCTTGAGAGCCCATTTTGGCCCATTTCCACCATTGGAAAAAGAGAAGGAGAAAGTTGGAGCTTGGAGCAACCCTCTTGGACATTGCAAAGAGCTTCACCAACCTTCACATTGGAGGTAATATTAATATAAAAACCATTATTTACATTTTGTTGTTTATGTTTCATGCACATGTTTTAGAGTAGTTTCTATTCCTGTTTTAGCTTAATTATTTTCATTTACTGAACTACTACTAAGGAGTCCATTCTCCTTAGTAGGTGCTCATTTGCACAAGCTAGGGGTAAAACCCTAGCTACAGGTACAGTTGATTATGGGCTCAAGTATGATGCGAATCAAAAGCTTAACCTAGAGGGTTATGTTGATTCAGATTGGGCAGGTAGTGCTGTAGATAGGAAGATCACTTCTAGGTGCTACTTCAGTATGGGATCATGTGTGATATCTTGGTTTAGCAGGAAGCAGTCCTGTGTAGCACTAAGTATAGATGATGCAGAGTATGTTGTAGCTTGTTCAGCTAGTTGTGAGGCAGTATGGCTGAGGAAGCTACTGTCTGAGTTATTTGATCTCCCGTTGGATGCTACTGGTGTCTATTGTGACAACTAGAGTTGTGTGAAGCTATCTGAAAATACGGTGTTCCATGACAGGTCGAAGCACATTGAGATCAAATACCACTATATCAGGGATATGGTGCAGAGAGGAGTAGTGAAGATCTTGTATGTTGCGTCAGATGTGCAGGTTGCAGATGTGTTGAAGAAACCACTAGCCAGAGTAAAGTTTGAATACTTCAGAGAGAGGCTTGGTGTTCTTGAGATTGAAGATACTTCGAGGAAGAAGTGATGGGGCACATTTGTAGGAGCCATTCCAAGCATGGTTAGAGGAGGATCCTTCCCATGGCTGTGGATGTAAGTGTTGTGTGATGAGCATCAGGACGATGCTCCAGTTACTGCTCAGTATGATCGGTTGGATCATGTATATATATATGTGCATCGGTTGGATGCTTGGTATGATTAGTTGGATCATGTATATGTATATGCATCGGTTGGATGCTTGGTATGATCAATTGGATCATATATTTATGTATCAGGTAGATACTTGGTATGCATCAGGTGGATGCATTGTATGATCAGGATGATCATAGATGACAAACTTCATGATGTTGCTCCAGATGATATGCATCAGGACGATGCAGTGACAATGATCAAGATGATCACGTATGATGAGTATCAGTACAATGCTCTAGATGATATGCATCAGGATAGTGCAGTGATGATGATCAAGATGATCACGTATGATGAATATCAGGACGATGCTCTAAATGATATGCATCAAGATGATGCTATGATGATGATCAGGATGATCATATGAGATGATATGTATCACGTGGATACATTACATAATCAGTTGGATTATGTGTGATGAGTTCCGAAGACACAGATGCACATGGGCTTTTTAGACATGGTTGTAGATGTGTTCTCCCATGGTCGCGAAGTAATTGTTGGGATTTTCCTACATGGTGGAAGATGTGTTCTCCCATGGTCATGATGTAATTGCCAGAGCCATTCTCACATGGTGGTAGATGTGTTCTCCCATGGTGTAGATGTAAGGGCTGGAGCCATTCTCACATGGTGGTAGATGTGTTCTCCCATGGTGTAGATATAAGGGATGGGGCCATTCAAGCATGGTTGAAGATGTGTTCTCCCATGGCTGCGATATAAGTGCTATTCCATTCAAGCATGGTTGTAGATTTGTTCTCCCCTGGCCGCGATATAAGTGTTGTGCCATTCGAGCATGGTTGTAGATGTGTTCTTCCATGGCTGCGATATAAGTGTTCTGCCATTCTCACATGGTTGAAGTGTGTCTTCCCATGATGTAGATATAAGTGCTGAGCCTTTCACGGATGGTTGAAGTGTGTCTTCTCATGCCGGTGAATGTAAGTGCTGTGTGGTGTGCATCTGGGTTGTGCTTCGTGAACAATGTTATGATCAGTATGATCATGACTATCTATGATCATGAGTATCAGGATGATACTCTGTGGCTGTGGACAGGTTGTGCAGTGGCATGTAAAAGATCCTGGGAGATCCGATAGGTTGAGCTGTGTGCTCGTAATCAATCCTGGGATGCTCTTTCAAGGTTTTGTTGACTCACGTAAAAAATCCTGAGGATTCCATAGTATGGCCAGTGATGATGAAGACCTACAGATGGTGGGCCTACATCCAGCATGAAAAAGGGTTGGCTTTGTAGAACTTCCTATGATGAGTAGATTGGATGTTGATTGAGATAGCAGCAGCAGTGGCGATGATGATGATTCGATGACGATGATCCAGTGACGATGATCCAGAGAAGAAGACTTGCGCTAGCAAATATGTGTCGAGAAATACCTTCCTAGTTAAGAGGGAGTGTTGGTGTATTTGTAACTTCGAAATGTTTTTAATATATGTCTATTGTATTCCTATAGAGATGTTATTATTCCTCTATATGGAAGTGTTTGTATTCCTATAGAGATGTTATTATTCCTCTATAAGGAAGTGTCGTCATTTATATTGTAAGTGTCGTAACTTATACTTGATGGGTTATTAGACCACCTTGTTGGGGTCGGCCCTATATAAGTCATGTGGGTTAAAGGGTTATTAGACCACCCTATTGGGGGTCGGCCCTGTCAGCATTATGTTATGTGCTTAAGTTAAGGCCGACCTAGTAAAGGTTATTAGGCAAGTCAAGTCAAGTATAAATAGAGTGCGGGAGGCACTCTATTTCATCCTTCACTTCTCACATATCCACATTGGAGAGTGGCGCACTAGTGGAGGAGGAGAAGCTGCTGCTAGGAGTATATCTCTTATGTTTGGGTTTTGTATCATGGCTCTATCTATCTTTGAGGAAGTTGCGGGGTTTTTCACCTTCCTGGTTTTCCCCAGTGAAATTATGTGTCTCTTGTGTACTTGCATTATTGTGTCCATGATTAATATGCTGTCGATATGTTGTACATGTTGTTCTCTCAGTTAAGATCCTAGATCAGATTGAAGTAAATTCTGAAAAACTAACAGTTATCTCTCGCAACCAAAAATCCTTTACCAAAATTTCCCTATTTATATAGGGGGAAAGAGGGTTCTCTTTGATGTATAATGTTTTGATGGCCGACTTGACTACAACATCCTTATTTATAGTAGTTATTTGTTCACCATGAAAGAAATTGCCTCCTTAGTCTCCTACAGTGTGATGTTCACCCATAATGGGAAATTTTTCACCCTTGAAAAAAATTACAAACTAAAATCCTCAGCCCATCGACAACCTAGAGAATATCATACCAATAGTTAGTAAATATGACAAACTCCCTTCTTATAGTGAGATAGTCCCAATATTCTACATATATTCCTCATTATTAGGGGCATATGCAAGGCCACAACTAGTAATCACAACATCAAATTATTCCCTCATTTGTACAATATTCTCCTCTACAAATCAAGCATTCTCATCTTCTTCAAATTCTATGTCATAACCGGAAATAAATATCCCTTATAAATCCTAAGCATTCCACCCTCCTTTAATTGCACTAGTCATAGAAGTGTGTTTTATTTCATGAATCCCTTGGTAAAAAGGGTACACTATCACAGCTACCCTCATTTTTGCAATCCTCACCCTAGGATACTCATATGGTACTGAACACCTCCATACCTAGAAGTAACCCTAGAACCTTATACTCATTTACACTTTATCCCCATCACTTCTACTAATCCCTCACCTTCATAGGTTGCATGGTCTGTTTCACCGACCACATCAAGATCACAAACTTCCACTAGCTCCACACAACCCAAAATAACTAGGAGATAATAAATCCAAAATGGAAAACATCACACCTTCCAAAAATATGTCCCATATTCAATTCCCTCCCCATGTTATTTAGGTGATACAAAATGTTGATGTATTTGTAACTTCGGAAGATATTCTGTTGTCGCCAGATCTGTCCAACAAAATTTTTGAATTCCGACACTGTGAATGTAACGTCTACTAGTTTTTTTGCACAAGTCATGATGTCCCAGTCAACATGGTCAGTTTCTTATCACCTCAAACCTCCATCTTGATTAGTTGGGTGTAAGTGTCAAACCTTGTTATCTTTGTTTGCCCAAAAACTCTCCATTTTATCAAACTTCATCTCATGAGTCTTTGTTTTTTCCAAACCCCTTATCTCATATGTCATAATAGGTTATTATTTTAATGAAATAACCTTTAATTTTTATTAAAATAATAATTTTATTAAAAAGTGCTAAAAAGAAAAGTTTTACCCATTATCCCTTTCACATGTCACGTGTTAGTTCTTTTAAAAGGGGATAAAAGGTTGTCATATTTAAAAATGGTATCTTGCCTTCCTTCCATGTCGAATCTCATCTCCATGCTTGAAGTCTTCACGCAAACCAAGTTACAGGTGTATGCAAGCTTCATAAAAAATTACCGAATTGTTTTGTTTTGCAAAGTTCTGAGCTTTTAAGTAAAACGAGACCAAGCTCCAATTCGTTATCTAAGTCATCGACATGTGCTATCGAGTAAAACGAGACCAAGCTCCAATTCGTTATCTAAGTCATCGACATGTGCTATCAAAAATAACTAAAGCATCAAGTACAGAGCATCCGGAGACAGAGTCAGTTGAAGAATTTAAAACCTGGTAACTACAGGATTCTAGAAGATTAGATTTGATCAGACGGAGGACTAGATTTGGTGGCACTAGATCGAAGATCTCATTGAATTGGTGAAAGGTTATCAGATACACCACACCTTGCAAGGAGAATATGCCACGAGCCATTCTTATCATGGAAAATAGGTTCATCAGTTTACACAAATCCAAAAGATAGGAGTTCGTTAACAAAGATCTCTACTTCTTATATCTCATGATAATATACGTTATATGTATAGAAGATCTCTACAACTCAAAATCCATGTTTGCAGGAGACAACTCATCAGTTTGGAAAGTTCCAGATTACAGTCAATTCCATAATTATAGTTTTTGCCTACTTTTTAGGGATCTTAGTATCTTTCCAGAATGTAGGCACAGTTCACTTCGTATATTTATCATTGGAAGTTCAAAAGAAAAGATCAAATTCGATTATTCCAAATTGGGTGGTAGAACATATGAAGGTTTTCAAGGCGTGAAAGCAGTCAAAGAGCATTCAAATCTAGAGATGAATGTTATTTTTAGAATCTATTCCTAAAATCTTGTAACAGCTATAGATGTTTCTTTTCTATAAAGTCTGTCATTGTCATTGTATTAGGGGAGAGTTCCAGCCAAGGGCTGAGGCAGGGTTAGAAAAAAGATGCTACTATTGGTTGCAGCCAGACATATATTTATTTTGAAGAGATGCTTTGGTGTGATTACAGTCAAGATGAGCCCTATGCTATTTTATTATGAATTGATAAATTATTTGTTGTTCATGATTTTGTTTTGTGTATGGTCCTTATGCATCCATGCCATAATTCTTATGAGTTATACGCATGTTTATTAAGGATCTAGAATTGGATTAGCTCACTCTTTCTGTAAGTTCGTGCTCGTAGACCTTCATATTATAGTATGTCACATTTATATATCTGCTATGTTTTCCTGATCTCAACGATATTCATGTGCAAATGAACTCTCAAACCTAATAATCCATTCAACAATTTTAAGATTTCTCTAAGCTTGACCATAGCATTCAAGGTTCAACTTTAGTGATAACATCTTTTGGCGTCGTTGCCGGGGAACAAAGGAACGAAGACATACTTCCCTGCACCGTACGACAACGAATATATCAATTCTTTGATGGTGAACATGGGCTGGTGACATAGTGGCTGCGATATTCACTTGGTGATTTCAAAAAAATCCAGAGGAGACTCCACTGATTGAGGATCTAGTATGACATCAGATAATTTAATGAGGTCCATGATGGCTCGGAGGTTTACACCTCTTGACTTTTCTGAAGTTACTGGTTTCCCACATCCAGTACCGAATATGTCAGAGTGGGGAGATTTTCTGCCTCTCTTCCGAGAAAAGAAAGAAGACATTCCTGCACATCACCTCATTAAATTTCATGATTCCATGGATCTTCTAGATCTACAGCACGAAGATGTTCATGTATTCATTGAATGGTGATGCACGTGAATGGTATTTCTCATTGCCTCCTTCCAGCATTTCTTCCTTGAATGATTTCCACACAGTATTGCATCAACACTACAAAAGGTATTTTTCTCAGGAACTTATACTTGAGCAATGTTTTGAAAAGTTCAAATTTTATATTTAGCAGACAGTAGTTGGTTCCTCGAATGATGAGCTTTGTGAAGATCTTGATGAAACAGAAATTAAGAATGGGAGTGAGTGTTTCAATAAAAATATGGATTAAACTCTTTGCCTTTCTAATTCCCGAGAAGAAGGTTTTCAAAATATGATTGATGATAGTATTGATGAATGCATAGTTGTAGATGCATTATATCTTGTCCCTGATGCACCCAATGTCTCAGATTTAAAAGATGAAATAGTTGTAGATGAAGATTTTCCTTCTTTTCTTCAAAAGGTTCCCCATGATGGATTTTCACCTGAGATTGAAGAGAAAGATCAAGAGGTTGTTGGTTTTTCTTTGAAAGAGAAAAGAATTTTGGGTTCGCCTATATATGATGAGTATTCATATGAAGAAGAGCAGATCCCTGCATCACCTTTTGTTGATTTGAGGAGCAGCCAGCCAGTGTATGACAGTTATCCGTCTGAAGGCAGCGTAGAAAAGGAGGATCAGTTTGTTGACGTTGTCCAAGAAATTCTAGAGCAGATTCAGGATGATTCTGATACCTTTGATTGCCAATGCCCCAGTGATGTTCATGGAACATGGGATTTACAAGGACAACTTTTCCATTTCAAGCAAGAGGTAGAGGTAACCTTTTGTGGTCATAATTGCACTTCTTTTGTTTTATGTGATCCGAGGACCATCTATATGGAAGAAGACAAAGAAGGTGATTTGTTTTCAAGCAAAGAGAAATGTATGCCTGGGAAATTAATTTTTGTGGATCCACATGTGTCTGATCTTGGTTTCAAGGATCCATTTGCAATCTTATTGGAGTCATATTTTTCAGAGTCTTTAAAGGTTTCAGATTTCATCATTTCACTGGCACTTCCAGGTGAGTATTGTTTTATGAAGGAGTCTCTATGACTGATGTTATATTTCAGACATTATTTAATAATCAGTGGCATAGATGAGATCATTTCAGTCTTGAAATTCCTTAAATGGTTGTTGTGGAAGCATGATTTTACTTGACCAAGTTGCAGATTTGGTTAGTGTAGATAGTGTACATAAATAAACACATCTCAAAGAGCATTTATTCCCTTTCAGCTTTCAATAGAAGAGTAGTTATTTTGTTTTAGTATGGAATTGGTTTACAGCAGAGACAATTTGAATTCAGTTTTGTTTTTCAACACTTTCTATTTCAGTTTGACTTAATGTGTACTAGTTATGTATGAATAAAGACTCCATCCCAATGGAGACAAAACATTGGTGCTTCTTTTGTTCAGTTACTCGGCATCCTTTGTGTGCGAAGAAGGATCACTTTAGAATTTGATGAATAGAGCATGTTTTTGGTTTGCAGATTATGATTACAGGTTGCAGTGATGGATCGGAAAGGCACAGGTCTGCAAGTTCTTGGCAGCTCGCAGGGAGCATGCCATCCCCAGGCAGAGCTAGATGTTGTCGCCAGATCTGTTCCACAAAATTTTTGAATTCCGACACCATGAATGTAAATTCTACTAGTTTTTTTGCACAAGTCATGATGTCCCAGTCAACATGGTCAGTTTCTTATCACCTCAAACCATCATCTTGATTAGTTGGGTCTAAGTGTCAAACTTCATTATCTTTGTTTGCAGAAAAACTCTCCATTTCATCAAACTTCATCTCATGAGTCTTTGTTTTTTTCAAACCCCTTATATCATATGTCATAATAGGTTATTATTTTAATGAAATGACCTTTAATTTTAATAGAAATAATAATTTTATTAAAAAGTGCTAAAAGGAAAAGTTTTACCCATTATCCCTTTCACATGTCACATGTTAGTTCTTTTAAAAGGGGAGAAAAGGTTGTCATATTTAAAAATGGTCTCTTGCCTTCCTTCCATGTCGAATCTCATCTCCATGCTTGAAGTCTTCATGCAAACCAAGTTACAGGTGTATGCAAGCTTCATAAAAAATTACCGAATTGTTTTGTTTTGCAAAGTTCTGAGATTTTGAGTCAAACGAGACCAAGCTCCAATTCGTTATCTAAGTCGTCGACGTGTGCTATCAATAATTACCAAAGCATCAAGTACAGAGCATCCGGAGAAAGAGTCAGTTGAAGAATTTAAAACCAGGTAGCTACAGGATTCTAGAAGATTAGATTTGATCATATGGAGGACTACATTTGGTGGCACTAGATCGAAGATCTCATTTAATTGGTGAAAGGTTATCGGATACACCACACCTTGCAAAGAGAATATGCCACAAGCCATTCTTATCATGGAAAATAGGTTCATCTATTCACACAAAGCCAAAAGATGGGATTTGGTTAACAAAGATATCCAGTTCTTATATGCCATGATAACATATTTTATATGTATAGAAGATCTCTACAACTCAAAATCCATATTTGCAGGAGACAACTTATTAGTTTGGAAAGTTCAAGATTACAGTCAATTCCTTAATTATAGTTTCTGCTTACTTTTTAGGGATCCTAGTATCTTTCCGAAATGTAGGCACAGTTCACTTCGTATATTTATCATTGGAAGTTCAAAAGAAAAGATCAAATTTGATTATTCCAGATTGGGTGGCAGAACATATGAAGGTTTTCAAGGCGTAAAAGGAGTCAAATAGCATTCAAATCTAGAGATGAATGTTATTTTTCAAATCTATTCCTAAAATCTTGTAACAGTTGTAGATGTTTCTTTTCTATAAATTCTTTCATTGTCATTGTACTAGGGGGAGAGTTCCAGCCGAGGGTTGAAGCAGGGTTAGAAAAAAATCAAATTTGATCAAATTTGATCATTGGAAGTTCAAAAGAAAAGATCAAATTTGATTATTCTAGATTGGGTCGCAGAACATATTAAGGTTTTCAAGGTGTAAAAGGAGTCAAAGAGCATTCAAATCCAGAGATGAATGTTATTTTTTGAATCTATTCCTAAAATCTTGTAACAGTTGTAGATGTTTCTTTTCTATAAATTCTTTCATTGTCATTGTACTAGGGGGAGAGTTCCAGCCAAGGGCTGAAGAAGGGTTAGAAAAAAGCTGCTACTGTTGGTTGCAGGAAGACATGTACTTATTTTGAAGATATGTTTTGGAGTGATTACAGTCGAGATGAGCCCTATGCTATTTTATTATGAATTGATAAATTCTGTGTTGTTCATGATTTTGTTTTGTGTATGGTCCTTATGCATCCATACCACAATTCTTATGAGTTATATGCATGTTTATTAAGGATGTGGGATGGTATTAGCTCACTCTTTCTGTAAGTTCATGCTCGTAGACCTTCATATTACAGTATGTCACATTTATATATCTGCTATGTTTTCCTGATCTCGGCGATATTCATGTGAAAATGAACTCTCAAACCTAATCATCCATTCAATTATTTTAATATTTCTCTAAGCTTGACCCAACAGTCAGGGTTCAACTTTAGTGATAACATATTCTTCTATGTATTACATTTGTACTTTATTATATATCCCACAGAGATGTATTATTCCTCTGATTGGAAGTGTCGTCATTTGTATTTGTAAGTGTTGCAAGTTACATTGTAAGTGTTGATGGGTTATTAGACCACCAGTGTGGGGTTGTCCCTAATTAGGTCATGTGGATGGGTTATTAGACTTGAGTAGGAATTCGGCCGAGTGAATTATTGGCAGTTCAAGTCAGTGTATAAATAGAGAGGTTGTGTCTCTCATTATATTCACACACTCACCTCTCAATCTTGCATAGCTAAGAGAGAAAGTGGCACACTAGTGGAGGAGGAGGAGCATCTGCTAGAGGCATGTTATTGGGTTTGATCTTTGTGATCTTGGTTTGTGGATTATCTTCTCTCTGAGGAAGTTGCGGGGTTTTTCACCTTCTTGGTTTTCCCCAGTGAAACTATGTGTCTCTTGTGTGATTGCTTTTGTGTCTATGCTTGATATGTTGTACATATTATTCTCTTAGTGATCTTGAATGATAATGGAATGAAATTATCGAAAAATTAACATGGTATCAGAGCTGACCTAAGAAGAAGACACTGTGCAGCTGCAGAATCTAGGGATTCTTAATATTTTGGTTTATCTCCACAGATCATGAAAGGCATAAGTGTAGATTGACTCTCCTAGAAAGGGCGCATCATTCTGTCGAGGCGGAATTCAATTCTGAGCATTTTCAGTTTTTGACCTAAAAATTAGGGATTCTGCAAAAATTGGAATTTTTGAAATCCGAGACCACGGCTGGAAGCTCCTCTGAAAAAACGAAGTTTAGTGCTTTGGATTGAACTTTTTGGTTGGGAGAAGCTCTGGGAAAATCAAACCCTAGTTTGGGTTCCTATCTAGTGAATCTAAAAATCTCAAAAGCAATTTTGAGGGGTGAAAATTTGCAGATCTCAAATTTTGAGTATAGCATCTTGACCGGCTCAGCAAGTCGCATCTTTCTATCCTTTCGGAAGTTTGAAATTCAAATTTTGAATTTTTAGGGTTTCTCTAACAAACCCTAATCTAGCTCCAGATCCAGTTTTCAGCAAATCAAGTGGTAAGACCTAAATATTTTCTATTTCCATTTGAAGTACTCTTTAAGATGTCTCACCACACCAATCTTAAGGATAATCTTGAAGGGTATTATAATTTCCGAGCCTGGAAGTATAGGATTGGGTTCATCCTAGAAGAGAATGAGTTGGACAACTACATAAAGGAAGAGATTCCAGTTCCAGAGGGAGATGAGGCTAAGGCCTTACACAAGAAGGACTTGGTCAAGGCTAAGAGAATCCTTGTTGATTCTATAAAGGACCATCTCATACCCCATGTGTCTTCCCTAAAGACACCTAAGGAGATGTTTGACTCATTCACCAAGTTGTTTGAAGGTAAGAACATAAATTGGAAGATGACAGTGCAAAACCAATTGAAAGGGGTAAAGCTTCATAATGGAGAGACCATTCAATCCTACTTTTCCAAGGTCTCTCAAATCAAGGAACAACTTGAAGCAATGGATGAAGTAGTGGAGAATGGTGAAATTAAAATGACCCCATTGAATGACCTACCTAGGTCATGAGACTCATTCATCCAAGGAATCTATGCAAGAAGGAAATTGGTCTCGTTCAGTAGACTATGGGAGGAATGTTCACAAGAAGAAGCTAGGCTTGTGGCCCGAGAAGAAAATATGGGAAGTGAAGACCAAGCACGTATAGCACATACTAAAGGAAGCAAGTTCAAGAGGGAGAAATCTCATAACAATAAACATCCTCACTTCCATGAAAAGAAGAAAGATCTCTCCCAAGTTCGATGTTACTCTTGTGATCAGAAAGGATATTATGCCTCAAAATGTACTAAGAAAAAAAGGAACAACAAAAACAACTTCAACAAGAGGAAGAAGGGCAGCAAGAAGAGATATCATGCTCATGCTGTTGAGGATGATGAACCTCCCAAGAAAAATACTAGAGCAGAAAGTGATGACTCATCAAGTGAATATGAATATGTTCTAATATCTACTCTCACAGGTACTATCTCTCATGGATGTAATGATTGGCTTATTGATAGTGGGGCTTCCAAACACATGACTGGGTTTAAAGAATCCTTTGTAGATCTATCTGAACATGAGTCACCTCATAAGGTAAAACTTGGAGATGACTATCAGTTTCCTATAAAAGGAAGTGGGGAAGCCTCCTACAAACTAGACTCTGGGAAGTCTTTGAAGATGAAGGATGTTTTGTATGTACCTAGGCTCAAGAAGAATCTCCTATCCATATCATCTTTGGATGCAAAAGGGGTTAGAGTTGTATTTGTGGATGGCCAAGTACTCATGTGGCCAAAGGGTAAGACAATAGATGATGCAGTGGTGATTGGATAACAAGAGGGAGGATTGTACAAATTGAAGGGACAACTTGAACATGCCATGGTACATGAATCCATGGAGCCAAGTGAACCTTGGGCATAGAATACTTGCACATGTTCATTATAAAGAACTACCAATTGCAAGAAAAGTAGTAGAAGGTCTTCTTGAAATCCAATCAAAGTATGAAGATATTTGCAAAGGATGTACAAAAGAAAAGAACACAAAGAAGGCATTTACAAGCAAGGAGAAAGGAATTATCCACTTCAATGTATGCAGTCCGATGTCATCCAGTTCTTTGAGTGGGTATGTATACTATGGTTCTTTCATTGATGATTTCTCTAGGAAGACTTGGATTCATTTCTTGAAGAACAAAGATGAAGTATTCAACAAATTCAAGGAATTCAAAGCCTTGATAGAAAATCACACTAAAAGGAAGATCAAGACCTTTAGATCCGACAATGGTGGAGAATTCACTTCAGCAAACTTCAAGAAGCTACTCTGGAAGACAAATAATCTATGTATGAACCTCTCATCCATTTTCAACTTGGTTAAGGTGCACACTATCAGAGACTCTAGTGGTTCCTGCAAGGAAGCAAATATTGAGAGGGAGTCCACCCAACAACCAAACAAGGATAAGTATTTGAATTGTTATTTCCTATATATATGATTACTTAAATGATGTTGTTAATTCATGCACTTACTTATGTTCCTAGATTTAGGATGTATACTATGCATTGTAGAATAGTTGCATTAATGAACAAGATACTACTAATATCCATGTAATGGGTAAGTGGCCTATGGTACTGTACAACATTCCATTTCTACTTATCTAGAATGAAACCTCTTTGCTGACATGTTAGGAGTTGTGCACACTCTTAAAAATGTTCTGATAGAGATGGAAGGCATCTAGAAAGTTACGATATATGAATAAATGTTGTATTGAAGCATTGGCTAAGATGATTGCATGACTGTATGACATATATTTTTATGAGTAAGATTTTGTTATGAAAACTATGACAAGTTTCTAATCATGCAATTGAATTTGATTTGTAGGAAAGATCGTGTACAATCACCTACAAAAGAAGGACAACATTTGTTCCAGCAACAAAGACAAATTTCTATTGTAGATATTGAAGAATCTAAAGTTCCCAGGATCTGGGATGCAATGGAAGGATGCCATGATCAAGGAGTATCAGTCGATCATGAAGAATGATGTTTGGGATGTAGTCTCAAAACCTGAAGGGAAGTCTGTTGTGACTTCCAAATGGATCTATAAGATCAAGCATGCTATAGATGGCTGCATAGAGAAATACAAGGCGATATTTGTGGCTCGTGGCTTCTCCCAGATGTTAAATTTTGAGCATTAATTTACAATACTCTAGGATCTTTACTGAGGGAATAACATGTACAGTGTATCAATGCATATCAATCATAACAAGCATGTCAATCATCATAAGAAGCAAAAGCATGAGAGACAAGAGACACAGAGTTTCTGTGGGGAAAACCCTAAGGTGAAAAATGCCACAACTTCCTCAGAGATAGAGAGAGCAATGGCTCAACCAAAGAACAACCAAAATACACAGAGATAGTCTCCTAGTAGCAGATGATCCTCCTCCTCACTAGTGCGCCACTTTCTGAGTGAAGGAAGAATGAGTTTCCAAATGATCCAAATAGAGATCTCCTGATCTCTATTTATACTTGAAATATTTTCCCAATAACCTTATAGGGCCGGCTTGTCTAGCTAGGTACATCAGCCATATAATATATAAATCAGGGCTGACCACACACATTGTGGTTTAATAACCCATCAACAAGTTCACACACTTGCGACACTTGTCAATACACATGACGACACTTCCGTATAGAGGAATGACACATCTCTATAGGAGTACAATAATATATAAATGAAATACATGGATGAAATACATTCCGAAGTTACATATACATCAACACTCCCTCTTAACTAGGAAGGTATTTCTCAACACAGATCAGCTAGCACAATTCTTCTTCTCTGGATCATCATCATCGATGCATCATCCTTGAATCATCATCATCATCACAACTACTGCTATCTCAATCAATCTCTGGATCTACTTGTCATAGGAAGTTCTACAGAGCCAGTCCTTTTTCATACTGGATGTAGGCCCACCACCTGCAGGTCTTCATCATCACTGGACATACTGTGGAATCCTCAGGACTTATTACGTGAGTCAACAAAACCTCGAAAGATCATCCCAGGACTGATTACGAGCACACAGCTCAACCTATCGGATCTCCTATGACCTTTTACATGCTACTACACAACCTGTCCATGGCCATAGAGTATCACGAAGCACAACCTAGATGCACACACACAACACTTACACTCACCGACATGGGAGGACCAACCTACCACCATCTGTGAAAGGCTCACATCACTTACATCAACGACCATGGGAGAACACAGCTGCGACCATGTCGGAAAGGCTCTGCACTTACATCAACGCACATGGGAGAACACATCTACCACCATGTCGGAAAGGCACTACACTTACATCAACGGACATGGGAGAACACATCTACCACCATGTCAAAAAGGCTCTGCACTTACATCAATGCACATGGGAGAACACATCTACCACCATGTCAGAAAGGATCTGCACTTACATCAACGCACATGGGAGAACACATATACCACCATGTCGGAAAGGCACTACACTTACATCAACGCACATGGGAGAACACATATACCATAATGTTGGAAAGGCTTTGCACTTACATCAACACACATGGGAGAACACATCTACCACCATGTCAGAAAGGCTCTACACTTACATCAACGCACATGGAAGAACACATGTACCACCATGTCGGAAAGGCACTATGCATCTGTGTCTTCGGAACTCATCACACATAATCCAACTGATTATGTAATGTATCCACTTGATACACATGATCATCCTGATCATCATCATAGCATCATCCTAATGCATATCATCTAGAGTATCGTCCTGATACTCATCACTGCATCTTCCTGACGCATATCTGGAGCAACATCCTAAAGCTCGTCATCCATGATCATCCTGATCATACAATGCATCTACCTGATGCATACAAAGTATCTACCTAATACATATCATCATACATGATCCACCTGATCATATAATGTATCCTCCTGATACATACACAAATACATGATCCACACAATGTATCCACCTGATATACATATCAACACACATGATTTACCTGATCATACACAGTATCCACTTGATACATATAGAGATACATGGTCTAAGCATCCAACATGATGCATACATACATATACATATAAATGAACCAACTGATCATATCCAGCATCATCCTAATGCATATCTAGAGTAGTAACTGGAGCATCGTCCTGATGCTCATCATCTAGCGCTTACATCTACAACCATGTGAAGGATACTCCTTCCAACATGCTTGGAATGGATTCTACAAATGTGTCCATCACTTCTTCCTCGAAGTGTCATCAATCTGACGAACACCAAGCCTCTCTCTAAAGTACTCAAACTTCACTCTGGCTAGTGGTTTCGTCAGCACATCTGCAATCTACTCGTCTGTCGCAACATACAGGAGCTTCACTGCTCCCCTCTACACCATATCCCTGATATAGTGATATTTGATCTCTATGTGTTTCGACCTGTCGTGAAACATTGGGTTCTCAGACAGCTTTACACAACTTTCGTTATCAAAGAAGATACCAATAGCATCCAATGGGAGATCAAATAACTCAGACAGTAGCTTCCGAAGCCATACTGCCTCACAACTAGACAAATAGGCTGCAACATACTCTGCCTCGGCTATACTCAGTGCTATGCAGGACTGCTTCCTTCTAAACCAAGAGATCACACTTGATCCCATACTAAGACAGCACCCAAATGTGCTCTTCCTATCTGCAGCACTTCCTGCCCAATCTGAATCAACATAATCCTGCAGGTTAAACTTTTGATTCGCTTCATACTTGAGCCCATAATCAACTATACCCTTCAAGTACCTTAGAATATGATTTAAAACAACCAGGTGAACACTCCTTGGATCCGTCAGGAACTGGCTCAATGTGTTCACCACAAAGAAAATATCTGGTCTCGTGTTCGTTAGGTACCTCAAGGACACAATCATCTGACAATACATAGAGACATCAACTGGCTTAGATGAAGCATCACAAAGAAGCTTCAGATTTGATGCCATAGGTGTGGCCATGGCCTTGCAATCCATCATCCTGAACCTCTTTAGGATATCTACAGTATACTTCCCTTGTCCAAGGAAGATCCCATCTGCAGTCTGCCCCACCTCCATACCTAGGAAATAATGCATCATCCCCACGTCCTTCATATCGAACTTGGCTGCAAGCTTCCTCTTTGTATCGGAAATCAATCTGTCATCTCCTGTTACAAATATACAAGAGTAGAATCACAGGATTCCCTTCCTCAACTTTGTAGTAAAGGTTGGAATCTGCTTTACTCTTGGTAAAGCCCAAACTAGATAGGAAACTGTCCATCCTACCATACCAAGTTCTGGGAGCTTGCTTCAAGCCATACAAGGCTTTCTTTAGTCTGCACACATATGACTCCCTGTCATGTATTGTTTCAAAACCGAGTGGCTGCTCCACATATACTTCCTCTTCAACTACACCATTCAAGAAGGCAGTCTTGACATCCATCTGTTGTATCTTCCATTTCATTACTGTAGCCAAGGAAAGTATTGTTCTGATGGAAGTGTCCCTAGCTATAGGAGAAAAAGTTTCTTCATAATCTATTCCCTCTTTCTGAGAGAAGCCACGAGCTACAAATCTTGCCTTGTATTTTTCTATGCTGCCATCTGCAGCATGCTTGATTTTGTAGATCAATTTGGAAGTCACAATAGACTTCCCTTCAGGTCTTGGGACAACATCCCAAATATCATTCTTCATTATTGATTGGTATTCCTCGACCATGGCATCCTTCCATTCTTTCTTTTCTATTGCTTCTTCGTAATTGGAAGGTTCTTTGTTCATGATATCACAGAGTAAAGCAACATAGCTGTTATGAGATCTAGTTCTCTTGTTTTCTCTGTGTTCTTCTTCTCGAATGCCAAATCTTTCTACATCTTGAATGAGCTCTCTAGCCCATGTAGGTTTCCTCTTGTGAGAGTTGTCCTCATGAGGTAGATCTACAGGTTGTTCCGGATCTTCAATTTCACGATCAACATCTGGAATTGCTTCAGCCATGGTAGTTTCTTGAAATCTATTTTCCTTAGGTTCTTCATAAGCTTCAACAGGTGTCTTCCTTGATTTGATGAATGCTGAGTTTTTGTGAAATGTTACATCCCTGTTGACATCAATCTTCTTGAACCCTGGAAAGTATATTCTGTAAGCCTTCGACCTTTCACTATAACCCACAAAGATTCCCTTCTTTCCTGAAGGATCCAACTTGGTCCTCTTCTCCTTTGGGACATTTGTATATACTAGACAACCAAATATTCTGAGATGGTTGACTTCAGTTTTCTTACCAGAGAAGACCTCTTCTGGTGTCTTGTTGTCCAATATTTTGTGGGGTGTTCTGTTTTGCACATATACAGTTGTCCTAGCTGCTTCTTCCCATAGATGCATAGGTAGATTTTGGTCATGCAGCATTGCCCTTGCTGCTTCCATGATTGTTCTGTTCTTTCTTTCTACAACTCCATTCTGTTGTGGATTGTAAGGAGCGGTCAACTCCCTCTTAATCCCTGAATCACTGCAAAGTTTCTTGAAGTCACCTAAAGTGAATTCCCCACCATTGTCGGATTTGAAAGTCTTGATTTTCTTATCAGTTTGATTCTCCATCAAGGTTTTGAATTCCTTGAACTTATCAAACACTTCATCTTTTTTCTTCAAGAAGTAAACCCAAGTCTTCCTGGAGAAGTCATCAATGAAAGATACATCGTAAACATACCCACTTAGAGAACTGGATGACATTGGACCGCATACATCGTAGTGGATAATTTCCAAGATACCTTTTGCCTTGCTTTCACTACTTGGGAAAGCTTTCTTTATGTTCTTTCCTTTTGCACATCCTAAGCAAACACCTTCAAGCTTGGTCTTGATTTTAGGAAGACCTTCTACAGCCTTACTTGCAATTGGTAATGCTCTATAGTGCATATGTGCAAGTCTTCAATGCCAAAGTTCACTTGGATCCATGGAATCATGCACCATGGCATGTTCAGGTTGTCCCTTCAATTTATACAAACCTCCTTCTTGTTCTCCAATCACTACTGCATCATCAACGGTTTTACCCTTTGGCCACATTAGGACTTGGCCATCTACAAATGAAACCCTCATGCCTTTTGCATCCAATGCAGAGATGGAGAGTAGATTCTTTTTGAGCCCAGGTACATAAAGAACTTCTTTCATCTTCAAGGATTTTCCAGAATCTAGGTTGTAGGAGACTTCACCACTTCCTTTCATGGGGTATTGATAGTCATCCCCAAGTTTCACTTTATGGGGTGATTCATGTTCAGATAGATTTGCGAAAGATTCTTTAAACCCATTTAGGTGTTTATAAGCCCCACTATCAATAATCCAATCATTACAACCATGAGAGATAGTACTTGTGAGAGTAGAGATCAGAACATACTCTTCTTCGCTTAATCAGTCATCATCATCACTTTCTGCTCTAGCCTTCTTCTTGGGTGGTTCATCATCTTCAGCAGCATGAGCTTGATATCTTTTCATGCTTCCCTTTTTCTTCTTGATGTTGTTGTTCCTTTTGTTCTTGGGACATTATGAAGCAAAATGACCCTTCTCATTACATGTGAAGCATCTGAGATCTTTCTTATCTTTATGTTGATGATAGTGTGAATATTTCTTGGCATGAGAGTGCTCTGTCTTTGACCTTCCTTTCTTGGTGTGTACTGTGAGAGCTTGATCTTCACTTCCCATATTTTCTTCTCGGGCCACAAGCCTTGCTTCTTCTTGTGAGCATTCTTCCCGCAGTCTGTTGAAGGAGATCAACTTCTTTCTTGCACAAATTCCTTGAATAAAGGAATCCCATGACCTGGCTAGGCCATTTAGAGTGGTCATGACAACTTCACCATTCTCCACAATTTCATCAACCACTTCCAGTTGTTCCTTAATTTGAAAGACCCTAGAAAAATAAGATTGAATGGTTTCTCCATTCTGAAACTTTACTCCTTTCAGTTGGTTCCGCAGGATCATCTTCCGATTTATGTTCTTCCCTTCAAATAGCTTGGTTAGAGAATCAAACATCTCTTTGGTTGTCTTTAGAGATGACACATGTGGGATGAGATGATCCTTGATAGAATCAACAATGATTCTCTTTTCCTTGACCAATTTCTTCTCATGCAATATCTTAGCCTCTTCATCCTCTGGGATAGGGATGTCTTCTTTTATGTATGAGTCCAACTCATTCTCTTGCAGGATTAACCCAATCCTATACTTCCAGGCTTGAAAGTTATCAGCCCCTTCAAGCTTATCCTCAAGCTTTGTATGGCGAGACATCTTAAAGAGTACTTCAAATGGAAATAGAAAAGATTTAGGTCTTACCACTTGACAGGCTGAAAAATTGGATATGGTTCTGGATTAGGGTTTGTTAGAAAAACCCTAAAAATTCAAAATATGAATTTCAAATTTCTGAAAGGGTAGAAAAATGTGCCTTGATGAACTAATCAGCCTGGTGTATTCAGAATTTGAGATCTGCAAAGCTTCACCCTTCAGAAATGCCTTTTTGTCTTCCCGGGTTCACTAAGGAGGATCCTGAATTAGGGTTGAGTTTCTCAGAGATCTACCCAGCCAAAAATCTCGATCCAAAGGTCTAAACTTCGATTTTTGCAAGGAGCTTCCAGCTATGTCTTCAGATTCCAAAAATTCCTATTTTTGTGGAAACCGTAATTTTTAGGGCCAAATCTAAAAATGCTCATAATTGAATTCTGATTGGACAGATAGATTCTCCTTCATGAGTAGAGTCAATCTACTATACTGTTTTTCTAAAATCTGTGGAGAGAAACCCAATAAATAAGAAACCCTTGGTTTCCGTCACTACACAATGTCTTCTTCTCAGGTTAGCTCTCATACCATGTTAAATTTTGAGCATTAATTTACAATACTCTAGGATCTTTACTGACGGAATAACATGTACAGTATATCAATGCATATCAATCATAACAAGCATGTCAATCATCACAAGAAGCAAAAGAATGAGAGACAAGAGACATAGAGTTTCCGTGGGGAAAACCCTAAGGTGAAAAACCCCACAACTTCCTCAAATATAGAGAGAGCAATGGCTCAACCAAAGTACAACAAAAATACACAGAGATAGTCTCCTAGTAGTAGAAGATCCTCCTCCTCACTAGTGCGCCACTTTCTGAGTGAAGGAAGAATGAGTTTCTGAATGATCCAAATAGAGATCTCCCAATTTCTATTTATACTTGACCTATTTTCCCAATAAAATTATGGGGCCGACTTGTCTAGCTAGGTACATCAACCATATAATATATAAATCAGGGCCGACCCCACACATGGTGGTCAAATAACCCATCGACAAGTTCACACACTTGCGACACTTGTCAATACACATGATGACACTTCCGTATAGAGGAATGACACATCTCTATAGGAGTACAATAATATATAAATGAAATACATGGATGAAATACATTTCGAAGTTACATATACATCAACACTAGAAAGAGGGAATAGACTATGAAGAGAATTTTTCTCCTGTGGCCAGGTACACTTCCATCAGAACAGTACTTGCTCTGGCTATAGTGATGAAATGGAAGATACACCAGATGGATGTCAAGAAAGCTTTCTTGAATGTTGTAGTCGAAGAGGAAGTGTATGTGGAGCAGCCATGTGGATTTGAGACACATGACAGAGAGTCATATGTGTGTAGGTTGAAGAAAACCTTATATGGATTGAATAAAGCTCCTAGGACTTGGTATGGTAGGATGGATAGTTTCCTATCCATTTTGGGCTTTACCAATAGTAAAGCGGATTCCAACCTTTACTACAAGGTTGAGGAAGGAAATCCAGTGATACTACTTTTGTATGTGGATGACCTGTTTGTTATAGGTGAGGATAGATTGATTGCCGGCACGAAGAGGAAGCTTGTTACTGAGTTCGAGATGAAGGACTTGGGGATGACACATATTTTGTAGGCATGGAGGTGTGGCAGAGTGCAGATGAAATCCTCCTTGGAGAAGGGAAGTATGCAGTAGAGATCCTGAAGAGGTTCGGGATGATGGATTGCAAGGCCATGGCCACACCAATGGCATCGAACCTAAAGCTTTTGTGTGATGCTTCATCTGATTCGGTTGATGTCACTGTGTATTGTCAAATGATTGGGTCCTTGATGTACCTGACAAACACGACACTAGATATTTGATTTGTGGTGAACACAATGAGCCAGTTCCTGACAAATCCTAGAGGTGTTCACCTAGGTTCTATAAAGCATATTCTGAGGTTCCTGAAGGGTACAATTGATTATGGGCTCAAGTATGATGTGAATCAAAAGTTTAACTTGCGGGGTTATGTTGATTCAGATTGGGCAGGCAGTGCTGCAGATAGGAAGAGCACTTCTGGGTGCTTCTTCAGTATGGGATCAGGTGTGATCTCTTGGTTTAGCAGGAAGTAGTCCTATGTAGCACTGAGTACGGCCAAAGCATAGTATGTTGCAGCTTGTTCGGTTAGTTGTGAGGTAGTATGGCTGAGGAAGCTATTGTCTCAGTTATTTGATCTCATGTTGGATGCTTCTGGTATCTTTTGTGACAATCAGATTTGTGTGATGCAGTCTGAGAACCCAGTGTTCCATGACACATCGAAGCACATTGAGATCAAATATCACTATATCAGGGATATGGTGGAGAGAGGAGCAGTGAATCTCCTGTATGTTGTGACGGATGAGTAGGTTGCATATGTGTTGACGAAACCACTAGCCAGAGTGAAGTTTGAGTACTTAAGACAGAGGATTGGTGTTCTTCAGATTGTTAATACTTCAAGAAAGAAGTGATGGGACACATTTGCAGGAGCCATTGAAAACATGGTGAGAGGAGGATCCTTCCCATCACTATTGATGTACGCACTGTGTGATGAGCATCAGGATGATGCTCCAGTTACTGCTTTGGATATGATCAGTTAGATCATGTATATGTATATGGATAAGTTGGATGCTTTGTATGATTAGTTGGATCATGTATATGTATATGGATCCGTTTGATGCTTTGTATGATCAATTGGATCATGTATATGTATATGCATCAGTTGGATGCTTTGTATGATTAGTTGGATCACATATATGTATATGTATCAGGTGGATACATTGTATGATCAGGTGTAGCATGTATGATGATATGCATCAGGTGGATGCATTGTATGATCAGGTTGCTCATGGATGATGAGCATCAGGATGATGCTCCAGATGATATGCATCAGGTTGATGTTGTGATTATGATCAATATGATCATGAGTATCAGGTTGATACTTCGTGGCCATGGATAGGTTGTGCAGGTAGCATAGAAAAGATCCTGGGAGATCTGGACAAGTATAGCTGTGTGCTCGTAACAGCCTGGGATGCTCTTTTGACGTTTTTCTACAATTTCGCATAGAAAATATCTTGGAGATCTTGACTGGTAGAGCTGTGTGTTCGTAATATCCTAGGATGCTCTATAGAGATCTAGACAGGTAGAGCTGCGTGATCGTAACAGCCTGGGATGCTCTTTAAAGGTTTTACGAAAGTTCACATAGAAAAGATCTTGGAGATCTGGATAGGTAGAGCTGTGTGCTTGTAACAGACTGGGATGCTCTATAGAGATCTAGATAGGTAGATATGTGTGATCGTAACAGCCTGGGATGCTCTTTAAAGGTTTTGTGAAGGTCACATGTAAAAGATCCTGGGAGATCCGGATAGGTAGAGCTATGTGCTCGTAACAGCCTAGGATGCTCTTTCGAGGTTTTGTTGACAAATGTAATTAGTCTTGGGATCCATAGTATGTCCAGTGATGATGAAAACCTACAAGTGGTGGGCCTACATCCAGCACAAAAAAGGGATGGCTCTGTAGAACTTCCTATGACAAGTAAAATTCAGAGATAGCCCAGTGATCAAGATGTTGAGTATAGCAGCAGTGATGATGATGATGTTTTGTGGTCCAGTGATGATGATCCAACTCCAGAATTGAAGACTTGTGCCAATATGTATTAATGACCTGTGATGAAAGAATACCTTCCTAGTTAAGAGGGAGTGTTCATGTATTTGTAACTTCAAAAGATATTCTTCTATGTATTACATTTGTACTGTATTGTATATCCCACAAGGATGTATTATTCCTCTAATTGGAAGTGTCGTCATTTGTATTTGTAAGTGTCACAAGTTACATTGTAAGTGTTGATGGGTTATTAGACCACCAGTGTGGGGTCGGCCCTAATTAGGTCATGTGGATGGGTTATTATACTTGACTAGCAAGTCGGCCCCAGTTAATTATTGGCAGGTCAAGTCAGTGTATAAATAGAGTGGTTGTGTCTCTAGTTCTATTCACTCACTCACTTCTCAAGCTCGCATAGCTAAGAGAGAAATTGGCGCACTAGTGGAGGAGGAGGACCATCTACTAGGGACATCTTATTGGGTTTGATATTTGTGATCTTGGTTTGTGGCTTATCTTATCTCTGAGGAAGTTGCGGGGTTTTTCACCTTCTTGGTTTTCCCCAGTGAAACTCTGTGTCTCTTGTGTGATTACTTTTGTGTATATGATTGATATGTTGTACATGTTATTCTCTTAGTGATCCTGAATGATAATGGAATGAAATTATTGAAAAATTAACACAAAAGGTCACCCCACTAACCTTTCCCTAGACTTACCTACAATTAGGAATATATTATATCCACAAACAAGAAATTCCTCAATCAAAATATCTAACAGGGGGCCTTTTCTATACTCAAGAAGGGACCACAAAGACTAAAACAAAATCCCTGTGCACTAATCATGAATGCTCCTTATGTTCTAAGTTCAGTCACTATACCCATCATTTTCCATACCTCCCATGATTCTAGACTACCCTCATTGTTGTTCACTAATCCCAGACTACTAACAATTTTTCATTACCATCTTCACCTAAGGTAGTCTCTCTAAATTTGTCACTACCAATTATATTTAGACATACATAAAAAAATACTACTCACCCATGTTTTATATGTAAGCGGAGTGGTCATTTCCTACCTACATTTACAGGAATGGTACCCCAGGATGAACCCATCCATTTGCTAACCCTTGTCACCCATGTCATTATTTTTGGATATTGAATCATTTTTCATTTCAATTCCCGACTTTGAGATAAAATTGATCATATTTCCTCGACCAATTAAGTAATCATCATACCTAACCAATAAGTACTTGTAGCATGTCTCCAACTCTAGAAAACCCACTTGTTCCTCGCAAAGAGGAGATATTACAGACACTAAATGGTATTATTAGACTCAATGAAATATTCTATATCTCCTTATATGTTGATTCCACAACATATTACCATTATTCATTAAATTCCAATATTGACATCATCAAACAATCAATGCATAACTCTACTTAGCCTTCATTAGACAACATGCATTCTCGATATATTGTCTCAACCTCCATGTGTTCCTATATATCAATAGATACATCTCACACATATGACATAGCCTACATGGGAACCACTAGCCATATCCATCAACCTCTTGTAACCAATCCTAGGAATAACTTCCTTGATCACCTCATCCACTCAAGTCAGGACACAATTGAATAAATGATCACTACTAAGACTCTATGGGATGGTAAGGAGCACCATTCCTACTTCTTTTTAGATAATATTTAACCCCTCTTTAGCATTAACCTCTCATCTGGGGATCTTATATCTTGGCCTCATGATCATAATGGTGCAATTTTGGATAAATTTGACCAAGTGATCCATGGGGGTGCTTCATCCCTAAATTTAAAGGAGAAATTTTTTATTGTGCTGAAGAGGTGCATTCTACAATCCACTAGGGGTATTTGTAACTCCTTTCATGCTCATACTAGATTTGACATGTGTCCTTTTTAAAAAACTAATAAAATATTCTAAAAAGTAACATGTCAGTTATTTAAAATGTTTAGAACTGCATATATATAAAACTACATAAATTAGATAAATAAAAACACTTCCTCAACATTTGCACTCTAAAAAGGGGTTTGTGCCAAGAGATATTTGATCCCTCTTGATGCTTGGTAGATCCCCTTTTAAGATGGATATTGTAATATCCTAGGAAATACTTAACCCAGATATTAACTCAAGTTTAGAATTTTTGATAAAATTTACTTTACAATTTTTATTCAATTAATCGAATAGAGCAGGAAGTTAGTGACGGGTAAGTGATACGAACCGTGACACCAAAACCTCAAGATGTTAGTGAAGGCTGCCCACTAGGATCTTACGGCTAGATGTGTGCCCATACACTGGTGTCCCCTTTGAGCCATACGATCCTCAAGAAAACACTGCAATGCCGATGTTGCCACCCGCTCTGTGACTTGAACCTGGGTGGAGGCTCTGATACCAAATGATACGAACCGTTACACCAAAAACTTGAGATGTTAGTGAAGGCTGCCCACTAGGATCTTAACAGTAAGGAGACTTGAAACTGAGTTTGGTAGGATGAAATTTCAGTTCTGGAATTTCTATTGGGAAATGTGCAGCAGCAACTTAGATAGTGGGAAATTGGATCCTTTGTACAAAGCACGGAGACCATTTATGTTTCGGACATCAGCTACTGCTGAAGCCTACTGCAATGCTTCTTGGGTACATCCGCATATACAAACTAGATCGGGAAGGCTATAGGTTTTATAAAATTCAATGGGTTTCTGGTTATGTTTAGAATAATAAATTATTAGTCTTGGAAGAGTTTGCATAGAATTGGGGCTTTTGGCCTCTCCTGGGATTTTGGAGCTAGTCTTTTTCAGAACTTCCCAAACAATGTCTAAAGGCTACCAAATTCACAAAATGAGGGCTGTTATGGATACTGGCATGTGTCAAGGACCTGCTCCAACTGATGGATTAACAAAAAAGTGCACAAAATGAATTTTATAGACAAAATGGAAAAACTAGTCGAATTTAGGCATCAAACTAGCTAGTCTTGGATTTTGACATGGTAAACTGCTTGAAAGATATGTAAACTCTGTTCTGATGATTGTATTAGTTCTGATATGAATTATTATAACCACTAAACATTAAATATATAGTTCATATCAGTTCTCTTAACTTATAATGCTTTCTTTACAATGGACAATGCCTCACAAGCTATTTTCTTCTTACATGAGCTAGAGAATAGAGTAGAGAAGGAGAGAATTACTGTAGATATGAACAGGAAGTAATTAGTAGTCCATATACTTGGTAGATGATTGAACTTGCTACATCCTGAATCTAATGACCTTCAATGGGATCTAGGATAATCAATTCTCCTCCCTTAGGAAAATCACCTCCAATCCGGCAGCAAGTAGAGTAGAAGAGAGAAAAGAGAGGGAGTTCGATCTGAACTTGATATTCTGGAATATGGAAGCCTCTTATGTCTGCAAATAACCACTGATAAGCCTCACAGAATATTTTGAGAACACCTTCCCATATACATCTTCATCTATGGTGCTTCTTCCTCAAAAACTAACTATAAAACACCTCCAATGGAAGCCTCCTCTCCAATATGACAATAGATCTTCATTGCTGCTCCATACTGAATGTCACTGGATGTAATACTATCTATTGTACCTGCATAACACTCATAGAAAACTCACAAAGCCTTTGGGCACATCTCCCAAGAGGAATTGTTGAGGCACATCACTCAACAATTGAGTAGCTCAGAGCTCTCAAACCAAAATTGCAAATGACAAAGGTTCTTGAATGAAGTTGGAATCATGCCTAAATATATGAGATAGCTTACTTGGCAAGCTAGACCACATGTTTGAGGGTGGTAGGGTGCATTCTCTCTAAGATTGGAAACTTATGATATTTGTCCACTTTCTTTCCTTAACCTCCTCCAGTCAGAATTAGCAAGTGTGCCTTAGTTGCTTTTCTGGATGTTGCTAATTCTTTTCTGAATGCTTTTCCTGATTCTTTCTATTTCCTCTTCTTTCCACTTTTCTACTTTTGCCAACTTTTCCAGCTTTTTTCAGTTTCTATTTCCATTTTGACATTGTTTCCTTTCTGAAATATTCTCCACTTGGGCAAGGTTATCCATTTGCCACTAATTCGACCTCCTAGCCTTCATTATCCAACTTGGTAGCATTTATTAGCATTTAAATATGAAAAATACCAAATACCTCTCAACATTAATTCCAGCTTCTATAATTAATTAAATAACTTAATAATTAATTATTTCCTATGGTGTACCCACCTCAAAATTATCCCCATGAATTAAATTCATAATTAATTAATCACCTAGACCCCTAGGGATGGGAGGATCCAAGATGTGACCATGGTCACTAGGGAGGGGACATAACAGTCCTCCCTTCCCAAGACTACTTGTCCTCAAGCAGTTTCAAACCAGGATGTTGCAAAACCTTCTCATCTTCCCAAGTGGCATCGTCACTAGGCAAACCTTTCCATTGTACCAGATATTCCTTGATGACTCTGCTCCTCAGCCTCCGCTCTCTTTCCTACAAAATTCCTTCCAGTTCTAAAACCAGGTGCCCTTCATCATCAAGTGGAGGAAAAATTTCTGAAACCTTAACTTGTTGGCCAACTGCTTTCTTTAAACATGACACATGGAAGACATTGTGGATTTTTCTCCCAGCTGGGAGATCCAATTCATATGCTATTTCACCCACTTTTCTAATTATTTGGTAGGGTCCATAGAACCTTGGCAATAACTTTTCAGCTCCCTTGGTCTTAAGAGTATTTTGTCTATATGGCTGCAACCTCAAATAAACCAAATCCCCTTCTTGGAAGGTCCCGTCAGTTCCATTCTTATCTGCATTGATTTTCTACTGATTTTGTGCAACCTGCAAATTTTCTTTCAGTGCTTTAAGGATATCTTGGATTTCTTGCAGCCAATCCTTAGCCTTCTGATCCCTACAGTTTCCAAAGACCAAATTTCCAATAGTAGAAGACTCATACCAATACAAATGTGAAAATCAGATCACATCCAAGAACTCTCCAATAAATTACACTCTCTCATATGAAAAATCTCACACAACTAGTCAAAGGCACACAAAATAATGCACAAGAATAGATTTCTATGTTACTTCTCATGAAAAATAATTACATCAGACAACATATGAATGTTGTAGGCTGTTATTAAATAACATTACAGCAATAATTCAAATGGCTAAAGATGCCAAAAGAATCTTCTATCCATCAGACTTTCTAAAACTGCCCATCCCCCTTAGGTGGCAAGTTGGTTTTCCTCAAAAGCTCACAAATTGCTAAATTAGTGAGCCGAAGGTGAAATATAGGTAAAATAAATTCCAAATACGAAATTTGAGTGGAAATGGTGTTAAGGAAAGTTTTTGGTGTAAAAAACACTTTCCTAGGTTCACTAGCTCTTTCCTTTGGGGGAAAAAGCAGTAAAAGCAACAACTTTCTTCACAAATGTGCCCTCCTTCCTAAATCTTATCCAGAAATGTTTAGGAATATGCCCAAGTGGCCTAGGAGACTTGTAGAACACACCTCAGATGGAATCTTATCCTCCCATGTTGCCTTGTGGGCCACACAATGGCAATTTCCTCAATTATTACATAGAATTAACCAACAAGTGATTAATTAATGTATCTTATGTAATTAAATAAATGGTAGGAAGGTTTAAATATTCCAACAACAAATCTTTGAATGGAGTCATTCCAATGGACATGTGGAATGCAGTGTTGTAGCAGAACTCACCCAAGTGCAGCCAGTTGACCCATGCTTTCTGCTGCCCCGTGACATAATTTCTGAGATAACCTTCCAGCCATTGATTAACTCTCTCCATTTTCCCATCTGTCTGGGAGTGATAGCTTGTGTTGAGATTTAAACTAGTAAACTTGCTATCTCTGTCATTGATTGTAACTTTGGGCAGCCAATGCATTCTAAATATATCCTTAAAGAAAAGTGTAGCAAATTGACTGGCAGAAATGGTAGAAGTGACAACAAAGAAGTGAGCATATTTACTTAACCTGTCAACTACTACAAAAATACAGTCCTTACCCTGAGATTTCGGTAAACTGGTGATGAAGTCCATGGATATGCTTTCCCATTTCTGTTCAGGAATGGGAAATGGTTGAAGGAGTCCAGCAGGATGAGTATGTTCTACCTTGTTCTGCTAACATGCAGTACACTCCTTCACATGCTTCAAAACATCTTCCTTGAGGCCCTTCCAGGCGAACTTCTCTCTTACCTTTCGGTAAGTTTTTAAAAATCCTAGATGGCCTACTATGGGTGCATTGTGGGAAGCCATCAAAATCTGTTCTTTCAGTTTGGATTCAGGAATCAGAAAAATTCTGTTCTTATAATAGATTACACCATTGATAGCTTGGTATGAGTCATCCTAAATCAACCTATCCAAAATTTCACATGCAAACTGGTTTTCTGAATATTCACTAATTAATTCATCCTTCCAATCAGCAGGAGTTTGCATTCTTGACAAAGCAGGTTTTCTAGATAAAGCATCAACCACTACATTTAGCTTACCCTTCTTGTATTCAATATCAAAATCATATGACTGGATTTTGCTTACCCATTTCTGCTGCCTTCCATTCAGCTCCTTTTGAGTCAAGAAATGTTTCAAGCTATTGTGGTCAATCTTGACTATGAATTTTTCTCCCACCAAATATTGCCTGAATTTCACCAGTGCATGCATGATAGCTAACATCTCTTTATCATAGATGGAATGTAGCTTTTCATGTGGCTGCAATTTCCCGCTCTCATAAGCACTGGGGTGTCTGTCCTGCATTAAAAATGCTCCTATGCGTTCACCCGAGGCATCACATTCTAGAATAAATGGCTGGCTGAAATCTGGAAGTGACAGTATCGGACAGCTGCTCATCACTTCTTTCATTCTACTGAAAGCTTTTTCAGCCTCCTCATTCCAGCAAAAGGCTCCCTTCTTGGTAAGGCCAGTTAAGGGAGAAGTGAGTTTGGAGAATCCCTTCACAAATTTCCTGTAGTATGTACATAGGCCAATGAATCCTCGTAGAGCTGTTATATTTTTCGAACTGAGCCAATCAAGAATGGCCTAAATCTTTTCCATGTGTACCTTAACTCCCTCCTGCCCAATGATGTGGCCAAGATAGAGTAGCTCCTTCATACCAAACTCACACTTGGACAGTTTAGCAAAGAATGACTGTTCTGCAAGAAGGGTTAGAACACTATTCAAATGTGGCAAATGTTTCTCCCAAGTTTTACTATAAATAAGAATGTCATAAAAAAACAAGTACAAACTTACGAAGTTGTTTGCTGAATATTCTATTCATACATGACTGAAATGTTGTAGGTGCATTTGTCAAACCAAAAGGCATGACCAGAAATTCAAAGTGCCCAAAATGGCACCGGAAGGCAGTTTTCTGAATATCCTCACTTCTCATTCTAATTTGATGGTAACCAGAATGGAGGTCTATTTTTGAGAAATACTTGGCTCCATGTAGTTCATCCATCAGTTCATCTATCCTTGGGATAGGATATCTATTCTTAATGGTTTTCTTAATTAAAGGTCTATAGTCAATGCACATGCGCATTGTACCATCTTTCTTTTTTACCAAGACTGCTGATGAAGCAAAGGGGCTGGAACTTGGCCTAATGAAGCCCATCTCAAGCAACTCCTTTATAGTTTTCTCTATTTCATCTTTGAATCTCTTAGGATGTTTATAGGGCTGGATTTTTATAGGGAATGTACGAGGTTCCAGCTCTATCCAATGTTCAGTACCCCTATCAGGAGGCCTTCCATGTGGCAGATCTTCAAACACCCTTTTGTGTTTTTGGAGTAATCTTTGGATATCCTCTAGATGTTGTGACACATCAATGGAGGTCCCTTTGGTATTGATAAAGTATTATGCATCCCATGCTATGTCACCATGCCTCAGAACAGACCTCATACTGTGTGCAGAAATGATTTGTTTTGGGTAGGTGTTAACACCCCTCAAAACCACTTGTTTCCCTTCAGTGTTTTTGAAGCACATTTGAGGAATCTGGTAATTTACTACATGTTCACAAATGGAGAACAGCCATTGTACTCCCAAAACAACATTAGTATCAGCTACATCAAGAATATAAAAACTGTCAATCATAGTATGGTCTCCAATAGTCAGTTGCAGCTTGGGAATCCACCGGTTACACTACATGGTGTTGTTCTTTCCTGTTATAATGACTGTGAAACCCCCAAATTTTTCTGATTTGAGTTTCCTTCTCTCCACCATGGATGCATCTATAAAGTTATGTGTGGCAACCCTATCCACCAATACTGAAACTTTCTTCCCTTCTACCACTCCTTTAAATCTTATAGTGTGGTAGCGAGGGAACCCATTTAAAACAACAATTTTTCCTTCTGGCTGTGAGGGTTCTTCTTCTTCTGCTGTGTCACACACTTCTTCTATTGGATCTTCTTCTCTAAATTTAGCACCCATTTCTTCCTCATCACTTTTAGAAAAAACTTCTATGTAATGAGCCTTACCCTTGGCACATTTGTGCCCAAGAACCCAAGGTTCTTGGAAAGAAAAGCAAAGCTTTTTCTTCCTTAACTCATCCCAATCTCGGAATGAATAATCCTTTCTGTTTGGTGCGGCCACACTTCTGAATGGTGGCCTTTGGTTATGATTTTTAATAGGTGCACTAAATCTTGGTGGATATTTAGTCCTTGGAATTGCATCTTGCAAATCTCTAGTTCTGCTTAGTGCTTCTTGGAGAGTTGCTGGTCGGTAGGCTTTAACTAGCCCTTTTAAGGGTTTTGGTAATCCTTTTGTGAATAGCAGAATCAATCGGGCCTCAGATATATCACTAACCATTACTGCCAACTTCTAAAACTCAGAAATATAAGCTTTCGGGGTCCCGGTCTACTTAACATGTGCTAGTTCCCGGAATGCAATTTCAGGATCCCTTCTGTCAAATTTCTCCATCAATCTTCTAATAAATTCTGCATATGAGGACACTTGGTCATGGCCTAAATTCTTCATTCCATGGAACCACTATTCATCAACTTCATCTTGTAGATGCAGAGCTTCCATTCTGATGGCATCCCTTTCAGCCATTGGATTCAGTTGAAAATATGTGTCCATCTTCTACACCCATGAGTTAGAAGTGCATTTTGTTGACCGATCAAAGAAAGGTAGTTGAACCTTACCAATAGCATTTCTCAATTCATAATTATATGTTGGATGCCTATGCCCACTCTGTGGCTGATTTCTATATTGCACTTCACATAAATATTTGAAAGGCATAGCCCTTCTACACTCTTCACTCAGAGTTTGGTATTCTACATACCAGTCTTCCCATGCACTAACAGATTCAGTATGTGTCTCAGGTTGTTCCTCCCTATGTTCATCAACGAATTTTGGCATGGTCTGTCGGGGATGATCTTTAGACTCATCTTTAAATTCATTGGGTCTATTATGGGGACCAGTCCTAGAAAACATAATTCCACCAGTGATCTTCCTCTCCCCATTCTAAGAACCACTACAACTCCCTTCTATTTCTTTATGTCCTATCTGTTTGGCCAAAAATTTTCTGGTCTCTTGCCTAGACTAGATGATGTTATGGGATATGTCATGCAGCCCTTTTAACATACTCTGCACAAAAAATCTGAATTCTTCCTTATCCTTGTCATCATTTTCAGCCATGTTATTTGCAATGTCCCTTGTTAGGAATTTTATTAAAATGGCAATTTTTCACTTTTTTCCCTAGTTTGACCTTTGACTAGTTTTGAGCTCTAGGTCCCCAAATTGCTCCAATTGCTCCCAAATATTCTGAGAAGGTATACAGATGATTTTAGAACACAAATATGTATTTCATGGATGCTTTTGGACCTTTAAAATGCTTCTACAAATCCTCTTTCAATTCTGGCCAATGTAGGGAACTTTACTAGTAATTTCCTTTGACTAGTATTGGTCTCTAGGTCTTGAATTGACTCCAAATGCCTTCAAATATTCAAGGAAGGTGTATGAATGATATTAGGACTTGAATATGATTTTCATGGATGATATATGGATACAAAAATGCCTCTTCAAACTCTGTTAATATTTTGGACCAAGTATGCAATTTTACTAGTAATTTGGGGTTCAAATCCCCCCGGGGTTAGTACTGAAAATGGCTTCCCAAATGCCTCCAAACCCACTCAAATTTATGAAAAGAGGTAGGGAATGTATTAATTATGTTATTAAGGTCTCATGTGCACCATTAATTGATTATTATATCTGTTCCAACCCTCTCCCATTCAACTGCAAAAATCACCAATTCGACCCTTGGGGAAATGGCACTATTTCTTCTCCCAATGCAATTAAACTGAGTAAAAATACTTCAAATGCTCAAGTACAGTACATGAAAGTTGTAAAATACATCCATAGAAGTACATTAATCACAAACTCATCAGATAATCATCCATTCATTCGAAATCATCATCAATACATTGGTTCACAACAAGGTAGTGGGGAAATGGCACTGTTCTTTCATTAAAAATGAGATTTATACATTTATAATTGGAATTTCAACCTGAAAATTTCTGGAGATGAAGAACAGAGTATTTAATTCATATTACAAAATAAATGGGGCATTAGAATCTCCCCCAAAGTGTACAATAGCTCACGAAAAATGCCCTCCCTCAAGGACCAAGAATATGCCATCAAAACTGGAAATGGTTGAAGGAGTGAGCTGTAATAGAAAAAAACATGAGCTTCCCTGTAGGTTACACCTGAAAATAAAAAATCCATTAAATCTCCAAATGAAAGGTCTGAATGGACTTTCCAATTACCAACTTGGATGGGAATCTTTCACCCTCGAAATTGGCTAAGGCAAGAAACTAGTCATCCACTAGCTCTCCCTCTTCACAAATGCCATTGCAAATTCTACAAATGATCAAAAGCTGGTTTAATTATTTGTTATTGACATTTATAAAGTTATAATGTCCTCCATGGGTTGAATTGCTTCCAAGAGACTCATGCCAACTCAAGTTGGGAAGAGATTCCAAAGAACGCCACTTGTACAACAATTCCTAGTCTCCCACTTCCACCAAATCACGTGTGGAAGCATCTTAGCTTCCCTAACACCCTTGAGTGCCCTCTTAGAGTCTAGTTTTAGCCCTGAAATGTCATATATGTCATATGTCAGCCTTCAGGTCTGATTTGTGTCATAGGTTTCATAGCATCTTCATCATTGTTGTCATAGAGCTAGGGAATCTAGCCCAAGTGTCTCACTAGCTCCAAATTGCCTCTTCCTCTTCCATGGGAGTTACTCTTCCTCTATATTTCGACCTTGGACGAGTCATGCCATGAATAATACCTTTTGGACCCCCCCAATTATGTTACCATTCACCTTGAACTCGAATTGGTGAGAGAATGATGCCAAGTGTAGTGGGGAAATCTAGCCATATGTGGGTCCCACTTCCTCCATGTGTCTTCATGATCAAATGCCACTTTGAATTTCACTTGTATATATTTATTTAGCTCTTTTATTAAATATTTATGCCATTCTAATGTTCGAACATCATTTATTATCCCCATTATTCCAAATCCCAAAGCTTCTACCCCAAACCTAGGAAACTAGTAATATTCCTCCTTGGCAATTATTTGACCTTTAGCATCAATTTGACAAACTCTAATGAATAGGGCCAATGTGATTAGGCCATTGTGACCCAATGCCAAATTTGGGACATGACATTATTCCCCCCTTGTATCTTTCCTCCAGTGGATTCCACCTCCTCTTCCACAAATGGATCTTCGGGGTTCTTTCCTTTGGGGACTGGAGTTCTCTTTGGACTCATAACAAAAATCTCAAGAGCAGGTCCAGAGGACCATGCTCTGATACCACTGTAATATCCTAGGAAATATTTAGCCCAGATATTAACTCAAGTTCATAACTTTTGATAAAATTTACTTGACAATTTTTATTCAATTCATCGATCAGAGCAGGAAGTTAGTGACGGGTAAGGATACTTGAAACTGAGTTTGGTAGGATGAAATTTCAGCTCTATAATTTCTATTGGGAAATGTGCAGCAGGAACTTAGACAGTGGGAAATTTGATCCTTTGTACAAAGCACGGAGACCATTTATGTTTCAGACATTAGCTACTGCTGAAGCCTACTGCAATGCTTCCTGGGTAAATCTGCATATACAAACTAGATTGGGAAGGTTACAGGGTTTATAAAAGTCAATGGGTTGCTGGTTATGTTCAAAATAATAAATGATCAGTCTTGGAAGAGTTTGTAGAGAATTGGGGCTTTTGGCCTCTCCCAGGATTGTGGAGCTAGTCTTTTTCAGAACTTCCCAAACAATGTCTAAAGGCTACCAAATTCTGTAAATGAGGGTTGTTATGGATACTGGGATGTGTCAAGGACCCGCTCCAACTAACGTATTAACAAAAGAGTGCACGGAATGAATTTTATAGACAAAATGGAAAAACTAGTCGAATTTAGGCATCAAACAAGCTAGTCTTGGAGTTTGACACAGTAAACTGCTTGAAGGAAATGTAAACTCTATTCTGATAATTGTATTAGATATGATATGAATTATTATAACCATTAAACATCAAATATAGAGTTCATAATAGTTCTCTTAACTTCTAATGCTTGCCTTACAATGGGCAATGCCTCACAGGCTATTTTCTTCTTACATGAGCTAGAGAATAGAGTAGAGAAGGAGAGAATTACTATGGATCTGAACTGGAAGTAATTATCAGTCCATATAATTGATAGATTACTGAAATTGCTGCATCTTGAATGTAACGACCTTTAATGGGAGCTAGGATGTAGTGTCCCCTCCTACCATATCAGTGTGATAGGGAGGATGTGGTGCTCAATCCAGGCAATTAGCCCCAAAACGTTTGAATTAAAATCATTGATGCAAAGAACTGTATCTGTGCATGCTATGGAAAAACGATGGTAATCAAATAAATGCTGTTGATCTCTAACACACATTCAAGATTCAGTGACAGCCATGAAATAAAGATCTGTGCAGAATTATACAAGATCATGTGGAAATGCATAATCACTTTAATACACAGCGGAAGCAAATTTATTAACAGATCCATGATACATTCAAAATATTCATCAAATGGTAATTGCAAATTTAACACAGGAGAATACTTATCTTATGCAAAAGTAGTCCCACGCAACTGGCTATGCAACTGCAACGTTCCACCCAACCGTAGGCCAGTGTGCTCCTCAATCTCTCAGCACCACTGCCACCCCCGAGCTGGGCATGATCTCTACAAGGAACCAGGGAACAGCAAACTCACACATAGCCAAGCATACACCAAGATGAGCCAAGCCAATCTACAATTGGGTTTATCAGGCTGCTAGGAGATGGAAAGGAAGAATTGCTAAGCTAGTGAGCTCAACTACAGAGCTATGGGTACCTCTCCCAGATCTATTTAGCTTGGCACTCACAATGCCTACACACCCAACACCAGGAAGTATTCTCTTCACTGCCACACAGTCCCTCAAGCCATACCTTCCTTTCTAGTGCTCTCAGGGTGTGCATAGAAAAGTAGCCAGCCCTCTTAATCTTCTTGAGAGGATACTCCCTACACTAGGTTTATCAAGCCAATTCTGTCCACTACCATTCCAGTTTCTTGCTCATGGGTTCCAAACAAAACAGGGATGCACCTAACAACAACCTACACTTGTTAAGTATGAGAAAACGTTTCCAACAGTGGGATGCATGAGATGGGGTTTCCTGGACTTCAGAAAAACGTGGGTAGACTCAAAACGTATTGGCACTTTGGAAATTCGACTGGGGAAGCAAAACCCATTCCAGCAAAACGCCCCAGGGCAAAAACGCCCTCTCCCTCAGTCCCAATTCGCGTCCCTCCTTCCCGAGCTGTTGCACAATCCAAAAATGAGTTCCTGGGCATGGAAAAACGCAGGGTTATGGTGAAAAACGTGAGGATAACTTCCTGTGAGCTCAATCTGCGTGAGAGGAAGAACGTAATGCATGAGGAATGGCCTTGGGTAGCATTTCATGGGGGTTTTCTTGCCCAGCAAGCCAAAAATACGATTTTCAGGTTGGTAGCTTGCCCATGCACGAAAATCTGACTGCCATACCTCTCCCATCCCAAGACATTAACTGCCTTAACCAATTTCTTGGAAGAATTAAATGATTGGGTGCATGAGACAAAATGGGTAGTTGGTGGTTTTATGGGTTTCCCCATTGACACATGGATTAACACCATTGGCTCAAGGGTTTGAATAATTTCCCTCCCTTTTCCTTGTAGAAATCATGCCCCATCTCTTTTTGTTGCATTGCGTAGCCGGTTGTGGGTTTTTCATTGAAAATTCATAATTACATGATGTCTTATATACATTGTGCCCATCTCGCACAAGAAACGTAGGCATCTATTTTTAATTGCCGATACATGAAATGCTAAATCAATGGTGGGGCCTTGGCCTTGAGCTCCTCACCATGATTAATTACAATATTTACATCATTTATGATTTAATACAAAAGGGGGTCAAAATGGGGACATTACATAGGATCATCAGTTCTCCTCTCTTAGGATAATCACCTCCAATCCGGCAGTAGCTAGAGTAGAAGAGAGAGAAGAGAGGGAGTTCAATCTGAACTTGATATTCTGGAATATGGCAGACTCTTATGTCTACAAATAACCACTAATAATCCTCACAGAAGATTCGGAGAACACCTTCCCATATATATCTTCATTTATGGTGCTTCCTCCTCAAAAACTAACTATAAAACACCTCCAATGGAAGCCTCCTCTCCAATATGACAATAGATATTCATTGCTGCTCCATACTAAATGTCACTGGCTATAATACTATCTACTGTACCTGCATAAGACTCATAGAAAAATCACAAAGCCTTGGGGCACATCTCCCAAGATGAATTGTTGAGGCACATCACTCAACAATTGAGTAGCTCAGAGCTCTCAAACCAAAATTGCAAATGACAAAAGTTCCTGAATGAAGTTGGAATCATGCCTAAATAGATGAGATAGCTTGCTTGGCAAGCTAGGCCACACGTGTGATGGAGGTGGGGCACTTTCTCTCTGAGATTGGCAACTTCTGAGCTTTCTCCACTTTCTTTCCTTAACCTCCGTCAGTCAGAATTGGCAAGTGCGCCTTAGTTTCTTTTCTTGATGTTGCTAATTCTTATATGAATGATTTTCCTGATTCTTTCCATTTCCTTTTCTTTCCACTTTTCTGCTTTTGCCAACTTTTCCATCTTTTGTCAGTTTCTATTTCCATTCTGACTTTGTTTCCTTTCTGAAATATTCTCCACTTGCCACTAATTCGACCTCCTAGCCTTCATTATCCAACTTGGCAACATTTATTAGCATTTAAATATTAAAGATACCAAAAACCTCTCAACATTAATTCTAGCTTCCATAATTAATTATTTGCTAAGGTGTACTTGCCTCAAAATTATCCCCATGAATTAAATTCATAATTAATTAATCAACTATACCCCCTAGGGATGGGAGGATCCAAGATGTGACCATGGTCACTAGGGAGGGGACATGACATATATATCCTAGTTTTTAGCTGGTGAGGTTGCATTCCTTGATTCTAGGGTCTTATACCTAATTTTAGGATTCAAACTTGCATGCTTTACTTCTTGGAGTGATTCAAGTAACCTAAATCCTTGAATCAATGAAGGGTAGCATCCTCCTTTACTATTTTTAGTTGTATCCTATCATGCATGATTTATGCATGTATTAGATCCCTTATTTTAGTAAATTAATTATCCAGATATAATCTTGAGTTAGTTATGTGCTAGTTAACTCCTTCTTAAGAGATTGCATAGAAAAATATGTCATAGAAGCTCTAAGTTAATCCCAACTATATCTTCATGCATAAGTATTCAATTGAAATTGATATTTTTAGGAATTCTAATTTCCTATGTGTACAATATTATTCATTGTTTGAATTATTGAATAAGAATTTAGTGTTTTGGTCCAACAATTTTTCTCTTCACTCTCTCCTTTCTTTTTCGCTTGTAAAATTTCTAAGTGTATTGATGCTCATTATATTTCTAGATCTATTTGGTGTCTCTTGCAAGTGATCATCAAATTTTACATGGTATGAGATCTAGTTGGAAGCTAGGATGAGCATATCCACATTTTGCGGAATTAGAGCATTATAGATAAGATGGGTCATCCCCAACATGTCATTCTTACTCCATTTAATTACCATCGGTGGAACTTTAAGGATGTTTTCCTCTTAAAAGTAAGGTCTTTATAGGATTACTATAGGACATTGAACCCAATTTTGCAGTGGAGAAAGTATAATGGTTTAATAGAATTGATGAAGCATTTGGATTGCTATGGATTTTTATTTCTCCTTACCTTAAATATCACATCGATCCTGATGAATATGATAATGAATTATAGATTGAGTTTTAAGTAATATTTTGACATCATGTTGAGATAAGAGGACATTAATTGGAGAATGAGTTCAATAACTTTGAACCTAAGAACTATTGAAGACTTATCCATGAATTTTGAATCATGCTCTTCCATCTTAATGGGAGATGAAGCATTGGTTCAAATCAACACTTCAACTAAGGGAGAACTTGATACAGAGCAAGGTCTTGGACATGTTGCACTAGGTAAGTCAATCATGTTGAATATGATTTTCATTGATGTCAAAGGAGTTCAGTAATGATAAAGGAATGACCAAGGACATGATGGCAGGGAAAGCTTAGTGAAAGACAAAGGAATGACAAAGGAAGTGATGAGATGGCATGTATGATGATGTGGCATGTGTGATGAATTTTTGAAAGACACGTGATGATGTTATGGTGCTATTATTAAGTTAGTGCTACAATATGACATCGATGGATAAGCACTTTAGCAGACTTTGAGGTTATTGATATCGTCGATGACTGTAACCCATATCCAACTTTATTGGGGATAGACTAGACGATGGACAACCTCGCAATCATTGACTTCAAGAAAAAACATATGATATTTGAAGGAACAGATATCAAGGTCATGGTGGCTTTGGAAACTTCACAAGGACTGAGATACACTGAGCCAATCAAAAAGGAATGTAGAGCTCATGACCTGGATCGCATCTATCATATGAAAGCTAACCACGTTGACTACATCAATCCTACAGTAGATGGAACAATTAGTTGGCACTGTGACAGTTCTTTCGTATCAGACTTCGACGCAGGACTGGAGAATTGACACGGCCAATTGCAAGAAGTATCTGCAAGAAGATGTGCATGGATAACCAAATCACTGCGATGGATTGAAACAGAGGTAAGTCCAATTCCCACTTATGATGGTTCAAATAACGCTTATACATTTTTACAAGAGTATACTGTGTCAATTTCAGCTGAACATTGCATACCAACATTGGACATAACACTGCGCACTACACCTGCCAGATGGTGGGCCACAGATAAGGATACTTTGACCACATGGGATTAGTGCAAACATATGATGAAAATAAGATTCCCAAAGAAAGCTGCGCTGACCATGGAAAAGTACAGTGGACAAACAGATCCGAGGGATCATATACAGACTTGTTCAGAAGCATGTATAAAGAGGCCACAGATAAACTGGGTTCACCTGTTTGTGCACACATTGGAGCAGATTCCAAAGAATTGGTACATAGAAGCAAAGATTTACAGAGAAACCACATATTGGTCTATTTTAAATGCAAATTTCCAGAGAAAATTTAGTTTTGGAGATGATTGTATAAGCATAAATGAAGCTCTGGAGGTTATCAAAGAAAGGATATTTCAGAGGAGAATTCCCAAGTACAAATGAGGCATTAGAGGCAATCAAAGACAGGATAATTGAAGATGTAAAAGTACCTAACAACCTATATCCAGAATGGGAAAGAACAGTAGAACATGCCCTTCATTGTTATAAACTTGCTGAAAATGAAGAAGATCTAGAGGAAAGTGATGAGGAGGATCCGTGCAATGTAAATATACCAGAGTTAGAAGGAGCACGCGATGTAGAGGGACCTCCATTAGAAATTCGAGATATGAGCATCCTTGTAAAATTAAGAAAAGTTAATATTGGCACAACTTAAGAGCCGAAGTTCACATCCATTGGAGACTACTGGGATGATGCAATGGTTGCACAGATCGTAGACCTTCTACATGAATATCAGGATTTATTTCGAACGTAGTTCTCCAAAATGAAAGGCATTTTGGGTGACTTGGGAGTGATGAAGATACCTCGCAAGCCAGGCACGAAGCCTGTTAAGCAAAGGCCTTATAGACTGAATCCTAGTTACAAAGAAAGAGTTAAGGAAGAACTAGACAAGATGCTTGATGCGGGGATCATTCATCTAGTCGAAGAATCCAAATGGATAAGCCCTATGGTTATCCAAGATAAGAAGAAAAAAAGAGAAATTAGGATCTGCATAGATATGAGGAAATAGAATGATGCTTCACTGCATGACCCATTTCCTACTCCATTTACTGATGAGGTATTAGACAATGTTGGAGGAAATGAGGCCTATTCTTTCATTGATGGATTTTCTGGATACCATCAGATCCGGATTGATGAGGCAGATAGGCATAAGACCACTTTTTCTACTGAATGGGGATCATATCAGTATACAGTTATGCCTTTTGAGTTGAACAATGCACCAGCCATATTTTCCAAAGTTGTTGTGGCTGCATTCAAGGACTTTATCCATAAGTTCTTAGAATTCTATTTTAATGATTGGATTGTCTTTGGTTTACTGAAGAACCACTATGAGAATCTTAGAATAATGTTAGCTAAGTGTAGACAACATCATATTTCTTTGAATTTGAAGAAATGCATCTTTTGTGTGCCCTATGGAATTCTGTTGGGACACATTGTCTGTAAACAGGATTTGGTGGTTCTTCCTACGAAGACCGCAGTTATTATGAACCTTCCAGTACCAAATTTAGTGAAACAACTTCGCACCACGCTAGGAAATACCTGATACTATAGAAAAATTATCAAGGATTATGCACAGATAACAGCACCGATGGAGAAGCTATTGAAGAAAGAAGCGCAGTTCATCTAGAACACAGAATGTGAGCAAGTCCTAGACACACTAAAGGACAAAATGGTAACTGTGCCTATCCTTGTCTTTCGAGATTGGGACAAGTAATTTCATGTATGTGTTGATGCTTCATCTATTGCACTTGGTGTGGTGTTAGCAGAGCCAGGTGAGGGAGGCATTGGCCATCCCATTGCATTCTCGAGCAGGAATCTCTCATTAGCTTAAAAGAACTATACAACCATAGAAAGAGAAGGTCTAGCCATGGTGTATGCACTCCAAAAAATTCTGGCACTATTCGTTGGGTGTGTACTTCTCAATGTTTACTGACCATTCCGCTTTAAAGTATCTAGTCAATTAACCCACGTTAGGGGAGAGAATTTGGAGATGGATTTTACTATTCCAATAATATGACTTTGAGATCGTTGTTAATCTAGGAATATTGAACCTAGGACTTGACCATCTCTTAAGGATCGAGTAAGGCGAAGTACCTACAAACCTCGATGACAATCTGCTTGACACGCAGTTATTTTCCATACAAGTCACAGATGATTATTGCAAGGACATTCTAGACTTTTTAACTACAGGATTGGCACCTACAGAGTTCACTACGCAGTAGAAGAAGCAACTGGTATTCCGAACAACAAAGTTCACTATAATCGTAGGTCAACTATACAAGTTGGGACTAGATGAAGTGCTGCACAGATGTTGTGTTGGATCATGAGAAGCCATTTATATTGGCTGACGCACATTCAAGTGCATCAGGAGGTCACTATGCAAGTAGAGCTACCACACAAAATATATTGAGATAAGAGCTGTGGTGGCCTACAGTACATAAAGATTCAAAAGAACATTGCCAGAGTTGCGATGTCTATCAAAGGACTGGAAAGCCGTCGCGAAGAGATGAAATGCCATTAAAACCATAGTTGACACTACAAGCATCTGAAAAATGGGCTATTGATTTTGTGGGACCTATTAACCGACTGGGAAAGAGGACTGGTGAGAGATATATTATCACTGTGACTGACTATCTCACCAAATGGGTATAGGTTAAACCAAAGAAGGACTGTAGCGCAACTACTGCCGTGCAGTTCATCTTCGAGAACGTCCTTACCAGATTTGGATGCCCTAAGATTTTAATGAGTGATCAAGGGACTCAATTTTTGAACAGAATTGTTGAATCCCTTACCGAAGAGTTCCACATTTATCATGAGAGGAGTACACCGTACCACCCTCAAGCCAATGGAAGTGTTGAATATTTCAACAAGGTACTAGAGAATGTGCTGACAAAGGTATGCAATGTAAACAGGGATGATTGGGATCTGTGCATTCCAGCTGTGTTATGGGCATATAGAACAACTTGCATAAAGTTGACAGGCCATACACCTTTCAGATTGTCCTATGGACAAGAAGCTGAGATGTCGATGGAATATATTGTACCAAGCTTAAGGATTTTTGCATTCACAGGCATGGAGGATGAAGAAACAATAGAAGAAAGGCTTCTACACTTGGTTGGATTGGAGGAGGATCGCTTCATTGCAGGATTTCACCAGCAAGTGCAAAAAAACAGAGAAAAAGCATGGCATGATCGCCACATCAAGAACAAGTCCTTTTAGGTATGCGAACTAGTCCTCCTGTACGATAGCAAGTTCATGAAATTTCCTGGCAAATTTAAAATGCATTGGCTTGGGACATATACTTTTATGCATGTTACTAACCGTGGCGCAGTTCAGTTAGCCATGTTAGCCGGAGATAACTTACCAGGTTTGGTGAATGGAAGTAGACTAAATCCCTACAGGGAGAGTCCTACTTCGCAGAACCCTCAGTGATTAGAAGAGAAGGAAATTTCTAAGTGTCAAGTACAGTTGAAATTGGGCACTAGAAATTAAAACAAGTCTATACACATCTTTTTTCCAATACACGAAGTTTGATGAAAAGAATGCATCAACCATGGAGCATTAGTTAAGGAGTGAAGTTGCACATGAAAAAAAAAAGAGAAGAAAAAGAAGAAAAAGAAAAAAAAAAAAAAGGAAAAGAAACTGAAAAGAGAAGAAGAACCACGCAGTACGAAGCTGAAAATGTAGTTGCATAGATCAAATAGAACAACAAATTAACAAAGTTTAGAACAAAGAAATAGGACACCACGAAGTAACCGCGTCGGGATAGTGATAATCCGCCGTGCAGTTAGACATGGCACTCTTGCTAAGATGAGTGCAACATATCAAGAACTCACTGCTAAGATAGCTCTGCAAGAGGAAGAGCAACTCATGGAGCCAGAAGTGGAAAGTGGCTCGGGGACGAGCCACATGTAAGTGTTAAGGGTTTGTTTGGCCTAGCCCAAGTAAGGCAGTTTTGTGCAATACGGTTTTGGAGATACGAAGTTACAGTGCAGCTCTGATGAAGGCAGTTTTGGAAAAACAGTTTTGGGGAGTTGCAAAGTTGAGCGCAACACAGTATCGGCAGGGTAAGAACTGTGCGTCTAAGTGCCAACTCCATGAAGTGGTAGCACTGCGCAGTGCCAGTCGAGCACCTATTTTGGGTAAAGAATGTACGGAAAGGTCGAGCTGTGAAAACGACCTGTTTTGGTAAGCAACTCCAAGATTCCCAGGAATGGGTATGGAGCAGCATGAAGGAATATGAAAGTGACCTATCAAGAGAGTGGCGGAAAACAGTTAGAAGCTAAGCCAGGAAGCCGAAAACGATAGCCAGGCCAGAGGGGTGGAAAGCGACATGCCACGATGCAGTGTAACCATTTTTTGAATACCGTGGATGTCAGAAGGGTGTGTGAGCTGAGAGTGGTCCAACAAAATGACCATAAGCGTGTAAAGAAGCTGTCGACTAAGACAAGCCGCATCGGCGGGTAACCGCACCATTTTGCAACCTAAGGTTTTTTGGCCTCTGCATTGTAGAAAACGTGACCTACAGGCATGATCTCTGTATAAAGGGAAATTTTGTAGGGGAAAGGGCTAATCTTCACTGGAATCTCTAGTTGTGAATAGTTGATTATTGTAGAAGAGAAGATTGTAAAAGCTCTACAACTTTGTGCGTAATGACCTACTGAGAGAGAAGAGAGTCTGCAGCTGAGTGCACAGACTAGAACTGTTGTACCCTTCCGATAAATAATATAACAACAGTTCCCATGGACGTATCTCGCATCCTGTGGGTGAACCATGTTAAATTCTGTGTTATGTGATTGATTATGCATATGTATCTGTGTATTTGCTTATGTGAATGGTTAAGATCTTGTTTATGAATATATGTTCTCTTGCTTTTATATGTATTCACCATAAAGATAAAAGATGGGAATAATGTGTTAAGTAATAGCATGTGTGAATGAATGTCAAATGCACCTGTATTTCTAAGTCAGATGTATGCATGATTTAACTAGGTAAACACTTAGCCAGCGAAGTCTATATAGTCTGACTCCCTGAGCGCAACAAATGCAGTATCTGTGGTGCTTTCCTATTGTCAAAGAACCATCCTGAGCCATGCAGTCACTTGGAGGTGCTATTGTCTAGAGTGTTTTCACCACAAAGTAGGAGAACTTCGCGCTATCCGCCATTTGGTTGAGCGCGCATCACCCAGTTGTGGAAACCTGATTAAACAACCTACCCATAACTTCGCCTCAGGTGAGACCTCTATTTGTTCGCGGGCTGTTTCCAAAAGGGCCGGTGAAAATGGGTTTTGTTGGTTCCCTAAACAGTGCAAAACCTGGGTCTACCTCATTGAAGCTAAATGTCATATATACAGCCAACAATTTTGAAAACTGCCATGTTCTAAATGAATAGTACCTTTTCCTTTCAAAGAAATTTGTGAATCATATCCCATGTGGATGCAGATGCAGTTGTCGGTTTCGAATGATGAGAAGGAGTGTTTGCTTGCAACCATGTGATTCAAGGCTCCTGAATCAATGAGAAGAGCTGTAGAATTTGAAACACTTTCCATGATTGCATGACATCTTTTGGCATAATCATTATTTTCCTTCTTCCTTGCGCCATCTGGAAGTGTAATGTTTTTTTTCTCCAAGAGAAGGGCCATCTGATCAATATTTTTCTTCATGCATGAGCTTTATGGATTAAATCCCCTACCAAAGTAAGAACACTTTGTCTTCTTTTTTCCCTTTTGCTTCTCTTTTCTTGAATCAGAGGGCTCATCTAACTACTTGGTCTTCTCCTTTTGCTTGGGATGATCAAACTTGGTCTTCTCTTTCTTTTGCTTCCCTTTACCATTCATAGCTTTGGGTCCTCTAGCAAATAGGGCTTGATCTTTGAAGTTTTTTATGGACCCCATCTGAACAAGATTGCCATGCTCTTTTGTTAAGGACTCAATGAAGGCATTCAAGGTAGGCATCTTCCAATTCAGAGTGGTGATTTTTCCTGAATGGAAAGTAGATACAAACACTGAATAATCTTTTCCTCGCTTCGTAAGGATAGAAAGAATCAACTACTCAGCTTTCTTCTCAACATCACATTGCTTCACCTGAAGCTCCAAATGCTTGAACTTGGTGAAAAACTCATTGATGGTCTTGAAATTCTCAGGATTTAGGGAAATCAATTCATTCTCCAACTGATAAGACCTCATCTCATCCTACTTGCCAAATAGTTTGGCAAGTTGTTCCCATACTTATTTCGGAGTCGACAATCCGCTGATATGGAAAAGAAGATCCTTTGACATATTGAGACAAAGGAAACCATAAGCTTCATCAAGCTTATTGAAGTATTTGGAATTATCTACTACAAAATTATGCTCTTGTTCTAGGCCCATAGTGACTTTATAGAATCCTTTGGAGCACATCACTATCTCTATATCATTCTTCCACTGATGATAGTTGAAAGGAGTAAGGATATTTTGTGAAGAAGAATCTATATCTGTTGTAGCGAATGCAATATTGGGCTATCAAAAACCTGCAATCACAAAAAAAACAAGAATGTTTTAGGTCGACAACCTGCACTTTTCAAGTTTCATCACACCCGGCAAAGACTATAAAGCAAGATTGAAGAGTCGGATGCACAATATGCACTAATTATGTGAAAATCTTTTGGCTTCTGGTGCAGAGTTGGAATATTTTTGAGCAACCTTTCTGATGATTCATATGTGTTCCAGGTGTTGAAAGAATTGGTGCATAAACAGTGGTGCAAAAAGCACTAGTGCGTAAGTGCAAAATCACTAGTGCAGAAGTGGAGAACTACAGAGTCACTAGTGCAAGAGTGTAGAAGTGTAGAAGCGCAGAAGTGTAGAAAAACTGTAGAAATGTTGCCTTGTCCTGCCATGGCTCTAATGCCATGTAAAATATAAGCACAATAGATCTATGAAACAAAGACAATAGTTATTAGATATTCATGTGACAAATAATATGTGAAAACACTGATGCAAAAGATTTGCAACAATTTATGCATTTATCATAAACTCAGAAGATTATTACAATGTGTTACAATGGCTACAATAAGCCAAGCAATTCAAATTCCAAAGAGGTCATTCGAATTGAATGCATGAGAGTGGCTTACTTGGAAGTTAACACCATAGGCACACCAGTTAACAACTTAACTACTATGAAAATTACTCTAACAGACTTTGAAATTGTCTAACTGGGTTTAACTAAATCCAGAGCTCAACTAAATGCCCAAAAATAGGAGACGCCTTTTTTTCTGCAGTTAACTGAATAGTAGGTGAAAGTAACACCATATGAAGTCAACTAGTGTAGTAGGGCGCTTTCTAGTCTCCAGTTGGTTGAATAAACTAGTAAATGTTGTCAGTTGGACAGAGTAGTGCTCTTTAGTCATGCAAACCACTCCTTGAATGATGGAGGAGGCCTACTTAACTGATAATGATGGACCAGTTGACACCCCAAACATAGGAGGAGGCCCAGTTTACTAAAACTGTGATCTATTGATGATGTAAGCACATGATAGAGTCAAAATACTTAGGATAAGTGGAAAATTAAGCTGTGAAACTCATGTAAATGATGTGTGGCTGCAAAATGCTTCAACAGAAATTATCTCCTCTTGGCCAATTTGACGTCCACCTCTTTATTTTCTCCAAAATTCATCATCACATTCCATTTTTATCACTCACTAGATTCCATACTATATTTAGCTAATTTTTAAGCCTCTTGATTGATTTGGAAGGTGCTTTTTCTACCTAAGGGGGTTTTTTAGCTCTTAGTAAGCCTTCCTTTTTTGTGCGTTACAACTTTCCTTCAAGGCATTCTATTTTCTCTCCTGAGATGTATTATATATTATATTCATATTATTGAATAATACAGAGATTATATTTACATGAATGGAGTTCCTTCTCTTATGTTTTTGTTTCAGTATTTCTTCTTTTTCTTGCATAACTTTGAATAATTCTTGTGAGGAATTATTTGATTCAAGATCCTTGGCTATTAGAATTTTTTCATGGTATTGATCCTATATATAATTCTCACATCGTATCAGAGCCATATAATTGTCGCATGGAGTCCATCAGCACAGGTTTCCTTACTTTTTCCCATTTCCCTATTCACAATTAACTTGGACTGGAGATCCTCTGTAAGTTCAAGAAAAACACTCCCACACATATCATGGAACAAATCAATGAATGATTCCAACAGTGCAAATTGTGTAACGTTAAAATAAAAGCTAGATTCTTGTTGGATTGGTTCCTCAAATCACTTCTCCTGATGATCGTCAATGATGTCACAACCACCATGGAGGAGAATGAATATGCTCGACCATCTTGGAAGATCAATAGTTTGATTCAATTTACACTCAAACTAAGTATTTATCCATAATCATCCTCGATGCCACTTAATGTCGGTCTTTTTAGCAAAACAACCCCAATACTTATGACCCTACTAATGAGATTGTTAAGTCCATTACCCTCCATGGGAATCAACCAAATCCATATGGTTCCTTCCCACCAAATCATCCTTATGGAAGTACTCCTCCACCTTTGGAAGTTATATTTCTATAGAGTGGACCTAACCTGCATTATGGAGAACCTACTTACCGACCATAGAATCCCACCTTTCCCAATATGACTGTGCATAAATTTACCTCACTCTCTTCTACTCATATCCATAATGTAGCTTATAGTATAATAATTTCCCAAGAAACACCTCTACTTCATATAGGTCCCAAACCCATACTGAGATGCTCCCCTCTCAACACATATTTTCCATTTCCTAGTCCTCTGCTAGCTATATCGGTTAGTTTCAACATTGCAACTCATGGAGTGGTGATTTTTGTTGAACTTTATCCAGTTCAACAATTTCAAGACTTTGAATAATTGAATGCAAAAAAAAAAAATCAACAAAATCAAATAAATAATAAAGGAAAGAATGAACAACAAACTAGCCTCAAGGGTAGGGGATCAGTCTCCCTAACTAACCAAATCATAATGGCTGAAATCAAAACAAAAAGAATGGAAATAACAATTTGCTTAATCGAGGAAAATTTAATAATATTAGAATTAATTTTCCTTGTGTTATCTATAGTGAGGATGGCCATTACACTCACCTTCTCCCTAAAATTATTGATTTTAAGTGCATACTAGAAGCACATGCTCAAACTATTATAAATACTCCCTAAATAAATAACATGGATCAACCACAAAAATCAATCTTGCAAAATTCCTTCCTTCAACAAGGGGCCATATCTCACTGACAAGATGTTTCAAAACTCCACATTTCGACCATCATTTGGGAGTCTTCCTACCAAACCAGCTACATGAATTTCATAGAGATTCATCTTCAAACTTGAAACTAAGCATCCGGTATGACATAATATACTCCCACATAGTTAGAGGATTCCCTAACTTACACCATTAGGTTTCTTCCGATTACATGCCCTAGTAGTGACACTATCATAAGGTACCAAATTATCCTCTATGAAATATTGCTCATAACCGTCATGTGATATTTATACACAATTACAACATCATCTATGATTTGGATTGATCCCCTACTGTCATGTCCACATTTGAGGCTCTCCACCATTTCCCCTATCAAAAAAGGAATTACTATTTTCATTAGGTACAATTGATCCATGTGATTTATGCCTCATGACCTTCAACTTAGATGCAAGAAACTCGCCTGTGTTTCCTTCATCCATCACATTATGAATCCTCGTCATAGTCAAGATTATAATCACTCTTCAATGCATCATTCATGAACATGCTTCTATTCTTTTCATGTCAATTGTCATTTGGAAATGACTAGGATCTCATGATATCATACCTATAATCATTCTTCATGCCTATGATGGTCATCCCTCTTAACCAAAAATCCTTTACCAAAATTTCCCTATTTATATAGGGGGAAAGATGGTTCTCTTTGATGTATAATGTTTTGATGGCTGACTTGACTACAACATCCTTATTTATAGTAGTTATATGTTCACCATGAAATAAATTGCCTCCTTAGTCTCCTACACTGTGATGTTCACCCATAATGGGAAATTTGTCGCCCTTGAAAAAATTACAAACTAAAAGCCTCATCCCATTGACAACCTAGAGAATATCGTACGAATAGTTATTAAATATGACAAAATCCTTTATTATAGTGATATAGTGTCGATGTATATGTAACTTCGGAATGTATTTCATCTATGTATTTTATTGTACTCCTATAGAGATCTATTATTTCTCTATACGGAAGTGTTGTCATTTGTATTAACAAGTGTCACAACTTGCTGATGGGTTATTAAACCACCTAGTAAGGGGTCGGCCAGGATTAATGTAGCCATGGGTTATTAGGCTAAGTTAGGCAAGTCGGCCCCACTGGTTTATTGGGAAGGACATCACAAGTATAAATAGAGATCGGGATATCTCTATTTGATCATCTCATTACTCACTCTTCTATTACTCGGAAAGTGGTGCACATGTGAGGAGGAGGATCAGCTGCTAGGAGAAGACTATCTCTTGTACTTTGGTTGTATCATTGCTCTTTCTATCTCTGAGGAAGTTGTGGGGTTCTTCACCTTTATTGTTTTCCCCAGTGAAACTCTGTGTGTCCATTGTCTTATGTTATTGTTTGATATGCTTGATACATGCTTGATATGATTGATATGTTGTACATGTTATACTCTCAGTAAAGATCCTAGAGTATGCTGAATTAATGCTCAAAATTTAACATGGTATCAGAGCTAACCTGAGAAGAAGACATTGTGCAGTGGCAAAAACTAGGGTTTCTTGTTTATTGGGTTTCTCTCCATAGATTTTGGAAAAGTAGTATGATAGATTGACTCTCCTTAGCAAGGTGAATCCTTATTTCCAATCAGAATTGAATTCTGAGCACTTTTAGTTTTGGCCCTAAACATTAGGGTTTCCATAAATATAGGAATTTCTAAAATATGAATATATAGCTGGAATCTCCATGGAAAAATCAAATTTTAGATATTTGGATCAAGATTTTTGGTTGGGTGAAGCTCTGGGAAACTCAAGCCCTAATTCAGGGTCCTCCCTAGTGAATCCAGGAAGACTAAAAGGCATTTCTGAAGGGTGAAACTTTGCAGAACTCAAATTATGAATATACCAGGATGATCAACTCATCAAGGTGGATCTTTCTATCCTTTCAGAAGTTTGAAATTCAAAGTTTGAATTTTTAGGGTTTCGCTAACAAACCCTAATCCGAGACCAGATCCATTTTTCAGCAAATCAAGTGGTAAGACCAAAATCTTCTTTATTTCCATTTTAAGTATTTTTTAAAGATGTCTCACCACACCAAGCTTGAGAATCAGCTTGAAGGGGTTGATAACTTCTGAGCATGGAGTATAGGATTGGGTTAATCCTGGAAGAAAATGAGTTGGACATTTATATAAATGAAATGGTCCCTGTCCCAGAAGAAGAAGAGGCTAAGGCTCTTCACAAGAAGAAGTTGGTCAAGGAAAAGAGGATCATTGCTAATTCTATCAAAGATCATCTCATACCCTATGTGTCTTCCCTAAAGACACCAAACGAGATGTTTGATTCCCTGACCAAGCTATTTGAAGGGAAGAACATAAATCAGAAGATGACGCTGAGGAATTAATTGAAGAATGTCAAGATCCAGAATGTGGAAACATTGCAGTCTTATTTCTCAAGGGTCTCCTAGATAAAAGAACAACTTGAAGATGTGGGAGAAGACATAGAAAATGGAGAAGTGGTAATGACCACTCTTAATGGCCTTCCTAGGTCATGCGATTCCTTCATCCAAGGGATTTGTGCTAGGAAGAAACTTATCAATTTCAGTAGGCTATGGGAAGAATGCTCACAGGAAGAATCTCGAATTATAGATCGAGAAGAAAAGATGGGGAATGAAGATCAGGCTCTCACAGCACACTCCAAAAGTCATGGTGACAAAAAGACTCACCATCATGGCAAGAAAGAAAGACAACACAACCAAAATTAGAAGGGAAAAAGAAACATGTCCCATGCCCGTTGCTATACACGTGATGAAAAGGGACACTATTCCAGAGACTATCCCAAAAATAAGAAAGATGGTTCTCACAAAAGGAAGAACACCAAAAGAAGACATCATGCTCATGCTGTAGAGGATGATGAACCTCCCAGGAAGAGTGCTAGAGAAGATGGTGAATATTCTTCTAGTGATGAATAATATGTTTTGATTTCTTCTCTCACTGGAACCATTACTCGTGGAATTAATGATTGGCGTATAGACAGTGGGGTTTCTAAACACATGACAAGATTAAAGGAATCCTTTAGGAACTTATCTAAACATGAATTACCCCACAAGGTGAAACTTGGGGATGACTATGTAACGTCCCCACCCGCGGATCCAACTCCGATAAGGAAACATGATGCCAATCTATAGGGCTTTCACAAAAACTCATCCCATTCATAAAATTCATAGCCATAAAATTAATGTGTGCAGATGCAAATCAAACATATATGCACAAGGGAATAAGAACATCACCCACACACATCCTTTGTATGCATTCAGCATATCAATAAAAAAAATATCAAATTTAAACATTTGCAGAAGTAAAATGCACATAGAAAAACACTTATCTTCATTGTGCAATTGTACCAAACAACTAGCTATGTCACTACAACGTTGCACCCAACCGTAGGCTAGTTGTGTTCATCAATTCTCTCAACACAACGGCCACCCCCAAGGTGGGCATGATTCTTACAAAGAAAGGGGACATTCAAGCTCATACACAACCAAAGCAATAGATACCCATCTCAACCCCAACACTCTTTTACACACAACAACTCAAACTAGGCATGGATACACTCTTTAAGCAATGGGATTTACCAATAAGATGGCCCAGGACTTTCCCAAATTGTGGACACACCAAAAACGGATTGGGGAATTTCAATAACAAGATGGCCAGGCATTTTCCCAAAATGTGGGCACACCAAAAACGGATTTTGAATTGGGGAAAATCGTCCACAAGGAACTAACCCGATTTTTCCATGGTATTTTGGGCATCTAAATGGCCAAAATGCCTCCAATGAAACCCCAAACCAAGCACCCATACTACCAACCACTCTGCAACCCAAAAACGCCTTGTTTCCAGCTAGAACAATCAGGAGAAACCATAAAAATGTGGAGAGAAAACGCCCAGGCAGCCCAAAAACGTGAGAGAGACATAACTGCTTTCAGGGTTATGGCTTGGGAGGAAAATTCATGGCTCTTTTCTTGCCAAGGAAGAAAAACATGTTTTTCCATGAAGGGTGGTTGCCCATACTCGAATTTTGGACCGCCATGCCTCTCATTCCCCAAGGCATTAACTACCTCAACCAACTTTTGGGAGAAAATGAATGATTGGGTACAAAAGTCAACATGGGTAGTTGAGTGTTTGATGGGTTATCTCATTGACACTTGGCTTGACTTGATTGGCTCAAGGGTTTGAATGTTTTCCCTCCCAATTCCTTGAAAAATCATGCCCCCATCTCTTGTTGCATTGCATAGCTAGTTGTGGGTATTTTATTAAAATGCATATTTACAATTCCAATGTGCTTGGCTAGAACGTAAACCATATGCATCAGTAAATCGATGGCAGGGACTTGGACTTGAGCTCCTCACCACGATTTTATAACAATATTACATCATTTACATTTTAATGCAATGGGGTCAAGATGGGGACGTGACATTCCCCTCCCCTTGGAATAACACCATCCTTGGTGTTCCAATACTTCAAAATATATACCCACTTTACACATGCCTCAAAATTCACAACTGGTGGTAGGTCTGTCAGGTGTTCATCTCTTGAATTTGAACTTTTAGGATCAAGTCCTTTTGCCTCCTCAAGCTACTCCTGCTGGCTTTGATCTTCCAGCTCTGCAGGTGGGAATTGCTCCATAGCAATCCCTTTCTTTTATTCACCTTCCAGCTGATCTACAAGTCTGGAACTTCATGGTTTCCATCTTTCTTTCCATCATGGCAACTAATTGAGGAATATTTTCAGTTAAAACCAATGGCTTTCACTATCTCACCTGTGAGATTCATCATGGCAATTCCTGTTAGGACAAGCATAACACAATGTTAAAATTAGTCAATTAATTCCTCAATTGACATGGAATGTCCATGCTTTACCCATGAGACATCCACACATTTCATGCTTTCCCAACATACACATGAACTCGTTCATGTTCATCCATTCACAGGGAAATAACTATTTCAGAATTCAGAATTCATTTTAAGCAATAAACACAATCAAGTTCCAGTCACAACATGCATTCAGCAATCCTTTGTTTCTGAAATGCATCAATAAAAATGAAAGAGAAGAGTAAGAGTTTCCCCCTCTTAATCTTGTTCCAATCTGGAGCCACACCATCACTATGGTTTCATGCTCCTTAGCCTCTTTCACTTCAACATGAATGCTTGACTTGCCCGTTCTTAGCTATGACACTTAGTGTCTAAGGTCTGTTTAAGGATTTTCAATGTGGGAGTCCTTCCCATTGTTTCCTACAGGACCTTTGGCTGCTAGGACCCACATATGTCCACTAGCACCATCTTTCATTACTACTCATACTGAGCTCTCTAGGATAGTCACATGTCCACATGCATCCTCCAGATGCTTTCATAGTCCTTGCTTCCAGCATTACCTACACTCAAACATTGATTCAATTCATATGTTTAGTTTATTTCCATAGGGTTTGTCTCCAAACAAGAGTTTAAGAAATCATAAACAAATCATATACACACGTATTTCATAAGCAAGAAGCTGCAATGTAACCAAAGACTCATCTGCATTGGATGTCTTCACTTTATTCCACAGGCTCCTTCTTCGCTTTATAAGCCTTGGATTTCCTGTGGATGCAATAATGAATGTTGGGCCAGCATGCAGGCTACTCCACAACCATTTGAATAGGAAATGCCCAGCCAGTACGCCGACTAGGTTTCATCAATCATCTCATTTAGAAATATGCTAGGCCAGTGGTCCGACTGGTTTTATTAATTAATTAAAGAATGTATGGCCAGCATGCCATTTGCTCCACAACATCGAGTGGTTAATGCCCCCACCAACTATTCCTTGAATTTATCGAGCATCAATTACTCTCTGGATTTACCAAGAATTTATAGTGCACAACCAGTTACTCTTTGGTTTACCAAGAATTTATAGTGCACGACCAGTTACTCTCTGGTTTACCAAAAATTTATAGTTCTTTCAGGGTCCATGCTTCCTGCAATGACCAAGGTTTCCAACAAGGGAACAATAGTGTATCATCTTAGCTGTTAGAATACTTATACCTGAAATTTTCATTATTCCAAACAAGAAAATAAATGAAAATGAAAACTTATCTGTGTTGTGCATTTTCCTTGCTACTCCGCAGGTTTCCTTCTCTACTTTACAAGCCTTGGATCACCTGTGGGGTGGATGCTTGGCCAGCACACATGCTACTCCACAGTATCATCCGAATAGGCAATGCTAAGGCAGCACGTCGACTGGGTTTATCAAGCATCCCTAAAATCAGTATGCTAAGCCAGTACGCCGACTAGGTTTATCAAGCATACAATGACCATTTCCAAGCCAGTTCTCCGACCGGGTTTGTCAGGAAATAACACCCTTCACTAATACCTCCACAACATGCACACAACCAATGCCAAGCTAGTACATCGACTGGGTTTATCAGGCATACAAAAACCATTGCCAAGCCAGTACACCGACTTGGTTTATCAAGCAATAAGAACAATATAATATGATTACGTGGCTCCTTCTAATGCCAAGCTAGTACACCGACTGGGTTTATCAGGCATACAACAACCATTGCCAAGCCAGTACACCGACTTGGTTTATCAAGCAATAAGAACAATATAATATGATTATGTGGCTCCTTCTCTTATGAAACCAGTGGTTCCCTCCAGGAACTCCATAGGTGACTCACTTGACTAGGCTAGCATGGCCTCCACAATACCCACTCACACTACACAAGGTTGATACCACTTTTTTGCTACACAACTCCTCGGGCCTATACATCTATTCTAGCGTCCTTTAGTGTGAGCGTAGAAAGGTTACCACTGCCCATACATCCCTCTTGAGTACTCTTTCTTAACTTTGCCTCTTACGTGAAACACCAAAGTGCATCTGTGTAAGTTGATAGCACAAGAAGGCTAAGCAGGCTCATTAGTATTTCTTCTCTAAAATTGTAATCATATTTCATAACATTCACTATCAAGTATCGAAACACTAGGAATACATCCATTCCCTTGGGGTGTAGTCAATATTGAAAACCCTAACATAACCCAACACCTGAAATGTATGCATCCCTTTCTAATGTGAGCCATGTAGGCCCTAGTCACACTTAAGCAGTTTGGAATAATAATGAAATAATAAAACATGCTCTGCGTATTCAATCTAATAGCCAGACATGTATATCTTTAGTTAGGGTTACATAATACTCATTTGTTTCACAAATGTATCTTTTCTTTATTTGTGAAGAATGGGGGCTCCCTTCTCTGATTCAACAGTCCTTCCATTCTCCACCCCAATCTTTTCACGTTCCATAACCCACACATGCCTGATCGGCATAATTTTACTGTCTCACTCACATGATTCACCCACATGTAGTTTGACTAAGACATTATCAACATTTACAATGGTGTTTCACCCGAAACCCATTTCCAAAGCATGGGATCCTTCCCATCTAGTTTGGCTTCGAAAGGCCATCACACATGGTCTTCCTGCCATGTGTCATCCTGGCACACTTATCAAATAGCCAAACAGTCAGCAACATTTAGGAATAAGCTTCAAGTATGATTGTTCTATAACCAATCAATAGCATTAATAATTAATTCAACATGAATTTACAATTTTGTCTCCTACAGAAATTGATTTGCTTAGCAATGAGGCTATCCACATATTGTTTGGCTCTCATAAGTGGTATCACTCTATCCATTATGGTTTCACCCTTGCTACCATACATGAAAATCCACCTACAACATGTTCTCTTGACACAATTTATACAAGCCAAACAATGATTAGCAATTATAAGCAAATTCTCAAATCTGAAATCTACAAATCTGTTTTCCTATAGAAATTAGATTTGCAATCATGAGATTATTCTCATAAATTTAAACCATAAAATTTTCAGATTTCTTTGATGCATACTTTACAACCATGAGAACCTTCTCATAGCCTTTGGCTTTTGCACATGGTAGATCTCGGTCTCTACTATGGACTTAACCTCATTGCCATACGTAAGACTTTTCTACTTGAAATCTGAAATTTCAATCAGCCAAACACATTGTGAGTATTTTGTGCATATAGTCCTTTCATTGCTACAACAGTCACTGAAGTGATCTCAGAATTATAACACTCAATAATTCAAACATCTTTAGCTGTTAATATTTGGAATGCAACAAAATATATACATTCCTATATATGCATCATTATCACAATAAAATTGCAAGACACAGTCACACTATCGATGCAATTTAAATAAACTGTAAATACTCATTACTTCACATTCCATGCAATTCTGTCCTTCCAACAAAGTGCTCTGGTAGCCCATCACATGTCTACCTTCTTCATGCAGTTTTTCCCCTGCATTCATAGCAGATCATGAAATGGTAACAGGATTAACAATAGTCCACCATGTCATCTATTACCTAACTGCATTGAAACATATATATCACCACCATGCATTCACACAATGCACCTCAACATGTGCACCCACACATATGCATGCACATTCACAACATTTTCATAATCTTTTAATGTGCACTCACTCAATGCATAACCCCTCAATACAACCTTGCATTAATCCACAAGTACTATGCATTCCAACATATTATGGCCTAACCATGCATATCTCATAGCATGCACTACCGCAACAAGACCATAAGTCCTCACTTGCTTTGATTGTTAAACTCACAACTAGCACAGACAAATGGCATGATATAATTTCATATGAATGCATTGAGATTTCTAAGCAATTATAGGGTGTAAGGCTTCCTTCCTTCACTTACCCATACCTCACCATACTTGGTAGGCTAAAATTCACATTCAGACACTCAATCTCTCATACGAACAATTCAACACAGTTTAAACATAGTGAAGGTATCTCACCAAATCTTCTTTCAACATTCATGCAATTAAGCACAATTAACCATTACCTGCACGGCTATTATTAGAATCACTTGATGTTACCTGATTAGTTGGCCTCTTACCAAGGCTACTCAATCCTTTTTCCAGCATCATGATCATGGATTTGTTGCACCATCTTTTCTTCATAAGGTCGTTGGTCACGTGCAACAATGTCATCAAATTCTTTAGCCATGCTTCAGTTGCCTTTGGTCCTATAACCAATGCGAACACAACTGATTATTTGCAACCACAATCATTATCTTAAGTGGCTCATTGCATATATAAAACCTCACTATTTTACCAATATGAAATATCATATACGCACAAAACATTTTCACATGCACTGTGCAATGTTTATTGATATGCCATCTAGTGCATATTCATCTATGTAATCTTTTTCATTTTTAACATTCTTATGCCATAGTTTATATGCACGACAATTTCATAATTATAAATACAATAGAAAACGGGGTTTAAGGAATTCTCCCTTTCCAATCCCTCATCGTAGTATGGAATCCCTCTTCCATATCATAGTTGGTCCAGTTTCTTTCCAGTCATGAAATTATAGAAATTGCCCATATTGACAACAATTCTTTTTGTCAAAACAGCCGCTGACACTTTCCTGCACCAAATATCTATGATATATGCAGACCTCATTCAAATTTGAGTCATGCATCCTTGTTCTCCTCTGGACAAGATTTCCAATGCCTATCCCCGTGCTCCATTCTGACCCACGACATGTAATTTACATTCTTCCAAAAATGCAAACTTTGCCCAAATTTCTGCACTTTTACACAGCCGTAATTTTATTCTGGAAGGCCAACTTCAGCTGCTTGCAGGAGTAAATGTAGGAAGAATCATGAAAACTTATCTATCGGGAGAAGGTAGTCCATATAACAAGGAACACTGAGCAACCTTCAAATCCATGTTTAGATGCACCAGTCAATTTCTATAAAATTCGGGGTTTGGCTACTTTTCACTTTTCACTTATTCCCCAAAATCTCAAAATTTGGCCAAAAATGCCTATCTCCCAATCTATGCATTTCTGGGAAATCTTCGTCTAACGGAAAATGTCCATCTTAATGAGAAGAGAAATGTCTAGTTTAGTAAAAATTTTGATTCCAACATCTAGGGTCCCTTTTACTGTCCACAAGCTTTTCAAAATCCCGAAAAAGTGGCCCAAAACAGTGCTTTTTGGCCTTCTGGTTCACCCCGACTCCACATCCTTTGGATTTTGGATCCAAGATTCCAAAATTAACACTGTGCCTACTCCATGGCCGCGCCATATCAATTTTAGCCAAAACTGACCTTCTGTCAAGCTTCGGGACATTGTCTTACAAAAGTCACTATTCTCCTTTTTCTGTCAAATTAGAGCATACTGGGTTCGGGACCCTCTCTGGTTCTTTCATGACCTTCGTTAATGGACTCTGAACCCCACAGGATTCATCCCATTCTAAGCCTGACTTCTCCTTCTATCCAAAAATCAAGTTTTTAGCTGTTTAATCTTTTTATTTTTATTTTTTTATCTCCTCCCCCTGCGACTGTCGTTGGATTTAACCTTAAAGCTGCCGCTACATCGTAGGTTTTATCCTTAACATTGTCACCCTTGGCGTTGTATCTAACCCTAAAATCCCTGCCACGACACAGGTTTATCCTTAACTTCTGAACCCGTTTTGCTAGTGTCGTCACTGACCGGCACAGATTTTAACCTTAAAATCCCTGCCGTGGCGCAGGTTTATCCTTAACTTCTGCGCCCGTTTCGCCAATGTCGCCACCGACCAGCACAGATTTCAACCTTAACCTCTGCGCCCATCGCGGCGGTCCTGGACTTATCTTCGCCGCCCGCAATCCTCCGTTGCTGCGACTGCATCACAAAATTTAAGGCTAAAATTGCCGCCTGCGCAATTTTTAAGCCTAAAATTTCTGCCGAGTGTTGCAGAATTAATCATTATTTTCGCCGCATGTGGCACGTGCATCGCAGTTTTTTTAGTGTTATAATTGCTTCCAACACCGCGTTAACTTTGCCGCCAACACCGCTCAAAATTAAAAAAAAAAAGACACTTTGAAAATTTTTGACTCTCTCTTCCCTTTCAGTGCAGCATTTATGCTAATTTTGGAGCCGCACGCGCAGAGTTATGCTTAACTTTGCCACTGCCCCCGTGGCACAAAATTTCGAAAAAGACACTTAGAAATTTTTTTCAAATTTTCAAAAACAGTCAGAATTTAAAAAAAAAAAAAATTCCTTCTTTTTTTATGTTTAGTGCTAGGCAGGAGGCATACTTACCTATGCAACTGTGATAGGTAGCCCATGAAGGCCCAATGCTGCAACCAACAGCTCTGATACCAAATGTAATGTTCCCACCCGTGGATCCAACTCCGGTAAGGAAACATAATGCCAATCTACGGGGCTTTCACAAAAACTCATCCCATTCATTAGATTCATAGCCATAAAATTAATGTGTACAGATGCAAATCAAACATATATGCACAGCGGAATAAGAACATCACCCACACACATCTTTTGTATGCATTCAGCATATCAATAAAAAAAATCAAATTTAAACATTTGCAGAAGTAAAATGCACATAGAAAAACACTTATCTTCATTGTGCAATTGTCCCAAACAACTAGCTATGTCGCTGCAATGTTCCACTGAACCATAGGCCAGTTGTGTTCATCAATTCTCTCAACACAATGGCCACCCCCAAGTTGGGCATGATTTTTACAAGGGGACATTTAAGCTCATACACAGCCAAAGCAATAGATACCCATCTCAACCCCAACACTCTTTTACACACAACAACTCAAACTGGGCATGGATACACTCTTTCAACAATGGGATTTACCAATAAGATGGCCTTGGACTTTCCCAAATCGTGGACACACCAAAAACGGATTGGGGAATTTCAATAACAAGATGGCCAAAGGTTTTCCGAAAACGTGGGCACACAAAAAATGGATTTCGAATTGGGGAAAATCACCCACAGGGAACTAACCCGATTTTTCCATGGTATTTTGGGCATCTAAATGGCCAAAACGGCTCCAATGAAACCCCAAACCAAGCTCCCATACTCCTAGCCACTCTACAACCCAAAAACGCCTTGTTTCTAGCTAGAACAATCAGCAGAAACCATAAAAACATGGAGAGAAAACGCCCAGGAAGCCCAAAAACGTGAGAGAGACAAAACTACTTTCAAGGTTATGGCTTGGGAGGAAAATTCATGGCTCTTTTCTTGCCAAGGAAGCAAAAGACATTTTTCCATGAAGGGTGGTTTCCCATACTCGAATTTTGGATAGCCATACCTCTCATTCCCTAAGGCATTAACTGCCTCAACCAACTTTTGGGAGAAAATGAATGATTGGGTACAAAAGTCAACATGGGTAGTTGAGTGTTTGATGGGTTATCTCATTGACACTTGGCTTGACTTGATTGGCTCAAGGGTTTGAATTTTTTCCCTCCCAATTCCTTGAAAAATCATGCCCCCATCTCTTGTTGCAATGCATAGCTAGTTGTGGGTATTTTATTAAAATGCATATTTACACTTCCAATGTGTCTGGCTAGCATGTAAACCATATGCATCAATAAATAGATGGTAGGGCATTGGCCTTGAGCTCCTCACCATGATTTTATAACAATATTACATCATTTACATTTTAATGCAATGGGGTCAAGATGGGGACATGACAGACTACCAATATCCAATAAAAGGGAGTGGTAAAGCTTCCTATAAACTAGACTATGGGAAGTCTATGAAGATGAAAGATTTACTTTATGTTCGAGGTCTCAAGAAGAATCTACTCTCCATATCTGCATTGGATGCAAAAGGCATGAGGGTTGCATTTGTAGATGGCCAAGTCCTAATGTGGCCAATGGGTAAGACTATTGATGATGCACTGGTGATTGGAGAGCAAGAGGGAGGATTATGCAAATTGAAGGGCCAACCAGAACAAGCCATGGTCCATGATTCAGTAGAGCCAAGTGAACTTTGACATAGAAGGCTTGCACACATGCACTATAGGGCATTACCAATTGCAAGAAAAGCAGTGGAAGGTCTTCCTGAAATCCAGTCAAAGCATGAAGGAATTTGCAAAGGTTGTGTAAAGGGAAAGAACACAAAGAAGACATTTCCAAGCAGTAAAAGCAAGGCATAAGGAATTTTAGAAATTATCCACTCCGATGTATGCAATCTGGTGTCAACCAGTTATCTGAGTGGGTATGTGCACTATGGTTATTTCATTGATGATTTCTCTAGGAAGACTTGGACTTATTTCTTGAAGAACAAAGATGAATTATTCAGCAAATTCAAGGAATTCAAAGCCTTGATAGAAAACCACACAGAAAAGAAGGTCAAGACCTTTAGATCCGACAATGGCAAAGAATTTACTTCAGAAGACTTCAAGAAGCTATGCAGTAATTCAAGGATTAAGAGGGAGTTGACCACTCCTTACAATCCACATCAGAATGGAGTTACAGAAAGGAAGAACCTCTCATCCACCTTCAACATTGGTTAAGGTGTACACTATCAGAGACTCCAGTGGTTCCTGCAAGGAAGCAAATATTGAGAGGGAGTCTACCCAACAAAAAAACAAAGATAGGTATTTGAATTTGTCATTTCTTGTATATTCTGATTGTTTAAATAATGTTGTTCAATGATGTATATACTTATGTTCCTAGACTTAGGTTGTGTATTATGCATATTAGAAAAATTGTATTAATGGAAAATATACTACTAATATGCATGTGATGGGTAAGTGGCCTATGGCATTGTACAACATTCCATTGCTACTTATCTAGAATGAAACCTCTTTGCTGACATGTTTGGACTTGTGCACACTCATAACAATGTTCTGGTAGAGATGGAAGGAATCTAGAAAGTTATAGAATATGGATAAATGTTGTATTGAAGCATTGGCTAAGATAATTGCATGACTGTATGACATATGTCTTTATGAGTAAGAGTTTGTTCTGAAAACTATGAGATGTTTCTAATCATGCGAATTAACTTGTCTTGTAGGAAAGATCGTATACCATCACCTACAAAAGAAGGACTACAACATTTGTGCTAGCAACAAAGCTATCTATTGAAGATATCGAAGTTCTCAGGATCCGGGATGCAGTAATGGAAGAATACCAGTCAATCATGAAGAATGATGTTTGGGATGTGGTCCCAAGACCAGATGGGAAGTCTGTGGTGACTTCCAAGTAGATCTATAAGATCAAGCATGCTGCAGATGGTAGGATAGAGAAATATAATGCAAGGTTTGTAGCTCGTGGATTCTCCCAGAAAGAAGGGATTGATTATGAAGATACCTTTGCTCCTATGGCCAAATACACTTCCATTAGATCAGTACTTGCTTTGGTTGCAGTGATGAAATGGAAGGTTCACCAGATGGATGTCAAGACAACATTCTTGAATGGTGTAGTTGAAGAGGAAGTGTATGGGGAGCAGCCACTCGGGTTTGAGACACATGACCAAGAGACACATGTGTGCAAACTGAAGAAAGCCCTGTATGGTTTGAAACAGGCACCCAGGACCTGGCATGGCAGGATAGATGGCTTCCTATCCAGTTTGGGCTTTACAAAGAGTAAAGCAGATTCCAACCTTCATTATAAGGTTGAGGAAGGAAATCCTATGATGCTACTATTGTATGTGGATGACCTGTTTATAACACGTAAGGATAGATTGATTGCCAATACGAAGAGGAAGCTTGCTGCCGAGTTCAAGATGAAGGACTTGGGTATGATGCACTACTTTCTCGGTATGGAGGTGTGGCAGAGTGCAGATGGAATCTTCCTTGGACAAGGGATGTATGCAATAGAGATCCTGAAGAGGTTCGGGATGATGGACTACAAGGCCATGGCCACACCTATGGCATCGAACCTGAAGCTTCCGTGTGGTGCTTCATCTGAGCCGGTTGATGCTACGATGTATCGTCATATGATTGGGTCCTTGATGTACCTAATGAATACGAGACCAGATATCTGCTTTGCGGTGAACACCTTGAGCTAGTACTTGAAAGATCTGAGACATGTTCACTGGATAGCTATGAAGCATATTTTGAGGTACCTCAAGGGTACAGTTGACTATGGGCTCAAGTATGAGGCGAATCAAAATTTTAACCTGGAGGGTTATGTTGATTCAGATTGGGAAAGAATTGCCATTGATCGGAAGAGCACTTCGGGGTGTTGATTCAGTATGGGATCCGGTATGATCTCTTGGTTTAGCAGGAAGCAGTCCTGTGTGGCACTGAGTACAGCTGAAGCAGAGTATGTCGCAGCTTGTTCGGCCAGTTGTGAGGTAGTATGGCTTAGGAAGCTATTGTCTGATTTGTTTGATCTCTCTAGCTCAGTGCTACTTGTATATATTGCAACAACCAGAGTTTTGTGAAGTTTTGGGAGAACCCAGTGTTCCATGACAAGTCGAAGCAGATTGAGATGAAGTATCACTATATCAGGGATATGGTGCAGAGAGGAATAGTGAAGCTCCTGTATGTTGTGATAGACGAGTAGATAGCCGATGTGTTGACTAAGCCACTTTCCAGAGTGAAGTTTGAATACTTCAGAGGGAGACTTGGTCTACTTCAGATCGAGATACCTTCCAAGAGGAAGTGATGACTTTGGAGACACAGACGCACATGAGCCATTCTAACATAGTGGTAGGTTCGTCCTCCTATGGTGTAAATGTAAGGGCTGGGCCATTCTCACATAGTGGTAGGTTCATCCTCCTATGGTGTAGATGTAAGGGATAGGCCATTCTCACATGGTGGTAGGTTCGCCCTCCCATGGTGAGTTCTAAGGGCTGAGTGGGATTTTCCGACATGGTGGTAGGTTTGTCCTCCGATGGTCGTTGATGTAATTGCTGAGCTTTTCCGACATGGTGGTAGGTTTGTCCTCCCATGGTCGTTGATGTAATTGCTGAGTTGTTCCGACATGGTGGTAGGTTCGTCCTCCCATGGTCATTGATGTAAGTGCTGTGAGCCTTTCACAGATGGTAGTAGGTTAGTCCTCCCATGCTAGTGAGTGAGTACTGTGTGTGTGCATCTGGTTTCTACTACGTGGATGATGACGATGATCTGAAGACGATGATGTGACAGTATGCTACACATGTTTTGCAAAGGCATATGATTAATCCTAAGATGCTCTTGCAGGTTTTGCAGAGGTAGTGTAATCAGTCCTGGGAGATCTTGTAGGTTTTGTAGAGGCAGTGTAATCAGTCCTAAGGTGTACCTACGTGAGGGCTCGTTCGTAGATATGTTGATGATGTTCAACCAGCATGAAAAAGGGCTGGCTCTGTAGTTGATGAAGACCTGCAGGTGGTGGGCCTACATCCAGTATGAAAAAGGACTGGCTCTGTAGAACTTCCTATGACGAGTAGATTGGAGATTGATTGAGATAGCAGCAGTGATGATGATTTGATGACGATGATCCAGTGATGATGATCCAGAGAAGCACACTTGTGCTAACAGATCTGTGTCGAGAAATACCTTCCTAGTTAAGAGGGAGTGTTGATGTATATGTAACTTCGAAATGCATTTCATCTATGTATTTTATTGTACTCATATAGAGATGTATTATTCCTCTATACAAAAGTGTCATCATTTGTATTGACAAGTGTTGCAAGTGTTGTAACTTGCTAATGGGTTATTAGACCACCTAGTAAGGGGTCAGCCCAAATTAATGCAACCATGGGTTATAAGGATAATTTAGACATGTCGGCCCCATTGGTTTATTGGGCAAGACATGACAAGTATAAATAGAGATCGGGAGATCTCTATTTGATCATCTCATTACTCACTCTTCTATCACTTAGAAAAAGGTGCACATGTGAAAAGGAGGATCAGCTGCTAGGAGAAGACTATCTCTTGTAATTTGGTTGTACTTTGGTTGTATCATTGCTCTTTCTGTCTCTGAGGAAGTTGTGGGGTTTTTCACCTTTATGGTTTTGCCCAGTGGAACTCTATGTGTCCATTGTCTTATGTGATTGCTTGATATGCTTGATACATGCTTGATATGGTTGATATGTTGTACATGTTATTCTCTCAGTAAAGATCCTAGAGTATGTTGAATTAATTCTCAAAATCTAATAGATAGTCCCAATATTCTTCATATCTTCCTCATTCTTAGGGGCATATGCAAGGCCACAACTAGTCATCACAACATCAAATTATTCCCTCATTTTTACAATATTATCTTCTACAAATCAAACACTCTCATCTTCTTCAAATTCTATGTCATAACCAGAAATAAATATCCCTTATAAATCCTAAGCATTCCACCCTCCTTTAGTTGCACTAGTCATAGAAGTGTGTTTCATTTCACGACTCCCTTGGTAAAAAGGGTACACTATCATAGCTACCCTCATTTTAGCAATCCTCACCCGAGGATACCCGTATGTTACTTAACACCTCCATACCTAGAAGTAACCCCAAAACCTTATACTCATTTACACTTTATCCCCATCACTTCTACTAATCCCTCACCTTCATAGGTTGCATGGTAAGTTTCACTGACCACATTAGGATCATAAACTTCCACTAGCTCCACACAACCACAAATAACTAGGGGATAATAAATCCAAAATGGAAAACATCACAACTTGCAAAAATATGTCCCATATTCAATTCCCTCCCCATGTTATTTATGTGATACAAAAGGTCACCCCACTAACCTTTCCCTAGACTTACCTACGATTAGGAATATTTTATATCCACAAACAAGAACCTCCTCACTCAAAATCTCTAACTGGGGGGATTTTCTATACTCAACAAAAGACCATAAAGAGAAAAAAAAAATCCCTGTGCACTAATCATGCATGCACCTTATGTTCTAAGTTCAGTCACTATACCCATCATTTTCCATATCTCCCACAATTCTAGACTACCCTCATTATTGTTCACTAATCCACGACTACTAACAATTTTTCATTACCATGTTCACCTAAGGTAGTCTCTCTAGATCATATCACTACCAATTATATTTAGACATACATAAAAAAATACTACTCACCCATGTTCTATATGTAAGAGGAGTGGTCATTTCCTACCTCAATTTGTAGGAATGGTACCTCAGGATGAACCCATCCATTCGCTACCCCTTGTCACCCATGTCATTATTTTCGGATATTGAATCATTTTTCATTTCAATTCCCGACTTTGAGAGAAAAATGATTATATTTCCTTGACCAATTAAGGAATCATCATACCTAACCAATAGGTACTTGTAGCATGTCTCCAACTCTAGAAAACCCACTTGTTCCTCACAAAGAGGAGATATTACAGACACTAAATGGCATGACTAGACTCAATGAAATATTCTATATCTCCTTATATGTTGATTCCACAATATATTACCATTATTCATTAAATTCCAATATTGACATCATCAAACCATCAATGCACAACTCTACTTAGCCTCCATGGGACAACATGCATTCTCGATCTATTATCTCAACCTCCATGTGTTCCTATATATATGTAGATACATCTCACACATATGACATAGCCTACATGGGAACCACTAGCCATATCAATCAACTTCTTGTAACCAATCCTACAAATAAATTCCTTGATCACCTCATCCACTCAAGTTAGGACACAATTGAAGAAATGATCACTACTAGGACTCTATGGGATGGTAAGGAGCACCATTCCTACTTCTTTTTAGATAATATTTAACCCCTCTTTAGCATTAAACTCTCACCTCGGGATCTTATACCTTGGCCTCATGATCATAATGGTGCAATTTTGGATAAATTTGACCAAGTGATCCATGGGGGTGCTTCATCCCTAAATATAAAGGGGAAATTTTTTATTGCGCCGAAGAGGTGCATTCTACAATCTAGTAGGGGTATTTGTAACTCCTTTCACGATCATACTAGAGTTGACATGTGTCCTTTTTAAAAACTAATAAAATATTCTAAAAAATAACATCTTAGCTATTTAAAACGTTTACAACTGCATATATATAAAACTGCATAAATTAGATAAATAAAAACACTTCCTCAACCTTTGCACTCTAAAAAGGGGTTTTGACCGGGATATATTTGACCCCTCTCAATGCTTGGTAGATCCACTTTTAAGATGGATATATCCTAGTTTTTAGCTGGTGACGTTGCATTCCTTGATTCTAGGGTCTTATACCTAATTTTAGGATCCAAACTTGCATGCTTTACTTCTTGGAGTGATTCAAGGAACCTAATTCCTTGAATCAATGAAGGGTAGCATCCTGCTTTACTATTTTTAGTTGTATCCTATCATGCATGATTTATGCATGTATTAGATCCCTTATTTTAGGAAATTAATTATCTATATATAATCTTGAGTTAGTTATGTGCTAGTTAATTCATTCTTAAGAGATTGCATAGAAAAATATGTCATATAAGCTCTAAGTTAATCCAAACTATATCTTCATGCATACGTATTCAATTCGAATTGGTTCTTTTAGGAATTCAAATTTCCTATGTGTACAATATTATTCATTGTTTGAATTACTGAATAAGAATTTAGTGTTTTGATCCAAGATTTTTTCTCTTCACTCTCTCCTTTCTTTCTCCCTTGTAAAATTTCTAAGTGTATTGATGTTCATTATATTTCTAGATCTATTTGGTGTCTCTTGCAAGTGATCATCAAATTTTACATGGTATGAGATCTAGTTGGAAACTAGGATGAGCATATCCTCATTTTTCGGGAATTAGAGCATTATAGATAAGATGGGCCATCCCCAACATGTCATTCTTACACCATTTACTTACCATCAGTGGAACTTTAAGGATCTTTTCTTCTTAAAAGTAAGGTCTCTATAGGATTACTATAGGAGAATGAACCCAATTTTGCAGTGGAGAAAGTAGAATGGTTTAATAGAATGGATGAAGCATTTGGATTCCTATGGATTTTTTTCCTCCTTACCTTAAATATCACATCGATCCTGATGAATATGATAATGAATTATAGATCAAGTTTTAAGTACTCTTTTGACAACATGTTGAAATAAGAGGACATTAATTGGAGAATGAGTTCAATAATTTTGAACCTAATAACTATTCAAGACTTATCCACGAATTTTGAATCATGCTCTTCCATCTTAATGGGAGATGAAGCATTGGTTCAAATCAACACTTCAACTAAGGGAGAACTTGATACAGAGCAAGTTCTTGGACATGATGCACTAGGTAAAGTCAATCATTTAGTTGAAGAGAACTTTATAAAGATCAATATCTTATTAATGAATATCAAATTGTTGTATCTTCAAACATCCCATGAAATATTTCAAATTTTCATGTAGAAGTTTTTCACATTGACGAACAAGTTGTTGCATATCAAGCAACCAAAATGTTTTCGGCAAAACATACTCTTCATGCAATAGGTGATCTAGTTTTCTATCAAACAAATATATGTTGGAGCCACTCACATTCTCAAAGTGCACTTCATGCACTCAATACCTCAGATCCCTTGATGCTCATATGTGTTTACATGGTCAATACATGAGATCCAACACGATTATTCATTGTTTGAATTATTGAATAAGAATTTAGTGTTTTGATCCAACATTTTTCTCTTCACTGTCTCCTTTCTTTTTCCCTTGTAAAATTTCCAAGTGTATTGATGTTCATTATATTTCTAGATCTATTTTTAATCTCTTGCAAGTGATCATCAAATTTTACATGGTCTGAGATCTAGTTGGAAACTAGGATGAGCATATGCTCAATGCTCATTTTGCAGGAATTAGAGCATAATAGATAAGATGGGTCATCCCCAACATGTCATTCTTACTCCACTTAATTACCATTAGTGGAACTTTAACGATTGTTTCCTCTTAAAAGTAAGGTCTTTATAAGATTACTATATGACAATGAACCCAATTTTGCAGTGGAGAAAGCAGAATGGTTTAATAGAATGGATGAAGCATTTGGATTTCTATGGATTTTTATTTCTCCTTACCTTAAATATGACATCGATACTGATGAATACGCTAATTAATTCTAGATCGAGTTTTAAGTAATCTTTTGACAACATCATGAGATAAAAGGACACTAATTGGAGAATGTGTTCAATAATTTTGAACCTAAGAACTATTCAAGAGTTATCCACGAATTTTGAATCATGCTATTCCATCTTAATGGGAGATGAAGCATTGGTTCAAATCAACTCTTCAACTAAGGGAGAAATTGATACAGAGCAAGTTCTTGGACATGATGCACTAGGTAAAGTCAATCATGTTGAATATTATTGTCATTGATGTCAAAGGAGTTCAGTAATGACAAAGGAATGACCAAGGACATGATGGCAGGGAAAGCTCATTTAAAGACAAAGGAATGACAAAGGAAGTGATGATATGGCATGTATGATGATGTGGCATATGTGATGAAGTTTGAAAGACACGTGATGTTGTTATGGTGCTATTATTAAGTCAGTGTTGCAATATGGCATCGATGGAGTGAGCACTTCAGCAAAATTTGAGGTTATTGAGATCGTCTATGACAATAACCCATATCCAGCTTTATTGGGGATAGACTAGGCGATGGACAACCTCACGATCATTGACATGAAGAAAAACAAATGATATTTGAAGGAATAGTGATCAGGGTCATCGCCCCTTTGGACCCTTCACAAGGATCGAGATACACTAATCCAATCACAGAAAAATGTAGAGATCATGACTTGGATCGCATCGATCAGATGATAGCTAACCACGCTGAATACATCAATCCTCCAGCAGATGGAACGCTTAGTTTTCATTGTGATAGTTCTTGCGTATCAGACTTTGATGCAGGATTGGATCATTGGAAAGGACGATTGCATGACGTATCTGTAAGAAGATGTGTGCGGATAACCAAAGCACTGTGATGGATTCAAACAAAGGTAAGTCCAATTCCCACTTATGATGGTTCAAATAATGTTTATACATTTTTGCAAGACTATACTTTGTCAATTTCAGATGAACATCACATACCAGCATTGGACATAGCATTGCGCACTACACCTGCCAGATGGTGGGTTGTGCATAAGGATACTTTGACCACATGGGATCAGTGCAAACATATGATGCAAATCAGATTCATAGAAAAAGTTGCACTTACCATGGAAAAGTACAATGGACAAATAGATCCGAGGGATCATATACAGACATGTTCACAAGCATGGATAAAGAGGCCATAGACAGAATGGATTGACCTGTTTGTGCATGAATTGGAGAAGATTCAAAACAATTGGTACACAGAAGTAAAGCTTCGCAGAGAAACCATAGATTGGTCTATTTTAACTGCGAATTTCCAAAGAAACTTCACATTTGAAGATGATTGTATAAGCATAAATGAAGCTCTACAGGTTATCAAATAAAGGATATTTCAAAGGAGAATTCCAAATTACAAACGAGGCATTAGAGGAAATCTAAGATAGGATAATTGAAGATGTAAAATTACCTATCAACCTACAGCCGGAATGGGAGAGAACAGTAGAACATGCCCTTCATTCTTATAACCTTGAGTAAAATGAAGAAGATCCAGAGGAAAGTGATGGGGAGGATCCGTGTAATGTCAATATACCAGAGTTAGAAGGAGCACACGATGTAGAGGGACCTCCATTAGAAATTCCATATATGAGCGGCCCTGTAAAAACAAGAAAAGTTAACATTTGCACATGCGAAGAGCCGAAGTTTGCATCCATTGGAGACTACTGGGATGATACAATGGTCGTGTAGATTGCAGACCTTCTACATGAATATCGGAATTTATTTCCAACAGAGTTTGCTGAAATGAAAGGAATTTTGGGTGACTTGGGAGTGATGAAGATACCTCTCAAGCCAGGCGTGAAGCCCGTTAAGAAAAGGAATTATAGACTGAATCCTAGATACAAAGAAAGAGTTAAGGTAGAACTAGACAAGATGCTTGATGCAGGGATCATTGAGCCAGTCTTAGAATCTGAATGGATAAGCCCTATGGTTATCCAAGATAACAAGACCAAAGGAGAAATCAAGATCTGCATAGATATGAGGAAGCTGAATGATGCTTCGCTGCATGACCCATTTCTTACTCCATTTACAGATGAAGTATTAGACAATGTTGGAGGAAATGAGGCCTATTCTTTCACTAATGGATTTTCTGGATACAATCAGATCAATATTGATGAGGCATATAGGCATAATAAAACTTTTTCTACTGAATGGGGATCATATCAGTATACAGTTATGAATTTTGGGTTGAAGAATGCACCAACCATATTTTCTAGAGTTGTTGTGCCTGCATTCAAGGACTTTATCCATAAGTTCTTAGAAGTCTATTTTGATGATTGGATGGTCTTTGGTATACTCAAGAACCACTATGAGAATCTGAGAATGATGTTAGCTAAGTGCAGACAACATTATATTTCTTTGAATTTGAAGAAATGCATCTTTTGTGTGCTCTATGGAATTCTATTCGGACACATTGTCTGTAAAGAGGGTCTGATGGTTGATCCTACGAAGATCGTAGTTATTGTGAACCTGCCAGCACTGAATTTAGTGAAACAACTTCGCACCACACTGGGACATATGTGATACTCTAGAAAATTTATCAATGGTTATTCGCAGATAACTGCACCAATGGAGAAGCTATTGAAGAAAGAAGCGCAGTTCATTTGGAACACAGAATGTGAGCAAGGCCTAGACACACTAAAGGAGAAAATGGTAACTGCACCTATCCTTTTCTTTCCAGATTGGGACAAGCAATTTCATGTACATGTTGATGCTTCGTCTATTGCACTTGGTGTGGTGGGAGCACAGCCAAGTGAGGGAGGCATTGACCATCCCATTGCATTCTCGAGCAGAAATCTCTCATCAGCTGAAAAGAGCTATACAACCATAGAAAGAGAAGGTCTAGCTATGGTGTACGCACTCCAGAAATTCAGGCACTATTTGGTGGGTTCGCACTTCTCAGTGTTTACTAACCATTCTGGTTTAAAGTATCTGGTCAATAAACTAGCATTAAGGGGAGAATTTGCAGATGACTGTTACTATTCCAAGAATATGACTTTGAGATCATTGTTAAACCAGTCAGATTGAACCTAGGACCTAACCATCTCTCAAGGATCAAGTGAGGCGAAGAACCTACAAACCTCGAAGACAATCTACCTAACGCGGAGTTATTTTCCATACAGGTCACTGATGATTATTACAAAGACATTGTAGACTTTTTAACTACAGGATTGGCACCTATAGAGTTCACTACACAGCAGAAGAAGAAGCTGGTATTCTGAGCAGCAGATTTCACTATAATCACAGGTCAACTATACAAGTTGGGACCAGATGAAGTGCTACACAGATGTGTGTTGGATCATGAGAAGCCATTTATATTGTCTATTAGAGGACTAGAAAGTTGTCACGAAGAGATGAAATGTCGTTAAAACCATAGTTGACACTACGAGCATTTGAAAAATGGTCTATTGATTTCGTGGGACCTATTAACCCATCGAGAAAGAGGATTGGTGTGAGATATATTATCAGCACGACTGATTATCTCACCAGATGGGTAGAGGCTAAACCAATGAAGGACTGTAGTGCAACTACTACCACGCAGTTCATCTTCGAGAACATCCTTACTAGATTTGGATGCCCTAGATTTTAATGAGTGATCAAGGGACTCACGTTTTGAACAGAACTATTGAATCCCTTACCTAAGAGTTCCACATTTATCATCAGAGGAGTACACCGTACCACCCTCAAGCCAACGAAACTGCTGAAGCTTTCAACTGGAGAATGCACTGAGAAATATATGCAATGTAAATAGGGATGATTGGGATCTGCGCATTCTAGCTGTGTGATGGGCATACAGAACAACTTGCAAAAATATTATAGGCCATACACCTTTTAGATTGGCCTATGGACAGGAAACTGTGATGCCGATGGAATATATTTTACCAAGCTTAAGGATTGTCGCATTCATAGGCATGGAGGATGAAGAAACAATAGAATAAAGGCTTCTACACTTGCTTGGATTGGAGGAGGATTGCTTCATTGATAGCTTTCACCAGCAAGTGCAGAAAGACAGAGAAAAAGCATGGCATGATTGCCACATCAAGAACAAGTCCTTTCAGGTAGGTGACCTAGTCCTCCTGTATGATAGCAAGTTCATGAAATTGCCTAGAAAATTTAAAATTTATTTGCTTGGGCCATATATTGTTATGCATGTTACTAACATTGGCGTAGTTCAGTTAGCCACATTAGTCAGAGATAACTTACCAAGTTTGGTGAATGGAAGTAGACTGAATCCCTACAGGGATAATCCTACTTCACAGAACCCTCAGTGATTAGAAGAGAAGGAAATTTCTAAGTGTCAATTACAGTTGAAATTGGGCACTAGAAATTGAAACGCATTTGTACACAGTTTTGGTCTGATATGTGAAGTTTGATGAAAAGGATGCATCAACCACATAGCATTAGTCGAGGAGTGAAGCTGTAAATGAAAAAAAAGAGAAGAAAAAGAAGAAAAACAAAAAACAAAAATAAAAAGGAAAATAAAATGAAAAGAAAAGAAGAACCACGCAGTACGAAGATCAAAATGTAGCTGCGCATATCAAATAGAACAACAAAGAAACACAGTTCAGAACAAAGAAACAAGACACAACGAAGTAACCGCATTGGGATAGTGACAACCCGCCGAGCAGTTAGACGCGAAACTCTTGCTAAGCTGAGTGCAACATATCAAGAGCTCACTGCTAAGATAACTCTACAAGAGGAAGAGCAACTCATGTAACCAGAAGTGGAAAGTGGCTCGGGGAAGAGCCACATGTAAGTGTTAGGGGCCTGTTGGGCATAGCCCAAGTAAGGAATTTTTGTGCAATACAGTTTTGGAGCTGCGAAGCTACAAGACAGCTCGGCTGAAGGCAGTTTTGGCAAGACAGATTTGAAGAGCTGAGAAGTTGAGAACAGTGTAGTATCGGTAGGGTAAGAGCTGCGCGGCTACGTCCCATCTCCACGAAGTGGTAGCACCGTGCAGTGGCAGTGGAACACCTATTTTGGATAAAGAATGTAAGGAAAGGTCGAGCTGTGAAAGAAACCTTCTTTGGTAGGTGTTTGGCCTAGCCCAGATGGGGCAATTTTTAATAGGAAGTATTGTGAGAATTGTGGAGCTAAGCATAGTTAAGTTTGAACAATTTTGGGATACGTTTTGGTATGCTGCGAAGTTGCGTGGAGCATAGTGTCAGAGTAGCTGCGTGGTTGGTGTTGCGAGGAGTGCAACACCGCAATGTGCCATGTCAATGAAGATCCAGCTAAGCACATCATCAATGGATGAAGGCAGTTATTTTGGTTAGGTCACAGAAGACCTATTTTTGGAAAAGATCGTCGATAACTACCAAGCAGTGGGTAAGTGCAGATCAGAGGTAGGTGACTGATCACAATGGGCAGAAGACTACTACCACTCGAACCAGTCATCTAAGGCTAGAAAAGAAGGAATAGATCGGCAGAAGCAACCTATTGGTGTGCATATAATAGAAGATCCACTACCAGATATCAGTAGTCTGGTTTTGGGAAAACCATGACAGTTTTGTAAACCTAAGGGTTTTGCCTTTGTAAAATGTAAAGACATGACCTACGGGTCTTGATATATATATATAAGGAAATTTTGTAAAGGAAAAGGGTTAACTCTCATTCTGGTTAATATTATTGAATATTGTAAGATCTATTAGATAAAATCATTGTAAAGGCTTTGTAGCTGAGCGCGCAGAGACCTAATTGTGAGAGAAAGAAAGAAGAGCGTCTGCAGCTAAGTGTGTAGAGACCTAATTGTGAGAGAAAGAAAGAAGAATGTCTACAACTGATTGTGTAGACAAAAGAACTATTGTACCCTTTCCTAAATAGTAAACAACAGTTCTTGTGGACGTAGCTTCCCATCCGAGGGGGGTGAACCATGTTAAACCATTGTGTTATGTGATTTTTGTGCATGATTATTATTAATTTGTTATTCAAATTACTTACAGTGCATGCATGAGGTTACGGTTATCTTATATGTGTTTATTTTTATCTATATTCTTCGTGGAAGGGATGGAATAAGATGTTAAAAGCTCATGCATGGACGAATGATAGCAGGAAAGCCCCTATAAGTCTCAAATGAATGGATCAATGAGATAACCACACAGTTAATTGTTAGGAGTGAATCACGGTATCAAGCACACAACACTGCGTATCTCACTCATGTGCATAGATCATGATGTTTATCAGTGTAAAATAATGATGAATGCTTAAAGGCTATCGAATAAGGTTGAGTAGAAGTTATTAAGTCTCATAAATTCCACTTCGTGGCCTCTCGATGCACTGAGGGTGCAAATATCCTTGTTCTTGAAGATATTCGACGTGGAGTAGGAGACTCTGCGCAACCACTAAACGTAGCTGCGTATTCCATCACCTCGCTGTGCATTAATCAGCTGAATCAATCGCACCACCTAGTTGTGGAAACCTGCTTCTACAACCACTCCCTGAACTTCGCTTCAGGTGAGACCTCAGGTTTCTTGCAGTCTGTTGCCGAAAGGGCCGGTTAATAGGGGTGTTGTTAGTATTTTGTACTGTGAAGTACCTGGGTCTACATTGGAAAACCTCTAGAACAGTGCTGCGACCAAAAATTGGTTCTGTTTCCATGCTAAGACTGGTGATGCAATAGTGTATTCAGAAAAGTAATGTCCGATAGTTGGCATCTAGAACAGAAAGAAATATGGGCCCGGTGCGATAAGATTGAAGGAGACTTTGCAAAGGAAGAAAACAGACATCCATGTCTATTTAACGTACAGTGGTTGAATAGATACTTGTGGCGAGACATCCACGAAATTGTTTGGCCATCGTTTCCAAACAAGCTACACGAGTGGATATCGCACCTAGCAGAAAGAAAGAATTGCTCCCAAGGACGAGTACCTATAGAGTCCAGAGCTTACTCAACAACTCAAAGAAATCGACATCACACTGGCACAAGCAGTTCACTTCTGGGTTGATAGCATACTAGAAGGTTTTTGACTGAGTTTGCTATAGATATGCTAAAATCATACAGCCAAGCTAAAGCATACTTTTTTGAAGGATTCAGAGGTAAGTTCTTGAAAAACCTAACCCTATAGATTAAAATGCTTTTAGCTGAGAAAGGTGTTTTAAGAATGCACCAATAGTTCAAAATATGTCATGGTAGAGAACACATACATTGATTCTGACGAAGAAAACCATCCTTTGAGAAGTGGAAAGATATACAAGATTACTAATGAGAAGAAACCCACATCCTCTAGAAATCATATAGCTACCGAAATTCCATGTGACCTCAATATTAGGAACACTCAGTTATCATCCACAATCCAGTGCATTATACCTCAGAATCAATCAGTCCAGAACCCATACACTGTGAGCATCGCACAGCCCATCCTAAAGCTCAGTAATACTACTAACACCGCAATACCGAGTACTCATGGCACTACATCTCAGCCCATTTCCCATAATACTATCCCTAGCATGATCTAGCAACCTGTATCTACTTTTGTCAGAGGAAATCAGTCTCAGAATAATACGAAATCCGGAAGCAGAATGACAGATAATGATATAAAACTACCGATATTCAAAGGAACGAGTCAGGAATACCCTATTCAGCACTGGTTTCTATGTAGAGCCATGTGGAGTGTTAAGCAAGTGATATATGATGCTATCAAGAGAGCACAACTCATAACTACTTTCAGAGATAGAGCGTTGCATTGGTTTATGAAGTATTCTCAGGCACAACCAAGAACCTTAGTAGATATCAAGATCGTGATTGCAGCCGAGTTTAAGAAACCCAAATCAGAATCACAGTGCATAACAGAGTTGAAAGAAATCAAGCAGAAACCTATTGAATCGGTCTGGGAATTCGACCAAAAATTCAAAACATTGTTGGACCAAGTGAGCTTTGTTATAGCTCCGCAACAACATCAATAATGGTTCATTAATGCACTATTGCACCACATCAGACAACCACTAATGCAACAGAAGGTTGTATCTCAAGCTGAGCCCTTGGAGATCGCAATAAAGTTGGAAGCTTCACCAATTAGAGAAATGTTATAGGTCAAACTTGCACCTCTCCATCCGTGATCACCTTGAGCTGTTGATCACACAAAAGGACAACTTGGATGGAGGAGCATGTTGACCTTAGATGATACTTTGACTCACTCTATTTCCTAATTTTACTGGAAAAACCCTAAATATAGCATTTTGAGATATGAGCGCTACTCTACCTAAAGAGAGTAGCGCCCATACGCTACTCCAGTGTATAATAGTAGCTCCCATATCCTAATATACGCTACTCCTTCTCAGCATAGTAGTGCTCAGAATTTTAAACTCGATTAGCACTAGTTGATAAGCACTAAAGTAGTGCCCTATACGCTACTTCACTGAACAAGAGTCACGTACATCTTAAAAGATGATTAAAAAATAAATTAATTTCTCGAGGAGGATTAGTTGCTGGTAGTTTCCCAACTCCCCCAACTTCCTCCATAACTATACATCGACCTGAACTACTTCCCTAATCTTATAAATACAAAGAAGATTAAAAGAGAAAGGTTAGATGGTGAGATGGATTAATGGAGAAACCTTGAGACATAGAGAGAAGCTTGCATTGGAGGAGTTGATGCTAAAGATATCCAAGCCAAAGAAGAGCAAGAGCCCAGAATCAAGTTGCAGGAACCTGTTACAGGATCAGGTATACTTGTACATCATTTTACTTTTGACAATAAAGGTTGAAGTGTCTTTCTTGTTCCAACTTAAATGTGTTCTGAAATAACATCTTAATTTGGATCTGTTTTGGTCAATATTGAATGTTAAACATTGTTTTTGTTTCTTTCAAGCTTTATATATTGCCCAAAGTGCTTTGAGAAAGGTATTGTTATTGCAGGTTTACTGAAAGGAAGGTGGATTTGGAGGTTGAACACAAGATCAAGCAAAGGCTAGGATCGAACTTCAATTGAAAGGTGTGTTCCCAAGATCCATAACTTATTTCTTTTCATAAATATCTTTGTGATATCATCAATACACTTACCTGTCACCCCAACCAAGTTGATAGCATTAGTTTCCTTGCTATAGGGTAGATTTGCCCGCCAACAGACTGGCGACTCCGCTGGGGAAAGTTGAGTTTTGGCTCTAGGAAACCTTGTTCTTGTTTGTCTTCTTAGAATTGTTTTGACTTATTTGATGTGTTGAGAAACCCTGTAGGTATCCCCTGACTGTTTCTTGCTGCTTTCATCAGTCTTTTGGTATCCTTCAAAGTCAGTTTTTTAAGATTTTGAGATATGAGCGCTACCCTATTGTATATACAGTAGTACCCATACGCTACTGTTCTATACATACAATAGCGCCCATCTATGTAAGGGCACGAGTTTCCCTACTGCACAGTAGGGTACACTTTCTGAAGCATTCTGTTTTTGGTTTGCATACTCTTGTATCTGTTGTTTGTGGCAACGTTTGTCTTATTTTTACTCATCCCATCCTTTGTTTTATGGTTTGGTCCGTTTTAGAGCTTCTAGGGTGTCTTCTGATTTGGTTCATTTCCATTCTTCCTGGACTTATTGTCTTTTTATGGTTACAGGTGCATTTAAACAGTTGTAGGCTAATTCGTTTCTCAGTATCTTTGTGTTAGTAGGGCAGCTTGCTTGTCTACTTTTGCTTGGCATAGTGGTCTTGCTAGGGCTAGATACTTTAGGTCAGTCCTTTTGTGTCTTTCTCCTTTGTTTTCTCCCACTTTGTTTCCGAGTTTAGAGGCTTTTTCTTTGCAAAAAATCTGTAGATCAAGTCATTTTCGAGCTAGTGTCTTGATAGTTATAAGCTTAGGAACTTTTTAGCCATACTTACACACATTGCACATAAGTTTTATTTTACTTTCCATTTTTCATAGTTCTTTTTCGTTTATAGAAAAAGTAAAAAAAAAAAATTGGTAGTTTAAGTTTAATAAGACTTATTTTTCTTGTTACAGGATAGCATAGGATATTTTGTACAATTTCAAAAAAGAAAACAAAAAATTTTTGGTAGGTTTACTCAAATTTTCAGTTTTGGAAAGAAGTAAAAAAAAAAAATGAAAAGAGCTTTGTTGTAGAAAGTTTTGATTTTATTGCACTTTTGTTTCCTTGTTGCTACCACGCCACACAAAAGGACTACCCTTTTTGAGTAATAACAGCCCTAAAAAATATTTTAATAAAATAAATTAGAAACATTTTTTCTTTTTAGGGATACACTACACCAACTAGTTTTGGTTAGGATCTTGAGTTTAAATCACCTTAAACCACTCAAGATCACACATTACGCAAAAATCGTAGTAAGAATATCCCAAGTAAACCCACCTCACTCAAAACTTTCCTGAGATCTATGTAGTAGGTCATTGCGAGATCAGATTGCTAGGAATACTCCTCCTACTTTTTGTTCAAGCATACGCCAGGATCAGATTGCGTATTGGGGACTCTTTTGAGTTTCGGGCTTAGCTACCCTGCCCATGCTTTCTGATTCGACTGGTGACTGTTCCCCCAGGAGTTTTCGATGTTGTGGTATCCTTAGTATCTGACTCTAGGTTCATACACAGGTGATAGCAGAGGGTATATCTATTGTACCTAAGACAGACGTGGGAGGAAATCCCTTGCAGGTCTTTGGGAGGGCGGTTGGGTGATTCCAGCGCTTGCACCCTTAGTCATTGCATTGTGGACCCCGGGTAACTATCTTTCTTCCTTCGTTGATCTGTTCTGGGCCCTCATCATCCTAGACTCTTCTCCGAAAGGCATCTTTGTTTGCCTGGTTTGTATACTTAGGACTTTTTAGTTGGCGTGCTATTTTCCCCCTAGTTGTAGCGACCACTAGGTTCTAGTCTGTTATTTTATATTTATAATCATAGAGAATCAAGAGCTTTGTAGATCGAGGAGGTTTCAAAACCTTCCACCACTTAGAACAGAACCTTTACAGCTAGCTAGATGACAGCGGGTAAACCTCGGTATTTCTTCAGAAATTACTCCTGAAATTGAATTTCCTGAAGAAATTCTTGTAACAGAAAACCTTGAAATAGAGGTTCCTGAGGAACCACTACCAGGTACCACAGATCAACAACACTTTAGTTCAATTGAGGTTGAAGATCATACATCTGCGGAGTATAGCACTCCTTTCAATCCTCCTTTAACCAATACTAGAATTTCGCTTCTGTCACCTGTTGGTTTCCAGCAGCTTCATTTCAGTGCAGATAATTCCTTGCCCGGACATCTGATGTCTAACCTAGGAGGTGAACAGGGAGTTCCCCAAACTCCCACTTTAGGTATGAACACCAACACAGTAAATCCTTCTTTTACTGCTACACCAAGTCAGGCACAAACCACATCTGTGTCTACTCCATCTTTCAGTTTCAACACTGGTACATTAGGTATGCCTAGTTTGACAATGATGGCATCTATTCCTACACCTACTGTTGGACCTAGCAGTACATCCAACTGTGCAGCAGCTCCTGCTTCTCAACCGTTATATCAGATTCCTAGTACTTGGATTTCCACACCTGTTGTAGGACCAAGTGCTTCTACAAACATGCCAGTCATGGGCACCATGACTGCACTGTCCACATCAGCTTCTACTAGTCTAAATACCTTTGTAGGCCCTAACATAAATCAATGTAGTATGCCTACAGGTAATGTCCTTTTTTGCTTATTTTCAGGGGGAGGGGGTAATATATTTAACCAACAATATGGCAGGACTAACACCCAGCCACAGTGGACGAACCCACAGAGCACTAATCCACTTTCATATGGGTGAGGAAATTTTAATAACTCTTTCACACAACAACAACTTGTGGCAGGGGGCAACCCCTACCAACAAGTAGCTGGGGGTAACCCCTACCAACAAGTAACTGGGGGCAACCCCTATCAACAGATGGTAGGTGGAAACTCCTATCAGCATATGGTGGGAAGCAACCCTTATCAACAAATGGTTGGGGGCAACCCCTACCAACAGACGGCTGGGGGCAACCCCTACCAGCAGTTCATGGGTCAAACTATGGGTAATTCCACTTTTTCGACCCTCGCTTATCAAGTACCGTCTTACCGGCCTCGTCTACCATTTTTGGCAACTTTAAATTTGCCAGATCTTTCCAAACTGACGAATGATCCTGTGTGTCATAATGCTACATGGCCATCAGTTCCCACCAAGTTACCTTCAGACACTCCAAAGTTCGAACGCAAAGCAGGTGAAGACCCTGGTGACCATGTCACTACTTTCCACTTATGGTGTTCCTCCAATTCATTAAACAAAGATTCCACCAGATTGATATTGTTTCAAAGGACCTTAACTAGTGCTGCAGCCAAATGGTACATTGAGTTACCTGCAGCAACATTCTCTAGTTTTGGGGATCTCGCGACAGTCTTTTTGAATCACTTCCAGCTTCCTGTTCGGTATGATGCCGGAACAAACCTTTTGTCTACATTTAGGAAAAACAAAGCCACTCACTTATCTGACCACATTCAGGAGTGGTGAAGACGGAAGAGGCTCATTAAGGCCAACATACCTCTGGAGTTCCTTCTTGAGTGGTACTTGAAATCACTCCTTCCTTATATTTCTAAGGAAGTAGCTACATCCGGAGTATCTAATGAGGAAGAAGCCATCCTACAGACTCAGTAGTTAGACCTCGTGTATGCACAATATGGGTTACTGTATGAGATCATACCCAATGCACCGGGATCGAATACTGATCCGAGTAGATCGAAACTTGGACCACATGCTGACGGCATAGTGGGTTCAGTTGACTCTGGAGCTTTCGAAGCATTGAATAAACAGGTTCATGCCTTATTAGTCAAACAATCAACTGTAGATGTTTCTTCCGTCACGACCTCTCCTTCTACTTCTGAGCCTGTCAACTAGGTTCAGAACAATCAAAAGAGCCCTCGGCAGCCCAATAACAAAAAGAAGGGAAAGAAAGGAGAGGGGAACCAACAAAAGCCCAAAAAAGACAATGCCGAAGAGGGTAACAAAGAGGAAAAGAAGGTTAAGTTCCCTTGTAAACTTTGCAAGTAGAACCACCTTACTCACCAATGCCCTTTGCTTGAAGAAGCCTAGAAGCTCTTAAGAGAAAAGAAGCCTGCCATCCTGAAAGATCCATTCCCTAAAGGGCAGGGCTCAACTTCTGGCACCTCAAAAACTGGGGGCACTACGCATGCTACGGTTGATCAAACGTTCATTAACATGGTTAATTCGGATGCACTCTTGCAAACCAGAGCCAGGAACTATACCTCAGAAGCACAGAAAAAGGATAAGGAGATTCCAAAATCCTCCACTCCACTTCACATACCTGTGGACCCAATGCCCAAGATTCTGAAAGGTGTCTTGAAGCGAGCATCGCACAATCCCAACACATGGGTTGCTTCTAACTACAATGTGGTTGAAGATTTAGCCCAGACCCCTTGTGCCATGTCTACTCTAGAAGTCTTGCAAAGTTGTCCTTTGCAATGGAATGCACTTCTGGCAGCTATTGGGAGTATGGAATCCTCTAACATGTCTATGTGGTTTGATATGATTGATGTCAAATACCGGTTTCCCTACCACGTTTCCCTTCAGATTGAAGTCATTCATGGTCCAATCACCATCAGACGAGCTATTGTAGATGAGGGCGCATCGACTTGCATAATGTCAATTTCCTGCTAGAAAGATCTAGGTTCTCCTGAGTTAGCCCCTTCTAACACACTGCTTACTGCATTTGATGGCAGAACTTTTCGTCCACATGGAGTTTTCCCATCATTTGATGTCACTTTGGCCGGTAAGATAGTTGCTATTGAAGTAGAAGTTCTGGATGCTCCGCTTGATTACAATATGTTATTGGGCAGGAGTTGGACTTATGCCATGCGAGCCATTGCATCAGCAGTTTTTCGAGTTGTTATGTTCCCATTTGAAGGTAAGATTGTTACAGTCGATCAACTTTCTTTCACTCAGAGAAACAACCAGACTTCTTCGGAAACCATAGTTCCTTTAGTTGATCAAACCACCCCAGTTAATGAGAGTTTAGGAGCATGGTTGTATGGTTCATTAATATTCACTTTCGACATCCCCTCCCCTGTTCTTTTTATGCGTTCTGATGTGGGGACTGCTACCGAAACATTCACGGTTGGTTTAAGAACTGATCCTTGGATCCTCCCTACTACATCAGAACCTTTTGTGCCTCCGTCCATTGCAGAAGTGGCCTATATGGAAACTCAACACGCTGCAATGGAGCATATCATGACTCCACCAGTCTCTGTTGAGTCAGATATGGACTATGCTCTGGCATGGTCACTAAATTCTACTCACTCGTTCGATTGTTTAGATACAGTTTTTCCACCTGATGAAGCCATCTTAGAAGTTATGATGGGCCTGGACCAACCTTGGGAACATATGCATCATAGGTCCTACATGCTTCCAGATCTAGACAGGATTGAGAGAGGAGAATTCCCTGTGAGACCTGGTGGATTGGTTGATTTTTCATCTTCTCCTTCTACTTCGAGAGCTATTTATGCTGAAGGAAATATGGCTAATATTTCAAGAACACTTCCAATCAACATTTCCACCAAACCTGGGGTCGTGGAAAACATTTTTATTGGTGCAGACTGTTCTCCAGAAGAGATCGCTCTGTATACAAAACTTTTTAAAGAATTCCGCGATGTTTTTGCTTGGTCATATGAGGAGATGCCAGGTATTGACCCAACCATCGTGGAACATGTCATTACGACATATCCTAATGTAAAACCTGTGAGACAAAAGCTCCATCCCATGAACCCTAGAAAAGCGGCCGCCATTAAGGCGGAGGTTGAAAAGTTGCTCAAAGCCGGTTTCATTTATCCGATTGATATGACGGAATGGGTTTCAAACCCCGTTCTGGTTGATAAGAAGCAAGGTACCATTAGAGTCTGTACTGACTTCCGGGATTTAAACAAAGCTTGTCTAAAAGACAACTATCCCACACCATTTATCGATCAAATTATAGATGCTTGTGTGGGACATGAGATGTTCTCTTTCATGGATGGTTTTTCAGGTTACAATCAGATAGAAATCAAACCCGAAGACCAGCATAAAATAGCTTTCATTTGCCCATGGGGGACCTTCGCTTATCGAAAAATGCCATTCGGCTTGAAGAATGCTGGACCTACCTTCCAGAGCGTGATGAATTTTGCTTTTCATGATATCAAACACATTGTAGAACCTTACTTGGATGATCTCCCAGCACAATCTCGAAAGAGACGGGATCATCTAAATCATCTTAGACAAGTGTTTGAAAGATGCAGAAAATATAAGATTCATTTGAATCCGAATAAGTGTGTGTTCTGTGTCGAATCGGGACGTTTACTGGGCTTCATTGTCTCCAATCATGGCATAATGGTCGACCCGCTTAAAGTAGAGGCGATTGTAAATCTGCCTCCTCCTCGCACCTTGTGACAACTTCAAAGTCTGCAAGGCATGTCTAATTTGTTATGGCGATTCATCATAAACTACGCTAAAATTACCAAAGGTTTTATGAGGCTACTCAAACAAGACTCCTACTTTGTGTGGGATGAAGCTGCTCAAGCATCCTTTGAAGCTTTAAAAAAGGCACTCCTTTCAGCACCCTTGTTGAGCCGGCCAGATTACTCAAAATATTTTCTTTTATACCTGGCAGCGTCTCTTAATACAATTGGTATAGTTTTGGTTCAGGAAGACGATATGCTCCAAGAGCATGTTGTCTACTATCTTTCTTGCGCATTGATAGCCCCTGAGGTTAAATATTCGCACGTTGAGAAGTTAGCACTTGCCGCGGTCTATGCGATACAGAGGCTTCGTCACTATATACTTTTACGAACTACTACTGTGATAGCAGAAATCAATCCTTTCCAGTATGTTCTCACCCGAAGAATCATCGGTGGGAAATATAATAAATGGATTGTAATACTACAGGAATTCGATTTGGTCTTCCAATCAGCCAAGTCGAAGAAATCACTAGTGTTCGCTGAGTTAATCTCAGAATTTCAAAGTGACCTAGAACACGTTGAGGAAGAAACATCACTACCTGACGAACATATCTTCCTCATTGCCTCCTCTGACCCATGGTATGGAGATATCTTAGTATATCTCCAGTCTTTGAGGTGTCCTACCACTTTTTCTCGAGAAGAACGACGCAAGCTCAAAAGCCATGCGAAGAACTACCTTATTATCTCAGATACTTTATATCGACGTGGGGTAGATTCCATTTTACGATGCTGCTCTTCTCGGGAAGAAGCCGAAGCAGTATTAAATGATACCCATAGTGGAGCTTGTGGGGGAAATCTTTCCGGGTTGGCAACAACTCAGAAGATACCGCGTGCTGGATATTTTTGGCCCATGATCTTTAAAGATTGTGTGGAAGCGGTGAAACACTGTTGACCATGTCAGTTTTTCACTAAGAAAATGAGGGCACACCCAACTCCTCTTCATCTTGTAATTACAACAGGTCCCTTCACAAAATGGGGGGTTGATTACATGACATGCAATCCAGCTTCGGCTAGAGGACATCATTACATCATCATTGCCGTTGACTACTTTACTAAGTGGGCAGAGGCAATGCCTACTGTTAAGGAAGATGGAGAAACTACCGCTTATTTCATGTTTAATCAGATCATAGCACGGTTTGGCATACCTAAAGAGATAGTGACTGATCATGGCAGTCATTTCCAAAATAGCATGATGACTGAGTTGCATACAATGCTTGGTTTTCGACAAGAACATTCGTCTTCATATTATCCACAGGCGAATGGACAAGTTGAAGCAGTGAACAAAACTTTAAAGATTATAATACAAAGAACTGTTAATGCCAGTCGCAATAACTGGCACATCATGTTGTACCCGGCTCTTTGGGCTTACCGAGCCAATGTTAAGACTGCTACCGGTTTCTCTCCCTTCCAACTTGTTCATGGGATAGAAGCAGTCGTACCGATTGAATGCGAGATTCCTTCACTAAAACTAGCAGTTCATTTACTACTAGAGACTTCAACACTAGAAGAGCGTTTGTTACACTTAGAACATTTGGATGAGCAGCGCCGCGACGTGCTCACAACAAATGAGGTCCATAAAAAATGAGTCAAAGGACAGTATGACAAATCCATCAAACCTAGGGTTTTCATTGAAGGAGACTTGGTCCTACTTTGGGATCAAGACAAAGAACCCTTAGGACCTGGAAAATTCAAATCCAAGTGGCTCGAACCTTTTATAATTTCCAAAGTATTGAAGAAGGGCACCTATGAACTGATAGATTACGAAGGTAATAAGTTGGCCGAGCCTAGATATGGGCTCTACCTGAAGAAGTATTATGCTTAGCCTGAAGTACTTTTTCTTGTAACATAGCTGTATATTTTTTTAAAGCTAGTTTTGTTATGCTCATTAGGTAATATTATGTGTGTTTTGTTTCATGTACCAGATGTCAACCAAGCATTTCTTAGGATTTGCTGATGGCGCCAATCGCCACACCTATCAGTTGGCTGCAGCAGCTTGGGTCATTTATTCACCTGCTGGCCAACTTGTCTCTTCGGGGGGGGTTTGTTTGGGTCCTACCACGAATAATGTGGCTGAATATAGTGCAGTTATAGAACTTCTCTGAGATGCTCTTAGTCATGGCATTTCACGTTTGGAGGTAAGGCTTGACTCAGAATTAATTGTATTTCAGTTAACAGGTGTCTATCAGATTAGGGATCCTAGATTGCTACGTCAGTTCCTACGAGTTAGACTATTGGAAAGACAATTTCATTCTATTAGATATGAACACATTCCAAGAAGTTTAAACACATTAGCTGATTCATTAGCAAACTATGTTTTAGACTGGCATTTGCATCATACATTGTCATAAACAACATTGCACACATAAAACACACACACATGTAAATAACCGATACTGTATATAGCCAATACTGTATCAAAAAATATGAGTTTTGAGTCACAAGCCTATCAAGTCAAGTCATAAAAGTACAAAACTAGGCATAGTAGCCTTCAAAAATATATACATAGAATGTATTCCTCTCTTATGGAGAAGGAGGGACCTCATCATCATCTACTGCATTGTGATAGCAAATGACAAGCCTAGCGATCTTCCGCAGCACCCTAAGCCATGTTGGGGGCACCCCAACAACATCTTCCTGCATATCAACAGGTATCTGATCCATACGGCATGCAGGAACTTCGTGAGTCAATCGACCTATTTTTCTCTCCAAGGTTCCCAACATAGCATCTGCTGCAGTAATATCAGCTGGCCTCACAAATATGGTAGGATGTCCCTCAGGACAAACATGCCCAACATCTGCATGTGACACTTGATTAGAACTTCAAAATTCATTCATAAAAATCAAATAGTTTAAAAAGTTTGAAAAAATCAAATAATCCTCAAAATTTAAACATACCAATATCTCCCTAGGCTCCACCTGGAGGAAGCACCAGTTCTGGATCATGACGGAAATCCAATCTAGCATATGGAAACTGCTCGAAAGCGTGCACTTACCTCTCCCACCACCGCCAGAAATCATCAGTATGATAACAGTAGTGACTTTCCCCACCCCCCTAGCAGAGGAATATGTCACCCCAACGGCCTAGTCTGGGCTCACGGGGGTTAACCTGAGGTAGAGGCATCCCCAAACTGATAGTAGGCATCCTCTCAAAGAAGAAAGTACACAAAATGCTACCGTACCCAAAATTCTTCATTGTGCCGGATTTGCAACCTGTCAATTGAGATTTCATGTTTGCCAGTAAACTAGTACACCAATCATAGACATGACCATGTAAGCATTGTACACCAATATGCATAGAGTGCCTGGAGGCTAAGTGTTGTGAAGCACTACCTGCTACTTAGTTGATCATGCTCACTATCACATTCAAAGGGAGACCATCAATAGTTGAAATCAAGACTTGGCTTCCCGATTTCTCAGCTCCAGCAACACAATATGTATTCACGTACTCTTGCACAGATCTTACACCCACATGAGAAGACCCTTTCAGATTGATTACATCTCCTCTCCTTGAGAGACCAGTAATGAAATATATGTCATCAACAGTAAGCTCCAGATTTTGCCCACGGATGACAAAGGTATTAGTATCCACATCCCAATACTGAATAAGTCTTTGAAACAGTTTGTTTAAAGCCCTCATGTTTACGGTTCGGTAAAACTTCAACAAACCGCATCTTTAGAGAGCGTGGAGGGTGGCTGGATCTTGCATAGCCAACTTATCCATGTCCTCATGCTCCCTCTCCCTCCATTGAAGGACCATCCTGCACAAAAAATCAAAATTTTTTGAGTCTCGACGCTTGTATGTAGGTTTTCAAGAGTGTACGCTACTGTGTATACTACACAGTCGCAGTGTATACTACACAGTCGCATATGGGCACTACTCTGCTTTAGCATAGTAGCGCCCATCACATTTACACGCTACTGTTATGGTTACACAGTAGCGCCCGCGCAGCAACACTTGTGAGCATCACGTTGCAAGCCTTTTTTGCTCAAAAAATGAAAAATAAACCATGACAATGCAAGTAATGTGAATTTTAACTTACTTGGTGGAGGAATAACGGCGTTTGGATGCTTAGTTCGATTGCCATGGAGATTTGAAATTTGCAAAAGGTTGCCCCAATCTTTGCCCTACAAAACAAAATTGAAAATTGATTTTTAAAATGAAATTATATATATGAATTGGATTTTGATTTTTACCCACAATTGTTAATTTTCTATAGTTTCAAAATTTTCAAAAAATCCCTAATTAATCAATTGAAACACACAATATGGTATAATACTAATCCAAGCTCAATTTTCATTTAATTTTTGTCGGATTCGTCTCCTAAGTTTCAAAATTCTTGATGATAGACCTTGTCAACTAGCTAAATATTTCAAATTCATATATCATTCGAGATTTTTTCCGCATAGACTAATATTTTGTTGAAGACCTAGTTTTGGCAGAGTATAAAGCTATGATCCTAGAAGCTGACCTTTAAGACATTTTAAACTCTTGTTTGGACTATTTAAACCTAAACAAGATTGCTGAGCAAGCTTGTCCTCTTTGAGCTCGTTAAAGTAATCGAAGGCTCATCCACTCAGGTATAGAATTACCCCTTTTCCGGGCCTAGGTGGATTAACTACGGAAAAGGTATACTCTAGGTATACTCCTGTATGCGCTATAAGAGTTCTCCTTTCATTGCTTTATACTTTTTTGGGGGAGGAGACTAATTATACGAAAAAGGACCTTTTGGAGCCTTTCTTTAGGTTTTTTAGGCTCTCTAAACATGAAAACACCAAGCAAGCATTCACCTACTCAGGATCGATGTGAAATCCACGAGAGGGTAAGTAGAGGACTATTTAAGTTTTTCAACTCTATAAACAAGAAAACACCGCCGAGCACAGACCAATCCGGGCTCGATATAAAATCCATGGATAGGTGAAAAGAGGATTGTTTAAGTTTTTCAGACTCTATAAACAGGAAAACATCGGCGAGCATTAATCTGCTTGGGCTCGATACTAAAATCCACGAGCAGATATATGGAGTTATTGTTTAAGTTTTTCAGACTCCTTAAAATTGAAAACACCAGCGAGCAAGAATAGATCTCGGCTCGATATTAAAATCCAGAGATCAGTAATATAGAGTAATCTTCTAACTCTTCTTCGAACTCTATAAATAATGAAGAAGGTCCTGAGTCTTCCTCCCATGGGCTCGTTAAACTTTTTACATGGTTGGATCTATTGAGTTTTCATTCTTTCTTGGACTCATTAAAACAACAAGAAAGGTATTCTTTTATCTAAAAAGAATAAGGGACGGGAAAGACATATCATATCTTCATTGTCAAAGGCAGTTCAGTCAAGTTCTATCCTTGCACACAGCACCTACTTGAGTTTATCTTGTCAGTTGGGTTTAGTTTTTGACCTCAGGGTGAACCTTTTCTCCAAGTTGTTTACTCCCCCGGTTGGTTATTCTTCCAACCATATGGAGGGTCTGCTAATGTCTCTTACATTTCATACTTATTATTTACCCCATTATGTCAGAAACTGCCTAAGTCACTTTGTGTCGTGCTCAATGTTCAAGGATATACCCTGTGTCGGCCATTCTGCAGTTTACTTTGACCTCATGTGTCGGCCTTCCTAGTGTCAGTCTTGTTACATATTATTCCCTATCAGCTCTTACCAGTTGAGTGTTCCTCAAGTTGGATGATGGAGGATGCCTTAAGGCCTCCCTTCCAATGGACTTCTTCCCATCAACATCAACTCATTATTCTGGGATTGAAGTTTAGAGTTTCGGTTAGTACCTTGGAGATTGCAGTCACCAGTGGCAATTTTCCTCGCTGTTGAATGATGAGAATATATCAATGTCTCTTCTTCGACAGGATTCCCAAGTGTTCGACTCCAAGTCCATCTATTCACACTTGGCGAATCGTACTTGGTACCTTGGACCCCATCATCATTGTCAGTGGAAGTCCTCACATTTGTTAACGGTATACATCAATGATCGGTAATCAAACAATACCCCCCATGTTCGACTGTCAGCTCATCTATTCACATGGTCAGGGTTTGTACCTAGAGTTGTTTTGGATGAAGACCTTGGGATTTTGGATGACATTACCTCATTTTGTTATCACCCAAGTTGCGCAAGACTGAGCCTCCCTTATATTCGGCTCTCCATGAGACATAGATCCAGTTTGTTGTTATGGCTATGATTGCTCAGTTTGACATGGATCCACGCTTGTATTCCAAGTGGCCATGCTTTATATACATCTCCTTGTTATGTATGGGAGATCATGTTGTATCACACTGCACATCTATATGATGTCAAACAATGTAATTGCTAGCTGACCTTGATCTTTGTTGCAGGTGTTCTTGTGACTTGTTTTCTGCGGTTCTTTGCTCCTCCTCTAGCTTTGGATTATAATGTATTTCGGCCATCGTTTCCCTCTGACCTCACACATTAGGGGGCATCTGTTATAGGTCAAACTTGCAACTCTCCATCCGTGA